>WFKR01000003.1:6775731-7375731 GCA_025331145.1 Rosa persica | reverse complement strand
ATCTATTTATCAGTTATCAATAAAGTCTAAGACCACTCAACTCAAAAAAAAAAGTTTTCGAGATTAAGGATATTTAAGATACTTAAGCGCTAGTTTCTCTCTCTCTAGGTTTCTTCTAGTGTTTCAGAGACTACGATGAGCAAAAAGAACGACGGCGGAGGACCAAATCCTCTTTGTCGGTTTCGGCAGAGTCTCTCGTCATCGGAGTGCTTCAACAGACGGGGTTGTAAGGTGAGGTAGGATTGCGGTTTGGTCTTCAAGGTCGTTGTTTCTGTTGCGGCAGCGGGCTGTTAGATTGCTGGATCAGAGAGAGAGTTTTTTCAATCTAGTGCTGCAGAAGTGCAGATTGAACTGGTGTTTGCACTGCTGATTGTTTCGGGAAGCCACGGAACTGCGGTAGAGTGTCGGGTTACTCAAGTTGGATAAGCGGTTGTTTCATTCAACGGCTGATGTGGCAGACAGGCAGGCCGCTGGAAACCATGACAGCGGTGGAGATGCAGGGGAGCCCTTATGCTAGTCAAAACCTGACTTGGGCTTGGGCTCAGGTCAAGGCCAGGTGGGCCTGTTTTTAAGCTGATCTATTAGGGTTTTAAGTATGTGTAAGTTTGGGTAAACTTTTATGAGTTTTCTATGACATTTTTAGTTTCTTGCTTGTACCACAATTGCGTTATTGACAAATAAAAACTAGTTGAATGATTTCTTTTTCATGGGAGGCGAGGTTCCTTCATTCTTGTATAGACTTGCTTAAATGTGAGCGTATTAGTGATCTTTAATAGTTTGCTTTAACTTAGATAGGTTAGTCTGAATTTTCTTGTCGGTTTTCTTATATAAGTTTTTGTAGACTCTAGATTTTAATCGTTGATCTAATGAATTCAACTTCTATTTTAAAAATGATATTTAAGGTACTTTTTATTATGTATTTAGTAAAATATTATAGTGAGAAATTAAATTAATGATATATTGAATATGAAGTATGTATTAAATAGTTAAGGGTGTGTATTTAAAATTGCCCTTATTGTTTTCTCTCAAGTGGTTGATGAAAAAGCTATGGCCAAGTTGTGTACATCAATCAAATTAACAGGGATTCGGGGATGGACATTCCTATTTCACCAAGTGGACTGGTAATATATTGCTGTAACAGGATAAACAAAACTATCCCATCAATAAATTAGAAACATAGAACACTTGTGATTAAGTGATGTCGATCCTGATGAATTAAACTTGTAATTTAATACTCACATGCATTCTGTGAAAAAAATATGAGAACAAATCAACAAAGCTGTAGCGCATACATATATAAAAATATGATATCGATCTCACACTGTTTCTAAGTCTAAATAGAGACATGATGGAAGATCGATCCAGTTCCTTGAAAAGTTGAACTTGCATGAAAGAAGAAACATAAGACCAGAAAAGTTGAGACCAAAAAAGGGTCGATGGAGAAAAGTCATGATTAGCTTATTATGTAGTCGTTTTCCAAAACCCTTTGAAAGATATATAAAGTTTGCCAACCTTCCATGACTGGGATTGATCGAATAGCAAAGACACCAACCAAGGTACTACTTCTAAGAACACAACTAGCTTAATTAGTGCCTTACAACCATCACGGGGACTACTCAGATAATTAAGGAATGGACCCTTTTTTTCTAAGATTTCCAAATAATTGAGGGGGTGTTAGGGAAACAGCATGCATGAGCTAGCTTGAGCTAGCTAAATCTAAGATATCATGGTACGTTCTAGGGTTACAACTCAGAAGACTAAATTGATAGTTACGTACAGATGAACGAAAGCAGCTTATTATAACCCATTTTGCATGTATATAAGCCTTGATTAACATCGTTATTAGCTCTATGTTCTAATCAGGATTCAGGATTTGATGGTTGTTACCTGCTAGGTATTGATTGGTCATATTTTAGGCAGAGACGTACATCCATGGCTATAGTACTTGACAATTAACATGGCTATAGTACTTGACAATTGACAATTGGTATACATTACAACTAATTACGGTGTATATTTAGAATGTACAGTGTGACACGCACATATCTTATTATGACTTAATTATGATTTCATGATCAATTAACGTAAGGTTTGTTGGTGTATTATTGATGATCCCAACCTGGTTAACCATAATTTTGGTAATTAGGTAGGACAAAAACTAATTAGACTCATAATCAAAACACTAGATTGAATCACGTTCATGATATACTAGTTTTGTTTAAAAATCTATCTTAAAGCCAATTAGAGCTAGGGAGATACTATTGGTCAACAGTAAAAGAAACCAGCTAATTCTTTTGCTTTTGCTACTACTTTGACCACAATCTTTGGTCACTAAGTTATTGTATGTTCTAATTTGTTTTGGTTTTGGTTCAGAATTTGGTTTTCGCTTGTGGTTGAAGCCTTGAAGGTTTAGTGAAGAGTAAGAACATTGATGAGGCAACAACCAGAAATGGTTTACCTTGAAAGGTAGTCAACCTTCCTTAATTTTGAGCCTGAAACTGAGGTCCGACGTTGGGATAGTGCAGAAGCTGACCACAACACTTTCCCAGATCTCTGGACAGGCCAATGCAAAATAAATCCATATAATTGGGCTTCAAACTAATCCAGACTGTCGTCGATCTTGGGACTATGCAAAGCCTATGCCCATGGCAAATAAACCCAATTAATTGGGCTTCAAACTAATCCAGACCGGGAAAAATGTAAAAAGTGTAATATTCCCGTTAGAGAGAGAAGTCTAACCCAAGCTCTCTCATCTCTACAGCAACCTTTTCCTCTTTGTTTTCCCTCACCGATTTGGTGATTCCTCATCCTCTGTGGTGATTTCTCACCCAAGTGGTGATTTGATTTCCTTGTTTTTTCCTCTTCTTTTGCATCTGATTTTGGTCCTATCAAATCTGTTTTTAGATCTTAGATCTGAATCTCTAAAATATACTCTCAGATTTGTTCTAATGGTCATTCTCAGTTTTTGTTCTTCCTTTACTCCTCAAGATCCCCAAACCGTGAACAAATCTCCTTCTTCTTGTCTACCTTGTCCTGCCATGAAAGATTTCGTGCACCTCTACAACCACCTCTTCAGATCTCAGGTTTCTTTGCTAAGATCTATTTTGGTTTGGTTGTTGTTATCCTTTTATGCGAGATCTTCTCGTAATCGGTCAACTGGAGAATGTATGGCGGCTCTGTCCGTATCCTCACCTATGCAAACCACCCTTGGTTACCAATCCTTGCTCCGGTGACGAATCTGCTATGGCGGTTGCAAGTTGGAGATGAAGAAGAAGCTTTGATTAGGGCTTGGGTTTTTTGGGCTGCTTTGGCCTTTAAGTTTTAGTTTGGTTTTTAGTTATTATCCTACTCATGTCTTAATTCTGATGAATTTCTGACTTTGAGGGGTTTGTTGTCTACCTTTGGCTTTGTTTGGGCCTCCTTGTGCCCTGTAGCTTTATGAATATTAGTTTCACGACCAAAAAAAAAAAAAAAAACTAATCCAGCCGGTCAATCCACACTTGGGAAAAAGACCAAACTTTGGGCCTTTATTACTCTTTGCTAAGGCGCCTACTCGCCTAGTTCGCTCCTATGTTATCATACTCTATACTAAAAAGCAAACTCTAAAATATTATTACTATTTAATGAATAGTTATGGCGATTTTGCCCTATGCTTTGCAGAATTTACCTTTTTGTCCTCTTTCTCTCTCACAAAAAAAAACATTTCGTTCTTAGTCCCAACCAAGCCAAACAATTAAGACAAAAATCAACCATGCAGCAACGGGCTTAGCAACTAGTACTTTCCTAAAATTTATGAAGATATAGAGAGAGAAATAAACTTGTTACCACCAAAATATGGATGTCATCTTTTAATTTGTGGGACATTAAGTTCATTCAGATCTAACAAAACCAGAGAGAAAACTATTAAGTCGTCTCTATACTAAAAAGTAAACTCTAAAATATTATTACTATTTGATGAATGGTGATGGCGATTTTGCCCCTCTTTCTCTCAAAAAAACATTTCGTTCTTAGTCCCAACCAAGCCGAACAATTAAGGCAATGGTCACATCTCCTAAAATATTAATCCTAAAGCAGCACTTTATAATTAGCTATAGATCAACTCCTCCGAAGTAACAAAGAGAGAGAAAAGTTCTAGAAAATGAATCAAATTTAAAATTTTCTAACGGATAGACGATCCCTCCAAAGCTTAGACTTATTTATTTATTGATCTGTAATGTAAAATGACAACAATAAAAAATAAAATAATGGGTTAGAGTTAAAATAAGTGACGAAATACGTAATTAAAAAAAAGAAAAAAAGAATAAGCGACGAAATTTGATAGTGTTTGGTGCTTCATACCAGAAAAGACAAACAGCAACGGCCACAGTAGAGGACGCACTCCCTCCAAATTTGGCATTGCTCTGCCGCCTGAAAGTATTCTTTAAATCAAAACCCAACCAATAAAAACAAGCCCAATGCTCTTCACCACTCCTACTCCTCCACCTCACTCTCTCCTCCTTTTCTCCTCGCCGTTCATTTCCCGATGGCCACCCTCGCATTCGGTTCCAGCCTCACTTTACTTCGCGCCAACCAAAACGACGCCGCACAGAATAAGCCTCTTATCTACACTCCCAATTTCAACTCTCTCCGATTCAACCACAGCCTCAGAACCCACGCTTCGTGGTCGACGCGGTGCCGCGGCGTCGGAGCTCCACGCGCCGCAGCGGAGGTGGTGGAGGATGTAACAGTCGAGGGAGAGGAGAAGGAGAAGGAGAATCGTAGGGTTCTGAGAGTCGGGGTCATCTGCGGTGGCCCCTCCGCCGAGCGTGGAATCTCTCTCAACTCCGCTAGATCAGTAATCGATCATATTCAAGTAAGCTTCTTCTTCTTCACTCTCTATACTAGTTACTATTTAGCGAAATCGAAATGCGATTTTGTTTTGGTTGTGTTTGGATTGTAAAAGTGAAATAGATAAGAGTAAGAAAAGTTGTTTTGCTTTGAATTTTTGAATCAGGGAGAGGATTTGCATGTGAGTTGCTACTACATTGACTCTGAACTCAACGCTTTTGTAATATCCCCTGCTCAGGTTGGTTTCTATAGCTTTCATTTGCTCTAAATTTGCCGGAATTGTTTCGTTTTCTAGTTTATAAAGCTTGCACATTGACAGGTGTACTCCAACACTCCGGCGGATTTTGATTTCAAACTCGAAAGGTATGACAGTAGTTTTGAATTCGCAATTTACTGTGTCGTTGTAAGGAAGTGTGTTTAGCTGTGTAAGTGTGTGTTTATGCAGCCTTGCTCAAGGTTTCAAGTCTTGGTCTGACTTTGCGGACCACCTTGCTGTCAATGTGGACATAGTGTTTCCAGTCATACATGGTCAATTTGGTGAAGATGGTGGCATTCAGGTGGAGTATAGTATAAACTTTTACTACTATGACAACAAGTATGTATGAAATTCTTGTTCTGTTTTCCTTTACTTATGTATATTTTAATGTGTGATGTTTCAGGAGGTGTTGGAAAGGTATAACATTCCATTTGTTGGCACGGGATCAAATGAGTGTCGTCAAGCATTCGACAAGGTATGAGATGTCTGGTTGACAGTGACTGTTATTATATTTATTTAGATATAGTATATAAAATATGGAAAATGTAAGAAGATGATAATGAGTTTTTAACTGTTTTGCTTTTGAGTTGTTGGCAGTACAATGCCTCATTGGAGCTCAGCAGGCATGGATTCGTAACTGTACCGAGTTGTTTAGTACAGGTACTATGTGAACTTTATTGTGTGCTAATAAATTATCACACTTGTGTCAAATTTTTCTTTGTCTAGATAATTCTAACCACTAGGGATCAGCATCATGTATTTTTTGTGTGAATAAGTCCTGACATTTCTAATACCTAGAATTATCTGGTTGCTTGAGTTTTGTCATCTGATTATGACATCATTAGTTGATCTTTTGGTGTTTGTGATCACCAATTGTGGATATCTAAGATATGTTATTGAGGAATGATGATGAAGTAATTCTGATAGTTTACAATTTAGTTAATTATGGTTTATGTATTTTCGATTTTCTCATCTACTTTCTCTAATTTTAATGACCTATAGGGAAATGAAGCAGATGAACCTGAACTGTCGGAGTGGTTTGCAAAAAATCAACTGGATCCTAACTCCGGAAAAGTTGTGGTAAGGCATATCTAGTGTTGTTACGGGAAAAAAAAATCCAGTGCAATAGCTTTTTGATTAGGGCTGCTTATGATATATCCCTCTTTAATACTTGTTCGGTTCCAGGTAAAACCAGCACGAGCAGGTTCAAGCATTGGCGTTACAGTTGCATATGGCTTGGCTGATTCTCTTAGCAAGGCTAATGCAATTATTACAGAGGTAGTTTTGTTTCATGAATTTATATTCTTTAGTCCCTTACTCTCCCCATTGTTTCAGGAAAATCTTATATTTATGCATGAACTTGGAACATGTTGGTTTGGAGATGACTTTGGAAGGTGTTGGACCTGCAATTAATTTTTGAAAAGATGTGGCTATAAATTTCAGAGTAAAAGCCTTCTCTTATGAAAATTGGTCTCTCTTGTTATTTGACAGGGAATTGATTCCAAAGTCCTTGTTGAAATATTTCTTCAAGGAGGGAGTGAATTTACAGCAATTGTTCTTGATGTGGGGTATGGTACAGATTCTCATCCCGTGGTACTATTACCAACTGAGGTATGTATGCTCCATGGTTTTGTTTGATTCATTCTATAGTATTAGTGTACTACAAATAACGGGTTGAAGTATTTTGGAGATTATTACCATGTATTGTAGAAATGATGTAGGCACACTAGGTATGCAAATATTGTAATGTGCATAATTAATAGTATTCATTGAAATGACCAGGTGGAACTTCAATTCCTTGGTAGTGTAGATGTTAGAGAGAAGGATGCAATCTTCAACTACCGCAGGAAATATCTTCCAACACAACAGGTAGATCAGTAGTGGACCTTACAGAATCACATACTTTGTTGGTGTATATGTCTGCATGTTTGTATCTATTTGAACTTTTATCTTTCTAACTTTCATTTGATGAATACCAAACAGGTTGCTTATCATACTCCACCTCGTTTTCCTATTGATGTCATCGAAAATATTCGAGATGGAGCATCTCAATTATTCCAAAAGCTTGGCCTTCATGACTTTGCTCGAATCGATGGATGGTTTCTGCCTAATTCTATTCATGTACTGTCATCGCCAGATAGCAAGTTTGGAAGGACTGAGATGGGCACAATATTATACACAGACATTAACCTGGTAAGAAGGGTGACTACTCACCCAATGATATGCATGCTGGGTGTTTATTCTTCTTAGATTTCATATTTTCTTTGTTTAATTTTTCAGATTAGTGGTATGGAGCAGACCAGCTTTTTATTCCAGCAAGCCTCAAAGGTACTTCAGTTGTAATTTGGTCTGTAATGGAAGTCGTTTATGGTGTTCCTGATGGCTTGTCACTGTTCAAGTATTTTGCATGTTCTCAAAAATTCTATGGTATCTTGGTATGTTACATCAATCACTTCTACAACAGCATCTTTAGCATTGTTGTTGTGGTAATTTTATATGCCTTTAAGGACTACTTACAGAAGTGCTCTTGCTGTCAAGTGATAATATATATTCAAATAGTCAACCATGAATTCAAAATCTTAAAAAAGCTTTTGTGCATGACATTCATCCCATCTGTATTTTTCGTTGACACAGTAGTTGTTACAGTAATCCTTTTCGGTGCTACTACTTGCCTCAAAATCCCCTTTTTGGATCCAGGTTGGGTTTTCTCATGCAAATATTCTCCGGAGCATCATTAATCACGCTTGTTTGCGATTTCCGCATCTTGCATCTTGTGACGTGTCCAGTGATTTGCCTAGAACGTTAAAATCCCCGCTGCTTAAAGATGATTGGGAAGGCACTCAGAAAGTTTTTGTTATTTTTGGAGGAGACACGTCAGAGAGGCAAGTATCTCTTATGAGCGGAACAAATGTTTGGCTCAATTTGCAAGCTTTTGATGATGTAAGTATCCAAATTCAGGGGGTCCTTCATTTTCCAAATATGGCTCAGTTTGGATAAGCTAATTTTAGCGTGTAATGTTCAAGGGGCGGGACATTGATTAGCTTTTCAAGATGATGTGTAGAAATATTCCAAATGGGGGAGGGAGATTATGATAAAATCAGTATTTCAAAAGTTAAAAGGTGATGGTATAAGCATGGTCTTCTTTTGTTTCTTTTCTTTAAAAGAGTAACGTTGCATCAAAGTCAAACTTGTGTCTGAAGAATTTTAGTAGCTCTATTTTCAAGTCTGTTGAGACCATCTTCAGTATGAAGGACCTAGAGTCAATTCATTGTATAGATACGCAAGTGTTGTTATAATTTTCTGTTTAACCAAATAGGCATGATTTTGCCTGAAATTGACAATCTTGCTGGCTGCAGCTGGAAGTACTTCCGTGCTTGCTTTGCCCCACGAATGGATATTCGTCTAGTATTGATGCAGACAAAAATGAAGTTGATGCGGACAAAAATGAAGTTGATGCAACTTCCAAAACAGTTTGGTCATTACCGTAAGCCTCTCTCTCTCTCTCAGCACAACCTACAAATCATTTTTTGTGAAATAGAGAACTTTTATTTTCTTGAGATATAAGCCATTTATAAGTACCTTGAAACCATGATATCTAAAAACGCTACACAATAAGCATTGATGCATCAAAACATTTGAGGGGGAGCATGAAGTTCCATGGCTACTTGTAACTTATATTTCACCATCTTCTGATATAAACCATAGGGATATAAACAGGCCCTCTTCTCCAATACAGTTGTGCTTTATACAAGTTAATATGGTTTCTTCGTGAACAGTTATTCTCTTGTGCTAAGACACACCACAGAAGAAGTTCTTGCCGCATGTGTAGAGGCAATAGAACCAGACCGAGCTGCACTTACATCTCAATTACGGAACAGAGTTATTGAAGATCTTATGGAAGGCTTCAAGAAACATTCTTGGTTTACAGGATTTGATATCACTGATGAACTACCTGTTAAATTTTCTATTGAAGAGTGGATCAAGCTAGCCAAGGAAGTCAAGGCAACAGTATTTATTGCAGGTTTGGTTTGGTTTGTTTGTTTTTTTTTTTTTTTTTTTTAACTATTCTCATGATTGAATAGTAGCATTTAATTTTTCTTAGTATATCATACACTATGCAAAATTATGACTAGTATATGACACATGTGAGTGTCTTAAAAAGTTTCTCAGTTTATTGGGCCATGAATATCTTTGAAGACAGAAATCATAGGGTGCTTTTAGTTATTACTTATTTGTAGTATAGACACAACCCTCTCAAATCAAATGGTTCTTCCAGAATAATATCAAATAGTTCTCTCTTTAATTACTTACTAGTAGTATAGACATAACCCCTCAAATTGTAGCCTTAGCAGGTATGACTTTTAATTGGTTTCTGCACTTGCAAGTTGTATAGCTCACCATTTTATGATCACAACTGGTAAGAATCAAAAACAATAAATAAGCATGTGACTATGTTCTATACAATATTGCATGGAGATCACAATCAAAATGAAAGTACTTATGTTGTTTATAATTTTTTATAGTGCATGGAGGCATTGGTGAAGATGGTACCCTTCAGTCTTTGTTGGAGGCTGAAGGGATTCCACATACAGGTTATTTTCTAAAATCAAGACTTGGTTTACAAGGATTTTCTTTTTTCAGTTTCATTGCTGACCATCTTTTTTATTTTTCAATTGAAGGTCCCGGTGTTTTGGCTTCAAAGATTTGTATGGACAAAGTTGCAACATCAGTTGCTCTTAAACATGTATGAATACATAGTACACATCCAACAAGAGGAATTGGATTTTTTATATATATATATATATATATATATATATTTTTTTTTTTTTTTTATGTGACTCGCATGTTTGCTCAGTAGAAAAGCATTCTGAAATCTTCTAATGAACAGCTATCGAACTTGGGAGTTCTTACTATAAACAAAGATTTGAGAAGAAGAGATGAGCTCCTTTGTACACCAATACCAAATGTATGGCATGAATTGACGTCCAAGCTTCAGTGTGAAACATTATGTGTAAAACCGGCAAGAGATGGATGCTCAACTGGAGTTGCAAGGTTATGGTAGGTTTAACCACTTTTATTTTTGCTTTCCATGAGTTTTTAGTGATAATAACAGTAACAAACTCTTTTATTACTCACTATCATGTTTCCTATGTTTCCTTAGCTGTGATGAAGACCTTTCGGTATATGTAAAAGCATTGGAGAACTGTCTCCTTCGGATTCCCCCTAATAGTTTGTCAAAGGTATAGAATGGTGTTAATTATTGATTTTTGCTAGTGTGACCTCTGTCCTTTCATGGCATCTCGTTTGAGGTATAATTGTGTCACACGTTCTTTAACTCCTTTCTTAACAAATCATATGTAACGGTGTTGTTACTCCAGTGATATTTTTTTTTTTCATAAAAATAATTGTTTTTTTGCTTCAAATAGCATCAGTGATATTGAGAAATTACAATTTCACATGTTCCTTGAGCGGGATGAAATTTTGCACAGGTGCCTTTAAGTTACTGTTAATGTGTTTGAGATCTATGCTAATTCAGTTGTCCTTCCGTTCTATGGCTTCCTTAAACTATTGATAATCCTTGTGTATTTTTAATCATTAGAAGTACCTGTTTGTTAAACAATTGATAATCCTTATATATATATATATATATATGTGTGTGTGTGTGTGTGTGTGTGTGTTGCATTACAAGAAACTAAATACCTTTTCTCGAGTTTTGATCTCAGTATTTCACTTGTAGGAACACGGAATGATCGAAATGCCAAACCCCCCTCCTGATCTCCTAATCTTTGAACCTTTTATTGATACGGATGATATAATTGTTTCATCAAAGTCCATAAATGAAAATGGACATCACCTCATGTGGAATGGAAAGAGTAGATGGGTTGAAATTACCGTTGGTGTTATCGGGAAACAAGGATTAATGCACTCATTGAGTCCCAGTATCACCGTGAAAGAGAGTGGTGATATTTTATCACTCGAGGAGAAATTTCAAGGTAAGATTTTTTTCTTGTTATTGTATGTTCCATAGTTCAGTTTATTTTCTAAGCTTCCTGCTGACATATCGTTTATAATAAATTCCTTGCATGGCAGGTGGGACTGGCATCAATCTTACTCCGCCTCCGTCATCGATAATTAGGTTTGTCAATAAAAATGATTCTTTTTGTTAAAAGAGTATTGTCTAGGGAGGAATAAGTCTTTTTATGTTCTACAAAACAATATATACAAAGGATCCAGATTATTGCTGGTGGGCTCCTCATTCTCCATTCTCCTTTCCCCTTTATCATTCCTCATAACACCATTCATGCTCGACATGTTTCCTCTGCATTCTGTTAAATAAATGAAAGTTGGCTATTAGAGTTGTATTGAAACAAGTTCCGTACATGGGTTGTAAGGTTTAGAGATTAGATGTGGTGTCGTTCTTGATTTCATGTAAAGTGAAACTTTGGCAGTATGTTGCTTGTTGTGTTTCAGAATGTATGAAACCTGTCTCATGTTTGACTTAAAGGATCTTTCTTTTATACTTTCTTTGTTGGAATCTTCATTCTAATGTACTTTCTCCTTCTTAATTCAGCCACGAGGCCTTGCAGAAATGTAAACAACATATTGAAATGATTGCAAACACTCTAGAATTAGAAGGATTTTCACGAATTGATGCCTTTGTTAACGTGGATAGTGGAGAGGTAAGATCTTAAACAAGCAGCTTTCCTTCTTTGTTATGCTGAAACATGAGCAATGTTCAAGCTTATATGAATTTTTTTCTCTTGTGAACTGAAATTATCAGGTTTTCTTCCTTGACACCAGTCCACAACCTGGTTGTTGTTTTGTTACTATAATATCAAATTTAAAATAAAATATATCCTTCATGATGTACTTCTTTTCCTTTGCTATCTTCAAAAAACTGCGTATTAATGCCGAACTCTGCTAAATTCCTTTGTCAATTTCATTATTCGTAGGTGCTGGTTATAGAGGTCAATACAGTGCCTGGAATGACGCCTTCCACTGTTCTGATTCATCAGGTTTTCAATTTGGAAATACATATTCTTCTTTTGGGGGAAATTGAATCGGCTCATTTTGGTTTTGCATTGCACTAATGGAAACATAATTTTTCAAAATAAAAGCTTTTGTTGGAAATAAAAAACATATGGTATTTCAAACTTGGTTAAGAAACTTGAAATTTTGAATAGGATGACCAAATGAACCTCTTTAGAATGATTGTTGGCTTACATTTCATGAAGCACACAGATGATGCCACACAAAAAATGGAGATCATCACTTACTAGGAACTTATTAACCAGTTAGACCTTTTTCTGTACATCTCAGGCACTAGCAGAGGAACCGTCCATGTATCCTCACCAGTTCTTCCGGACACTGCTTGATTTGGCATCAGAGAGGACAATATACACTTCTTAGTATTGTCAATATCTCCACTTTTTTCTTTGTGAACTCCTTTTAGGTGGCTTGGCCCCTGGGGCCATTCCATCAGTGTTGATGTTTGTAATGTGTTGTATAGTAAGCAGGAGAAATGCTGTGTAATGTCGTGAGGTAAACAATCAAGGCAAAGCCTCACAATGATGATGCTGTACTAAATCCATATTTTGTATCATTACTTTTCCATGCAGAGGAAAGTGTATGGCATCTTGGCTGGTGCTCCAACATTCAATTTCTCTTAGTTCTCGGATCTGATGATTCTGTCCTCAAAGTTTCATACCTACTTTTCCGAAATTTTCAAAGGTTTCAGGAGTGTCTTGCCTATCAGATGAGTGCCTTTACTATGATTTATATGCAGGATAAGGCGGAGAAGAGTCTGCGGCTTGCTGACTACCTTCAAGCTCATGAACATGGACAAAACAGCTTGGAAATGCTTTATGAGCACGCCATGAATAGGATATATTCAAACATGGGTTTGTCTACGGTACATCCACTTGAGTAATTCGATTCAAAAGTAAACCGACCCTCTATTGGTAAACTAGTTTGGGACTACTCTACTCATGTGTCAAAATTAGTTTATCTCTATATTGAACTCAGTTTATTTGATGTATGCTACATTGATGTACCGTACAACTTCCCCTCAAACATTTAGGTAAACATTGTGGGACACATCTTTGGCTACCATAAGTCTATGCTCTCCGATGCCAAAACCCCGGTGTGGGCATTAGTGACGTGTTTTGTCCAGAAATTGTTGACACCGTCAAAGTCATCCATCGTCCATATTTCTAAGTTTTGAACCCATCTTAGGAGACAAGAGCAAAGGATTCGTTTCATATTGCAACATTCCCAGAACTGTCTATATATTGTCCCCTGCGAACTCTCTGCAGGTAGCAGTGTATTATGGTCTATGCCATCACCCATGACCTCCTTTTCTTCTTCATCATCTGCCCAACGGTAATTAATTCCCTAGAGCAACATGGGAAGGAGAGCAAAAGACATGTATCTCACTGCCCACTGCGCATACCTCTGCCCTCTATGAATCAAAATAAACCCATCTGACATTTGTTCATTGTAGTATCAGCATAATAAAACATTTACCTGTGACCATACCAATTTCGGAAGTAGCTCGAAGTCCTTGATTGCTACATTGCATAAGGAATCATTCTTCGATCCCAAAGCGATCTATTGGACAAATAATCCCATTACAAAGACTTGCAATGTCTGGAGTTAGCCTCGACATGGCATTATTGGTTATAAGCATCCCCATTATTATTGCGGAATATTGCCAAATTAAATATCCTCTGTTAAGCATTAGAGAGACACTGTTGTGTAACAAAATTTAAGAGATTCACTGCCATCGATCTTCTAATTAAATACACCAAGTTATTTGCCAGGTACTGCTTTCTGAACTCCATTGTAATAAGCATATCCAGGTTCAAATAGGGTCCTTTTAATAGAAGTTTACTTTTGGCTGCAACATAGATTAATTGTTCTCAAGTTAAGCGCCATTAATCATATGTGTATTTATTTCAACATAGCGAAAGGATTTATCTTTTGCCATTTCATTGTTGATCCAAGAACTCTCAGCCACAACTAGCACCCTTATTTTTTATTTTCATATTTTTTCTTGCTAATTAAGTACAACAAAGTAGTCTTCCTTTAATTAGTACTAAATAGCTAGGAGAAGGCTTGGCAAAGAGCGGTGGAACAGGTCCCTTGGCATGCTCTGCCACACAGTGAAGCTCTTACTCTCCTTCCACCCTAGCGGCTTCAGATCCCTCACTGTCAGCCACGTGTTGAAATACTCCCTGAACTGAGTGATCAAACCATCCTTGATCGTCCACACATGCACCCAATAAGCCTGAGCTCCTTCCCAGCCCTCAGCAATCACACAGTAGTCGCCAATCTCCGTTACGCTTCTCGGCTCGAACTTGAAGCCAACGTGGCCGGAATCCCCTGTGAGCACCCGCATCATGTGCTGGCACTTCGGAGGACCATGGAACCACCATTCCAGGTCAGTCGCTAGAACCTTTGCCACCGTCTCGGTTTGGCCTTGGGCCAATGCCTTGTACAAAGCCTCCACAATAGCCTTGTTGTTCTGCATTTTTGGGAGCTTAGAAAATATAAATGAATCAGTTGCTTTAACTCTCACTGTTTATGCCTAATGATATTGCTGGGTTGAGACTTGAGAGATTGAGACCCTTTTATAGCAAAACTGAGAGCTAAAACTAAAGGTGGTGATTGGGTTTCTCGATGGGATGGGAGATTGAATGGTAGGGATTTGCTCCAAACTCCAAAGGCATGGATGGATACTTCTCTTAATAATATGAGATATTCTTCTTTCGGCTTTAAAGTACTCCAACCAGGTTTAATTTATTTTTTGGCCCTACTACATTAATCGTAAAGCTCTATGCTTAATTTGTTTCTGGGGTAAATGACAAGTAGGATTTGTATATTTACTAGAGTTGAAACTTGAAATGACCGTTGTACTCGACTGGTTCCTCACGTCACTGTACTTGCGCATCATTCATGAGCATTTTTCCTTGATTTATATGTGGCTGGTATCCTTATTATGTTAAAAACTTAAATTTGACCAGTTTGAAATCTCATGTCTGGATTCTTTCTAATCTGTCATGCAAGGCCGATTAGACCAACAACTTACTAGTTAAAGCTAACGAAAAGATACAAAAGAACTGTATGGAGTTACTCAGTAGAGCTAAGCATGAATGAAAATTAGGAAGAGGTAGCAATTAATCGAATTGTGTATATGTAGTGTTTGTTTTCGATTAGGATTTGTGCCGAATATTAGTTGTCCCAATCCTAACTTATTTAATTGATCGAATGCGTCAGGCGGGACTTGGAACTAATTTCACGTGTTTTTTTTTAATTAGTTTCACATGTTTAATTGTTAATTGTATTCTTCTACTTTGAGTCTCTATGAAGTATCTCGTGAGCTTTACTTCCTTTTCTTTCTAAAACTATAGTTACTAAATCCTTATATACAGAGAAAAAGTTCATATCATATAACAATAATATATATAAAGTTAGAAAATATAAATCCAACAATGATTCATTCTATAAAGAAATGATTAAGACAATAAATTCAAACATGTTTTATGTTTATTTGTCAAGAGAGAAGGAAATCGAATATAAAACATCTACGTAATAACATTTTATTAAAGGAAAATGTTTTATCCACTATACTAAATCAATTCATTCAGCACTTAATATACGCTAAAGTGTATTTTTCAATCCTATGGCAAACCTTAATCCTAGTAGAAAGAAAGAAAAAAAAAAAAGCAATCGTCTTCCTTTTTTGAAATTGCAACTGGCTCCCCAATCACCGTAGGTTTTGCATCTTCGACATGAATGCATGTATACCTTCTTCTTGAAGGGTTGATGTATCGATGGGGAGACAACCCTCCAAGAACCAGTACTTGCTCACCAGCAAGTCTATGCTTACTGAACTGAGATCAACAAACCCATTTCAATTAATTTGGAAGAGCCAAGGTGAAGGTTAAATTTGCTTTCATCTCTGCAATTGCTATTGAGAATGCTTGACGGTGGCTGCTCAGGAGTCTGGAGATGCCAAGCTGTATGTCTGAGTCCGACCGTTTTGACTCCATTGGCTCGTCGTTTTTGAAGGAAACCACTATCTAGTGGAGGTAGCAAGTAGCTGCGGCCGTCACTTTCCGCCTGCCTGTGACATCGAAATTCCATAAATATCCTTCTCTCTTTGTCAAGGACCCTAAAGCTTTCAGATATGGAGGTTGGTGTTCTTGTGGCATGTCCTCCGATGCAGTCCCACTAGGGCCACTCTCACGGTCTCACCCACTAGACGTCTTCGCGTATTCAGGCATTAATGCGTGATCTCGTTAATTTATAGGTAATTGTTCCATCAATCTTGCATATTGTAAGTGAGTTTCTGAAACTCAGAGGAACTTTGAATTTGGTTTTATATGTACGTACATATGACATATAAGTTATTAGAGCTAGGCTCATGTTAAGCTCGCCAAGTACTGGCTAATGTCGCAATTACTCTTCTGTTTCTCCATCTATTATCTTAATCAAAACCTAATCAGATGATTTTAAATTTAAAAAAAAAAAAAAAAAAAAAAAACACACATAGCTAGGGAAAGGATTTAACTAGAGCATAACAAAATAAAAAACTAAAGTATTGATATCCTCATCTAAGATAATGTTTAAAATCATTCATTCACGTTTAAGAGTATTTTGAAGGATCGCTCATACAAGAAATGCACAAATCAAATTATTCATTTTATTTTTCAAGTTGTCTTTTCTTATGTATATGTAGTACATATTCTCTACGTAGATTAGATGATCGAATAATTTTCAATCTCATTATTTTTTCCTCTCTTTAGGAAAGACTCATGAAAATCAAACGTAAAAGCAGAACTATTATGATCTAATGTATTACAATTCTTTTTGAAAAAAAAAATGTCCTCTATACATAAACTTTTGTCTATAAATAGATATATAGATCAAAATTATACTAATTATAGATATGATGATATGAATTATTCTCAACTACTGAAGGCTCACCGACACAAAGTTTTGCAGGACATCCATCTATTATTCACTGTGATCATTCATATTCCCAATTGCGGAAGTCTCTCTTTCTTAAGGTGTACACCAAACCTAGCCATGACTTGTAACAGTTGCAAGGAAAATAAATTAAAGAGAAAAATGATGGAAATGTTCAGTGACAGTAGTACTAGTTGGTGGCCACGCATTGATGAAAACCAGTTGTATCCAACCGGGAAGGAAGCCCTCGTGTACATGGAGATAGACATTCTCCAAATTAAAATCCAATCTAGAAGAGAAGCCGACCTAAGCAAATTATTGATCGAGTTGTACAATGAACTGAAAACTCATATGGGATGGGAACCATTGAACCAACTATTTTATATTATTGTCTTCTACCCATCATGTTTCTGGATTCTCGAATCTTGCTGTGTGATGACTCTGTTCATATATGGAATGTTTTGGAAAATTTCAATTTCATGTGATATGTATGCATTAATTGTTTTTAACGTTTTGGCATCTCCAATCCACAGCTTCTCGTCCACTAAATCCATGTTATCCTATTGACAAGTCTTGTTTTACGGGAGGTTATACCGATTTCAAATTTTTTTTTTTTTTAATGAAGGGTTGATGTGACTATCTTTAAGCCTTAATTAATGAAAGTATATACGAAACTATCGAATATAAGAGGAAGATATTGAGCCTAAACAAGTCGAATATCTTGTTTTAACTTATTTGCGCTTGATCTGCTCACTTAATTACCACCTCTTTTCTTCGTTGAAGTCTCACTTAAATAACTTTAACAAACATCATACTCGCATAGGACAGAGAGCAAAAAATAGTAAAACTACGTAATACTTTATTTGATGTACTAATTCAAGCGAGCACAATTGGGATGTTCCCCTAATTGATTAAATCTCACTTAGATAACTTTATCAAACATCGATCTAACTCTTAGACGTATGTTTTCAAGAAGAGCGACATATCAAACTACGAAATCCTGAATTTGATGTATGGATATTTAAGCGAGCACAATTACCTACATGGCTACATTGACATAGGAGGAGGTCCATTTGAAAAGCTTAAATCACCAACGGCATACTTTTCTTGTTAAATAGATAGATAACTAAATTAGGCAATAAAGTTTGGTAAATTATGGACATGCATTTCAATTTAGTTAGTTTATGAACCTGATTAAGATCTTCAAAATGGACGTTAAACTGATCAAGTTGGCCAGACTTTTGGTACGTAAGCTACCAAAAATGTTCATCAAACATGTCAACTAGTTAAGTTTGGTTTAAGCCTTTCTAGTTTTGTTTTGTCCTGGTTTAATGATAAGTTGATTACTGATCGGTTGCATGCATGCATTAGGGTTTCTCATGCGTTTAAGTTTTCTTTATCTCAATCGTTAAGCCAATTTTATTGTTGACTGCCATTATTCTCTACCACAAAAATAGTTAAAGCTAGTACTAGCAACAATTTCTGTGTGTGGTAGGGTACCAACATATATGGTACGTGGGTACCCAACAATAATCAATATTGATAAATGAGGTCTTTCATTCGAAGGGGATAGGACGGATTAGAACCATTGAGGATCCAATGTGAGTTTCTGCAGCAACTAGCATATTGATCATTGCAAGCTAGAGCAGTAATGGGATAGGTGAAGAGTGACGATCATTTTAGTTGCCAAGTCACATTAGCTAGGCTCATTGAGGTTGAGATTCATTTACTATTATGGTCAAAATGGGTCGTATCCACGCATGCACTTATGCACTTGTCACCTTCACGATCGAGTAGTAGTAGATGGGGTCTGGAACATATCAAGCTAGTAATTGGTTGCCAATAATAAGTACTTAATTATTAGCTGCTTGCATATGACAATAGACATATAAGTATATACATTGTAATGTCCCATTCAATTGGATGATTGAAATATTTTATCAATAATCGTGATTTGATTTGCTTCCTTCAATATCATAGAAGTAATCAGTTGGATTGTGTACGAGAATCAATGGTTTGCATTATAGGTTGAAATGGGGTTCCTAAAAACACCATTAATTGGATTTAATAAATAGTTTTAAAATAAGTTAGTAGCGATTGAATTCAAAGAACCTGATTTGATGATGTTCTTTTTTTTTTTAGAAAAACGAGGTCGGACTTTATTAATAAAAGATGTTTAAAAATTACACAACTTCAACTGCTAATACAGCTTGTGAAAAAGAAGGAGGAGAAAATTTTTATGAGGATCTTTGTGCAACTTGTAAGGGTACTCTTTTTTCGGTTTAAAACTTTATTTTAATAAGTTTTATTGGACAAGTTTTTAAGATGTGACCTTATCGCTATGGTCACTGATTCCTTTGCTGAGCTAGGTAGACCAAACGGTGGAGACTCCACCCTTGTTTACTTCGTTGTTGTTGTTGTTTTTTATTTTTTTGGGCATTTTACTTCGTTGTTGTTTGTTGAGCCATATTTCCTCCCTTTTGTATTATTTTTCAGACAATAGACCTTGTTAGTGGGCGTTGGCTTTTGTCATAACTATCACCTTAGGCAGAGGATGGAGTTTACATTTCTTTTACTCCTATTATAAAAGTTCTTTTTGTACTATTTCTATCTTATCAAAACAATTGATATACTTCATTCTCAAACAAAACAAAAAAATATAGTTTTGTACGAGTACTGACGGTTTGAGCTGAAAATATCATTGAATTGAACTAAAAGGTATTATAGGTACCAATTCATGTGTTCAATTGATCCTGCTCCTCTAAAATTATTAGGGTGTAGAGCTATGTAAACTTTATAAATCATAGTCATTCACCTACTCCAATGAGTTTCAACACGCCACATAAGCTAAGCAGAATTTTTTTTTTTTTTGGCTTCTTTTGCTCAAATTGATGTCAACGCCTTAACAGTGTTTGCCTTCATCAACCAAAAAGGAAAAGAAATGTAATCTCAACTTAGGATTATCCAACTGCGATCTAAATTTCATCTCCTGCTTTACTTCTCCTTTAATTTCTTCTCTTCCATCTTGATATAATACTATAATAGTGTTATTCCCTTCTACTATTTTTGTCCAAACTTAAATCTCAATCTCAAAGTGAAGATTGTTTCTCTACATATATAATCGCTTCATTGAAAACTTTGATTTTAGTTGAACTTTTCTTTTGTAATTTTTTCAAGGAAGCCTTGAAGTTGAGTCTGCCATTTCTTTGTTTAGAGTTGAGATCTTTTGGGATCCATCAGTGTGTCAGTATGAGCTTTGAATATGAAGTCTAAGTAAGTGGGGTTTTCTCTCTGATCTTTGTTGGGAAATGGTTGGACAGCTATTGTAACCATTCTCATTGTAATCTTCGTGAAGTTCTTATTCTAATAAGATAATTAATATAATTTGTTCCTCTTTCAAAGATTTCAATTCGATCTAAGACGTATAATTCACCATAATCACAATTGTAGGCATGTTTTCCCACACGGAAAAAGAAATAAATTTATTGGGTGCCTTGATATTTAAACCTCAAAATCAGAAAAGAGATCACTAATATGAAAAACTCATTTATTGTAGAATGGAGGAGGAGACAACAAAAGAGATCGAACAAATCAGGCTCTCATTCACGAATTGGTTCAAAACGTAAAACGTTTTTCTTTTCAGGTAACCTGAAGTTAACGTCAGATTGGTCTCAAATTCTTAAAAATAGTTTTTAAGTTGATATGGTGATAAGTAAACCCCTTGGATAATTTCAAGCTTTTTGATTACATGAACTTCACGCTCACTGCACTGCAGAGGAGCCAAATCCATATAGAATTATAGCAAAGTAAATATATAAATATGGATTCCACCATAGATACTAATGAATTAGTTAAAATTAAAGTACTAATGAATCGCATCAAAGGCGCGCGCAACAATCAATAATCGGTAATTGAAACTTCCTTTCTTACTCTTGCTCTAATCGAAAAAGCTTTGTATTCGGCTACTTGCTATAGAACTTCATATGAGGGTGTCTTTTCTTTTATCTTTTGTATTATACATATTGAATTCAGGGAAGTGCCTTCTTCTTCTTCTTTTTTTTGGCAAGGAGGAGCAAACAAATGTCTGAACCCTCAAATTATTGAAATAATGAAAGGAGACAATAAGGTACAACAACAAATGGGGAATAAATGTTCAACCCAGCAATGAAAAACTCGAGCCAAAAAACAATTGAACATCTAACTGACCCGAAAATAAGGCAAACCCTATTGGTCTCTTATATAAGAATCTACAATGGAAGGAGTAGTATCCTACCATGTCATACTAGGGAAGCCTTCTTAATTGTTTGTAGAGCTAAAATCATTTTACTACCCTGAGCTTTATACTCAAAATCGGTTGTGCCCCAAAACTTTTAATTTGATCGTATGTGCCCTTGTACTCTCCAATTTGATCAATTATGGTCAATCCTTCACTAATCTATCAATTGATTCATATATTGTTGTCCACTCATACTAATTTTTAGCCTTTAATCATGAAAGAAACACACTATTTACATGATCAAGACTGAAAATTGACCCTAAGTGGGCATGCATTATTATTGATTTATGAAGAAATTAAGAAATTAGTGTACTAATGATTGTGATTGATCATATTAGAGAGTATAAGGGTATATGTGATTAAATTAAAAGTTCGGGAGCACAAATCGATTTTAGAAAGAAAGTTCAAGGCGGTAAAATGAATTTAACTCTTGTTTGTAATACTTCTGCTCGTTGATTGAATCAGCATAAATGAGTAAATGTATGCTTAACGCTTCTAAACAAAGAAGCATACAAAAAAAGGCACTAGGTTACTTAAGCACATGACTGTACAAGATTGATGTATTTAGTTATGTACTGAGTTTCAAATTAACCGGTATCTGAAACATTGTTCAATCAATATTAAAACACAAAATCAAAAGTTTTATTGTTACGTCCCGAACCCAGAATTTTCGATTTTTATTAATTTGACGGTAAATGTCAGTTATACTTAATTTTTACTCCGTTATATGATTTTAGTGGCCCTAAAAATTGACTTTTTGTTCGGGTCAAAATTTGAGAAAATGTTCTTCATGAAAGTTGTAGAGGACGTTAAATCGAGCGCGTGCATATGTGGTTCATAAAAATCGGAGTTCGTATGCGAAAGTTATAAGCGAAATATTAAAGTTACTGTTCATGGTAAAAAGGTATAAATTTGAATTTTTACTGTAGCCGGGTAACTTTCTTTTCTTTCCTCTCTCTCCTCCCGCGATTTCCTTCTTTCTCCTCTGCACATTTTCTTTCTCTCCTCTGCAACTCCAGTTGCTTTCTCTTTTCTGGCCACCAAAAAGCGTGAAACCGGTGGCTACGGACTCGTCTCGACCTCCTCTTGGCGCCTGCGGTGGTGGCTCACGGCGGTTTGGCCAGAAAATAACGCATCGGGTCCTTGAAGTTTCACTGTAGCAAAAGTGGTCAAAGCCGATTTCTCCCGATTCCGGCCACCTCCGGCGACAAACCTTAGTCCAGTAGAAGCGCCTTGCGACGTAGATGATGCTCCTCAAACCTCTTGCAACGATTTGCAGCGTGGAGGAAGAAAGCATAATCGGAAGATTTTACTGTTCATACGGGTTCAAACTTCTCCTTAATTGTTGAGGTACTTCTACTCATTTTCTGACTTGGTCATAGTTGAGAGAATTATTGGGTGTGTTGAGAAGGTGCTGCTGCCAAAATTTGGTGGCCATTGGAGCTGGTGACTTTGGTGGCGGCACCGCCACTGTGGGCGGCGGTAGCGGTGGCTAGGGTAACTGTTTAATTCCGATTTCTGACTAGTTAAATCCTATAATTATCCTAGAACTTGTATATGAAGTTTGGTGAGGATTGGTGGAGTTTTGAATCGGTTATAAATTTCTAAAGATTTGGATTTCGATTAATGTTAATCGTGAATCCGATTGTCGGATTTTCTCCGTAATTGTTGTAAAGTCTGAATTTGACGATTGGGCGGTGTTGGTGAAGTTTGGTTGGTTGTAGAAGAGAATTGGAGGAATTGAGGTTATGGGTTTAGGATTTAATTATTGTTTATCGTAATATTATTTTCTTTCGTCCGGTAATTGTTAGTTACGAATAATTATGTACAGGACGAGGTACCGACTCATCATTCGACGAGGATCCTTACGCTTGGATACCACGTTAGCCGTATACTGTGAGTGGACGTTTGATTTTAATTTATGCATGCAATTAAATTTTCTAAGTTACGAAATTATTCAAAGTATCTGTTCTTTAATGAGCATATTATTCGATTTTTGATTATGAAATTAGTTATGGTTCAAATTGCCGATTAGAAGTGGTTATGTTCCATTTCGAACTTTTTATTAAAAATAATCTTCGATAAGATTATTTCTGAAAATGAAAGTATCATTATTTATTAATAGATTCGGGTTTCTCGAAAAATCTTCGGAAATGGAAGATTTCTTCGAGATTATAAACTTACATTATTTTAGTATATTGATTCATAATTTTGAATCATGTTGGCGTGCGGGGTCACGTTGTTGGACTGAGTTCCTTTCTTGTGAGACTTCGAGGAAATCTCACAAATTCTCGATTTTCATATGGTTTTTACCCACCATACCTGGGTCGATATACTTTATTGCTAGCTAGCCTATTGGTACTCCTCCCTACTTACTTTGTGTTAGTGGGTGAGTAGAGCCGAGCATGGGATGCTCTTGAGTGTGGGACACTCCGACCCGAGCCTTAGCGGCTCACTTTATTTTATTGTATGGTGATGACGTTTTTCCTCATACCTTTTAAATTATTTACTTATTTATTTATTCGTCCGACTAGCAGGGTCGGTCGAACTTCCCTTAAGCCAGCGGGGCTGGCTTAGTCATGAAAGTGATTTAAAAACCTTTAGTTCCCTATTGCATGCATAAGAACGTTCTAAACAATAAATGTGGGAAAGTGAGAAACACTTCTTTCTTAATTAAATATTTTTGTCCACTCACAACTAACGTTTTATCGCTTACTTTCCCCTGGGCTTTTCGGTTTCCTTTGCCCAGTTCGCAGTGTTGCTGTTCGGCGTGGGATCGAGGCTTAGCACCAGTTCTGCCACTTGCCTTTCGTAGGTTAATATTAACCTACCCTATGTAATATATTTGCTTTTATCGTAGATTGCTCTGATAACCCTAAGAGGCTGTATTGTATAAATTTTACTGCCTTACGCTTGGTTGTTGCTTAATGACTGCTTGTTGTGAGATCTTGAATTTAGAAATATGTGTTTTGTCGTTTTTCTCACAGGTTGGGTTGTCCACTTTTAAGGGAAGTTCTGTCGAATTTTTCTTAAAAGTGGGCCCCGCAGAGCCCATCTTGAAAATTTGAAAGGATTTTCGGGATGGGTTCTGACAGTTGGTATCAGAGCTTTAGGTTTTTTGTTTCCTGTCACTTCTACTATCTTATGTACTTGATGAC
Source organism: Rosa persica (assembly GCA_025331145.1). Lineage (NCBI taxonomy): Eukaryota > Viridiplantae > Streptophyta > Magnoliopsida > Rosales > Rosaceae > Rosa > Rosa persica. The sequence goes on along the minus strand of WFKR01000003.1, from coordinate 7,351,241 downwards.
ATCTAGTATCTTCCGAGTGATGGCCCGACCGCGGCGGATCCCCATCATGTGCTCTTCGATGCTAGTATGTTCTCAGGTGTATAAGGTAGTTGTCCTGGTATCTTTACTGTAAATTGTTTAATCTTCTTTTTCATATCAGGTGCTATGCCTCCTAGACGCCGAAATCGCGGGGAGACTCCTCCCGCTCCAGGAGACGAGAATGCTTCCAGAGGACTAGCGGATGCTTTGGGACGTATTGTCCAACAGCTAACAGCAGCGCTTCCTGGCTCCAGGACTGATTTTACCATGGAGCGAGCAAGGAGACATGGAGCTTATAGTTTCTCCCATGCTCCGAATGCTATGGATGCCCAGAATTGGCTGAACAAGATGGAGAGGGTCTTTGCTCAAATTAATTGTCCAGAGGAACGAAAAGTGGGGTTGGCAGTAGACTTTCTTGACGGAGTGGCCTTTGATTGGTGGGATACGACTAGCAGAGATTTGGGGGACGTCGGTCCGATAACTTGGGAACAGTTCAAGGAATATTTTAATAGGCGGTACTATGGCACAGCTATCCGTGACAGGATGAAGTATGAGTTTCTACATCTAGAGAAAGGGGATAAGTCGGTGACGGAGTTTGAACAGCGATTCACCCAGTTAGCCCAGTTTGTGCCAGATCTAATAAGTACTGAGGAGGAGCGGATCTACAGGTTCATTGAAGGTTTGGGGGGTGATTATCGTATTCAGTTAACAACAATACCCTTTTACACCTATCATGAGGCGGTTAACGCCGCTCTGAGGCTGGAGACTATGTATCTATCGGGAGTTCGACCCCGAGACCTAGACAGTCTTAGCCAGGGCCCATCGAAGAGATCAGCTTCCACCTCCGGTTCAGGATCATCAACAGGCAGCGGACAGAGTAGTGGATCTAGTGCTGGATCCCGATTTAGACGCGGGGGACGCACCAGGAGATTTAATCGGGGACAGTTGGGTGGACGTCAGTTTGGACAGAGCAGGGCTAGTTCTAGCAGTCAGCACAGAACTCCAGCTAGTCAGCCAGCCCAGTATGGGCAATATCAGTCAGTGGGGTGCTTTGAATGTGGACAGCAAGATCATTTTAAAAGGGACTGCCCCCTGTTGACTCAGAGAGTTGCACCTACCCATTTTCAGGCGACAGGTCAGTCATCCGCTGGTACTTCTACTAGGGGTAATGTTGCTTCTTCCAGCGGTACGCGCGCCGGTGCAGTAACTCGTGGCAGTTCCCAGCAGGGTAGAGGTCAGAGAGGACGCCCCACGACTCATGCAAGATTACATGCTATGACTCAGCAGGAGGGCCGCGATTCACCAAATGTTATCCTCGGTATGTTATCTGTATTTGGTCAACCTGCTTATACTTTAATTGATCCTGGTGCTTCGCATTCTTTTATGTCAAGTAGATTTGCATGCTTTGCAAATGTACCGCTGTCGCCCCTTATGGGCGAGTGGTATGTATCTCTGCCTGCGGGAGCATCATTTAAGATAGAGTGGGTTTTTAAAGGTTGTAGCGTTTTGATTGATGATGTGGATTTGGAAGTTGATCTAATCCCTTTAGATCTTGTCGAATTCGATGTGATTTTGGGAATGGAGTTTTTAGCAACTCACCGGGCTAATGTTGATTGCTTTCGTAAGATTGTAGTGTTTAGAAGTCCAGGGAAGCCGATAATTTTCTTTCAGGGTGATCGGAATGTTCTCCCTTCTTGCCTGATTTCAGCTTTAACGGCTGAAAAGCTTTTGAACAAGGGTTGTCAGGCTTACTTAGCTCACATGGTAGATACCAGCAGGGAGGAGTTGAGTATTGAGGATATACCAGTGGTTAGGAAATTTCCCGATGTATTTCCAGATGAATTACCTGGCTTACCCCCTGTAAGAGAGATAGACTTTACTATCGATTTGATTCCGGGTACAACACCTATATCTCAAGCACCTTATCGGATGGCCCCTGCTGAATTAAAAGAATTGAAGACTCAGCTACAGGAATTAGTGGATAAGGGGTTCATTCAATCTAGTGTGTCTCCGTGGGGTGCCCCGGTTTTATTTGTTAAGAAGAAGGATGGCACTTTGAGATTGTGCATTGATTACAGAAAGTTGAATAAGGTTACGGTGAAGAATAAATATCCTTTGCCACGAATTGATGACCTGTTCGATCAGTTGAGGGGAGCTACAGTATTTTCTAAGATTGATTTAAGGTCCGGGTATCATCAATTACGGATAAGGGAATCTGATATCCCTAAGACCGCCTTCCGATCACGATATGGTCACTATGAATTCAGAGTAATGCCATTTGGACTAACCAATGCTCCTGCAGCTTTTATGGATCTTATGAATCGAGTATTCCATCCTTATCTTGATCGTTTTGTGATCGTATTTATTGATGACATTCTGGTCTACTCTAGAAATGATTCCCTGCATGTCAAGCATTTGAGAGTTGTGCTACAGACTTTGAGGGAAGCACAGTTGTACGCTAAGCTTAATAAATGTGAATTTTGGCTCAACAGTGTAGGGTTTCTGGGCCATATTGTTTCTGCAGAAGGTATTAGTGTGGACCCTCGGAAGGTAGAAGCAGTGTTAAATTGGGAGAGACCTACTACAGTGACGGAGATTCGTAGCTTTTTGGGCTTAGCAGGTTATTATCGGCGATTCGTACAGGATTTTTCAAAAATTGCAGCTCCTCTCACTCGACTGACTAGGAAGGGTGTGAAGTTTATCTGGTCGGAGGAGTGCGAGCAAAGTTTTCAAGAACTTAAGGGACGTCTAACTAGTGCTCCGGTGTTAGCGTTGCCTGACGATAGTGGAGAATTTATGGTGTATAGTGATGCTTCAAGGCAAGGCTTGGGTTGTGTTTTAATGCAACATGGGAACGTGATTGCATATGCTTCCAGACAGCTAAAGCCACATGAATTGAATTATCCGACGCATGACCTTGAGCTTGCCGCTGTGGTGCTTGCACTTAAATTATGGAGACACTATCTGTACGGAGCCAGATGTCAAATTTTCACGGATCACAAGAGTTTACAATATTTGCTTACGCAAAGAGACATAAACTTGAGACAAAGAAGATGGTTGGAATTGATCAAGGATTATGATTGTACGATCGGGTATCATCCAGGAAGAGCCAATGTAGTAGCTGATGCTCTTAGTAGGAAATCATATCCTACCATGCCACCCTCTCCTTCCTTATCGTATTTGAGAGCAGTGCGGGTTCCACTTCTTTACGAATTACGAGCTACTGGAGTTAACTTGGAAGTGACTGAAGAATCCGCAGCCTTAATAGCCAGCTTCCAGGTGAGACCAATTTTTATTGATAGAGTACGAGAAGCACAACAACATGACGACTATCTAAAACGGTTGAAAGAGGCAGTGGAAAATGGTACTAGAGTAGACTTCACTATCAGCAGGGATGGAGCTTTGATGTCCGGGAATCGAATTTGTGTGCCAGACCGAGATGATCTTAAACAAGAAATACTAGAGGAGGCCCATAGTTCTGCTTATGCCGTGCATCCTGGCGGGACTAAAATGTACCGGACTTTGAAGGAATACTACTGGTGGCCTAATATGAAGAGGGAAATTGCAGCTTATGTAAGTAGGTGTTTGATATGTCAACAAGTGAAGGCCGAAAGACAGAAGCCCTCGGGTTTGTTACAACCGTTACCAATACCTGAATGGAAATGGGAACATATCACTATGGACTTTGTATCCGGATTACCACGTACCGGAAATAGTCATGACAGCATCTGGGTGATTGTAGACCGACTCACCAAGTCCGCACATTTCCTGTCTGTTAAGAAGACTTATAAGATAGATAGATATGTGGAGTTGTACCTGAATGAGATAGTAAAACTTCACGGCACACCTGTCTCTATTACGTCTGATCGGGACCCCCGTTTCACTTCAAAGTTTTGGCGTAAGCTGATGGAAGCTTTGGGTACTCAATCTCAGTTCAGCACTGCATTTCATCCGCAAACAGATGGGCAAACAGAGAGAACTATTCAAACTCTAGAAGACATGTTTAGAGCTTGTGTTTTGCAGTTTAGAGGAAATTGGGACAGCCACCTAGCCTTGATAGAATTTGCTTATAATAACAGTTATCATTCCAGCATTGGCATGGCTCCCTATGAAGCTCTTTATGGAAAACAGTGTCGTACTCCTTTGTGTTGGAACGAAGTAGGAGAAAGGAAGCTTATTGGTCCAGAGATGGTGCAGATTACAACTGAAAAGGTAAAAGTGATTAAAGAAAAGCTGAAAGCAGCCCAAAGTAGACAAAAGAGCTATGCGGATAATCGAAGGAAAGATTTAGAATTTCAAGTTGGTGATTGGGTGTTTCTAAAACTATCACCTTGGAAGGGTATTGTAAGGTTTGGAAAACGTGGAAAACTCAGCCCCAGATACATCAGACCATATCAAATTGCTGAACGGATTGGTTTGGTCGCGTATCGGCTAGTATTACCTTCAAGACTGTCCAAAGTACATGATGTCTTCCATGTTTCCATGCTCCGCAAGTATATTGCTGATCCTTCTCATGTCCTTCAAGAGCAGCCCATAAGATTACGGGAAGATCTAACGTATGAAGAAAAACCAATTCAAGTTCTGGATAGAAGAGAGCAGATACTCAGGAACAAAAAGATACCATTAGTTAAGGTACTTTGGAGTAATCATATGGTAGAAGAAGCTACTTGGGAACCAGAGGATCAAATGAGACGACAGTATCCCCACCTTTTCTAACAGGTATGTCAATTTCGAGGACGAAATTCTTTAAGGGGGGGAGATTGTTACGTCCCGAACCCAGAATTTTCGATTTTTATTAATTTGACGGTAAATGTCAGTTATACTTAATTTTTACTCCGTTATATGATTTTAGTGGCCCTAAAAATTGACTTTTTGTTCGGGTCAAAATTTGAGAAAATGTTCTTCATGAAAGTTGTAGAGGACGTTAAATCGAGCGCGTGCATATGTGGTTCATAAAAATCGGAGTTCGTATGCGAAAGTTATAAGCGAAATATTAAAGTTACTGTTCATGGTAAAAAGGTATAAATTTGAATTTTTACTGTAGCCGGGTAACTTTCTTTTCTTTCCTCTCTCTCCTCCCGCGATTTCCTTCTTTCTCCTCTGCACATTTTCTTTCTCTCCTCTGCAACTCCAGTTGCTTTCTCTTTTCTGGCCACCAAAAAGCGTGAAACCGGTGGCTACGGACTCGTCTCGACCTCCTCTTGGCGCCTGCGGTGGTGGCTCACGGCGGTTTGGCCAGAAAATAACGCATCGGGTCCTTGAAGTTTCACTGTAGCAAAAGTGGTCAAAGCCGATTTCTCCCGATTCCGGCCACCTCCGGCGACAAACCTTAGTCCAGTAGAAGCGCCTTGCGACGTAGATGATGCTCCTCAAACCTCTTGCAACGATTTGCAGCGTGGAGGAAGAAAGCATAATCGGAAGATTTTACTGTTCATACGGGTTCAAACTTCTCCTTAATTGTTGAGGTACTTCTACTCATTTTCTGACTTGGTCATAGTTGAGAGAATTATTGGGTGTGTTGAGAAGGTGCTGCTGCCAAAATTTGGTGGCCATTGGAGCTGGTGACTTTGGTGGCGGCACCGCCACTGTGGGCGGCGGTAGCGGTGGCTAGGGTAACTGTTTAATTCCGATTTCTGACTAGTTAAATCCTATAATTATCCTAGAACTTGTATATGAAGTTTGGTGAGGATTGGTGGAGTTTTGAATCGGTTATAAATTTCTAAAGATTTGGATTTCGATTAATGTTAATCGTGAATCCGATTGTCGGATTTTCTCCGTAATTGTTGTAAAGTCTGAATTTGACGATTGGGCGGTGTTGGTGAAGTTTGGTTGGTTGTAGAAGAGAATTGGAGGAATTGAGGTTATGGGTTTAGGATTTAATTATTGTTTATCGTAATATTATTTTCTTTCGTCCGGTAATTGTTAGTTACGAATAATTATGTACAGGACGAGGTACCGACTCATCATTCGACGAGGATCCTTACGCTTGGATACCACGTTAGCCGTATACTGTGAGTGGACGTTTGATTTTAATTTATGCATGCAATTAAATTTTCTAAGTTACGAAATTATTCAAAGTATCTGTTCTTTAATGAGCATATTATTCGATTTTTGATTATGAAATTAGTTATGGTTCAAATTGCCGATTAGAAGTGGTTATGTTCCATTTCGAACTTTTTATTAAAAATAATCTTCGATAAGATTATTTCTGAAAATGAAAGTATCATTATTTATTAATAGATTCGGGTTTCTCGAAAAATCTTCGGAAATGGAAGATTTCTTCGAGATTATAAACTTACATTATTTTAGTATATTGATTCATAATTTTGAATCATGTTGGCGTGCGGGGTCACGTTGTTGGACTGAGTTCCTTTCTTGTGAGACTTCGAGGAAATCTCACAAATTCTCGATTTTCATATGGTTTTTACCCACCATACCTGGGTCGATATACTTTATTGCTAGCTAGCCTATTGGTACTCCTCCCTACTTACTTTGTGTTAGTGGGTGAGTAGAGCCGAGCATGGGATGCTCTTGAGTGTGGGACACTCCGACCCGAGCCTTAGCGGCTCACTTTATTTTATTGTATGGTGATGACGTTTTTCCTCATACCTTTTAAATTATTTACTTATTTATTTATTCGTCCGACTAGCAGGGTCGGTCGAACTTCCCTTAAGCCAGCGGGGCTGGCTTAGTCATGAAAGTGATTTAAAAACCTTTAGTTCCCTATTGCATGCATAAGAACGTTCTAAACAATAAATGTGGGAAAGTGAGAAACACTTCTTTCTTAATTAAATATTTTTGTCCACTCACAACTAACGTTTTATCGCTTATCTATGCATCCATTTCTTGTATAAATAGACTCAGCTCCTTATTTTGTAACAACCAAGCACAATGAAATAGAATCAGCTAATTTTCTCTAGAAATTTCTTCTCTCTTAAGCAAATACTCAAACACTTTCATGGTATCAAGAGCTCAGGTCGACCAGTGACCTCAATCTTTCATTGATTTTCTCAGCGATTCAAGCACAGATTCAAGCTTCTATACACTTGATTTGGTTCATCCTCAATTCTTTACAGCAACATATATGTTCTTCATCTTCAATTAGATTTTGTAGACGTTTCTTTCGTTTTTTTTGTTGAAGAATTCTTTCGATTTGCATCATCAAAGCTCAAATCTACTGTAGTTGTACTCGATTTCAGTATTGGCAGCTAGTTTTTTCTTTATCAAGATCAGAAATTGAATTTTGTTCAAGATTCACTAAGATTGTTGAGATTCAGTACTGCTTTACATTCTTGAAGCTCAGATCTACTAAAATCAGTGTTTGATTTCACTATCAGTAGCTGTTTGTTTGCACAAGCTCAGTGTAGTACAATTTTTGTTGAAACCCTAGCATCGTGTACTAAGATCTACCTCAACTTCAATCATGGCTACCACTCAGGCAACATAAACTACTATATATTTGCCTAATATTCTGTTAGATGAGAACAACTATCCGACTTGGTTGTTTCGCCTTGAATCCTTTCTCAAAGGCCAAAATCTCTATGATTTTGTGGATGGAACAATTCGTTGTCCACCACAGTTTGTTCTTGATTCAGATGGAGTCACAAATGTTATCAACTCTGCATATATTGCTTGGAAAACTCAAGATCAAAGTATAGTCAATATGCTTGGACAAACACTTAGTCATGCTGCCATGTCCTGTGCTATTGGCAGTAAATCTGCTGCTGAAATGTAGGCTAATCTTAAGCTGAAATTTGCTGCTCTTAATCGACAAAATATCCTACAGCTGAAGTCTAATCTTCAAGGCTTAAAGAAAGGGTTAGACAATATAAAAATTTACCTGGATAAAGTCAAGGCTGCTAGAGATGCAATAGAGACTGTGGGAGTGTTTCTTGATGATGAAGATATTGTGGTTACGGTTCTAAGAGGTTTACCTTCTAAATATGCTGCAATTAAGATAGTTATTAGAGCTCAATTTGTGACATGTACTATGGGAGAGTTGAAAACATTACTCAAAGCTGCGGAAGTGGATATTGAGAATGAAATGCAGTCTAGTTCCCCATTGAACCTCACTGCCTTGCTAGCCAAAAATCAGTCTTCACCCTCGAGTTCATCCTCACCTTCTCTTCATATTGCAAGTTCTTCCAGCTCTCCCACCATTACACTTCAGTCTCCTAATGTCAATGTGCCTCCAGGATTCAGTCCCTTACCACAAAATTCTCAAGCTCAACAACCTACTGTAGCTTCACAGCCTCCATACATTCCCATACCTGCACTTCCATATGGCTTTTCCATGATGGACACGTCTCCAATGACTGGTTTCTATGCAGGAAAAGGAAGAGGTAACAACTTTTCTAGTAGAAAGAGCAATGCTATTGCAAGAGGTGTTCACTTTACCAATATAAATAACAATGCTATTGGTGGAAATGGATATGGATTCAACAGAAACAATGGAAATTTCAACAAGAACAATAACAACAATACTGGTGGTACATCTATTACTTGTGAACTCTGTGGAAAGATTGGTCATGGTGCAAAGACTTGGAGGTCACTCAACAACTTCATTCCTGGAGGTGCTTCAAGCTCAAATGTTGAATGCCAATATTGTGGTAGAGATAACCATACTGCTGATAGGTGTTATCATATCTTTGGTTTTCCTTGCCAACAATAGCAACAACAACAAAATGATGAAATCCAGGCTATGCTTACTGCGGCAACTCCACCTAATCCACCACACTTCTAGCTTGCAGACTCCGGTGCCACAAACCATATGACAAGTGAAGTTCAGCTCCTCAACTATGTTGCACCATACAAGGCTACTTACTCTGTTCAAGTTGGTAATGGTAACTATCTTAAGATTACACATATTGGTGATGCAATGCTTGGCAGACTTAAATTGAAAGACATTTTACTTATACTTGAACTTGTTGCACATATGTTATCCATATATCAACTATGCAAGCAAAATAACTGCTCTGTTTGGTTTGATAAATTTATGTGTGTAATACAGGACAAGGTGTTGGGAAAAATATTGTAGCAAGGACTGAGTAAACAAGGCTTGTACCCTATACCATTTGATCTACCATTTAAGTTACAGAAACTTTCAAATGCATCTACTTCAGCTCAGGTTTCTTCACAAGCATCTTCAGCTTCTCTTGGCATAGTTGTCAAACACTCTCTTTGGCACAAGAGATTTGGTCATCCATCAAATGAAGTTGTGAGTCAAATGCTGAATAAAGGAAATATAGTTAGTAAACCAGATAACAGCTCTATGTATGAAGCTTGTCTCCTACGAAAATTTCAGAAACTTCCATTCCATACCTCACAAACAAAAAGTTTAGCTTCATTTGAAATTGTTCATTCAGATGTTTGGGGGCCATCACCTCATGTTTCCATTGATGGTTCTAAGTACTTTGTACTGTTCATAGATGATTGTACTAAATATACTTGGATTTTCCCCATGAAAAATAAAAGTGAAGTATTTTCCTACTTTCAATCTCTCTGTGCTTTTGTCAAAATTCAGTTCTCAACTACTATTAAATCAGTGAGATCTGATGGTGGTGGTGAATATATTAGAGTTAATTTTAAAAAAATTCTAGAGAACAATGGCATATTACATCAGTTCTCCTGTCCTTACACCCCAGAACAAAATGGAATCTCAGAAAGGAAAAATAGACATGTGAGAGAAACAACAATAACTTTGATGCAATAGAATGCATACACCAGTGAATAGCATGGAATCACCTTTTGCAAAACTTTATCATACTCATCCTTCCTTGGAATTGCTAAGAGTGTTCGGATGTGCATGTTATCCACTGATGACACCATATAAAAGTGACAAGCTGCAACCAAAGACTGCAAAATGCATCTTTCTTTGCCTTGCTGCTGGCTACAAGGGATACTTTTGTTACCATCTAAGCACAAAGAGATGTATTATTTCCAGGCATGTGTTTTTTGATGAAGATTCACTTCCTTTTGCTTAAGTGTCTCTACATCTATCTGGCTCTCAATCTTCTACTGGTTTACAAAGATCACCTGTCGCAACTTCACAACCAGTGGTACAACCTTATCTGCATCAATCATAGTCTTTTACTCAATCTATTTTGCCCACACATGTCCATCACACATCACCAGCTGCTGTAACTACTCATACAGGTCCATCTCATAACTCTTTCACTTCTTCACAATTTGATAACTCTTTGTCAGAACATACTGTATCTTCAGATGATTCACCTAATTTGCTTTCTATGCCTGTTAGCAACTCCCAATGTGAACTTGGTTCCATTCCACATGTTACTAATTCTTTACCTCCTTTTAGTCCAACTGCTCATACTTTGATTCAATCTGAAAAAGCAAATAGCAATATTAATGTTAGTACTCATCCTGGAATTGGTATTAAAGTGATATTAGATTGTCCAACTCACACATCCAACTACAGTAGTAATATCTCGGATTCAAATATTCTGCATCCTTTTGAAGGCTTAACTAATGCTACTGTCAATGATCATAGCATGCTCACCAGAGGAAAGAGAGGAGTTATACAGAAGAAAAGTTTTTTATCCATACTTACTGAACCAAGTACAGACCCTGCAGATTTTGAACCTTCAGACTACAAGGCTGCTTTAAAAATTCCAGCCTGGAAGCATGCTATGCAGGAGGAATATGATGCTTTTATGCATCAGAATACCTGGACTCTTGTACCTTTACCTCCTGATAAAAATCTAGTATCATGCAAATGGATTTTTAAAATTAAGAGAAATTCTTATGGATCAATTGCACGACATAAGGCTAGGTTAGTGGCTAGAGGGTTCAATCAGGAATATGGAGTGGATTTTGAGGAGACTTTCTCTCGAGTTGTTAGACACATTACAGTTCAACTTATTCTTTGCTTGGTTGCTAATTCAGGATGGAGGCTTCATCAAATGGATGTCAAAAATGCCTTCTTGCATAGTATTCTTAATGAAGAAGTTTACATGTCTTAGCCTAGTGGTTTTGATACTGGCTCATCCTTAGTGTGCAAAATTCATAAATCTCTATATAGTCTCAAGCAGGCCCCCAGAGCATCGAATGAGCAGTTTACCAATTTCTCAGTTGGCTTCAAAAACTCCTATGTTGATCCATCCTTTTTTGTCAAGATTTCTGGTACTGCTAGAATTTATCTTTTGTTATATGTGGATGATATTATTCTTACAAGAGATAGTGAGGATCTCATCTCTGAGGTTAAGGCTGCTCTTCAAGCTGAGTTTGATATGAAAGATTTAGGTGATTTGCATTTCTTCCTAGGATTGGAAATCCAATACTTGTAGACTGGTATTTTTCTTTCTCAGCATAAGTTTGCCAAAGATCTTGTTCACAAGGCTGGTATGGATGCATGTCAGTCTCACATCACTTCTTGTCAGTCAGGTGTTAAACTTCTTAGGGACTCAGGTACTCCACTTCAACAATCTGATATCACTCATTTTCAAAGCTTGGTTGGTTGTCTACAGTATTTAACCTTTACCCGACCATATATAGCATATAGTGTGAATTCTATATGTCAATTCTTGCATTCTCCTACTGAGGAGCATCTATTTGCTGCTAAGAGAATTTTGAGATATGTCAAAGGTACTATGGGTCATGGCATTCTATTCAGGAAGGGAGACATGGTTTCTTCCAAAAACAATCCAGTTCAAGCTACTTTGCAGGCTTGGGCAGGTGATCCCAATGACAGGAAATCTACAACAGGTTTTGTTATTCTTCTTAACAACTCACCGATATCTTGGTGTAGCAAGAAGCAGAATGTTGTATCTCGTTCCTCCACTAAAGCCAAGTATCGAAGCATGGCTGATACCACTTCTGAACTTCAATGACTTATCAATCTACTACATAATCTGCATGTTGATCTTGCTTTTACTCCAGTTCTTCATTGTGACAATATTTCTGCTCTTGCTCTGGCTTCTAATCCAGTTCATCACTCCAAGTTAAAACATGTTGAAGTTGATGTGCATTTCACAAGGGAAAAGGTAAAGGTTGGGTCTATACGAGTTCAATTTGTCTCTTCTCATGAACAGCTTACCGATGTTTTCACTAAAGGGCTGTGTTCTCCTCAACATAACTATCTTTGTAGAAGCTTGATGATTGTTCTCCCCCCACCCCCCAACATCAAGCTGAGGAGAGGTGTTAGTTGTAGTAATTTTGGTTTCCAGTTAATTAGTTAATTAGGTAGGTTTTCAGTCAGCTAATTAGCTGCTAATTAATACTCGGTTAGGGTTGTTAGTTTGTTACCAGTCTGTTTCAATTAGTTAGTTAGTATATTCACAGATTGTTGACACGTCGTGCTCATCTATGCATCCATTTCTTGTATAAATAGACTCGACTCCTCATTCTATAACAACCAAGCATAATGAAACAGAATCAGCTAATTCTCTCTAGAAATTTCTTCTCTCTTAAGCAAATACTGAAACACTTTCATTCCCGAGTATGAACTCAAAAGTTGTTAGAATAATTACTGCATCAAAGTAAAATGTATCGCTAAGTAGCTGAAGCTCTAGAGTGCTATGAAACATCCATATAATGTATCACTATCTGGTTAACGGAAACATTGGAGTTTCCTGTGTATTGTGAAAAGCACTAATCTGTACTGGACTGCGCAATAAGCCCTACCTATGTGATTCTCGAATCCAGGCTACAAAGTCTACTATCTTCAAACAGTGTCAGAAGAAAAGCCCACATTTCCGCATTGGACTGTGCATGTCAGTATGTCATATATAAAGCATGGCCATCTTTTGAAATGTGAAGATAGTTGACCGAATTGAAAGATGTCCTAAACACACACACTACTGGATTAAGTACACCGTGCACCAAATTTATTTAATTTTTTCTTCTTCTGAATGATCGAGAATATGAGAGGAATAACAGTACTTCTCTATCACTACATTTTGTAAATCAAAGAAGAAGAACATGAGGACTAAAACCATTATCTCTTAAAATAAAATAAAAATAAACTAAAACAACCACAATCATTACTTCTTAAAATAAAAAAATTGACTAATTAAAACGAAATTGAGGCCCACTAATGTCGTTATTACATTACGATACTAAAAGGTGGAGGCTCATCCCACCACACTAAAGTAGAACAAGACACACCATAATTTGCCAAAACATCAACTAATTCTTTTCCCAAAATATATGAGAATTTCTAAAATTTATCTAAGATATTAGTATAAGTAATTCAACCAACGAACTATAAGAGGCCAAGAGACAAGAGAAGAACTACATATATAATCAAACATCAGAGATGAATAAGCCTCCAACCAAATATTTTTCCAATCCCGAACTCAAACAAGCTTCATAATTGATCTTAATTAAATCAATTCCCCAACAAAAATTAAAAATCATTTGGTATATGCAAGCATATATATGCTATTTGTTGTCATTGTATTCTATTGATTGAACATGATAATACTTCAAATGATGGGTGCCCACCCAATCCAATCTCTACCGTACACCAAAATTTTCTTGTCTTGATTTTCTGGGGGTTTACATGTAGGATTTCGCATAAAAGAGGAATATGTGAAATTTAAAGAGTTATCTTTCTAATTAACAGTGGATATATATATATATATATAGTCATCAATTACTTGTATTTGGTATAACTAGCACATTTCATGCATTAAAAGAAAATAATTATGTCGGTGAGTCGTGAACTGTTAGTTAGCTAGCTTAACGTATTAATACCGTAGAAGTTATAGATTCAAATCTCACTAGTATCAGGGATGAGGTGGGAAAAAAACTGTCGTCCATAATCAAAAATCATCATGATCACCATCATTAAGGAAATGAATACATAGTTAAGTAGAGGAACTACAAGTTAAGCTAGCTACTTAACCTAAAATCCAATTAGGACGTAGAAGTTACATGACCCTTCTTCCTGATAAACTTAGGGAATTACATGATTAAACTCACCTTCATGATTTTCTGTGGTTGGAATTATCAACCATTCATCTGGTGAAGGGATCTGCTCATCTGCCTCTTCGACTTTAAAATTACCACCAGGCCTCCGGCCAAAAAACAAATTAGAACTCCCCAATGCCAGTGGGTACTTAAACTCTTGAGGAACAGTACTAGCAGTGCTATTATTACCATCTAAACTCTTCAAAAAAGCCAACCACCAAGTATAGGAAGAAGCTTGGTTCTCTCCCCACTCAAATTCAATGTCTGCTGCTTCCATGGCTGGTCCCCCAGAATATGGCACATGAGGCGGCACCGAAGGCGCCGTGGTTGACCAAACCGGCTCCGACAGAGGCATCGACTGCAATAGCTGCGTAGAAGTACCACTGACAACATCATGTGATGATGAAGATGAGGATGATGAGGATAAAAATGATGACTTTGATGATGTTCTGTGGAGGATCAAGGCATGGTAAACCTGTCTCCTAGCTTCAGCAACGTTAATGTTGAGTGGATTAAGGCTTCTAGGGCGAGACCTTCTTCTTTGCTTCCCAGAAGAAGAAGAAGAACCCTTTCTCTGAATATTTGAGCTCATTTTTTGTTTGTTTCCTTCTGCAGAATTGAATTGAAGTTGATGATGTTAAATGGTAGAGGTTAAGAGAGGGACTGGTGAGAGGTCATGAAGTTAATTGAAATTTTGAAATGACATGATGGGTCAGAAATCTCAGAACCAGTAGAACTGACACGTACAGCAGGATTCAATGGGACACATCAAATTTAAGTCCAAAGCCAAACAAGTCGGCATCAGTGTAAAGACTATCGTACTTTTCCTGCTATAGAGGCCGGGGATTTTCCTCGGGGCAAAACATTGGTCCTGTAGTTCTTGGTCATTAAGCGCTAACACAATATTGCTTTACAGTTCACACTGAATTTACTAGTAAATGTGTGGCTTTGAGATTTGAGGTAGCAAAGCAACAAAATCAACTCCATTCCGATGTTTACTCTAGATTGTGCGTGATGATCGAGATGGATCATAGAGTACTGCCTCTGGTCCAGAATGGTAGCACTGATCCAAAACTAAATTCTTCTAACAACCTTGTACAGACTGCATTCATATATGAATGGTCCAAAATGTGATCCCAATTTTGGGCTCAGTCGGCATCGGTTTCGCCAAAGAAATGTCTTCTTATATATGTGTGCACCACCGAAACGTCAAAACTTGCCCCAAAGTAGCAGAACATCTACTTTGACCTTTGTAATTCGATATGCAAATATGGTCGATCGTTAGATTTCTTGCTAATGAGTACTAATATGACGGTTAAAATTACGGGGAAACGAGCCACATTTTGAATCTTTATTATTCTTTGCTCAAGCATCCTATACGGATCTATGATATACTATCGCTAAGCTTGCAACGAAAAGAACAGTGGAGAAAGACCAACTTATAGCACCAAGCTTAAATATCAGCTCTCATGGTATTTGGAAATTAATTGTTTTTAAAACTAACTACTTTTCTAGCTTCTCTAAATTATGCGACACATAAAAAATAGAAATCTCATGGAATACATAGAAATCATGATTTGTCACTCTGAACTCAGAAAATCATTAAGAGTTCTCTTAAAGCAAGTTCACTCGTTGGGTCACCATGTCACCTATTATTTATTGTTTTTTAGTGTATATTTTCATTCTCTGAGTCACGAAATACACTGTGCAGGTCACCATGGTGACCTAGAAAGTGATCTATGGTGACTCAGTGCACGAAATACACTGTATCCGTGACCCAAAGGGTGAAAATACACATAAAAAGTAATGAAAAGTAGGTGACCTGGTGACCCACGGATGGACTTACTCTTACAATAAGAAAACCAAAATGGGAAGCAAGATAATTTGTGGAATTAGTTTGTACCAGATCTTGATTTGTACGATGAAATCATGCTTCCTATGTGGAATGCACTTTGTTTGTAAAGTATTTTGGGTTCCATTTTGGTTTTCTTGTTGTAGAGAACTCTTGGATAACTTGGAACTAGAATAATTAGAGTTGATGAGAAGTCTATGAGTTACTAGCATACGTAAGGGATGTGTGCCTCTTCAAAGAAACCGAGTACTTGCGAGGGCCGCTTTAAGTGTACTGAGCAAGATCACGCTTCAATGTACCCTAGTTGAGTTGACGTTTGATCCTGGCTACACTCTTGTTCTACTCATACCTCATGAAATTAACTTCTTCAACACCTTCAAAAGAGGTTAAAATTGTAAGAGTGATCAAGTCAATGATACAGTCAAAGCCAAAGCCAATACTCAAGTCAATGATCAGGACATGACCATCCCAAGAGACTCCACGTGTAGAGCCGAGATTGAGTTACAAGAAACCAACGCTGGAATTAGTTAGCCATGCTTAACAGAAATTAGTTATAATTAGGGCTGCAATTAGTGACAATTAGGGATGTAATTAGTTACAAGTGCTATCGACCTTTCTATATAAAGGCAAGTGTATTAGTATGAAGGTTAATCAAGAAAGCAATCAAGCAATAACATCATCTTCGTTTCTCTAAGCTTCATCTTCTTCTTCTTCTTCCTCATAGCTTCAAAACCCTACTTTCAGCAAAAAAGAAGGCTAGGGTACCCAATCGAAATTGTGATCCTGCAGCAGCAACCCATTTTGAGCCTTGGCAGGCACCTCTACTGAGCTCTCAACCCCTTTGAAGATTCCTGCTTGGCTGTGCCCCGTGATTTCAGTCCTAAATGCAGGATTCTTACACAGGAAAAACGAAAAAAAAAAAAAAAAAA
The DNA here is from genome assembly GCA_025331145.1 of Rosa persica. NCBI lineage: Eukaryota > Viridiplantae > Streptophyta > Magnoliopsida > Rosales > Rosaceae > Rosa > Rosa persica. Next base: position 7,334,510 of record WFKR01000003.1, on the reverse strand, counting down.
TTCACAACGACCAGACTTACTGTGGGAACGGTAGACGTGAATATTACATGTTGATGCTTTGTCTTCATATCTTACTAACTCAGTAATATATATATATATATATATATATATATATATTACTGAGTTAGTAAGATATGAAGACAAAGGACATTCTACTTTTGTAACTAGGGGCCGATGCTTTATAGTCTCCTTGCCAACTAGGCTGCGCAACTATTTGATTGATCTGACCAAAATTTATATATATCGAAAGGAAGTTGTACAAAATTGTTAACTTCAACAACCTCGTCTTGAAGTTGCAGGAAAAATTCGCCGGTTTGTACAAGTGTTTCACTGATTACAGCCCATAAATTGAAAAATCTAGCATGGCTTTTATCGGGATGAAATTACCCATCCCTAAAATCTCTATCCCAACTCTGTCCCACTAATAGTAATTTGACATGTGTCCTCTATCTCAAAGGCAGTTAACATCGTTAAAAGTGTTAGCATTCGGCCAAAGAAAAAAAAACCTTTGAAAACCTGTCGATTAACATTAACCCATCCTTTTTTTCCCCTTGTTTTTCTTCTTTTTCCAGAAACTCAGCGTCCCAGCCTTGTCTTTGTTGTTCTCCTTATCAGATCAAAAACTCATCTTCTCTTCTCCTGTAAAACCAAGCGTATCATTCTCCAAACCCAGATTCTTGATTGAAATCCAAATGAAACCTTAAATCAAGCTTTGAACATGTATTAGTTGCATACCTGAATCAAATTTCAATCTGAAATCTTTGAACACATATCAATTTCATACCCAAATCAATTCTTAATCTGAAACCTTCGAACATGAATCAATTAAATTAAGCTATATTACCCCTAATTGCAATTGGACAACCCACTTCTCACACTAATTCCAATCTCAAACTGGTTCAATCTTTTTTCATTGTGACCAGGGATTGAAGCTTCAAGTTTTACTCTTCAAATTGATTTCTTTTGCAGACCGTTTAGACATTTGGGGATCCTTAAGATGGTTTCTACTTGTGGGCACACCTCTTCGACTCGAAGCTTTTGAATTGATGTATACAATTTCATTCCCTTGACCATTAGTTTGGTTTTCGTGGGATAGAAAGAAAAGAAAGAACAATATGTACGAAGCTACATCAAAGTGCTCTTGCTTGTTCTTTCATCTCCTTAATCTCGCGTAAGTCAAAATGAATTGGATTTGAAATTTTTCCTTTTTAGGTTCAGTTGGACCTCGACGGAGAAGGAGAAGGAGAAATATACAGTATTTTTATTTAATTTTATATGGATTGACGGAGTTAGTAGGAAGTTAGTGTTGCTACATGTCAAATTACTATTACTGAGACAGGGTTGGGATAGAGATTTTTGGGACATGTGATTTCATCCCGCTTTTATCTTTGAGAAGAGAAAAGAAAAGAAAAAATGAGATGGGAAGCCCAGCAGTTTAATTTAATATAAAGTCCTTGGAAGTTGAACATTAGAAGCAGACAGAAACTTACAACTCAGTAGTAGACTAGTAGGGTTTCACGGTTTGAGCCAGCTTCAAGTCTACAGCTAAAGCTAGCTATCTATGGATTCTGATTTCTATATGATAGCCATGTTCAATTCCAGAGTTTGATCGAGCTGTTCACAGTCTCCTTTCGGCCATTTCTTAACTATTAATTTCTCTACAGACCCGAAGCATGCAAGTTGAGAGGCAAGTGATCGAGCATTCTTTTCTTTCTGAAATGGCTACTTGTACGGGGATATGGCATGGGATGAACTACTCCTTTTGTAATCTGCACGTGGATGGCAGCAAAATGAATCTGAAATAGAATTGTTTGAGTGGTGCATGATATGACAAAAATGTGTGTGTTTTTTTTTTTTTTTTATACATCTTATTCATTGATCCTCTGAGTCTTAAATAGCTAAATCTTTAGAAGTACTTAAAAATATGATTTTAAAACTCATGCTGCTATCATTTTAGATTTAACCCTAAATTACAACAATGTAAAATACATCATTAAACAGTAGTCTTTGCTACATTATGAACTTCTAATACAAAATTTATTAGAAATATGGGAATATTCTCTGTTCACTTAGGACTTGGGGGCTGGGGCTTATGAATAAGCCTTCATACGAAGCACTAAAATGTAAGGAGGCATCTTAATTTGTTTATTTAAAGTCGCAATATGCACTCTAAATTTTGTGGAATTACATACCCCACAAAGGTAGCTAGCAAACCACAAAATGACTGTTGAGATTCAATATATTACCACAATCTAATAACCTTCAAATTCAGACCTATAACCCTTTTTCTAGATTAAAGGATTCCAGTTATTATGACCATAAGAATGCAATTTATTTTTCATTGATCGTTTACTTCTTACTAAATTCTATAACAAACTAGTAAACTAGTCGGCAGATAGAGAAGAAATAAAGAAACAGTAAGGTCTGACCTCATTCTTAATCAATTATTAAACGTGGAAAACTTTGGGTTGATCATTTTCACGAGGCTAATATATTATAGTTCCTTTGTACTATGTCCAAATTTCTAGGCTGTCACAAGCGTCGTTTTTCTCCAACTTGCTTCTCAAGATCTACAGCTTTGAATTTTTTTTATCTGCGTGGGGTTGTTATTGGTAATTGGTTCATGGGTCAAATGCGCAGCTTTTATTTAGAATTTTAGATGTCAAAACCAGGACCACGCCAGCTTTTTAATTTGACACAGCGTTCATCTTCCCCTTTAATTAATTAATTACTCCTTTCTCTTTGGAATAGTGCTTCCTATTCAAATGAATCGAATCCCAAAAGTAATGCTAAAGGATGCCTAGTGCTTACTGTATAAGCAAGCTCTATTCCATTAAGAGACAATTAGTACTAATCTATTCTTAATGTACCTATTGTGAATAAGTGAATTTGTGATTCACAAAACTCACTTTGCGCAAGTAGCAAAATTGTTTGAGCTGACTCGGATCAATAAAAACAAGCTACTCAACAAGGATATTCACTCAAGAGTTCACTCACGACTCGTGCAAGACGCTGACTATTGAGAATAATTATAAAGAAGTTTACCTATATATGTATTTCACTCAAATTCAATTAATTACTACAAGAACTTAATTATCCAATATTATCCAATCAAAAACTAAGTGTTCAATAATAAGATCGGTTTTTTTTAATTCAAAAAAAGAAGGTTGGTTTTATACTCTTATTTAATGTTTTCAATGCAGAATGATACTCGAAATGCTTAGACTTGCAACCTCTACATCACTTCACTCATCCCATGCTACTTGAACCAGCAGTCGCAACTCTAAACTCACTTCATTCATACCATTGCTACTTGAACTGACACTGACGAGTAAGCTAGCTGATTATATGATTGGATTAGGGTTTTGATTTTGAAGCTCAAAAGGGTAAGTCACCTTACAGAATGAATTAAGCTACATATAAATTAATTTCATGGGAAAAAGTAACCACATTGACAAACAACAGATCAGATTTACACGTGAAACTGATTCCGGATGAATATTGAATTGCTAGATGAATCCTAAATACTATTACAAACCCGAACACAAATGGCAAACCTCTTGATGCTCTATGCATGTACATTTTGATTAGCACCATTCCATGGGAAAAAGAAGAAGCTAAAACCTACTACAAACCAACACAATTTCTTGAGGTAGTAATTCCACCATCCACAACCAGATTATGACCACTTACATACTTGGACTCATCACTAGCAAGATATAGAGCAGCTTCGGCTATGTCCTTAGCCCTCAAAGTCGGGCCTTTCAAATTCGCAAGCCCTCTCACGAAATCTTCCATCTTCTCCACCTCTTGCTCCCAAGGCATCCCAAAATCCATACACTCTTCTTCCTCTTCGTCGTCGTCACTCCTCCTCCACGCATTCACCAGCATCGGCGTGGCAACTCCAAAAGGCGAAATACAGTTTACTCTGATCCCATACCGGCCTAGTTCACAGGCGGCGTTCTTCGTCAGCCCAACAATGGCATGCTTGGAAGCTGTGTAGGCATGCGGCCCTAGCCCGCCGGCGACTCCGGCGACGCTCGCGGTTGAAAGTATGCAGCCTCCTCCCCTGGTGATCATCACACGCGCCGCATGCTTGATCCCTAAGGCAGTGCCTCTCACGTTCACGCGCATCACGCGGTCGAACTCGTCGACGTCAAAGTTGACGATGCTCTTGTGTTTGGATTGGTTGCCAAGGATTCCGGCGTTGTTGAACATAATGTCGAGCTGGCCGTAGCGGGAAACGGTGGACTCGATTAGGTTTTCGATGTCTTCTTCGAGGCTGACGTCGCAGTGAACGAAGGTGACTGAAGGGCCTAAGGAATTGGCCAGGGCTGTGCCGATAGAGTCCTCCACATCGGCAATGACTACTTTGGCGCCGTGCCTTGTGAAAAGCCTCGCTGTTGCTTCTCCTATGCCTCGTGCACCGCCCGTTACTATAGCAACTTTTCCCTCCAACCTAAATTATGTTAAAAAACAACACTTTTAGTTGGTCTCTAAATATTAACAAAACAAAGCATAGTAAATTGTTGCAGTGGCATGGAAGTCCTAATGACACTCTGATTTTAACCTTTGGTACTGCTAAGAAATTTCATGATATACAGAATTGACAATTAAGTGTAGAATTAAAGAGTAGACAAAATTCTAGGCTCCATGGATTGTAGGAAGCTGTAGAATTTAAGAGTGATGATCATATGTAAATGACAAATCAAAGTATACCTTCTAGGATGTGAAGGAGTAGTAGTACTGTTGTCCCTTCCCAATCCATGAATTCCATGAAGGGGTGTTTCAGGCATTACGGCAGGCATGGTTGCAGATAGCTTTTAAGTATAGCTAAGCAAATTTTTTTTTGGGGGGGAGGGGAGGGGAGAGAGAGAGAGAGAGAGAGATTAGCAAAGGCTGGGATTGATATAATGCGGTGTTGAATGTGGAATGGAGGGGTTTTATATAGGAGGCATACAAATGCATGGGGTGAGTGGGTTCCATGAGAGGGTCTTATTTCTAGGTAACTTCCCTAGAAGTGTACCTCTTCCTTTTTGCCCTCGCTTTACTTTGGGACTAAAAAATGGTTAGCAGATCTGTAAAAATGAACCAGGAAAACATAAATCTCTATCAATTACAGCTAGCTAGCCATCATTTATATATAGCTGAATTACCATGTACAACTAGTCGATGAATAATTTTTGAAATACTATTATTAGCTGAGTACATTAACACAACTTGGTCAAATTTCAAAAGTCATGGTTAGGTCAATATGCACCTGGCTGCTGCTTTTTTAGACGTACATAATGCAGTCTTTCAAATCTTAATACATTTTAGTAAATTAATTGGTAGATGTTTCTCCCTGGTACGTGTAGTGGAATAGTCTTCAGACAACATGTCTGCGTATCAAAGAAGAATTCAAAGAAGAGGCTAGTGAAACTTTCACCGCGTAAATTGAGCTAATGATCATCGACGTTACCTTCAGAATTGTTTATAGCTCGGGCAGAAGAAAAGCTAAATCCTAGAGCTGGCAGACCATACACCAAAATACCAGAACTCACACGTAGCAGCTGTTGGGTTGGCTAAGGCAGATCGAACTAGTACGTACTACTGGATTTCATAAGATTTAAGTAGAAGGATTTAGATTCTGGCATAGCTAATAAAAAGGTTGAGCTCTGCTGAAACGACGATACAACGTTAAATTAAACCACGCAGAAGATTTCGTGACTCAACTAAGAAGATTTAGATTCTACCTATTAGCAAAGACAGCAGGCAAACAACGTACGTGGAGTTTCATATATATTTCCTGGATACTAGGTGTAACTTCTGTTTCTTTTATGCAGGGATCGTCCATCCAGACTGTGTATTATTCTTGGGGTTGTAACTTGTACCGAGCTTGATTTATATTAAAATGTCACATGCAGCGTTCATTTGGAGCACCATTGGGTAAAGCTGGGCAAGAACTCATTTAGTAACGGGAACCAATTATTTAATTAATTAAACTATGAAAGTATCGCGACGTACTTGTGAATTATTCAAGCAAACAGATATTGACCACCAAAAAAAAAAAAAAGTAGTTCATTATACTAATTTCAACATACGTGCCTTGACTTGTTTCACACTCGACTGTTGATTTGAAATTAATTAAGCGGTAATCACGATGCCTCAAGTTTATGACCAAGACTGCCTGGATTACCTTGCTTCATATATATAACAAAGAATTCATCCTTTCAAAGTGTACAAATTGGACTTGTTTCTCTCATTGCATTCAACTTCACGAGTATTTGATCGGTTCAAGAAGGTCTCTCTAGTCAAAAGACTTGATAACTCAAGTGGTTTGGTGCATTTGACATTAGGGTTACAGCAGGGATAAATGGGTAATCATGGCAATGGTTCCATTAAAGTATGTATTAGAAATCTATAATACATCCTGTAATCTCTAATTCTCTGTTGTAGTTATAGTATTATATAATCCGTGGCAGAGATTGGATGAAGAGTCGCCTCTTCCTGACACACTGTTCTGAAAATTTAGTGGAGCTTGTAGGTTGGAGTCAAAGCAAGAGATTAAAACATATCCCGGCCAATTGATCATGCATAAAAAAAAAACATATCCCAATTGGTAGGACAATTATAGTTTTCAATTAAGAAAATCCAAACACTTATTGTCTTCTTGATTATAAGTTAAGTATGATTATGTTGTTGTGGGTCGTCCTTATTTAGGGAAAGCTTTTGTAACAAATTAACAAATGGAGCAAGATAAGATGCTATGGACCATAGTTTGTGTATTTTATTGTCAACAGTACAAACAAATAGCATGGCCTTAATTTGTTTTTGTGTTTTCTTTGGTGCCTGTGGCATATTGACTGTATTTGTATATGAGCAGACCAATCAAGGTCGGTTAGTGAGCTAGTGTTCACTGTGTTCTTGACGGCTAATATATGCTTCCCTTTTTTCTTTATCATCTTCTTGAACTTCTTCCGCTTGTCCCATTGAAATTAATATAGCAAATTATTTTCAATTCGGGTGCATTCTGGAGCCATACTTTAAGTGTAATTGCTCCTAATGATGCTTATGTATTGTGCTAATGGACCACTATTAGTAGTGATTTGGATAGGTTCCCATAACCCAAAAGGAAGAAGAAACGAGTAGAAATTAAAGTATTGATCATTTACAACATTGAACATTATGTAATATTCTATGACTATATAACAATATTTTGAATCATTGATCGAACTATAAAGAAAAACAAAATTTGTATTTGTTTACATGACATGATACCTAGGATTAAAACCACAAAGTTTAAGCCTCATTGAGGCCAACACTCATTTTCCGTTAGAAATTTTCTTCCAGACTTTAAATATGCCCGGAAAAGATCATTTTACTTTGTTAATGTGATAGGATTTTTTTTGTTCTGTTTTTTGAAATGGTTATTTGGATGGTTTAAAACCTAAACATGGTAAAAACATGAATTGAGTAAATAGTTCTCTTTACACTCAACAAACTCTGGGCATCGAGTGGAAGTTTAAACACTTGACCTTGGAGACTTACGGCCCAATTTCTGTTAATTGGGTTAAGGCCTCCTAATTACCTGTTCTTAATCCTGAAAAGCATTGAGCTCAATCCACAAGAAAGGACTCCTTAATGCTATAGCCCATTTGAAACATTCAAATTAACATGGGGTAGAAACTTGGGTAGCAGAAACAAAAACCTTCAGACAAAATGAGGTTGAGATAAGATCCTCATTTAGAAAAGGAATTCGTAACACACACTATTGGAACAAGAGCTTCAAAGCGAACCAAACTCCCTTTCATCTTGGGAAACCGATTGGTGAGGAATCGGCTCCGGATAGGGCCTAATAGCATCGACACCAAAACCGACAATGCAAATCAAGCTACTCAGGAGAGATCGACAGTGAATGATAAGGAACAATGTATGATCAATAACATAAAGCACCATCTTTGTTATAATTTTGTGAAACTAGATGAAAGATAAGGAACAATTAATGGATGAAATCCTCAAACCCCTCCCATATGTATAATGCCATTTCAGTGTTTCACCCTGCACCGATACTATGTCTCCAAGGGCCCAATTACAGACTCGCAACACAGGAAGTGGGTGCATAAACGTACCAATATAAGAAGTGCTAGCCTCCGTTTCAGCCGATTGGAAATTTGGATGATTGATATGCTACATATTAATGGGTTGTCGTGCGGTCGTGCCTGACCGGGCACCAGCTCAAGTCTTGCGAAATTTAATTATTTCTAATCTTCTCTCGAGCAAGTTAACTCCACCTGAATCACAAATAAATTTCCAATAAACACATACCAAGTTCAACTTGTTTCCAGCAGCAACCTTTTTAAATAATTTGCATAAATAATACAAGTGGTTTAAGGTAAAGTAGGTTTTTTTTTTTTTTTTTTTAGAGAAATTGTCAACTCGATTAAAGTTCAGTAAAATTATACATAATGGTCCACTCGGTGGGGTTGTCAGATAGAGCTGTTAGGCAATCTCCAATCGTCAATGTCTAAAATAGACTATGGTCTAAATTTTTAGACTCTTGAAAAGTTCTATTCATTCAAATAGTAAGATCTATAATTTTTTCAACTCCAATCATTTGAGCTCTAAATTATAGATTCTAATATATTTAACTTAAGTTTGATTCAATTGATCATTAATCATCCAAAGATGGGCCAACAACTTGCCATCCATGGTCTAAACGTTGGTCTGTATTTAGACCAACTTATAGACTTTAGCCCTCGATTTGTGTTTTTTGTAGTAGACCCAATCCATGATTAGAGATAGATTTTGGACATCCATAGTCTATAATTTAGACCATACACCGTCGGTTGGAGATGGTCTTACCTAAGTAGCTCAACCTTTTTAATCTAATAGTGAAGCATACTCAGAAACTGCCCCACGCAACCTACGAGAAATTAAAATCGCGTAGACTTCCCTTAAAAAAAAAAATTCGCGTAGACTTTGTGGGTATCCCCAGCCACATTCCTCAGCTCTGAGAGCCTAGCAATTCTTTCACAAAAAGATAAGGAAATCGAACAAAATAATAAAATTTAAAATAGATGTACAAAAAATATAAATGCAGCCCATGCTCAACTAATGTAACCCAAGCCCAAATGGAAGGAACTCCAGCCCAAAAATTGGGAAAGAGTCCCAGCCCATCTGGCCCAGCCTAGTAAATAGGCTCTCATCTAGCATTATTTAATCATTAATATAATATGTTTTCTTTTTTTCTTCTTTCACAATGTAGAAGAAGTTTCAAATCCCCTCTTATTATCTAAAGAGAGAGCAATGGTGTTTGTTTGGTAATGATGAACTTCCGAACATATTTATGCAATTTACTCTACCTTAAGTCATGGTAGTAGAGTGTAAGATAAAATTGTTTCCCATAAACAACTAAGTAAGAATCATGTGCTCTTTCTCATAGTGTGACAATTTCTTTTAGGCTGCAAGTCCATATGAGTGGTTCAAGCACACCATATGTTAGTTGTGTTAACAACACGCAATTATGTAAGTGGGGATCAGCAAAAATGACAAAGTTTGCTTAGCTATAGAGAAAGCGATAGATGGAGAGTGAGAGGTTAAAACTAATGGTGGTATTCGATTGCATAAAAGCATACTTAATTGAGCATTAACCAACATGTTGCCCTTATATATTAGAGATCGAGTCGTCGGCAAGTGGAAACGAATTGAATTGCTAATACTCCACCAAACCATACCACATACACTTGAAAGAGCTAGCATGCGTCCCACTACCGAATCAAAGCTTTTAAGCAAAGCTTACATGATTGTAGGCTACCCATACTCGCCGACTACTCCTCGTACTAGCTAGTTATGCAAGTCGTCCAAGACGTTATTTTCATTGTTAATCAATACATTGAGAAGTATCCATTGACAGCACACAATACTGACATATGTGAACCCCAACTATTTCCACGTACACAACGTTTATATACAACACACATGTTGAAGAAAGTGAGGGTTGTAGCTTAATTTGTTTGTCAAATGGATTTACTCTTTATCCGAAGTACCGAGTTAAGAAGGAATCTTATATGTCTGGTGAATGCCTCAAAGTATTATAGGTTCAATAAAATGCTTCAAAAGAGTAACGAAATTGTTGAGAGTACCGTCCTCAATTGATCAAGAAAATGTCAGACATTGCATAACACTTGATAAGATAGTTCTTCTCACCTTTTAAAATAAAATTGATTATTAGTTGAATGGTCTGATTTGCATAAAGCATTATTACGTACATAGCATCACAATATGTTATTATCAGATTTTGATATCTAAGTTACCACAGTAAATCTTCACCTTTATTATCAATTAATTTTGCATTGGATACTCTAATCTGCGCGTACTATCAAATTATAATGTTATTCATTTATCGTGGCTTTACATTAGATTTCGGTTTCTAGATTAGAAAGAAGCGGAACACCCATGTAAATTCGGATTGTTAGAGGAACTCCAACCATAGGGTTCAAAACCAGATTTTGTTGAATTATAGGACTTTTCATCTCTAACAATGTTTGTTAAGGGGAGTTGGTCCTAAAATTATAAGACTTGGGTTCATTCGTTCATCCAAAGTCTCATATTTGAGACTTTTCCAAGACAAAGACTCAGATACTGTTTATGGAACCCAACAAATAGGTTATTATTTGCTTTTACTCAAATTGGCCCTATTTAATTTGACGGCTTGGATTTGAGGAAAAAAAAATGTGATCAATGGTTCTTATTAAATCAAGGGTTGTTATTTCTATTTTGTTCCAAAAAAAATTAAAAAATTACTAGAAAATTGAGGGGAAAAAATATACCATTTAGAACAGTAAATTGAAAATTCTATAAATACCAACTCATTCTTTTCTATTTCCTCACACCAAATATCCTCCATCCCCTTCACAATTTTTCATTCATTCACCCATCTCCTTCACACCAAATATTCTCCCTTCATTTAATAAAAATTAATTAAATGAAAAGAACAATTTTTAAATATTATGATAAAATTAAAATTAAATTTTTTACCTTATTTAACTATATTAACATACTTTTAATATAATATTCATCAACATTATACTTATAATATATTTTAATTAAGAATAGTGAAATAGCACTCCCATATAACACTTCATTGTTGGAGATGAGAATTAAGTCATATATAAATAGTGCAATAAGGGGGTATTAAAATGAGATACCTCCAAATAGAACCTATTGTTGGAGTTGCCTTTAAGATCATAGTTAGAAAACCCTTGACCGAATCCTTCTTCATGCACAGTGTAAAAGCCTCTATGCACGTCAAGTTTAGCACAGTACACAGATGAATGAGAAAGATCCAAGAAAGCTGACCATAACAGCATAATAGAACCTTAGAAAACAAAAGCTAGCCAACAACTACTACACACAAAACACCCCCCATGGAAAATGAGAAAAGGCAACCCCAGAAAGCAAAGCCACCCCTTTGAAAAAAAGAGACCTCTTTGGCTCTGTTCCTCCTTCTAAACCACTTGCTCTTGCTATAACCCACCAACCTTCTCTTGTTTCTCTCCGAAATCAGGAAAAAGGGTCAATTTCTAAAGGTTGGGAAGCACTGACTCCCCAGCTAGCGAAGCTTCCCATATCTTCCAAACGAGATTTTATCAGTACTGCTGAAAAAGAAAGCAGGGAAAGTAAAACTAATCAGGTGCACCCAAAAGTAGCATTAGCCGCAGCAACTTGATTACCGGTCTTTGATTCTCTCTGGTGGCCACCTGGCTTGGTTGTGACACCCATGTCCGGCCTTTCGTGGGCTCCACCCTGAGAGAGGCTTGATTCCATTGACAGGGTGCATGTGGCGGCATTCTATTGGAGGTCCGCGTGGTTCGTTAGATTTAGGCTCCGCTGTCAAACATGATGATGATGATGATTTCATCACGTATCCAGTGTTTGTCTTGGGGAGTTACCAACTACTTCACCTAGAACACCTAGAAATGTCCTTTCCTTACTGGCTCTCTCTGTTAATTTTGGTGAAGTTCCTTTATATGATGTGATGGGAGCTAAATCTCGTGCTTAACCTCAAGTTCCAAAGTTTATAAGCTCATAAGTTCATGCTTAATCTTAAGTTTCAAAGTGCATATCAATTACGAAATTAAAATGATAACAAAATTATATTTTCTACTCAATTATTTGTTGGGAAAACATCACAAATAGTGTATGAACTTTAGGTCATTTTATATTTTGGTATACCAACTTTCATAACTATCAGAATTGTATATCAAGTTTGCTTAAATTTTTCATTTTGGTGTACGCCGTTAAATTTTCCGTTATCTTTACAAAAAAAAAAAAACTGATAAAACTAAAGGAAAGATAACAGAATTTTTTTTTTTTACAAAGATAACGGAAAATTTAAAGGCGTATACCAAAATGAAATATTAGAGCAAACTTGATACACAATTATGATAGTTATGAAAGTTTGTACACTAAAGTGTAGAATGACCTAAAGTTCATACACCATTTGTGAAGATATCTCTTATTTGTTTATATAATTTGGATTTGAATAGTTTATAATAATGAAAAAATGCAATAAAGCTATATGTCATATTTTAGCGATACATCACCCATTTAAGTAGCCTTGATGTAGACTACTGACAAGAATATATAAGCAAAGAACAACCTTGTGTCATGAGGCAACTAGACATTTTACTATTGGATATTGTGCGTATGGAGCGAAATCTAGTGGTCTTTTATTTTGAATAAATTTTAGTATTTTACTAGTATATATCTAATAGTCAGATAAATTTGTTGATGACGAATACAAAAGTTTATAATTATACTTCAATTGTTAATAATTAACTATGATCTTTTGAGTTTAAAAATGAGTAAATTACATAAACAACTATCCATAGCTATTTATACATATATATATATATATAATTTGATATGATATGTTGTCATCCTTAGTTCATAATTCTTCAAAAAAATATGAAAAAGTATTTAAACTCATGCTAAATCTCGTAGCTCAGAGATATGAGTGCAATTACAATCTTAAAATAATAACAAAATCTCTCTTTTCTGTCTTTGCGGCCAGATAATTAGATTTTTGTTGTAGCGCTCTCTAGTGATTATATATATATAGATATAGAACTTTGCTCAGGAACGGACCCGTTCCTAAGCTTAGGAACAAATTTCCGGGTTTTCTCAACTTTTTGATCACACATTCACATCTTAACCGATCAATTTTTAGGTCCTAATGTATAGATCACTTCTGCAAATTTTCAGCCAAATTGATGATCGTTAAGATATTCAAAACTGTAATTTATACGAACGAACCAAATCTGTCAAACCGGAACCATTCGTGTTTATTGCAGTTTTGGATGCCTTAACGATAATCAAATTGACTGAAAATTTGCAGAAGTGACTTATACATTAGGACATAAAAAACTGAACGGTTAATATGTGAAAATGTGATCGAAAAGTGGATCAAATATGGAAATATGTTCCTTAACTAAGGAACGGACGTCCGCAGCCAAGAAGGGCTGTGTATATATGTGTGTGTGTGTGTGTGTGTGTGTATATTATGCCAATCAAATCCTATCCAGTGTGAGGCCTTACTATGAAATTAACGTGTGAGGTTGGAGTTTGGGGTCACTTTTCGGTTTCATATCTACATCTCGACCGTTCAAATTTTTGGTACTAATTTATAGATCATCTATACAAAATTTCAGCCAAATTGATGGTCGTTAAGGCATTGATAACTGCCTTAAAGCTAGTACGGTTCATGGTGGATAGATTCAATTCGTTACTTGGTTTAAGTTAGTTAGATACCTTAAAAATCATTAATTTGACTAAGACTTTGCAGAGATGAGCAAAAAATTGAACGGTCGAAATGTGGATATGAGACCGAAAAATGACCCTAAACTCCAACCTCAGACGTTAATTTCAAAGTGAGGCATAACTCTGGATAAGGTTTGTTATACTAATGTGTATGTTGAAATTAGAGAAATTACCTGATGATTAATAAAAAAGTTTATAATTATATTTGAATCGTGCAGAATAAACTATAAATTTTGAATTTAAAGTTGAGTTTACTACAGAGACAAGTTACCTAATCAAGCACAAACAAACATAAAATTCCTAGTTCATAAATCTTCAAAACTATTAGAAAGATCGTATGTTACGAAAATCGAGCGTAAAGCCAAAGGCTTCATCATTAATAGCCCCCTTGGGGCCTTGATAGCAGATAATTCGTAACGCCAAACATGGGGAGTTATGAGAGCATAAATAAGTGAAAAAAGAACAGGATCCAATACGGCCTCCCCATCATAAGCGGCAAGATGCGCGCCCGGCAGTGCACTCCCTCCCACCGTTGCTTTCATTCCATTCCAAAATTCCTCCGTTAAAAAACAAATCTTTTTCGTCTTTTTACTCTCTCGCTCTCCCTCTCCCTCTGTGACTCTCTCGTCTCTCTCACACCACCACCGCATATTCACTCTCTCTCTCTCTCCCCTCGGCCGCCTGGAAATGTGAAGTCGAATTTCGCAGAGGATTCGATTAGGGCTTTTGAAGGATTGTTAGGGTTTGGGAAGAATGCCGTTGACGCGGTACCAGATACGGAACGAGTACGGCTTGGCCGATCCGGAGCTCTACAAAGCCGCCGATAGAGATGATCCGGAGGCCTTACTCGAAGGCGTCGCCATGGCCGGACTCGTCGGCGTCTTGCGTCAGCTCGGCGACCTTGCCGAGTGAGCCTCTTTTTCACTCTTTGCTGTTGTTGATTTCAATTTCGGGACCTTGACTTGGAAATTACTGTTTTGACCGGAATGCTGAACCTCTAGGGTTCCTAGTTCCGAGTTTAGGGATGATATTTCGACTAATGTGGTGGATTTCTATTTATGAATGTTGGTGGATTTCTATTTATGAATGTTGTTCTAAGAGTTGGGCTTTTTTACTAGATTGACGCTGAGTTTTGATTGTGATAGTATCTAGGTTCTTACCGTTAAGCTTGACCAATTGGAATTTTTGACAATTTTTCTGAGTGTTAGTATTTTGGATCATGGATTTTAGTACGATAAGGCTTGAAATGCAATTTGGATTTGAATTTGGTTACTGCCAGTCTGTTTGGAGAAGTTGCTTAGTTTAGATAAAGTTGACTTACATCTATTGCCTACATTGCATAGCTAGAACTTTATCATGGGGTTGTGTATGGTTTAATTTGAAATGGACTCATGAGAAATGGTGCCCTGATTAATAGGTTTGCTGCTGAAATATTTCATGACTTGCATGAAGAAGTAATGGCAACCGCTACAAGAGGCCACAGTCTAATGGTTCGCGTCCAACAGCTTGAAGCAGATTTTCCTTCAATTGAGAAGGCACTTCTATCTCAAACTAATCATTCATCGTTCTTTTCAAATACAGGTTAGGGTCCCTGCTGTACAATTGTTTCTTCATAACATGTTATGCATCTTTCTAACAGTTAAATGAAAAATGATCTGATAGTTATGTAGTTACTCGTATCATATCATGACCCATGTGTTTTGTATAAAATGCTAGAGCATTGAAAAGAGACATTTCACTTTTCAAATAATTAGTAACAGACATTTAATTACAACATTTTTGTGTAAACACATAATTCTATTGCAGGTGTTGACTGGCATCCTAATCTGCGTTGCGAACAGAATCTGATCACCCGTGGAGACTTACCTCGCTTTGTAATGGATTCGTATGAAGAATGCCGTGCTCCTCCTCAGTTATTCCTTCTGGACAAGTATGATTGCCTAATTTCTGCTCACTCATGCTACTTCGACTTAAAATCTAGAAACAAATTAAGATGTAGAAAGTCCGAAATTATTCTCATCCTATTTTTAACAGGTTTGATGTTGCTGGGGCTGGGGCATGTTTAAAGCGATACACTGATCCATCATTCTTTAAAGTGGAATCGGCATACTCATTAGCACCAGCAGATATGCAGAGAGAAAGGAAGATCCGTAAAGGAAAGGTATATCTACAGAATAATCATTGTGTCTAAACAACTAATATATGTGGCCACTGATGTCAATATAGGAGGTTCTTTTGTTTCTTAAGTAATACATGTTAGATGATATGCATTCATGCTCGTTCATATCCATGTCTATTGAACCAACCATTCACACCATTTTCATTGAAAAATCCAACCACATAGCTGAATCGTTGAATTCCTCAAGGGGGTATTTGACTTGGGGTGATCCATTAGGACATCCAATATAGGTATTGACCATTAGTGAGTGGGGCTATTGCCAGCCACAACCATATCCCTCGTTTTTTTTTTTTTCAGAACAGCAGGCTTCCTGCGTAGCACCATTAATAAGTCATGACCAACCTGTCATCTGTGGATAGTTAAAAGAAATGGTTTCTCTGGGTGTAAACAAAAAAATGGGTTTGGTGTAAGCAAAGTTAGAAATTTGCAACCGGTCCCTTGATTGATTTCTATTGTATGCTGTTCTTTTTACTGATACGTGTGCTTAGCATTTCCTAATCTTGATTTTGAAGTGTGCCTACATGCATGCCTGTGTGGAAACCAGGGAATGGTACTTTTCAACTTAGAACATGCAAACTAGGTTCGGTTTTTACTGTTAGAAAGCACTGTTAAAAAACTGTTCAAGAAAATACTTATCGTGTCTTTTATGTGTAGCAGAAAAAAGGATCACGCTGGAGGAATGGTGACACCCCAGAAGTTTTACTGCCATCACATGCTAAGTGAGACCTCTTATTCTTGTCACTGTCTTATTAGCATTCAGGCGGACGTTAAATGTGCATGTTTTTAAATATAGATGGTTGAATGGCATTTTTTCTTCTTCCAAATAATGCAGACTGCATGAGTTATTTCTGGAGGAGCGCATTCAGAATGGTTACAGTGACCCTGCTCGTCGTGTGAAATTAAAGAAAAGACATTTGAATGGATCCGCAGTTGACTCAAAAACCAAGAAAAGTTACATGGATAAATTTATGGAGACTCATTCACAGGACCATAAACTGGTTTGTGCAACTTCTGTTACTTCCCCGCTCTTGAATTTGAGCTCTGATAATAACAATGAGTCGGGGCTTAGAATACTTGACATTAGTATTGTGAGTCCTGCAGAAAAGTCTCCGGAAAGGAGTAGTGCTAGTTCTTCAACTAAACACCAAGAAGTCATATCAAAACAATCAATGGATGGTTTGAATGGGGGCTCTATCTATGGAGAAATTGCCAAGGGGTCTGAACCAAATTCTGAAGGTGAAAGTGATAACAGCTATTCCAACCTTCAAATGGTAGCAGTTGAGAAGGAATTAGAAGTTGATGGAGAAGACAAAACTGAAGGCAGTGTAGAGGGATACAATTCTGATGATTTGCCCAGTGAGGTAGATAATTACGCGGATGCTCTTGCTACTATGGATTCAGAAGTGGATACAGACAATGAGAGCAGAGCTAAGAGCAATCTAGGCTTAATGAAGGTTGACAAATGCAGGACAGACTCTGATGCAAATGAGGAGGAACATGTAGAGCTTCAAGCTCAATTTTTGGATTCTCAATCAAATGAGAACTTTTCTTGGTCAGATGACTGGAATAATTCAGTCATAAGAGATAGGGCCAGTCTGCACTCTGATACTTTAAGCAATTTGGTTGAGAATACACCTTCAGAGTGTAATGCAGCAGCTAAAGAATTCCCATCCACTGAAGCTTGTGGAGCTGAGGATACATGTATTGAGGAAAGCATAAACCCTGATAGTGGAGATATATCTTGCGATAGGTTGGTTGGGGAAATGAGTCCTACAGAACCATATCCAGACCATGGAGCAAACTCACTTGCGGCTTCATATGTGGGACCTTTAGATGAAACATCCTCTGATAAAATTAAATTTCGTTCTGAATCATTTGACATCGGAGAAAATGGGACAAATCTGGATCATTTCATGGCAGTTGTTCCTGATCATTCTTCCCAGGCTAAGGGTGAGTTCACAAATACTTCTCCTACGCTTCCTCTAGTTAAAGCAGATGAAGAAGATTTAGGTGCCACTTCTGATGATTTACCGCATTTGAAAAATGTTGAAGAATTGGCTTCTGTAAATCATAGCGGCAATGATTCTGTGAATAAAGTGTTTCAGACACAATCTGCTGATGAAGATGCTGTGGGAAGCTTCGCCAGTAGAAAGATTGATTCACCACTTTCAAGTATTCCATCTACAGAAGAGCAGCTCTTTCCCTCAGCAATGAAAGAAATACAAACATCTTCAGGTACTACATTACTGCCTCATAATTCAGATGTTGCAAAGCCTGTCAGCAGGGTTTCTGTAGTGGATGATCCTGTTAAACCAACTGCATTCAAATCTGGAGTTATACCATGGAGACGTATCTCAAGAGAGTCATATCCTGGAGGGGATGCTCCAAAGACACATGGCCTAATAGAGCAGAAGGATGCTCCACAGACACATGTCCTAAAAGAGCAGAAGGATGCTTCACAGACACATGTCTTAATGGACCAGCAAATCTCCGATTTAGATGAGGATATGTCTCACTATTTAGAGACATTCAAAACTGAAGAGAGATCTAGGACTGTGGATGATGAGGAGATAGGCTTATTCACCAGCAATGCTGATTCAGAGGGAGGAGATTCTGTTTCTATAGAACTTCCATCAAACTCTCCAACTTATTCAGGCCATGGGGATCATGTACTTTCAGCCAATATAGAACCTGCAACAGTTCATGTAGAAGATGTGGCTGCGTCCTCTGCTGCTGTTGCCAAATCTGATGATGTCAATGATTTTATTGATACATCTCCAGGCACCAGCAATGTTGATGCAGAGGAAGGAGATTCTGTTTCTGTAGAACTTCCATCGAACTCTCCAACATATTCAGGCCTTGGGAATCTTGTAGTTTCAGACAATATAGTACTTGAAACTGTTCATGTAGAAGATCTTGGTGTGTCCTCTGCTGCTGTTGCCAAATCTGATGATTTCAATGATATTGATACATCTCCAGATGCAAATTGTTCTCCACCATTGAATTTTATGAATTTGCATGAATCTCTTCCTGACTTCAGGGATTCCCATCTGAAAGAATCTGAGATGGATGATGTAGCTTCTCCAAAATTCGTGTCAGACTCAGAAATGCAAAAGGAAACAAGTAAAGTTGAAGTTGTTTTGCCAGATTCAGATTCAGACCCAAGCAAATCAGTTGCTTATAATCCTTCCAGTTCAAAGGTATTTGATGACGATCATAACTTGTCCCTGGATGAGCAGAATGAACACGGTGTAACTGTCTATGATGACCCCACAGCCTCAACATCTTTGGAAATGAGCAATCAGGTGTCAGAGTTACAATCTCTGGATCAGAGTTGTGGAGAGTATGCTGTGTCATCATCTACCTCTGCCCTTCCAGAGCCTGACCTCCAAGAAGCTGAAACGAATTTAGAAATTTTGTTGGAGTTGCAAGCTAGTCAAGTTCATATGGAAAATTTGGAAAGAGACGGAGCAAGTGGTCAGCTAGAAGCTCCCTTAGAACGGTCACCGGAGTTTGAGTCTGATCAACTGGGTATGGAAGATTCACAAGAAGATCAAGCTAGTACTAACTCATTAAGTTCTCAATATGCACAGATTGGATTTCCAAATCAACCAGATAAGGAGATATCCAAACTACCATTCATGGAAGATTCACAAGAAGATCAAGCTAGTACTAACTCATTAAGTTCTCAATATGCACAGATTGGGTCTCCAAATCACCCAGATAAGGAGATATCCAAACTACTGTCCATGGATCACATCAATCAAGAGACATGCTTGGATGCTTCCTCTGATTCTTTTCCTGAAAACCTTCCAAGTCAACCTTCAACTTCAGAGTTCTTTACAGAATCAGCAGGCCAGGAAACTGATATTTTGAAGCAAAAAATGGAACCATTAGAGTCTATTCTTCCTAACTTTGTCCAGCCGCCTGTGGTCAATCTTGAGGACACGCCACCGTTGCCACCTCTACCACCTGTGCAATGGAGGTTAGGAAAGATGCAACATGCCTCACCAGCCTCACATAGAGATTTGGGAGGTGTTAGCAATGATTCATTCTTGCCAATGCAGTCACTGAAAGCTGATGAGAAAGCTCAATTTGATCTACCAGCACCGCAGAGAGCGCTACTGCAGCCTCAACACCCATATTTATCTCTCACAGCAGAAGATATGAAGTCCCAACCTGTTTTTGGACCTTTGGTGGGCCATGTTGTGCCTCCCGCACCATTTTCGCAAGTACCAACTGATAATGATTCCAATCATCAATACAATTTTCCTGATTTAGGGGGAATGCAATTCTCAAGCCCATTCATACAACTATCGAAGGTCTCTGGTGACAGCTCTGGACACAATGACATTGATTTAGAGGGAGAGAAGGGTCTGTCTGGTTCGAAGCCGATCACAGTTCCAGGCACTGAATGTACAACATCTGGACAAGACCCTGTATTTTCTCATGGGGAAGTTGTCCATCCTCAACAGTTGATGCTGGAAACAGGTTTAGAGCTTGAGGTACTTAAACAATCATTCGATAATTCGGAATTGGAACAAGCTGGACCCCTTGCCACATCTGCGACAGCACCAACTATGGAAGACGAGCAGCCTCGGCATAGTTTGCCAACAACAGAGGGAGGAAAGGTTCAGTCTACTTCAAAGCCATTAACAGTACCAGGAGCTGAATGCACAACTTCTAGACATGACCCTATCCAACCTCTGCAACAATTAACGAAGGAATCAGGTCTAGAGCCTGAGGATCTTTGCTATTCATCGAAAAACTCAGAAAGGGAACAAGAAAAGCCTCTTGCTACATCACTGACAGCGACAACTACAGTAGATGAGAAGCCTCAGCATAGTTTGCCAACATCAGAGGGAGAAACAGCATGGTCATCAAATACTTCTGATGTAATGCCGGACTCAGAATTTGGAAAGTCTAATGGAACAGTGAATAAGATCCCTCGTCCTAGAAATCCCCTTATTGATGCTGTCACTGCTCATGGCCAAAGCAAGGTAAATGATAAATTAATTTTTAGCTCTCTGAATATGCTCTTTTTGAGATTTATGCACTGCGGAATACCTTTATAACAACTTACATTTTGCAGTTGAAAAAGGCAAGTGAACGAATTCAGCCTCAGATTGAACCAAAGGTGGATGAAAGAGATATATTTCTGCAACAGATAAGAACTAAGGTTAGACCTCTCTTTCGTGTATTTGTCGCTTCTGCATCATCGTTTTGGGTTCTCCATATTTCAAGTATAAATTAACGACTGAACCTTTTTGTTGCCTCAGTCCTTCAACCTGAAGCCTGCAACTGTGACAAGGTCCGCACCACGACCCAACATTCAGGGTCATAATCCCAACTTGAAGGTCATCTCTCTCTTAGAGAAAAAAGCAATTGCAATCCGCCAGGTCTGTCTCACTCCCATACACACAGAATTTGTGTTTCCCAGTCGGTTAATATTTATTACGATGAGGTTTTTGATACAGGCATTTGCGGGAAGCGATGAAGATGATGATGACAGTTGGAGTGATTCTTAGCAGAATTTATTCTACTTCAGCTTTTCACCCTACAGTTATTGCCTCGAACTGGCTGGTGGATGCTATTCTCTTACACCAGACCAGCGTTTTCTGTAGCTTGTATTATACAACCCCTCTTTCTCTTGCTGGAAATCTGTTTGTAGCGTCACTCAGCTCTATTCCACAGAAATCTAGTGCAAGGCAAATGCCTACATTCAAGAATGAAGCTGTGGCTCAGCGTGCAAGCGCAGCACAGTTCCAATCAACGTCTACATATAACCATATTATTAAGATCTTGGCAGGTGTAAATTGTTGGAATGCTATAAACGTAGCGTGTAGCGTACTGATAATGAAATTTTGTAATGTTTGTATGTAATGGTTCTCTAGTGCATATATGTTATACTGTGCATTGTGTTTATATAGTCATGTCAAGGTGTGGAAATATTTTTAGGAGCAAGTTTATGAATTCACCCTGTTCGATCTCCCAATTTTATCAATAAAAGTCGGAAATAAAATGTCAATTTTCACTCTCAGTCTCACCTTGGCGGAATCCCCCACTTTGCCGGATGGTCATTTTGCATCAATTTCTTGGCCAAGGGTGCCAATTCTCACCGTCTTTGGCCAAATTAGCCTCGTTACCGCACACATGATCTGTACATCTCGTCGTTTCAAGTCGGTCTAAAGCTTTGTGTGAAATGGTCAAAAACGCTTTTAATTAATAAATAAAATCAGTTATGAATATAAAGAAATTACAAAAAAATATACAACATGTTTTGGGAAGTTTTGGAAGCATTTGAAAATGGTTTGAGAAGCACTTGTTTCCTTGTTTAAAAACGCTATAGTAAATTTGAAAAACGTTTTTAGGCATTCCAGAATCAGTCTCAAATAGAGTCTAACTTGATACCATGTGTGTCCAACTTGAAATCATCCGCCACAGCATTATTTGAAGATCGAAACCACAATTCTTATCATCGGCACATGAAGGTGACTTGGACGGAAACTGTTGGAATTACGGAGAGGTATAGTTTTGCATTTTCAGCTAAAGTATGGGTGCTAATTGAAATTTTCGCCCAAATAGTGGGGCAAATGAATAATGAACAATGAAGATGGTATAAACCTATGTCACGCTGTCCCGTACTACCTAGGGTCTCGACCGTTGCATCCAAATTTGCTCAGCATTTGAAAACCAGGTGATGACCGCCTTGGCCAGCAGAGTCTCCCCTGCAATTTCCAAGGCTTTGGAGACCAAGCAGTGCCTCGTTGAAGGCCTCACCTCCTTCAAGCACCTCAAACATGTCCACGCTCGGCTGCTCCGCCTCGGCCTCCACCAAGACAACTACCTTCTCAACTTGGTCTTGCGCTCCTCCTTCGATTTTGGGCAGACCAACTACGCTCGCCTCGTCTTCCATCAAGTCACAGAGCCCAACATTTATGTCTGGAACACCATTATCCGGGGATTGGTTTCGAACGAATGTTGGGAAGATGCAGTCAGGTTCTATGGTTCAATGCGGACCGAGGGGTTCTTCCCCAACAGCTACACTTTCCCTTTTGTTTTGAAGGCGTGTGCGAGGCGTTTGGACTTTCAATTGGGGTTGAAGATTCATACACTTGTGGTGAAGACGGGTTTCGACTTTGATGTTTATGTGAAAACTAGTTTGCTTTGCTTGTATGCGAAGTGTGGGTATATGGAACATGCGCATAAGGTATTCGATGATTTGCCTGAGAAGAATGTTGTTTCTTGGACTGCCATAGTTTCCGGGTATATTGGAGCCGGGAAGTATAGGGAAGCTATTGATACATTTCTGAGGTTGTTGGAGATGGGTTTGAGGCCTGATAGTCTTAGTCTTGTTCGGGCTTTATCGGCGTGTAGTCAGTTAGGTGATTTACGCAGTGGGGAGTGGATAGATAATTACATTACGGAGATTGGGATGGCGAGGAATGTGTTTGTGGCTACCTCTTTGGTTGATTTGTATGCTAAGTGCGGTAACATGGAGAAAGCGCGTCTTGTGTTTGATGGAATAGCTGAGAAGGATATAGTTGCTTGGAGTAGCATGATTCAGGGATATGCATCGAATGGGGTTCCTAAAGAAGCCGTAGACCTCTTCTTTCAAATGCAGAAGGAGAATTTGAAACCAGATTGTTATGCCATGGTTGGGGTGCTTTCTGCTTGTGCTAGATTAGGAGCTCTAGAGCTAGGGGAGTGGGCTAGCAATTTGGTGGACAGGAATGAAATTTTTAATAACCCTGTTCTTGGTACAGCTTTGATTGACATGTATGCGAAATGTGGGAGCATGGTCCAAGCTTGGGAAGTCTTTAAAGGGATGAAGAAGAAAGACCATGTGGTTTGGAATGCAGCGATGTCTGGATTAGCTATGAACGGACATGTCGAAGCTGTGTTTGGACTATTTGGACAAGTGGAGAAATATGGATTTAGAGCTAATGGGAACACTTTCATGGGCTTGCTTTGTGGATGTTCTCATGCTGGTCTGGTTGATGAGGGTCGTAGATATTTCAATAACATGACTAGGGTCCATTCCTTGACTCCTATGATTGAGCATTATGGATGTATGGTGGATCTTCTTGGCCGTGCGGGTTTGTTGGATGAGGCTTATCAGTTGATTGAAAGTATGCCAATGAAGACTAACTCCGTTGTTTGGGGAGCGTTGTTGGGTGGATGTAGGCTGCATCGGGATACTCAATTGGCTGAACTCGCACTGAAACAACTCATTGAGCTCGAACCATGGAACTCAGCACATTATGTTCTCCTCTCAAATGTTTACTCTGCAAGTCAGAAATGGGATGAGGCAGCCAACATTAGATCAAGAATGAATGAGAAAGGGCTGCAGAAAATCCCCGGTTGCAGCTGGATCGAAGTAAACGGGGTTGTTCACGAATTCCTCGTGGGAGACAAGTCCCACGAGCTATCCGATAAGATATACGCAAAACTTGACGAGCTAGCCAAGGATCTAAAAGCAGCCGGTTATGTTCCAACCACGGATTTCGTAATGTTCGACATTGAAGAGGAAGAAAAGGAGCATTTCCTCGGTTGTCACAGTGAGAAGCTCGCCATTGCATTTGCTCTCATCACCACTGCCCCCCAAGACACCATTCGAGTTTCAAAGAACCTCCGCGTATGCGGCGATTGCCACCAGGCCATAAAGCTCATCTCCAAGATCACAGGGAGAGAGATCATTGTTCGAGATAATAACCGATTCCATCGTTTCCTTGATGGTTCATGTTCATGTAAAGATTATTGGTAAAATTTAAAATACCACCTGCGGTAAAAAAAAAAAACCGCTGGCGGTAATAAATTACTAATCTAGTATTCTTTATCCAGTGACGCGAATATTTGACACAGTCTAGGAAAGTCTATACGAAGAAGACTTAGAAGAGGCAAAGACAAAAGCGACGTCGTAGGCAGTGATATAACAGCGACGTCACATTCTTCTCTTTCCTTCTGTACCTTCACGCTCAAGCTCAACCCTTTTGCTCTCTACTTTCTTCCTCTCAAAGCTTCCTAGCAATTTCCGCTCTTCTTTTTCTTCAAATTTTTTTTTCTCAGCCGCCAAAAAACCTCTACAGTGAGAACCCTAAATCGCATCCCAAGGTGAGCAAATTTCAAACCCCAAAACCCTAACTTTTTCCAATCTGTATTCAAAGTTCGTTGCTTTATTAAATTCTGACCTGGAAAGTGGCTTCCCCAGGCTGTACCAGGTACCCAAAACGACGTCGTCTCAGAGCGTCGGAGCTCCGAGGGAAGCAGAGCTCACTGCAGGAATTATAGGGCACAAATCGAAGCGGTTGAAGTTGGAGGGAGAGATGGAGACTTCGAGCAGCTCACAGAGGGAGAAGAGCCGCGCGCCGCTGAAGGACGTTGTATCGGAATGCGTGAAGCGGTGGTTCAAGGATACTCTGAAAGAGGCCAAAGCCGGGGATATTAATATGCAGGTGTTGGTGGGGCAGATGTACTATAGCGGCTATGGTGTTCCCAGAGATGCCCATTTGGTATGGTTTTTCGGGGTTTCGGTTTTTCGGGTTAAGAGTTGAATTGATCTTGTTTTGATGTTCTAGTTGTTGTGAGCTATGTTTTTTGATCTTGTTTGGCTTAAGTTGCAAGGTTTTGTTTGGTTGGTGTTGATTATACCATTTGTGTCTGTTACTTAAGCACTAAAGTCAATGCAAATTCAAGGTTGAAATTTAAGTTTCTGGTCTAGTTGTGTTTGTACTATTAATTTTTGGGTTTTGGGATTGCAGGGAAGAGTATGGATCACAAGAGCATCGAGGACGCGGTCTTCGGCTTGGAAAGTGTGTGAAAAGCCACCAGGTTGACTTCTCTATTCGCAATTGCTGTTTTTGTCATTGTGTTGATTATCGTGGCCATTGTTAATGTGCCTCTGATTTGATCGTCTGGATCTGTGGTAGGTTATAATGCAAGTGATTCAGATTCAGATGAATTGAAGGGTGAGTCGTAGTTGGACCAACACAGACTTCATGTCCAATTATAGTTTGAGCAGGTATTTCACAACGTTCTTGGCCTTCTTGTACTTGTTTTGCTTCATCCTGCAGTTTTTATCATTGAATATACCACCCATGTTAAAAGTGAAAACACTGAGTATCACTCGGTACGGCAAAGATTTCAAAAACTCAATAAGCTTCTGATCTCTGAAGACCCCTGGCTTTGTTACTTAACTGGCTTTATCAGTTTCTTTGTTTTCTTTGGTGGGAAGACTCCCACATATATGCATATAATTTATCTCGACAAAACTTAGACAGTAGAATCATCATATGTGTTCATAGTCTGTCTCAACAAAGAATATCTTTTGGTTTTGATTTGTGGTAATTGTATAACTTTCTGTAGGGATATTAAAATGGTGGGATGGATAGGTAGAGAATATGAAACAATAGATAGATGGAAAAGGAATAAGGGAGGATTAATAGGGTGTGTGTTGTTCGTTTTTTTTTTTTTTTTTTTTTGAAGAATGAGGGTGTGTTTTGTTTTATTGGTGTTTGAGGGGGAGGAAATGTGGACGGGTAGGAGATACATCTCAACCTATGTTTGTAAGGATTTAATTTGAAATAGGTAGCTATATTTCCCTTCTTTCCTGCTTTTGTTCCATAATACCAACAAAGGGTGGAGAAATCGTAAGTTTTCTTTACATTCTTCCAGTGTTTCATCCTCCCCATACCTATCTTTTGGTTGCAAGCTTGTGCTAATTATGTTTTCTTATAGGTACTGCCGTTCTCGGTAGATATCATAGCATTCTCTTGTAAGATTTGGAATCTATCTTTGCTTCTGCCATTTTTCTAACAAGTGCAGATATTGAATCCAAGTCTTACGAAAATGAAAATTGCAATGTTAAGTCCAAGATTTGGAATCCATCTTTGCTTAGAAAAACTTGGATTCACCATTACAACTTCATTTTTTGTTTGACCAAGCATAGAAGCCTTTTTATCGCACATAATGCTAGGCAGTCAGTATGTGACCTCTGATTCATGAAAACATATATGATTTGCTTAGCTAAATTGAAGGACGACAAAAGTAATGCTTACTATCTTAAATTGACCAGTTCAGATAAATGAATCTAATTTCTTGCTTCTTGTTGCAGGATTTGCTCGGAAAAGTTCCCGTTCTCTTCACCTGCATTATGCATTATGGATGCGCGCTCTTTTGTTTATCTCTCGTTTTCCGAATTGACAAATGGAATTATCACATTTAGTCTCGTATAAAAACATTATTGTTGATTGCACTATCATCTGCTGTAGTACTTTTTGAGTTATTATCAAGAAATGCAATTTCCGTCCAAATCATAATGGAATTCCTGGTGCCATCTAAGAATTGTTGCTGAGAAAAGGGTATAGAATAATTTTAAACAAGTCTGAAGTTAGGGATGAACATTTCATCAAAATTCTGTAAAATAAATAATTTTCGAAAGGATGATAAGTTGATCATGGAACTTGGTGCAGCTAATGGCATTTCAGTTGTGGAACTTGACATGACAATTACATATGAAACATGATTAAAACTCCTCTGTCTTTTCTTTTTGAGCTCTCAACTCAAGTATATAGTGCCAAATCGTACGAATTCAAGCCCCTCAGAACATGTCAGGGTCGATCAGCTTCGTCTCCATTGGCATTTTTACGGTCACATTTACAGTTGATTTTACCAGGTCTTTTACAGTAGCAGTTGCGGTTTAGAAACATTATTTGCACTTTTATTTGAAAAAAATAATAGAAAAACCCCTTGAAACGGGGGAAAAGATGATCACAAAGCTCAACATGGAGAAGAAAAAAATTATTTAGTTTTTGGTAAATGAAAGCTTTCAATTAAATCCTCACCACAGATGATCACATGATACAGCACAGCTGACACTTCAGCAAGTGGAAAAAGAGAAATGGGAGCATAAACTCAAATCTCCAACTACATGGGAGACAGAGAGGTAAAAGGAAACTATGCAAACATAGTTATTTAGTTTTTGTTCACCGAGGCTGAATGACAGAAACAAAGGCAAATACAAAATTAAAACCGTCTCCAAGAGAACTTCCAGGTTCGAAGTGTCCCCTGAACACTCCACAGGTCCAGCTCCACTAGCTGCCCTGGGGTTTACTCTGATGCGACAATCTGGTTGGATAGCTTTAGAGTCTTCAACTTTCTAGATGAGGCGACATGTTTATATCATATGCATATTGAGCACAAACACTGGAATAACACGCCAACTGGCCACCGGAAGAGGCTTGGGTCCTAACTCTACAAGGTAGGTCCAAAAGCCAACACATATACTAGCTTCATATTCCCAACCCTGATAGGCCACATCTAGGCTTTCACGTGATTTTCGGTTCTCTCACAGGAACCACATAGAAACATTTAGCGCTAGAAGGAGGGTGCTCAATGGCAAACACACTCATAGCTCTCTGGAAAAATATCTCTGAACCAATGTACCTAACTTTCATTACTTGTTATCCTAGCTTAATGGTCCTTAATCAAGGCAGTCCATGGACACTTGTTTTAAGAAACAGAACATTTGTTCCATTTAGGTATTCCAGGAGATGGAGTCATCGTGGTGGAAGGGTTGCACAGCAAAGCAACTGTGGGAATGTGGGCACAGTGGTGGCAGTTAATATTATGCTAAAGTGGTAAGAACTACAGCAAAGATGCTAAGTAATAGATGATGACAGAGTTGGGAAGAGATTAATTGGGAGTAATGGTATACTCAAAAGCTAGTAGCTTGATGAGGATGAAAGGAGTTGAGGACTTTCCAAAATGAAAGCGAATTTGGGTTCTAACCACAGGCAAGGAGATAACAAAGGGTAGAAAAGATGTGGTGAAAGAATAAGAGAGGGTGGGGATTATATATAGTGGCAGAGACACAAAAGCTTGCTGATAAATGAGGAATTTTAGAAATTCAAACTCAAAGCTCAAACTTTTCAGTCAAAGCTTGAGCCTTGAAGGTGTCAGCTAGGTATACTTATGGACTGAGATATGCTGCAATTCCAGCCTTGAAGTTCAAACTTTCGGGTCAAAGATATCAATATTAGATGCCTTACTTGGTAGCTGGGGTTCATCAGGTTTGAACCCTGATATGATTCTCTCTATACATACATGGACCACTAAGCAGCTGACCATCATTCCAGGTGTGTTTGGTTAACGTGTGTTACAAGAAAAAAAAAATAGTATGAACCAATTACAAATTCCTTGTATGAACTTCATTCCAAACTAGTATCTAAGCTATCATGGATACCTGGCCTCTGTGCTTGTCTTTTATCTTTTTCTCTTCTTGACATAAATATCACATAATTGGGAAAAGCACAGCAAATTAATGGGCTGGTATAAACGTGTAATTGTTCATATAGAAGTAAATGATCTGGACAACTGTGGCAAACAAGTTCCAACTTCTATATGATTAGTCGACCTTATAGGCTGGATTGGTTTTTAACATCTCTATATTAGATAGATGACACCTTCTATTTTCATATACATACATGCATTGACAAGTTGGTAAATCTGCACACAATTTTTTTTTTTTTTTAAACCATTTAGAGATACCATTCAAACCCATCTTATATATCTGTATTTGCAGCTTGATGCATGTTTGTGAAATTAGTAGGGAGAAAATTATATATGTAAGCTTAGTTTTCCACCTTTTCCTTGGTTTTGTTAGACAGCTAAATGTCAAGTGAAAGTACTGCAGATCTTGTGCTCTGGCTTCATTGACTCTACAGATCTTCTGCAAAAGCTGAGTACTAGAACTTGATCCCAAAAAATAAGATGAGAAAGAGACATATACCTACATAGACAATTATGATTCCTTCTCAATCCTAGCTTTCGATATCATTGGGTCGGTGTAGCTTTTTATAACTTGCATGCCTGCCTCACCCAAAGAATATTTCTTTTCTATGTATGATTGTTTACACTTTAAACTAATTATTTACACGTCAAAATGCGACTTTTGGATACCAGCTGGCCTTTTACAAGGACTAATTCTTTCCACAATAGTAGATTGTTTAATAGTTCTCATATATGTTCCAAGTTCTAGTAGTCATTAGAATACTACAAGTCTAAACTTACCTGAAATCCTTCTTCAAAATTTTGTGCTGCTATGGCCCAAGACGCCATTTGCCTATGTGATATTTAGTTTAAAGTTTGATTCGGTTATCCTCTTGACTAAAACTTTGTTATCTGAACTTTACAAAATTGAACCTTTTTCTCAGTAGAAGTGGAGGTGATACATGGGAACAGAGTATTTCTTCCTTTAAATTAAACACTTACAGGCATAGAAAAAGAATAAAAAGATATGGGCTTTCCCAGATTCAATAGCAGGCATATGACTTGCTTGATTTGTAAACTGTAAATTAGAGGCCGCAGTCTGATATTCAGAGACCAATGGACCAAACAAAATTTGATTTGATCTCTGAAAATCAGAAAAGGCCACTAATTCTAACACAAAAGTAAAGCAAAACACTCTCTTGGCTTTTGAACTTGCCAAAAGATACATGCCATTTTGGGCACCAGGTAACTAGAATCCTAACTTATTACTCCATAATCGATCGTAATCTACTGAGAGTTGATCCAAATGGAGTATTAAGTTAGGATCACAAGTTAGCTGGTGCGGTAGCATGAACTGTAAAAAAATGGAAGTTTGATTTACTAGCTAGGTTTCTAATCTGAGCCGAGTTAACCTGCCATCATGTTTTAGCACTAGGTAACTGGCATCATAGCTCGACACTCCATACTCATATGAGGGAGCTTAAGATCAAGCTCTATGCGCCAATGGAGTATTAAGCTAGGATGACAAGTTAACTTGTGCTTCGGCATGAAAAAAGAAAGTTTGCCTTACTGGGTTGGAATGGGAGAAAAGGTAGTCAGAAGCTAACTTATATAGGGGAGTCCAAAGCCTCTTCAAGATTAGAATGAAGGGTTTCGAAATTCAAACCCAAATACTATCATTTCTCAGTCAAAGCATGCACTACTTGTGAAGATCTCTGCTGCAGATGTAGTACGGAATCTCTGTTGTAGATGGAATAAAAGCAAAGTAGAAGTTCTCCAGTCAATTCTCATTGAATTATTACGGTCTTAATTGGCAGAAAAGATTGCAGATTAGAGTTCCCTCCAAACTGTGAAGAGAGTGAAGACAAACCTAAACGTACTGATTCCCTTATCTTCCCTGGAAAACCATAGCAAATTAATGTTGAAACCATTAATTAAAGGATCTTTGAGCACTTAATGGGAAAAGTGACATCACTTAGTAGTTGGCAGCACCACTCAAGAAAACCAACTGCACCTCATGTGAACAAGTTAGTAGTTACTACTTGTATTGCAATTAACCTTAGTCTCAAGAACTACCGAAAATTCTAAGGTGCACTTGACTTACTGATGCTTCATGTTACCTGATATTATCTTTTTTTTTTCTTTTTTTTTTTTTTAAAAACCCCACCCCACCCCATTCCCTCCTCAGTAGAGCTCAAACTCCTGACCTTTTATATATGAGACCAAAGCCTTACTACCCCACTAAACACACACACACACTACCAAACATAATATGAATGTGTTACCTGATATTATCTTAGACGTCATTGGTGTCATCCTAATTTCTTAGCCTGTTACTAGGCTCTAATTAGTATTTTAGGGAAATTAAATACAAAACTGTGTATTTATTCTCTAGGTAAAAAAGAAGAATAACAATTTTTTTTTAATTTTTTTTTATCAAAGATAACTTCATTCATGATGAAAATGGTTACAATGAATAGAGTGCAAAGGAGCACTACCAAACCAGCAATAAGGTAGAGGTAGAAAGCATCCTTGCCCACTTTAGACTTCTGACTAAAAGCCTATACTGACAGACTGATGGAGTCACAAAGGCCCTGACTCCAAACAAAGTAAAGGCTGATTAAGTTTTAAGGCTTCTTTGGCAAGATGATGGGCAACTTTATTGCCATCCGTCTTACAAAATGCCAACTACAAACTGAAAAAGACTTAACTAAAGACTTGACTTCATATAAGATATGACCCTCAGAACTGAGATCATCACTCGCAACTTGCAAAGCACTAATGACATTCAAGGCATCACCTTCAACCTCAAGATTTCTAAACTCATCATGAAGAATAACTAGTTAAAATTATAAACTATAAACTAATTATAGTTCATGCCAAGTGAAAAATATACCCCATAAGTTTCTCAAAAAAAGTAAAAATAAAAAACAAATTCCTTAAAATCATGATTTTTACCGGCACATAATTTTTGGCCAAAATCGCATGTTCTTATTTTTTCACCAAATTTTTTTCACCCACAAATATAAACTGATGAAATTCAAAAATCATAACACAATATTTTTATTAAGATTTTTCAAGGAAAACAATGAAATTTGTTCTAAATTTTGGTGTCGTCAATTGGAACACGTTTTAAAAATGGAGAAATTACTAGTCACTCTCTATACTTTTAGGGCGTCAACAGTTCAGTTCTTGCTATCCTAATTTTAACAAATTACTCCTCAAACATTTAAATTTCACACAATATGATCCAAAATGACTATTTTACCCCTCACTTCATGTTATATATATATATAAATTTATATATATATGTTTACTCTTCACTTCATCTTATATATATATTTACTCCTCATTTCATCTTATATATATATATAAATATATAGATATATACATACATACATATATATATATATATATATATACATATATAAGATGGAGAGAGAGAGAGAGAGAGAGGAATTAAAAAAAGAGGGGAAAGAAAAGGAAGTAAGGGTAAAGTAGTCATTTTAGACTTATTGTGTAAAAATTAGAGAGAATAATGATTAAACTGTTTAATTTAAAAGGCGAGGGACTGAACTGTTTTTCAGAGAAAAGTACATGGAGTGAACAGTAATTTCCCCTTTAAAAATCATGCTCGAGCTTACCGTACAAGAGAATTTCAAGAAAAAATTGTTTTAAAAAATGTTTAACATGTTTCGGCTTACCATTGCATTCCAAAAGTGCCCAAATGCCACTTCCCTATATGTCAAATTCAAACCATGCCACTTCTAAAAGTGCCCAAATCCCACTTCCCTACGTGTCACATTTCTATTCAAATTTTTATGTTTCACTACTAGAATTTTTCTCTTTGACATCACAACAATTACATCGGTGAGAAATTCACGCGATGTAAAAGAATATCATTAACATCGGTTCCTGAAATTTCGATTTCTATATATATATATATGACTAACATCGTTTATTACTGTTAACCCGATGTCTATATTTTGATTTTAAAATTTTCAAAAACGCGGAAAGAGAAAGTTAAAATTGAAAATTGAAAATTGAAAGCGAATCGGAACCCAGCTAAAAACTTTCAAAACGCTAGGAGAGAGAGAAAGTGGGAAGAAGAAGAAAACAACAGATAGAGAGAGAGAGCGAGCGCATTCTATACTAGTCGTCCTTTTTCCTTCTTCGTAGTTTCGCTCTCTCAATCCCCAAAACCCCTACACGGAGATCTCTTCTAGGGTTTCCGCCACCGTCAGATCCACCGCCCCTTCCTCAGATCTCCTTTGATCTACTTCAACCATGGAGGCGATCGAAGAGTCGTTGCAACTGTCAGACTTGAAACGTGAAGGCCAGGCCATCCTCGCCAACGAAGACGTTGACGAAAACTTTACCCCCTCCTCTCTCCCACTTTTTCTCTCTAAAAGCGCTCTCTGTCTTTCTCTGGAATTATCGAAGATGAAGTCTATGTAGCCAGGTACTGCTCTATTTCTTAACTGACCTAAATCTCTTCGTTGGAAACCTTTCCTTCACTGTTGACAGTGCTCAGCTAGTTGGGCTCTTCGAAGGTGCTGGGAATGTTGAGATCGTCGAGGTATGGTTTTGCTTTTAATTCGAAATTTCACATCTTTTTGTGAATTGACTGAAGATAAATTGTGGGTTTATTGTTTCTTGGGATTAATGGAAACGTTTTAATGGTTTGCAGGTTATATATGACAACACTACTGGAAGAAGCAGAGGATTTGGGTTTGTGACCATCTCTAATGATCAGGAAGTAGAAACAGCTACGTTCGATAGTTCAATGGCTATGTAAGTCACCATATAATGTCTATCATTTGTTTGTAGATATGCAAAAATGTGAAACTAATTCTAGATATGAGATAATTGGATTGGTGTAAAATTGAGTTAATATTTCCAGGTGGTGAAACATTTGAGTTAATATTTCTTAGTATAATGAACTCAATCTTGGCCCTTTGTTCATGTCATCATGCGTTAAAACAGCAGGATATTTTCAGTTTGGGTCATAGATAGGTAGTGCTACACAACTCTTGAGAGAGGTGAAGTGCAATTTATAGCTGTCCCTGATCTTGCTTTAAATTAAGTCTGCCTACTTTGAAGTTTTCTGGAAATGCAGATAACATAGTAGTAGCATGCATGGTCTAGTCTGCACGTTAGTTTCTTATTCTCTTCTCAAAATTGCTCTATTCGCATACTAGTATGGATTTGTTGTTGTTGGAAGATAGAATCTGTCGAATCCTCTATGTTTTCTGTTTAATTGCTGAGTTAGTTTACAAATGAACGGCTTGAACAAGAGTATATCAATATATACAGCTGGTATGGGCCTCTCATAACAGATTGCATTTAGCTCTTTCACCTTAATATTTTGTACAGGTAAACATGTTCTTTTTGGTGTATGTTCTGGCTTGTTTTGTGGCAGAACTGGTTTTGGTTGGTTTGCAGTACTTAAATGCTTTGTGTATTTATCAATAGCATCTGAGGTGCATTAGCATGTTTTGGCAATGTATCTATCGGGATTATCTGTGGGGATTCTATGATAATATATCGCATGTTTTGGCTTATTTGCTGCAATAGCGTGATTATCTATTTTTTGCTTTCTTTTCAGTTTTTATGAAACTGATATATCAACTCATTGGCACATGTTTTTGCTAGGTCCATTGCCAGCTACACCAAGAACTGCAAACTCAAGTTACAAGTATTTTTATCTTATAACAAACTGCCCTTTTTTTTTCTTTTTACTGTATCTATAAACCATTTTTGTGTTCATATGGTTTATTTAGGAGACTTCAATCTTGTTCTTTTATTTTATTCTTGTATATGGAGAAGTTTAGGCCATATGTCACCTTCTCCCTACTCTTTGTACTCTTTTTACCAATAGTATTAATGAGAACTTTCTTTTGCTTACCATTTGTATTCTCATTGTGATACTTCTCTAGCAAAGAAACTGAAATAGAAGCAAGAAGAACGAAAACTCCACAACTTGATATAATAAACTGATGTCATAAATGACCAAAAACATCAGTTCTATCTATAGAGCATATGTCTAATACTGCTATATAAATCAATTTCTTATGTAAAATGATGTCACAATAGCAAATGAAATCAGTTTTTTATAAACCAACCGATGTCTGAAGTTATTTATACATTGGGACCTTATAAGAAACTGATATCTAGAGTTATTTTTAACATCGGCTAAAAACCGATGTCTTTTTTTTCTCGATCTTTAACATCATTTACTAAGACATCGGTGAATTTTTTTTTAACATCGGTTTCTGGCCGATGTCTGAGGCCAAATTTATCTCACAATTGAATTGGTAAACCACGATTTTTTGAATCTATTTCGATTAACAGAATATAAAAATATTTAACACATCTTTTGAATGATTTTTTAAAGTAAAAAATTTATAAAAAATAAAATAAAATAATCTTTTTTTGATATTTCAGTAGGCTGCAAGTTTAGGCATTCTCTAAAAATTATACTCTACAAACTTTATGTTTATAAGGGCATCTCCAAACGCCATATTTTTTCCTCTAGAACGCGCTCCACACGCTGGAAACCTAGAGAACGCCATCTTTTGCCGCTATCCTTGTCTGGCTGCACACTGGTGCTGGTGATGGCCTCTGGCCTTGCCGGAGCTCCATGGGTGTGGCCGGACGAGTTTTCAGTTTGATGGATAGATCTAGATCTAAGGAGTAAGGCTCATGAGGGGGCTTTTTCAATTGTTTTTTGTCGAAGGGCGTGGTTGTGTCGTGGCGGTGTGCTGGGATCGGAGCGGGATCTGAACTGGAATGGGTCGAAGCAGCTTTTGGTGGCTATCGGTGGTCGACAAGCTAGGTGCGATGGCTGACTGGAGGAGATCGAAGGTTGGTTGGAGGTGGTGGGGGTGATGGCACAAGTTTATCCTCATCTGAGTTTCCTGAGTTTTGCAGGGAGATACGGTAGAGGATTGTAGGATGGTCGGTGGGGCTGTGCATCTAGCGGGGGTTAGCGACGACGTCGGGATCGACTTTGCTCAGATCTTATTGGAAACCACAGATCTGGTTTGGGATGCTTGGATCCGATCTGGAGATCGTGGTGACTGGGTGGGTTGTTTTTCCTTTCTGGCGTTTGGAGAATGATGGCAGGAGGGAGAGATGCACGACCAAGGACGAAGGAGGGGCTGTCGGTGGTGGGAAGGTGCCGGATTTGCAGGCAGGATGCTGGTATCACCCTAGGGATTGTGGTGCCACGGACCTCAAGTGGCCGGACGACAAAGACGAGGCGGCTGTGGCCCGACGCCAGTGGAAGGATTGCAGGATTAGGGGCATGACGAGGCAACATATGCTTTGGGCCGGGAGGATTGAAACCGGCCCGCTTGCTGGCTTGGTTTCTTGGGCTGGGAATCTACCTTTGTGCCCTTGCTGGTGGGCTGCTGTTTTTAATTATTTAATTTATGTTTGTTGTTATTTCACAGTTGTTGTTTTGTTGAAACTTAGTTCCTACAATTGTGGTGTAGGATTAGTCGGCCTTAGTGTCAGGTTGTGCATTTTTTGTGCCCTGTCTGCTCTAGGTAGGCGGTGAGTTCCTTGCATTTGCAAATGGTCGCAACCTCTTAGTGGTAGTTAGTTGTCTGCTCTAGGTAGGTGGCGAGTTCCTTGCTTGATCAAATGGTCGCAATCTCTTAGTAGCAGGATGAAACTAAGTGTCACTGAATGTATTTTCCAGTGGCATCATGATGAGAAAGCTGTGCGTACAGTAATTATGCTTTGCTGTAATCGGGTTGCAGATCAAGTTATTTTTCTGTCGTGTCACCGCTGCTTTCAAGCAGTTAAAGCAAATAGAGTCGCCAGTAGAGCACTCTTTGCTAGTTGGTGCTTTGTTGAGTACGAGGTTTTAGTAGAGACTCATGATAGTATTTCAAGATGTTCATTAGCTACTTATTGTAATAAGGGGTTTAGGCTCAATGTTCCCCTTGTATTCGACAATTTCTTTAATCAATGCTATTAGGGCCTAA
The DNA here is from genome assembly GCA_025331145.1 of Rosa persica. Taxonomy (NCBI): domain Eukaryota; kingdom Viridiplantae; phylum Streptophyta; class Magnoliopsida; order Rosales; family Rosaceae; genus Rosa; species Rosa persica. Next base: position 7,297,262 of record WFKR01000003.1, on the reverse strand, counting down.
GGGCTGCCGCACCGTCCTTCTTTCAAAAAAAAAAAAAAAAAAGACATCTCCAACAGAGTATTTATTTTTTTTAAAAAAAATTGAAATTTAACTAATTTTAGGTTAAGTTTAATCTCCAGCAGACTAGTTAAACAAAAACTAAATTTAACTTTAGCTAAAAAAACCTAGCTATATTTAGCTAGAGAAGAGAGAGAATTTAACTAGAAGTTAAATTTAACTTGGAATTTAGGTATTCTGCTGAAGCATAACTCAATATTTAGTTATATTCTAGTTTTAGCTACTTTTAGCTATAAAAATAGCTATCACTGTTGGAGATGCTCTAACAACATGAAATTCATAAAATGATCGACTTTGTGACTATATATTTCGCTCTAGTTGCAAAATATATAATAAGCCTACTCTCTTTCTAAACTACTTCAACACTACTACCCTCACTCACAGATCATCAACTCTCCATTCTCTAACTCTATTCCTGATATCGTATTTGATTTTGCATCTGCGGGTAATATCAACGAGGTCATGTTTATGAAGGTTGCCTATTTATTATCATTTGGTCTTCATGGTTTCCTTTGGAATCACGCTTGAAGACTAAGACTTCCATGCATAGTGCATCAGTCCTTAATTATCATCTCCCTGCATACCATCATCAGTTTTGTACATCTGCTGATTTGTTCCATGGTGCTTTGGGTTTTGGACTTTTGGTCATCCTATTCGTGTATCAAAGGTTCTTTGGCGGCTGTGATTCAGTTCATGGTGCTTTGGTGTATTCAGTTATTGTGTTCGTTTTCACTGCTTATGGGATCGACCACACCTGTGTGCTTTGTTTTAGTTGTTTATTGGTGGCACTCTTTTCTCAGTTGATAAATTTTTTTCATTGGTTTTTATTCGAGCAAGGTCTTAAAGAGGCACATTTTGTGTATTTTCAACCAAGCGGCTTATAGGGTAGGTTCTAGAGGAGAGTTGAAGACATAACTATAAGTATGTATTTTCGTGAAAGTTCCAAACATCGTAGCTAGTTAGTAATGAATGCGTTTTTGTTTTCTGGCTTTCATATTAAGTTGTTGGGTGTCATTTTTGATACTCCCATATTTATATCATATGTACTTGTATCTCATGTGAATAAAAAATTCACATTCACCTCTATAAAAAACTAAAAAACAATTAGTTACAATAAACATAATTTTCCTCTTAAATCTTTTCCTTATAATCCCTATTTCACCCTTGTTCAAAAACTTACTTATAGACCAAAGAAAGAAAACGAATCCACACCTACCAGCAACCCAACCCATGGGGTCGTGACCGCTTACCCAATTTTAGCCTAAAAATTGCCCACTTACTCCACTAAGAGTTTTTTTAACCCCATTTACCCAATCTAACAGTGTTTGACAGTATTTTCCTCCGACTCTCTCTCTCTCTCTCTCTCGACTCCCCTTCTCCTCCCAGACTCTTTCTCTCTCTGTTCATTGCAGGAACTTTGTCGTCGAGACCCTCTGGTGAACTACTCAGCCACCAAGTTCGAATACGTCCTCAGCCACCTCTAAGTTCGATTACCTCCTCTTCTTTATCTTTCTCTGTCATCCCTCTGCCCCTCAATCTCAGATCAGTGATGTGCTGGATCGATTGCCGTCGCCATCGACCTCGAATGCATCTCCAATTTCGAGACAACCGCCACGCGAAGAAGACGCAAGAAGAAGAGAATCGTTGCAACTGCAGCATCTGCAAGTTCTGCAGTTCGGAATCGGGTTTTGTTCCGGGTTGGGGCTTGCACCGGCATCGTATGTCCAAAGCTCACGGATGCCACTATAGTCTCGATCTGGCCAGTCCTTCAACATCGTCGCCCAAAAGTCATTCTTTCCGACCTTACTTCTTGATTTCCGTCGCCGACCAAATCAAAGTCTGCAATTTTTTTTGGTCTGAGATCGATGACGTCTACACCAATATTTTTTTTTTGGGTATACCACATGCCACAAGTTGTCTAGTATGAGAAAATATGCAGAAAAAATGTTTTAATTCCAGTTATGTACTAGAGTAACATCTGTATGGTAGATTTTATGGATTGGTGATTGCCTGTACTAATATTTAACTGTTGTAATCGTCTTTATGCAAGTTTATTGGGGGCAGTATTAAGATTACTGGGGGGCAATAAAAATTTTATTGGGGCAATAATAAGATTATTGGGGGTCAATAATAAGATTATTTATTTCGATAAACTCCTAAAACTTTCAAAATTAAAAACATCTTCACTTTTCACTAATTATTGATCCCCAATGAACTTGTTATTGGTGGGCAATAATATGATTACTGGGTATTATTGGGGGCCAATAAAATCAGACGCCGGAATTCGGTCAGCAGTCAGGTAGCCGGATTCGGGATTCCGGTGATCGGTCGCCTGAGACCGCGGCCACTTGTCACCGGAGCACAGCAAGGTGGAGGATGACTTCTCTCTCTAAGTGAGAAAGAAGGAGAGGGCAAAAAAGTCCAAAAATAAATAAAAAGAATAAAAAAAAATTAATTGGGTATTAGGAAAATAATCTCTTAGAGTGTTTTAAGTAAACGGGGTTAAAAAACTGTTAGTAGAGCAAGTGAGTAATTTTTAAGCTGAAATTAGGTAAATGATCATTTCCCCCCATTACTATCATCACGCATTCACACCGATGATGATAAGAGGAGGAACCGCCTTCTCGCCATGCGTTATCTCTCAGTGTGCTTAGAACAAAGCGGCGAACACACTAAAGAAAATCAATTTGTTCAAGCCTAGCCGTCCTTTAACCAGAAAATAAAATGACGGCCTATAGGGTATACAAAATTTCAAAATCTAGATGAGGTATACGGTTACCAAATTAGGTGGTATGAGAAGAGCCCCCCAAAATAACTTGAGTCAATGGACGATTTTGTAATCTCTTCAACTCCATAGTCTATTAATTCCACCTTCAAAGTGAAAACAATCTAATCAGAAGTAGATGATCACCTTTACTTTAAACCCAAAAAATGAAAAACAATCACCGAAGTTGATCATGAAACAAGTAAGGGCAGACGTACAGTTGCAAAATTTAGAACAAAGGAAATCCAAACTTGCAATTTCACCTAAACATGGGGACCAAAAATTCAAATCTTCCTATAATTATAGTTAATGTTATTGAACCCTATTTGTTTTCTAGCTAATACATGATCTGTCCCGACGCCTAAAGTCTACACGGGAGAAATGTTGGTTTCTTTGCTCACTATAATGTGTCTTTCACACTGGAGGTCGGTATGAACAATTTTAGATACTTATATACAACTAACTAGAATGATATTTTGTCCTCCCGTGCATCGTCTAATACTCCAAAATATAATGTGAGAAAAGTACCGACTTTTTTGTTTTTTTTGGATGTAGAAAAGTACCAACTTTGAAGAAGCTACAGCACCATCTAATTCAACCCCTATCTATTATTTTTAGGACGTATATTATATATACGGTATGTATATATATATATATATACATATACATCTCTGTCGCCATGGCCTAAGGGCCTAATTAATTGGTTGCTTCTAAGAATTTTACTAGCCTAAAGTTTTGTTTTGATGTGTAGTATATCTGTTTCCGATCTTAATTATTATTATACATTGTTCAAATGCTTGATATTTCTTTGCTGACTGCTTCTGTTAACTTATTTCTTAAGCGTAATTAGTACGTTTTAAACTTACATTTGAATTGACGCACCATTCTCGATCATTAGACCACCCTCACAATGTCACTTTCAATACATACAGCTAACATCCAATAAAGTGATGCGGACATACAGCTTACCAAGATTAAGCCAGTCACTGAGCGAACAAAAGCAATAAGATAACAAAACTATGAAGGTTTTACACAGGATTTTCAAACCAAATGTATTTCTTTGTGTGATCCTTGGACTTTCAAAAAGTCTTCTCCAGAAATCGACCTTTACCAAACCCATGTTATAATAAAAAACTCGATCTGGATTAGATCAATTAGCTTAATCATAATTACATGCTTGCTAGTTAAGCAAATCACGTATACGTATTTGAACTTCATTCATTTCCCCCATGCATGAAACACAATCATCACAGACAGAATATGATCGTAATATATCCACTGTAAAAGCTGTAGCTAGAGAGGTTTCAAACAAATCAAAGTCATTTTTAAGCGTGTGGACCTTGTTTGGTACCAAAAAGAGCAAAAATGTCAAATAATCCCACTACAAAAGCGAAGCGACACACTTCTCTTTCTGGGAAATTAGGGGGTCGAAGAAAAAAGAAGGCCAAAAGCAAAAGAAAAATGCCTTGAGATCGAACATGCATGGATCTACGATGTTCAACGTTGCTCTCACGCATGACGTATACATAATCATAAACTAATTTGACTTGACCAGATTCATCAAAGGGGTGATTAATATAATTGCCTGAGTAGTCTGAGCTTTTCGATGCACTGTGCGGGCATGAGACTTTTGAAACCTAATTAAATGATTGTTAGAAAACTCATTACAAAAGTATGTCATCCAACAAAAAACTCTATCACAAAAGTATAGTATACAGTTAAACCGGCCTTTTCTTAATGCAGTAAAAGAAGAAAAGGAAAACGACATGTAATCTTATGATTGTTATCAAACATATCTATTGACATCTCATCCATTACCTTTTACTTTCATTCGTGAGTGAGTTATAGGAGACTTTTAATCTAGAACTTAATTCATGCCAACGTATAAATGTATATATATAATTTAAAAAAATAATACTTTTATAGTGTGTATGTTTGATTTATCTAAGAGAGAATCTTACGTAGGGTATCCACATAGACACGTGGTGGGCATGATCAATCACTGCCCAGCAGGGGGGTGTTTTGAGTATTTCACTTTAGAAAGCAGGGGCAGTTTCAGAAGGATGAAAAATTTCATTTGTTCTGATTGGGTGGCCGTAAGGCCACGTGGTGGGGAAACCCCCACCTAAATATTTGCCTTTATCTAAAGCATTAATTAATATTGTATCATAAGATTAGTCCACGGCGAGTACGAATAATAAAAAAAAATTTGGAATGATAAGGCATACGGACTTAATCTAGAAATAGTACCACCCTGATCTTACTGATCACCAATCATCCAATCCTAATGTTCTAGCTCATACTTCTATATTAACTAGAAGAGTAGAAGCCTTTGGAATCCTTATAACATACCATCTCAACTTATGTGGCTCAAAGTAAAACTAGAAGTCTCTTAGCATTATCCACATGCACTGATGCACAGAGAGATTGTTGCTGCTTTCTGTCTGTAAATAATTGACTTTTTACATCCGAGTCATAAACCTCTTTAGGCTTTATTAAAGTTACTGACTTTAAAAACGTACAAAATCAGCATGGTTTTTGCTAAACCAAAAGCACAATTCCGTTTTGGATCCGGATCCTCTCATTGACTAATTTCCTCCTTTGTTGTCCTTGACTTTTAATTTTTTCCGTAGATTCGAAATCATAAGGGTTAATAATCGTCCACATCAGCATTAGACTATTAAACTCCCAAAAGCAAGATTTCCAATGCTAAACGGACGTTTATTTCCTTCCATTCACCTGCGGCGAGTGGTAATCTCATTTTGGGATTTTGGGTGGGTTCGCTAGCGAAATTTTATTGAGATGTTTTGGGTTCGGTAGATTTGGGATTGGCCACTGAAGTTTAGGGGCCAAATGGGTTTAGGGTGGGTTTGATTCCTCAAATTCCCAAAACACTAATTCTCAGTACGTACTTGCATATTCTATGCTTTGCAATGCAATATTCATAAGACAATTGATGTAAGAGACATCTATCAAGTGGATGATTGTCTAATGAAATGGATATCCTGGTAAGAGAATTAAAGTCTTGAAAATTTTGTCTATGAATTGCAGTTTGCTGCAAATGGGTATATTGGGGCCGGTCATAAAAGAGGTGAGGATTTCAATCCTCGTTGAAGAGAGAAATGAGTCTTCAAATACTCTCATTTGGTCTATACTCTCATGTCACTGCTGTAAGAGCGTTCGAACTAGGAGATATGATTCTGAAGTGGGTTGAATGATGGTCTTTTTCTCTGGCTGTACCCGGCAAGGGATTGAAATCTGAATGTGGAAGCAAGAGATGAAGCCGAGTAAGATGGGGGAAAGAAATATATATATATATATATATATATATATATATATTTGTTAACGGCGTTTATATTTTGTTAGCAGTATTATTCTAAGCTATGCATTTGATGCATATTTTGCTGATGTAAAACTTGGATATGTAATCTATGGCTGAGGTTAAAAGTCAAGGATAAACAAGGATAACTACCAACCAAGGAGAGGAGAGGATCCGGATCCTTCAGTTTTTCATTACAGAAATCTCTAAAAATATCGAAGATCAATACTAATATAAAAAGAATCATAATCGATGAAAACCGCGTTTACCTTCCCCGGCCAGCCTTCAAATTTTCTTCTTTTGTTTTTTATTTTTTCCTTTTCACTACCTATATGATATTCTTCTGTTTCCAAAGTCGACTACTAAAAGCTTAATTTACTCTTCTATTTCTAAACGCAACTCTCCAGCGATAAATACTGAACAGTCCCTGGCTATAAATACATAGCTTCGATCTGATGATGCCATAACCAAACACTAACTAAGCCAAAGTCTTCTTCTTCCTATACCCATTTTTCTCGTCCCCCTCTCTCGAAACTCATCAGTAGTCATGGATAGTCCCACAAATTTTAAAGTCTCCTTGTCCTTCCTTTTGCTTCTAGTCGGAATAGCTTCTGCTCAGTTGTCCTCTACTTTCTATTCAAGCTCATGTCCCAACGCCCTCTCCACCATCAAATCAGCCGTGGACTCGGCCGTTTCAAGCGAGGCTCGCATGGGAGCCTCCTTGCTTCGCCTCCATTTTCATGATTGCTTTGTTAATGCAAGTCCCTTCTCGATCCTTATATAGTTCATCACTTCCTTCACTATATTGTATAATTATTTCTCATGCATTCTGTGCGTGCGTGTTCATGTGCATAGTAGTAATGCATGCATCAGGTCTCCTATTATACATAATAATACGCTCATGCACTATATTAACGTGACATCATCACAAGAGTCGACCCAACCAATTAAAGAGCTTTCTATGCTCACCTTTGGTTGTAAATCTTTATAGGTTTCTATGGTATTACTACATACTCCGAATTTTGTTCGTAATTAAATTTGATGAAATAGTAAATATATATAATGGTTAAGGTACGTATACTTTTGTTCCAAACTATCTAGCTTTCCGCTTAAAAACCTAAAACTGCCGAAATTCTGGACTTTGTTGATTGTTGTTCACAAACTCAATCTGTCCCTTTCTCTCTTTTGCTTTGACTCTCCACGGACGCGTTGCTTTTGGAACTACTGTTACTAAGATTATGTAAGCACGTACACAATGATATATAAACACGTATACAATAATTAATATATATATATATATTTATATATATCACCCCCCTCAAATCATGCACGCATATTTATAGGTTCTGTTTTAGGTCAAAAGGTGACAATCAGTTTTGAATAACCTGTGTTTGAAAACAGGGATGCGATGCTTCGGTACTGTTGGATGACACGGCCAATTTCACTGGCGAGAAGACTGCCGGCCCCAATGCTAATTCTTTGAGGGGATTCGACGTGGTCGACACCATTAAAACTCAACTAGAGAGTCTCTGCCCCGGTGTCTTCTCTTGTGCTGACATATTGGCCGTCGCTGCTAGAGACTCCGTTGTCGCCGTAAGCGAAAAATTAACCCCAGCTAATACATTGATTTGTTTTGTTCATATATACATCAAGTCAAATTTCATGACATAATGAATTCTCATATCAGTTGAATGGACCTAGCTGGACAGTGCAATTGGGGAGAAGAGACTCCACCAACGCGAGTTTAAGTGCTGCTAATACCAACATTCCAGCTCCTACCTTGAATCTTAGTGCCCTAATTACTTCTTTCTCAAACAAAGGTTTCAATGCCAATGAACTGGTGGCTCTCTCAGGTTGGTTTTAATCATTCACAGTTGATTTGGCAGTATTTTTGAAAACATTTGTCTAGTCAATTTAACCTCACAAGTATCTACTTTGTGTATTCTCGTTTGGTTAGGGTCTCATACAATTGGGCAAGCAAGGTGCACAACTTTTAGGGCAAGGCTTTACAATGAAGCCAACATAAACTCCTCATTCGCAACATCCCTACAAGCAAATTGTCCCAGCAGTGGTGGTGATAACAACCTTTCCCCGCTTGATGTCACAACTCCAAACACGTTTGACAATGCTTACTTCAATAACTTGGTGAGCCAAAAGGGTCTGTTGCACTCCGATCAACAACTCTTTAGCGGCGGTTCCACGGACTCTCAGGTGAATGCCTATATTAGCAACCCAGGAAGTTTCAGCACGGACTTTGCCAACGCTATGGTGAAGATGGGAAACCTTAGCCCTCTGACAGGCACCGACGGTCAGATTAGGACCGATTGTAAGAAGGTCAACTGAGTTTATAGGACTAGATTGAGCTCGGTTGTTTCCAAGCGTCTATTTAGCCCTTGCTTTGATTGGTTCCATTTTGCTAGTGAATTTGGACATGTAGATGAATTCCACTAATAAAAAAACATTTGTCTCGAGTTTGTTTACTTCATTTGATTCTTGCACTGATAGAATAACTTATAAATTGGCTAGTTATATCATTGATCTCGATGTTTAATCTAAGTGGTTTACACATTGTCTTTTCACCAAGGAAGCAAAGTCAAATTCTTCAAGAACAATGACTGATGGCAGTATCTTGAGCCTAAAGATAGTGTATCCTGATGGGAGAATGATTGATGTTGGTAGCTTGATCCTAAAGACAGATATTTTTCCTTGGGCAATGATTGATGCCAAAGACGTGTGTGAAAAACAAGTGAAGACGCACACCTGCATACTGTAAATATAAAGTTACTCTCAAGTGCAAGAGGTACACATTTTATAATAAAGGATTAAAGAAAATATGTCAAATTTATGAAGATTGGCAAATCCTTCCCTGTTAGTGAAATCCTAAAGGAAAAACTGAAGAAAAGAAATGTACAAAATTGACAAGTGAACAAAACCAAAGCTCATTACAAGTTATGGCTGGTGAAATATGATATGCACATGCCAAATTGATAAATAAGAATCCAATCTGGACTTTGCAAAACTAATTAAGAAATGAGTTTGATCGACAATAGTAGTAAATATATCAATCACTACGTAATTACAAGACCATGGATCTAACTTTCATATGGTAGACTCCATATCGGAGGTGAAGAAGGGTGGAAAAGAGCCGCGGAGACGACTGGCTCAGAAAGTGGAGGCGTGGTGCAGTTTTTTTTTTTTCCTTCCCCTCTTTGCAAGGATGAAGTTGAAACATTTTGATAAAATATTATTGCTGACTTTACTTAAATTTATACTTGATACAAATAGTTTGATCCAATGATAAAATCTAATGTGTTAGTCATAGTATTGGGACACACAAATTTTCTTTGTGACTTAACATACATCTCCATCTGTCCATCACTATCAGAAATTGGTGATGTCGGAATCGGAACCTAACAAAGTCTTCTAAACCACGAAAACCTTCAAAATTGTACCAAGGATGTGTTGATCAAAGAAGAGAAGCCACGATCAAAGTAGTAGAGTGACTAGAGTCCCACCACCACAACCACCAAAGACAATCAATTTACAAATCCGACCGTAGAAACTTCGAATCACCCGAATGAGCCCCTGGACAAACATATCACTTGTCCACCAAGACCGTCACTGCCTCCACCACCACATGTACCTGACTGGACAAACACAACAACCATAATACGCTCCTTACCGAAGAGCAAGTGTCAGATCGTAATAAGAAACCATAATGGTTAGCAAACCCAAAAATAAAAGTCTAGTACCTAAAGCACACAAATCCCGACGAGAACCATTGGGAAGGGAGAAAGAAATATCTTGGGGCTAGCTCCACCCAACACCCACAAGAGAATAAAGAAAAGAGCTCGGTAGGTAGTCGAAGGTCTCATGATCGCCGACAACAAGGTGCTACCGAAAACTAACCCTAACAGAGACAAAGAGAACAGATGCTTGATCATAGTAAAAGAAACCACAGAGCCTAGCAAACCATCCAGCAAAAATCTAGTACCAAGGGACGCAAATTCCAATGAGAATCATCGAGAAGAAAGAGAGACGAGGTCTCAATGTTAGCTCCACCTAAAAGACTAAAATTAACAAGAGAATTAAGGAATAAACTTCGTACATTTTCGAAGATTCTACAAATACTGAAAACAATCACTGAAATTTATCACATTAGAACTTGACAAATATCAAAATTATAGAAAACACGTATGTGGAAGTTGTGTTGGTGACTTGGTGGAGAACCTATCTCCCCCTCCCCTCTCTCAAGGCTTTGTTATACAGAGCAATTTTCTTGGTACTGGAGCAAGTTAGTGTCAACAATGTTAATTTTATCTTCATTCTTACTTATAAGAATGAGGATAAAATGATCGTTAATCAATTAATCAAGCTCGTTAACATTGGTCTCTCTCTCTCTCTAGATATATATGACCTCTTCATTATGAGTTCATGTGTACATGGACACAAATAGCTATGCTACTAGACAATTCGGTGGCTCGTTAAACAACTTTACCCACAAGTGAAATCAAGCCACTGGTCATGTAAATAGCTAGAATTCAAGATTCAACTCTCAAGTATTTTCTCGTTATTGTAAACAATTACCTTCTTATAGAGTTACAGTTTAACATCTCTAACATTTTACTCGGCATAAACTTTAATTTTCAGTCCCTGCTGACAATACGGTACATGAACTGCTGAAAGTAATTTGTGCCTTTGTGTAATACCGCATGATCGTTTCCTGTGCTTAAAACATCGGTTGTAATAAGCCTCGTGTTGTAGAAGAGCTATATAGAACGATGGATCTGTGTATTTGAAAATTGCTTGAACAAAAGGAGTGAACAAATGTCACGCCCCGAATTTTAGAATAAAAATTCAAAATCCGAAGACATGAAATTACAACAAACTCAAAATAATCATCTTGAAAATTTCTTTTCTTAACATCCTCATCACACGAAATAAAATCAAAACAGAATTTTGTCTCGGTTAATTATTATAACTCAAATCCAAAATGAACTGTAAAGCTCTAAATGAGCGTACACACCTCACAACTAAATGAAATAACAAACTGCTGTAATACCTAAGCAGCTCGGTCACCTCCCTGGTTATCCTGACCTGCAGGAATATCCGCTATACCATTGAATAGTATACCGGGATTGCAACAACACAAAACCCGGTAAGCTTATGAAAGCTCGTATGAGTAAAAGAAAGAACTGTTACTTAATTTAATCTCATTTATTCCCACACACAGCAACACCCAACAATTTCCATATCTGCAAGTACTAACAATCTCAATCATACACCAATTCAATATATCAAGACAAACCCCAACTCACAACTTTATTCACAACTCTCATCATCATATTTATAAAAATACGGTACTTGACAGACTAGAGCTCTAACTGAATCGTAGCCCGTCACGTGGCCTAGGTTATGGCATCCGACATATTTATCATTATCGTATTTCATCAATATGTATACCTATATACATATTTAGAACGTCTGATAATTCCACATACTCAACCAATCGTATCCCATAATCCACCCAGGATTAGAGCGTCCGATTACCCCACGCCGGTCACTACGTCAACCCTAAACCCATAAATGAGCACAACATATAATATCACATACTGAAATCAACCCAACCAAGATACACCTCATTATTATGGAATCACACAATTGCAATGTAATCAAATCATCAATTCAACTCAATCATATCATTACTCAACAATCCACTCATCTATATATATTTTCCACGTAAATATATATATATATATATATATATATATATACGTAATCATCCACTCAGGAATGACCACTAATACCATCTATAGTTCACACAATAAAATCATGAAATTCATTTGTATAATTAAAATTCATTTTACTTACCTATGGACCGTGGTGATTCAAGTCCATGAAATTTTAAAACAAATATCTAATCCGCAAATATTTTTCACACAATTACCAAAAATAATAAACTTAAAGTACTCGGTTAGTAAGATGAACCACGTGAGTTTTACTCACCTCGAAATTCCCGCTGCGTCTTCAATATAATTATAATTAACGCCGAAATAGCCCACTCAAATAAAATCCGTCAATCACCTAATCAAATGTGATTCGAATTTAGCCAAAAATTTTAACACATAAATTAACTACCATTTAACGGCCAGATTCTAATTTACATTAAAATCCGACGAGCGGTTTCTCACGAATCGCTCCCCTAATTACCGTTTTGCACATATACGAAGATCCAACGGTCGGATCTTCGCCCATGACCACACAAAGCCTCTGGGACAGTCATATGATCATCATAACAAATTTACAAGTTCATCCGACGGTCCTAATTTCACAGATCAAAAATCTAACGATCGAAATCAATCGAAATCACAAAATTCATAACTAATTCATACGATATCCGAAAAATGCGTATAATATGCCGAAATGATCGTATTGAAACATAGAATCATAAAATGGACAGAAACCAAATTTTAGACCTCCGGAGGTGGCTGGAAAGGGCCACCGGATTTAGGAACAGAGCCGCCACCGACCACCGCCAATGGTGTCAGGGCCGAGCTTGTCCCCTTCGTTTCATCATTCTGAGCAACTTTCATAACTAGCATAAGACCAAAAAATGACAGGAAGGGATCGAAAAGTACCAATTACAGTTGGCGGCCGGAAAAATTCCAGAAACCGGCGAGCTTGAAAACCGACGTGAAAACTGCAACCTCAGGCCTCGATCCCTTCTGGAAACTTGTTCAGAACTTCCTTGCGAACTCAACAAGCCAAGAATCACAAGAAACGATCGTGTATAGCTCGAGATATCTTGATCGAAAGTTTGGTTGTTTCGATCCGTTCGGGTCGAGCTCCAACGAAAGTGAAAACGTTCGACCCAGTTCCGGTCCTTCTTGGTGCTTGTAGAGGAAGTTGAGGCGAGCTCAATGAGCCAAGAATCAAGTGAAATGGCGGTGTGCAACTCGAGATATCAAGATCGAACCGAAAACGACCCTTTTCGGTTCGGGCCGTGCCGCCGCCGCTGCTGGCCGTGTCGCGGCGCAAGGCTGCCTCTGGCAGCTGCGCAAGGTCGAGACAAAACTCCTGGAAGTGGTTGCAGCTCGAGTGGTGGCCAGAGGAGGAGATGGGAGCACGGTGAATCCGTGCTCTGTTTTGGCTTCGGCCGAGAGAGAGCGACGCGAGAGTTGAGAGAGAGAAGCTGCAATTTCTTTCCAAAAAAAGAAAGAGAGGCCGGTGAAAAATTTAGGGTTTCCCAAAAAAAAAACTAGGGTTTTTTCTATATATACAAGTTTCGGAAAAACTTCTAAATTCAATAACTAATTCAAAAAAAAATCCGATCTTTGTGTTTAGCATGTGTACGGAGTCATATCGACGAGCTCTACAACTTTCATGAAGGAAGTTTCTCCAAATTTTGTACGTAGAAAAAGTCGATTTCTCAAACCGAGCATTTCGAGCTTTTCGTTAAAAATAATCGTTTCGAAACTTCGATAAATGTAAAAGTGAATTATTATCGAACAATAATCGTGAAATCGCATAATACTCGTTCAACACAATTACTCGAATTTAAAATGAAAATTACGGGTATTATAACAAACCAATTAGTCTATATATGAACTTGATCGAAGAAACATGGGGAAAAATGAAATGAATGTCGAAGTAATATATAGATCGATCTTATTTAAGACATCTCTAACTTTTAACGTTTTGCCTTACCTTATCTCAGGATATAAACCCCATCCTTTTCATCTCCTACTACATATTCTGCCCCATGAGCTTCCTTACATTAGAGCATCAAGCAAACCAATCGGCCAAATCCAATCGCCAAAGTTTTACTCGCTGAAATACTTATCTTTGGAATTTGAATAGAGTCAAACTAGGACGTAGTGAATCCACTTATCTAATTCTTTATATATGAATATATCATGCCCTAGCACTGATGCATTATTACCTTTTAGCCTAATTTTGATTTGGACAATGTTCACAACTTAACGTTTAATAAAGAAGGAATCTTTACAGCTACCACTGAAGTAAATATCGAGATTTGATCATGAATATTTTTGAAATTAATTATTCTATATTAAGTAAGGTCAGAAAAAACGTTATGCGTTAATTGGGCGGTGCATAGGAGACTAGCGCTCAAATGCCTAGACGGTTTTGTATTTTTAATTAAATAGAGAAAGTGCGGTTTTATATTCTATATAAATTATAAAGAAACAAATAAAAACAAAATAGGAAATTAATCCCTGCATCTGTAATAATTCAAAACTGCATTTGTAATGAACTGTAATAAAAGAAAATGAATAAAAAAAAATTGCATCTGCAATTAATGAATCAAAATTAAAGGTGGTAGGAAGATCCCATTGTATTGAAAACATGGATTTATGGTGTTACGCTGTAATGCTGTATATGAAGGCTAGCTGTACTTTAATTTTTAATTCCTAAAGGTTCCCTAAATCGCCAATACTGGCCTACCTAACAGACAACAGGAAGAGATAATCTTCAAAACCAACCCTCCACTATTAAGTGGAATTCTTCTCCTGCTTGCTCTGTCAAAATGAACTTTGATGGCTCTGTAAAGAGGTGCTCTGCTGCAGGAGGCTTTGTTATCCGAGACCACCATGGCAGCCCTCTTGTTGCAGCTACCAAAAATACTGGAATGACTAGAGGACCTTTAAGAAAAACAGTGGCCTTAAGAGATGGACTAGTTTGTGCCCGGAACCAAGAGGCTACAGAAGAATTGAGGTTGAAGGTGACTCAAAACTGGTCATTGACACCGTAAATAGAGTAAGCAAACCCCCTTGGAGACTAATCAAGATTATTCGAGGCATCCAATCCATTGCCACTTTTTTTTTTTTAATTCCATTACATTTAAACACATCTTTAAAGAAGCAAATTTTGTAGCTGATGCTATTGCCAACTTAGGGTATGGTCTTGTAAGTGGATCAACTTGGATCAATAGGATCCCTAAGGAGACCTCAAGAGCTTTGCTCTTTAATGTTGTAAATTACGGATGCCCAAGAGGCTTCCAAATCTAAATTATAGTCTTTTGGTATTAAAAAAAAAAAGGTTCCCTAAATCCAACTGCAACAATCACTGCACTTAGATAGCTCTACCTACGTTACTAGGAAATTTTTGTTAAAATCAATGTCTGGAGGTTGTGATCTAATGGGATTAGTGATCAATTCCCTGTTGTCCACAATATGAAATCAAAAAAGAGGCTGGTAGTACCCCTGAGCTTCCACAAGATCAGTTTTAAGGAGCGGAAGAAGAATGACTATAATATAGCAGCTATGTACTTTGTCATCTGATGCTCCTTGATTCAATGTTGGAAGTAAGACATAAGTCTGGTTTTCTCTAGCTTGAAGAGGGAGATACACTACTAAACGTAGTTTC
The DNA here is from genome assembly GCA_025331145.1 of Rosa persica. Lineage (NCBI taxonomy): Eukaryota > Viridiplantae > Streptophyta > Magnoliopsida > Rosales > Rosaceae > Rosa > Rosa persica. The sequence continues at coordinate 7,281,735 of WFKR01000003.1, read as the reverse complement.
CAAATTCAAGGTTTTAGAGCTACAGATCTCATAAAGGTTCCGACATATAATGTTGACATGTTTTACCCAACGTATTAACTTTAGTTGTTAGTTATGGACAACTTATAGAGTATTAGACACTTGCAAGCATTCTAGTGTCGAAAATATAAGGATAGGGTGGGCTAAGAGTTTTTTTTTTTTAAAATATGTAACTAGAGAATGAGTGGTTTAGATTATAACACTATATGCTAAAAATATAAACATTCTTAAATTTCAAGTTTAAGGATATTCTTCCTACAACTTCCCTATATATATATATATATTTATATATATATATATAGAGAGAGAGAGAGAGAATCAGAAGCGGACGTCCGCAGTGCAGCAAAAGTGCGGACGTCCCTGCTTTCTCAGTGATCAAACGTCATAGCTCTTGCCGGACGAAGGCCAGGCCTCAATCTTGAGCTTCTTCTTGTCCGTGGACTCGCCGACTACCAGTTTGTAGTCGACCTTGATAGAGCTTGAAGTTTTAGGTGAGGTCACTGCCCAGACCTTTAACCTTGATCTCCTTGACCTTCATCTTCATGGTGAAGCCGTCTGGGATGCCCCTAGCCTTCGCCCGGCAAGAACCGCGCCGCCGTCGGCGCTTGATCGCTAAGAAAACAGGGACGTCGCCTCAGAATGGGCCTATATATATGTATATATATACATATATGTATATATGTATATATGTATATATGTATATATGTATATATGTGTGTGTGTGTGTGTGTGTGTGTGTGTGTGTGTGTACAGGGCCCTTCTAATGAGGGATCCATTTTTTAGTCTTTTCTAGGGATAGGGTATTAGACCAACTTTTCGATCATATTTTAGCCTCTTAACCGTTCAATTTTTAGGTCCTAATGTGTAGATCACTTTTACAAATTTTCAGCCAAATTGTTTATCGTTAAGGCATTCAAAACAGCGACTTAAGATTATAAGTATGAACGGTTCAAATTTGACAGATGTAGTTCATCTATTGATTTAATCTAGTTTGATACCTTAATGATCACCAATTTGACTGAAAATTTTGCATAAGTGATCTGCATATTAGGACCTAAAAACTGAACGGTTGAGATGTCGAAATGTGATCGAAAACTTGGTCTAATGCCATATCCCTATAAAAGACAAAAAAAAGGATCCCTTAGTGGAAGAACCTTGTATATATATATATATATATATATATATATATATATATATATATATATATATATATATATATATATATATATATATGTCTAATGAGCCCATCCATCCCTCTGGCCTATCATTTATTGGTCGATCCAGATGGCGGCTCCTGCATCTCACGTGCCCCGCGGGGGCCCTTTCATACAAGTTTGTTGTTAGAAGTCCCTCTAGTCGAATCAATAATCAATAAAAGTTTACTGACCCAGCTCTTCAATCGACGATATACTACTCCCTCTTAGTAGCGGATGCCTATGCTTTGATTCGAAAGCCCTAGCCAGCCCTAGTAAGATCAGAGTATTGAATTTATCCTCCATTCATTCAGTCCAGTTTGAAATTGTCCCAGCAACGAACACCTTCCTAATGCAAGGGAGCCGCTAGTCCAACTTCTTGAGCAGCCGAGATATTGAACAAATGAATTCCTTGGCCTCACTCGGAGATGAGAGGGAGGGTCGATTTTACTCAAATCATGGACATGATCTATAATCCACCCGTCTTCCCTAGTCCCCGAAAGCCCCCTCCCCCCCGGGCCCAACCCTCTTTCTCAACTCGAGTCTAAAGGTTAACGGCTTTCGTCGTTGACGAACACTTGCACTAATAAGACAAAGAAGGGGGAGTCTATGCCTTGAATGATTCAGTATCAGTAACAACGAATTTATGGAATGGGAGATCAAGAGACGGATAGGGGGAATGGCCTATCTATAATTGGTGTACCTTCCGTCACGGAGCTCTCAACTGAGTTGTTTAGGTTCTGGAATTCCATCTCTAGTTGGGTTTGAAGGTTATAAAATGTGGTGCGGGATCATCTCTCTAGACCAGTTCCGGTTCAAGGGAAGGGTGATCGAGGGGACCAGACTTTAGATCTCTTTCTTCTCGAAGGGTTTTTTTCGTATCAAGAGTGTGTTGGGGGGGGGGGGGGGGGGGGGGGGGGCCAGGGAAGACAAATTGGATTGAGAGGCGATGCCTATGCCTCTTCTTTATCGATAGGATTCCCATCATTTGTAGTATCCGACGAAGGAGAAAAGGCGAGGCACCAAACATGTTCTATCACCTTCAGTGTCTCCATCTGTCATTAGTAATCTAAATCTGCTTTTCCTATTCACTAGCACACTGTGCACTACAACTAGCAGCCCCCTTACTGGTGGGGTAAAACGCTAGCGCGCTAGCTAGCTACTTATAGTTATAACCCCGACTTTCTTATTTATAGGATTTTTAAAGAAGCCTGCTGAAAAGCAGAAGGGCGCTAGCGCGCAACGGCGGAAAAGCCAGCAACTTGTTATGAGTAGGGTTTGGCTTGCCCTTTTCAGCAGTTCGAGTTTTGGGTAGGCCTCATCAAAGGGCTAGGCAGGGCTCGACCGGGCCTTACTCTATTTTTAAATAGTAGGGGACAGGGCCGGGCTTTATTGTAAATTGAAGGATCCAAGCCCATCCATTTAATGCGGGCCTTGCGGGCTTTTACGGGCCGGGCCGGGCTATGCCTTGCGGGCTATTTTTGGGGTAGGCCTTGCGGGCTTTATTTACAAATAAATCTTTAAAGATAATATTTTTTATAAACTTATATTTATCTATCATACACTTCAAAGACCAACCTCCATCAACTTAAATAAAATGGGAAAACTAACTGTTGGATGAGATTATTATAATAAATTATGAGCGTGGTAAAAAATTTAGCCAATTTCACCATATTTTCGAATTCCATCGAATTGGTCAACCGTCATCACTTGTATGTTTTCTTGGTTGACCGATGACATGAAGACAGCGAAACGTGCTTATTTTTTCACATCACGTCTGTAAATATGTGTGTGGACGTAAAATAAAAATTTCAATTTTAATTACAAAGATTTTGGCCTATATCAATTTACCTCCTAAAGTTGTATGACTTGTATATTGCATTTAAAATGTTGAGGTTCATTCTAAAGCAACTATGAAGTGGAAGATGAATTTAGAGAAATCAACAGCTCGATTGAGAGATTGTAATGTTTTATGGTGGTTGTAAAAAATCCAGCCAATTTAGTTCTCGCTTCGAATTGGATCAACTAGGTCAAACTTAATTACTCTTATAAACATATATTTATATATCATACACTCCAAAGACCAACCTCTATAAATTCAAATAAAATGAAAAAACCGACCGGTGGATGTGATTATTACAATAATTTATGAGTGTGGTAAAAAATTTAGCCAATTTCACCATATTTTCGAATCCGATCGAATTGGTCAACCGTTGTCACTTGTATATCTTCTTGGTTGACCGATGACATAACGACCGTGAAATGTGCTTATTTTTTCACATCACGTTTGTAAATATTCCATCGATGGATGTACGTGGACGTAAGATAAAAATTTCAATTTTAATTACAAAGATGTTGGCCTATATCAATTTACCTCCTAAAGTTGTATGACTTGTATATTGCATTTAAAATGTTGAGGTTCATTCTAAAGCAACTATGAAGTGGAAGATGAATTTAGAGAAATCAACAGCTCGATTGAGAGATTGTAATGTTTTATGGTGGTTGTAAAAAATGCAGCCAATTTAGTTCTCGTTTCGAATTCGATCAACTAGATCAAACTTAGTTACTCTTATAAACATATATTTATATATCATATACTCCAAAGAGCAACCTCTATAAATTCAAATAAAATGAAAAAACCGACCGGTGGATGTGATTATTACAAAAAATTATGAGTGTGGTAAAAAATTTAGTCAATTTCATCATATTTTCGAATCTGATCGAATTGGTCAACCGTTGCCATTAGTATGTCTTCTTGGTTGACCGATGATATAAAAACCACGAAACATGCTTATTTTTTCACATCACGTATGTAAATATTCAGTCAATGGATGTGTGTGGACATAAGATAAAAATTTCAATTTTAATTACAAATACGTTGGCCTATCCAATTTGCCTCATAAAGTTGTATGACTTATACATTGCATTTAAATTGTTGAGGTCCATTCTAAAGCAATCATGAAGTGGAAGATGAATTTGGAGAAACCAATTTAGTTCTCGTTTCGAATCCGATCAACTAGGTCAAACTTAATTACTCTTATAAATCTATATTTATATATCATATACTTCAAAGAGTAACATCTATAAATTTAAATAAAATGAAAAAACCGACCGGTGGATGTGATTATTACAATAAATTATGAGTGTGGTAACAAATTTAGCAAATTTCATCATATTTTCGAATCTGATCGAATTGGTCAACCGTTGTCACTAGTATGTCTTCTTGGTTGACCGATGACATAAACACCGCGAAACGTGCTTATTTTTTCACATCACGTATGTAAATATTCAGTCAATGGATGTGTGTGGACAGAAGATAAAAATTTCAATTTTAATTACAAATACGTTGGCCTATACCAATTTGCCTCATAAAGTTGTATGACTATACATTGCATTTAAATTGTTGAGGTCCATTCTAAAGCAACCATGAAGTGGAAGATGAATTTGGAGAAACCAACCGCTTGATGGAGAGATTGTAATGTTTTTATGGTGGTTGTAAAAAATCCAGCCAATTTAGTTCTCATTTCGAATTCGATCAACTAGGTCAAACTTAGTTACTCTAATAAACCTATATTTATATATTATACACTCCAAAGAGCAACCTCTATAAATTCAAATAAAATGAAAAAACTGACCGTTGGATGTGATTATTATAATAAATTAGGAGTATGGTAAAAAATTTAGCCAATTTCGCCATATTTTCGAATTCGATCGAATTGGTCAACCATTGTCACTTGTTTTTTAGAATATATATGCACATATTCTATATAGAAGTATGAGAACTTCCACACACACACATATATATAAACGTACACATACACGTGTACATATATATATATAGAACTTTTCTCAGGTAAGGATATCCTTACCTAAGCTTATGGAACGGATTTGGTGTTTTGACCACTTTTCGATCACATATTTACATCTTAACCATTCAGTTTTTTAGGTCCTAATGTATAGATCGCTTCTGCAAAATTTCAGCCAAATTGATGATCGTTAAGGCATCCAAAACTGCAATTTACAACAATATACACGAACGGTTTTGGTTTGACAGATTCGGTTCATTCGTGTAAATTGTAGTTTTGGATGCCTGAACGATCATCAATTTGGGTGAAATTTTGTCGAGATGATCTATACATTAGGACCTAAAAACTGAACAGTTAAGATGTGAATATGTGATCAAAAAGTGACCAAAAACATCAAATCCGTACCTAAGCTTAGGTAAGGACGTCCTTAGCCAAGAAGGATTGTGTGTGTGTGTGTGTGTGTGTGTATATATATATATAAACACACACACACACACACACACACATATATATAATAGTTGACGGGATTTTTACCTGCCTTCATCAGCCCACCGAGGAGGGTTTTTGCGGATTTTTTGACGGGTCGGGCAGGCGGGCCTCCATCGGCCCACTTGATCCGCGTGCTTTTTGATGATGCCTAGTTTTGGGTCACTTTTCGGTCGCATATCCATATCTCGACCGTTCAGATTTTAGGTACTAGTGTATAGATCATCTCTGCAAATTTTCAACCAAAATAATTATCGTTAAGACATTGATAATTGCCTTAAAACTAGTACGGTTCAGGTTGACAGATTCAGTCCATCTATTGGTGTAAGCGAGTTAGATACCTTAACGATCATCAATTTGGCTGAAAATTTGCAAAGATGATCTATACACTAGTACCTAGAAACTAATCGATCGAGATGTAGATATGCGTTTGAAAAGTGACCACATACTCGAACTTCACACGTTAATTTCAAAGTGGAGCTCCACCCTGGATAAAATCTGTGTGTGTCTATATATATATATATATATATATATATATATATATTAAAGTGTGAACCTCAAGTTTTGGGTCGCTTTTCGGTCGCATATCCACATCTCGACCGTTTAGATTTAGGTATTAGTGTATAGATCATCTGTACAAATTTTCAGCCAAAATGATGATCGTTAAGAAATTGATAACTACCTTAAAGGTAGTACGGTTCAGGTTGACAGATTCAGTCCGACTGGTTTAAGCGAGTTAGTTACTTTAACGATCATGAATTGGGCTGAAAATTTGCAGAGATGATATATACACTGATACCTAAAAACTGAATGATCGAGATGTGGATATGTGATCGAAAAGTGACCAAAAACTCGAAGTTCACACGTTAATTTTAAAGTGGAGCTCTGCTTTGGATAAAATTGTGTGTGTGTATATATATATATATATTGCGATCCCTTGTGGGACCCACTGTTCGATCGTATTTCTGCATCTCGGCCTTTCCGATTTTAGGTCCTAATGTATAGATCATTTCTGCTATTTTTCAAACAAATTGATGATCGTTAAGATATCGAACTAGATTAAATCAATGAATGAATAGAATCGGTCCAACATCATTCTTCACGTCAAGTTGAAATAAGGGCAATTTTTTTATTGCAACTAATGGACTGTTTCCACGTAGGCAATGCGCCTAAGTCTTTTTATTTTTACCTGGGCATTGATTTCTTCCTGCATAGCATCTCTTTAGCAAGAATGGTTGAAGGCTTCAGCAAATGATTCAGGTTCATGAGAAGAGAAGATTGAATTGACAAGAGGTAAGCTCGATGTTTTGGTGCATAAGATAAGACAAAAATCCTTCAACGAGATAAGAAAATTGAGAGGATTGACGAACCTGAGAGAGGGATCCAGAATCTGAGGAAGCGACTGGAGAGGAAGCAACTGGGCTAGACTGCTGATCTTCCGGAGTCTGGGAAAAATAAAATAAAATAATGTAATTGTCACCGGGAATAAACATGTTGTGCCGAGTGACTGGAATCCTCTGACGTCAGCTGAACAGGCTGACAATAAGAAGAAGATGCTGGGCAAAGTTGCTGGCCTAAAGAGTGAGGCTGATCCGTAACATCAACTGCAGAAGAATGAGGTTCGAGTTGATGAACATGAGAAGGCCGCAATACATCTCCATCAAATTCTCCCCTTAGAGAAAATATGAGGTTAAAATAAAGTAAAGAGAACATTCAAGGTAGCTTGCTTACTTAGTGCTTGCGCTAAGGATACATAGTGTCTCTTGGATTTCACGGCATAGCATTTATACCCGGACCTAGCATATCCAAGAAAGACACAAAGGGTTTAATTACTATAACAAGTAAGCAAAAAGTAAGCAAGTAAACTGCCTCGGGCACAATTTTTCTCTTAACTGCGCACGCAAAACACGTGCATCCAAACACTCTGCCTATAGGATGGTGCTTCCCTAGTAAGAAGTTCATGAGGTACCGTTGCATCTTATTCCCCCGCCCGCCCCCCACCCCCACCCCCTAAAAAAAAAAAAAAAAAAGGGGGAGAAAGATACCTCATCCCTTCTTTATGCACATCCATATACATAGGCAGACACAAAGGTGTACAATCCGGTCAAAATCTGCGGTTCTTTAAATTCATACACTGTAGGTTCTCTTACTTGCTCTACTGGCTAGAAAACGCCAACCGAGAGGCTCCAACGGTGGGCTCAGGAATCGACTGGTTCCTAGCGTACTCGTGGAGCTGCTGCTTGGATTATCGTAGAGTAATAGAAGCGTTAGGAAATGACTTAACTTAAAAAACAGATGCTGCCGCTGCGAGGCGAGGAAGTCACTTGTTTGGTCTTGCGGTGCACCCACTCCTGTCTCGAGAATTAAATCACGCCCTAGCTCGACTCGAGACCAAGACTCCTTACAACTCTCACCAATAGCAGCATTGAGTGGCCAGAGATTGATTGAAAGGGCAGCCTCCTTAAATTTAATGATTGTGATCAAGAGCACACACCGGACCTGACCCACTAATCATCATCTCATCAGGCGTGAAGCAAAAAAAAAAAAAGATGAGCAGTGTAACTGTCCTTCCTTCCCAGCCCAAACCCCCCTAGTGGCCTACCTACTCGTGCTCGCAGCTCGATTGGAGGTCAAGAGTATGGTCCGACGGAAAAACGGAAGTCGTCCGTATCAAGTGATACGTGAATTGCTCAGTAGTGCTTTGCCACTACCGTAGCTGGTAGAAATAGCTTAATGGTAGAGCATAGCCTTGCCAAGGCTGAAGTTGAGGGTTCAAATCCCTCCTTCCACTCCCGACTTCGTTGTTTAGTGGTAATGAGTGGAGTGCATAAGCCCCTTTAGAGATAGGGGCGAGCAGCAAGCAGCTCCCTACCTAACAAAAGGATGTCTTTGAAATTAGGGATTGGTTGATCAGAAAGCTCGGGCAGTAGTAGGACATTTCATAAAAAAAAATTCCGATCCGCTAGCTCTCAAATCCATTTTTTTCATCGACAGGTAAGGTTAATCCTAAGGTTCCTTATTCCAGTTGTAAAGCAGAAGAAGAGGGAGAATGGGCACAGCCCCACTAGCAGCCCGCGTTTTGGACCTTTGAAAATGAAAGAAGAATCTGTGTTCATTATCTATGGAGTGGAGTGACTATCCTTAATCTCCTCTTCCCCCTCCTTTTTATTTGCCTCCGCAGGAGAATCCATTTATTTTATTGTATTGTTTATTATGGTAGTTCAAGGGCACTCTTCCTAATCTGAGTTGAGATAGAATAAGACCCAGACATAGAGTCCGCCGGAAGGGATTTTATCCATTGATTTTTGACTCCTTTCTGGCCTTACCTTTAGGGTTCTTCTCTTTCCCCACTACCACGAGTAAAAAGCCCCTTCCAGATGGAGTAGTGCATTTATGTCTTGAAAGCCCACTCTGCAGATAGAAGTTCTTATCTCTACTACATATCCAATCCGGAGACTCTTATTCGTGGTGGAGTGCTTCGAGTAGGATTCGATCCGATTTGATCCCAGCAGTCAAACTCCTTCCTGACCCGGCTCACCTGCCTCTGAAGCTGGAATGCCTTTCTAGAGGAGGCCTCCAGCTGCGATTATGGAAGATCGGTGAACCCTTCTTACTGACAGCACAGCTACGTGCTGGCACTCAATTAGTAGCATTGGCATGTCACTCGGCTCCTCGGCTTACTTCTATTGCAAAGACTTTCTTCTTAGGCGTATGTCTCAGCAACACAAAACGAGGGTTTCGCTCGTTATAGGACTTTGACCAAACATCTCACGACACAAGCTGATGACAGCCATGCAGCACCTGTATGAAAGTAAGTACCATCCCGTTAAGGACAGGTTTTGTTGTTCATATGTCAAGGGCTGGTAAGGTTTTGCGCGTTGTATCGTATTAAACCACATGCTCCACCTCTTGTGCAAGCCCCTGTCAATTCCTTTGAGTTTCGATCTTACGACCGTACTCCCCAGGCGGAGTGTTTCACGCGTTAGCTGGGCCCTTGATCTACATAGACCAAATAGACCAAGGGTGAACACTCATCGTTTACGGCATGGACTACCAAGGTATCTAATCCCGTTCGCTCCCCATGTTTTACGCACTCCAGTATCGGTAGGGACCTAGAGAGCTACCTTCGCTTTTGGCCTTCCTTCATAGATCTTCAGATTTTACCCCTACACACGAAATTCCGCTCTCCTCTATCTCACTCAAGTGAATTGGTTTTGAGAGCATTCCACCACTTTTTGGCGACTTTCACTTTCAACTCGATTCACCGCCTATGTGCCCTTTACGCCCAGTCATTCTGAAGAACACTTACCCCCCCCTCCCATCTTACCGCGGTTGCTGGCATGGAGTTAGCCGGGGCTTCTTCCTTGAGTCCTGTCATAATCGTGCACTTGACGAAATAGCTTTACAAGCGGCATTGTCCTTCTTCACTCACGCAATATTGCTGGATCGGGCTTTCGCCCATTTCCAAGATTCCCTACTGCTGCCCCCGTTGGGAGTTCGGGTCGTGTCTCAGTCCCAGTGTGGCTGATCATCTTAAAAGACCAGCTAAGCATCATTGGCTTGGTCAGCCTTTACCTATCCAACTATCGTAATACTACGCAGGCTCATCAAACAGCGCTTTTTAGAGTTCTTCAGGATTTGGGCCCGAACTGTTCGGCAGATTCCCACTCGTTACGCACTCGTTCGCCACTTTGTTCTCAAGGCGAGACAAGCAAGCCCGAAAATAACGTTCGACTTGCATGTGTTAAGCATATAGCTGGCGTTCCTTCTGAGCCAGGATCAAACTCTTTTTTTAAATATGATTGGGCCCTACAGTGGTAGAACCTGGTGAACCGGGCGTACTAGTTCCTTTCCTTTTTTTTTTTCCTTCTCTTATGATTTTTCATACTCTCAAAGAAAGTCTAAGTGGATTATGCTACTTATCTTATAGAGTGAGCGTTTACACACGGATGGACTGGGCGAACGAGACTATAACTCGGCCATTAATCATCTATTATGACATTTTCTTGAGCGCGGGAAGAAGAAGGAATAGGAATGGACCGAATGATGGATAGCAACTGGTTCAGATGCAAGAGAGCCTTGAAAAAAATTTGCCTCGGCATGCAAATATATGCTTTGTTGGCAGCTCATTAGCTCCCAGTAGGAGTCGATTTCTAAAGGTTCACCGCTTCCCGGTCAGGATCGGCCGATAGAAAGAAAGGATGAAGGAGGCGCCAAAGGCGTTATGCTTCCTTGAGAAAAGGAGTTTCGCGGCTACCCATTTTTCTGGAAGGAGTACATTCAGCAACCCGCTTGGCCTTCTTTCTATTATGAGAAATCCGCTTTACAAAGGTAGTTAACTTACTTGACTGAAAGGAGAGGGATGAAATAGCTCGACCATCGGGAGAGGTTATGAAATAAACAAAATGAAGCGGAAGTGAAGTGGAAGAAGTTACGAAGTAAAGGCGGAATGCCAATCTGCGGACTATGATCCATTACAAATAACGATTTCTTTCTGGCTTGCTACACAACTATAGGAACGGATCTGGACAAAAACAATAAGGAACTGCTCCTCTAGTATAATCAAAATCGGAGAGCGGATCTTACCGGGACTTACGAGAGAAAGAAATACCTACGGAATGAATACCAAAGAAAGAAATACCTATGAATACATTTGCGGCGACACTACCTGTATCCCAAGTGGCTCGTTTGAAGCTAATGCCCTGTCATACACAGATCCCCGGGAGGCGTCTTTCCACACATGGGTCCTTCTCCTCGCTTTGCCATCAATATTGCTAGTCTCTTTGTTGAGTGGGATGATCGTAAAGTCCCAAAAGCATCTGTTTTCTGGGGGAAGAAGGCGGAGGCCACTATTTCAATGAAATTCTCCTGTACCGCTTCAGTCTCACGCCTTTGGCACCTCGAGATCAAATTGAATTGCACAAAATGCTTTTTCCCGACTCTTCGTAGCGTAAAATATTTTCTATGAAATCAAATAAGGTAGATCAATTTTACCTCTGGGATTAAGGCTGCGAGAAAGCAGGCGTTCATAATAAAGCCATCTATTTCATTGTAAACAAAGCAATGTCTTTTTTACGCTTTGCGACCTACGTACCATGGACCCATAGAGAGTCGCTATCAAGCGTTCTGATGCAATCCTATTTGTTGAGATTGCAGTGGAATTTCAGTGCCATGAGTCGATCCTTGAAAGTGCACTCGGCGGCATCGGCCGGAAGGAGCTTGTCTGGATAGGTGGAATGAGAAATCTCCGGTAGGCGGGAATGGATTTCTTTCAATCAGACCGATCCTGGGAGCGAAGACCAGCTACGATTATGGAAGATCGGTCAGGTCATTGCAAGTTCTCCTTAGGCAATCCTCTATTTTAGGTAGCTCTACTGGTTAGAGCAAAGCACTGAAAATCCCTTTATGAGTGGTTCGACTCTACTACCTGAATCCAAAAAAATAAGGGCAATCCTTCTTACTGACAACACAGCTACGTGCTAGCACTCAATTAGTAGCGCTGGCACGTCACTCGGCTCCTCGGCTCACTTCGGTTGCAAAGACTTTCTCTTTAGGCACATGTCTCAGCAACACAAAACGAGGGTTTCGCTCGTTATAGGACTTGACCAAACATCTCACGACACGAGCTGATGACAGCCATGTAGTTTAGCACAACTGTCAATGCAACTAGTAATGTGATTATTCATACTATAATTAGAATTAGTATCATACACGTGTGGCGATTATCGTCACTTTTAGTTGCATTATTCATATAACTCGAAGTCTAATAACAATAAAATGCACTTTTTAAACCGTTTGTGTTCATAATTGTAAATCACAGTTATGAATGCCTTAATGATTATCAATTTTGTTGAAAATTTTCAGAGATTATCTACTCATATATGCCTAAAAAATGAACGGTTAAGAAGTGAATATGTGATCCAAAAGTGGATCTAATGAGTGATCCCTTAAAAGAACTAAAAAAAAAGGGATCTCTCACTGTAAGGGCCTTATATATATATAAATTGTGCGTCTACATCAAATATATATTAGTTTTTACGATGTTCTAAAACACTAATATCTTCACAAAATTATTTTTCATACAAATAAGGACATGCCAAATACAATCATATAAAAACTCTAATTGTGTTTTTGATTTTTTTTTAATAGAAAAGACAATTTCTTTCACCTCACCCATCCCATGATGTCATTAAAATTTGAACCTATAACCTCCACAATGTCCATTATTCCAAACAATCAACACGTCAGAGATTACCAACTATAATTGTGTTCTCAAATAGGACATTTCGATACTTAGTTTTCAATAACCTCAAAATTCAGTCATTCTTACTAGTCGCTAGTTCGTCTAATTTGCGAAAAGTTTTACAACAAATATGGCTCGTATCTAAAAATCACGATATGATCATCATTCTTTTACAAATTTGAATTTGGGGATAAGAAATTAACCGAATAACCATAATCAAACCAATTGAAATTGGTCGAGTTCAATCCGACGCAAACCGAACCGTACCCAACCCTCTAAGGAAGTCTAAGCGGCATTTGAGTGCATGCATTTGAAGCATGTGAGCATGTAAGCGTCGAGTTGTACTTGGGGTTGTGTGTGTCGATAATATACCATTCAAAAATGCAAGTTCAATGGCCCGCGCGCACATGGTGCACCATACGCACACCCCCAGGTCGCATAGAGCTGCCGACAAGTTTTAGATAAACAAAAACAATCAATCCGGATTTGATCAAACTCAACTACTAGTACGATTACTTGGTACACACTGTCTATCATGTCTATTGTCTTTGTTGGCTGGTTTAAGCTCCTTCCTTCTCTTCTGCTTCCTCTTCATACATTAATATGCCAAGAATAAAATCTCCTTCTAGTACCAAATGGTGTGCCATGTAACCCCACCCCCCTCTCTGATACTATTGCTAGTCTTCTTGGTTTATACCATATTTTAAGGGACAATTAGCCCTAAGGTCCAAGAGCATCGTTGTGTCACTAATTTATTTCCAAAGATCTGCACCGACAGAGTCTAAGAGTTTACATTCACACAAGTTTTACTAATTTTCTAGTGTTCTAGTCTCATAATTGATTAAAGAAGGAAGCCTCGAATCTAGGCTTGTTCGGGTCCGTGACAAATCGACAAGTGAAAGCTACAAACATGGAAAGGCAAAGTAAGCTACTTTATAGATAGTCATCATCATTCTCATGAATTTCCAAGTCTCAAGGACTTTCTTCCTAGAGCTCTTCTGCCGCTAGGTTTATTGGACATGAAGTCCATGAAATGGTCCCTGTGCTACTCAATAATGGGGTAACACGATTGAAAATTGAAGAGCAACCATGACGGAGGCTGACCGAGTAACATCTCACATCGGAAACAAAATAAGTCTTTCAAGAAACTAAAAATGATCTTGAGTTTTTCCGCCCATTGCCGGAAACTCTAAACCAATTACTTTCTCTAACAAGCTTTTCTGACATTCAATCGGAAACTAAGAAGCTAGCTTTCAATTAACATGTGAAGAGGACATGGCAGAGGCAAAAGATTCCCAAATAATTAACAATGGCAGAGAGCAGAGGCTGCCACTATTGATTATATGGATAGGAACCTCTACACATCTTTCCTCTTTGCATTGAATATTTCTGTAGCCACGAGCACAGAATATCAAACACTAGTATGTTCCCAACAACCAACCACGTACCTAATGCAAATCCCCCTCCTCCCAAAACCCAAATCAAAACAAATTGTACGTTCATGTGTGTGTTAGAGGTAAGAACAACCTCGATCAGACAAAAGCAGCCCATAGGGTACTTTGAGATCATATTCAGCCATCTAATAGCTGCTTTAACGTGCTTACCTATTAAATGAAATTAATAACTCCAATCATGGTAATATATATAACAATATTGTACTGGCAATATAATGTAATATTACCCTAAAATTAATCATTGCTTATATTGTACATCATTTAAGTGTTTAACAGCTCCAGAATTAATGTTCTGTTCATACATGTTTTGGCACATTTTACTTCATGAATGTTCTTTGCCTATAAAGACATAAAGGAGAAGGAAAAGGACTGGTACTGAATTACATGTGGTTATATCTGTGTAAGAAAATTAGGCAGTAGAGGTCACGTACTAAGATAATACATTCTACACATGATCGAATAAACAAAAACATCAGCAAGATCCATACTAATCTCGAAGAGGTACCTTGGCCATCAGATCCATGGCCAATATTAACAGCAAGGAAATCCCAGTCACTAATCAAAACCGGTGACATTTTCGGTCGGCTCCAGTAGGCACCCTACGAAATCCAAAGCACAATGTTGAAGTAGGCGAGCCAACTACGCCCTCCTTTTCATAATCTCCGCCAAAATCAAAAGATGAACTCGGGCTCGAAAACCTGCTCCCACAGGTATTCATAGGCACGCGCATTGACAAATCCGACTTGGAAAACAACGAAGACAAGGAAGGTGATGTGGATGATGGAGATTGTGGGAGATGGTTTTTCTTGAGGCTTATCTTTAGGAACAAAACACGTAAAAGATTGGATCTTGAGTGCTTCTTGAATGGTTTTTTATTGGGATTGTTGGAATAATAAGAAGGTGGAGGAGTAAGAGGAGGAAGTGTTTCTTCACTGAATTTGTGTTTAGGAGTACCAGGCAGAGATTCCCACATGAATGGTACATTAGCAGGTTGTCCTCCATAGTAGACCTTGAAAGATGGGTTGGCCATGGAGCTTTCCTTGGACAGAACCCTAGAGAAGAACTTGTCATCCTCTTGTTTCATTGGGAGAGACTTCTGGGGAAGCTGGTGGTTGGCGCTGAACATTTAGGACGGTTTTGGTCTGAAGTGAGAGAGGAGGTGAGGAAGTAGGAGAGGCAATATTGGGTTGGCTTGTCTTCGGTTTGGGATTTAAATAAGGGCTAAATACTATTTACCGCAATGTAGTTTAGGTCCGAAATCAATTCAATTCTTCAACTTTTAATTTCATCCAAAACACTGATGCGTTATCAATCTCATCTAATATGTCATTCCGTCAATTGGAGCCGTTAACTCGCTGACGAGGTATGTCATGTCAAATCATGTGGGTCCCACCTATCAGACAAAATTCCAAAATTGGCCCCTGCCTCTATTCAAAGCTGTTGATCACAGAAAACTGAAAAATTGACTATTAATCCAGAGCTTTGGCCTCCATTTCCCACCGGAGGAGGCTCGACAAAAACTAGAGGAGGGAGCTAGGGTTATCAGGGAGCAGAAGACATAAGAATCTGAGAGCAAAATAGTATAGAACCGTCACTTGTTATCAGGGTTGGCAGAAATGGCTGAAGATTTCACGCGCCCGCGGCTCATGAATTTTGTTTTTAAGGAACATGTACTTGCTGTTGTTAATCTCTTTCAAAAAGGTAGAAACCTAAAAATTCACATCAGTCAATAATAGTTTATTTAAATTGGGTGCATTTTGGTGTTGTTTCGCAATTAGATGAAGCTAAGAAAACCCGGGGTGAACAAATTAAGGATGGCACTGCCTACAGGGACATGCAGACTCCTTTCTAGGTTCACTTTCTTCTTCATTCTTTGATTTTGATTAAACCCCTTTTCATCTATTACCACTATTGAATTTTCTTGAAATTCAATGTAGATTTTGAAAGAAAACAAGGACAAGAAAGATGCAGGGTCAATGAACGTTTCAAGTACAATGAGTGTTTAAAGCTCTGACATTGTTTTGCTTTCAACATTTATTCAAAAATGAAATAGACCTGTGAGTTAGCTTTCCTTGCATTACTTTGCTGTAAACTTTGTTTGGTGTTTACAGGACAGTCGAAAGCTTTGGATGATGACGAGACAGAGTTTCTTGATCAATGGGAGAATTTACGACACGACGTTTCGTTTTCTTATTTTCATGTGTTTCTTTGTTTGAAAACATTGATAACCACTAGTTGTTGAGGCAGGTAGATGGTAGAGTTTGGTGCACAGCAAAGATGGTGCATGTTTTAACATTCGTTATTTCTGTACTAAAAATTTTTATGCAGTCAAAGAAGGAATATGAACGACAGGTTGCAGATGAGGAAGCCCAACAACTTTTGAGTTTTCAGGTATGTTTCAAGTCATTTTGGAATTGTTAGATTGCTTTCCAATAATAATAGCATTTCCAACGGTAGGATTTGTATTTTGTAGTTATTTGATTCACCATAGCTTTGCATGATGCATCATTATGAGTAGATTCTTCTGTCTTCTATAGTTTGAATAGAGGCAGGGGCAATTTTGGAATTTTGCCTGATAGGTGAGACCCACATGATTTGACATGGCATGACTCGTCAGCAAGTTAACGGCTCCAATTGACGGATGATTAACGGAAGGACCTATTAGATGAGATTTGATAACGCATTGGTGTTTTTGATGAAATTGAAAGTTGAAGCACTGAATCGATTTCGGACCTAAACTACAGGGTAGTAAATAGTATATTTAGCCCTTTAAAACATGATGTCAAGAATTGATCACGATCATAAAAATGGTTAAACTTTTAAAGTCAACAATAGAGTTGTACGAGTTAATTAAAGGGACAAACAAGATATGTTCATTTTTATGATCGTGATCAATTCTTGACATCATGTTTTAAAGGGCTAAATATACTGTTTACTATCCTGTAGTTTATGTCCGAAATCAATTCAGTGCTTTAACTTTCAATTTCATCCAAAATATCCATGCGTTATCAAATCTCATCTAATAGGTCGTTCCTTTAATCATCTGTCAATTGGAGCCGTTAACTTGCTGACGAGTCATGCCATGTCAGATCATGTTGGTCCCACCTATCAGGAAAAATTCCAAAATTACCCCTGCCTCTATTCAAACTGTAGAAGACAGAAGAATCTACTCCTAATGATGCATCATGCAAAGCTATGGTGAATCAGAATAACTACAAAATACAAATCCTACCGTTGGAAATACTATTATTATTGGAAAGTAATCTAACAATTCCAAAATGACTTGAAACATACCTGAAAACTCAAAAGTTGTTGGGCCTCTTCATCTGCAACATGTCGTTCATATTCCTTCTTTGACTGCAAAAATTTTTTTAGTTCAGAAATAACGAATGTTAAAACATGCACCATCTTTGCTGTGCACCAAACTCTACCATCTACCTACCTCAACAACTAGTGGTTATCAATGTTTTCAAACAAAGAAACACATGAAAATAAGAAAACAAAACGTCGTGTCTTACAGTCTCCCGTTGATCAAGAAACTCTGTCTCGTCATCATCCAAAGCTTTCGACTATCCTGTATACACCAAACGAAGTTTACAGCAAAGTAATGCAAGGAAAGCTAACTCACAGGTCTATTTCATTTTTGAATAAATGTTGAAAGCAAAACAATGTCAGAGCTTTAAACACTCACGGTACTTGAAACGTTCATTGACCCTGCATCTTTCTTGTCCTTGTTTTCTTTCAAAATCTACATTGAATTTCAAGAAAATTCAATAGTGGTAATAGATGAAAAGGGGTTTCAATCAAAATCAAAGAATGAAGAAGAAAGTGAACCTAGAAAGGAGTCTGCATGTCCCTGTAGGCAGTGCCATCCTTAATTTGTTCACCCCGGGTTTTCTTAGCTTCATCTAATTGCTAAACAACACCAAAATGCACCCAATTTAAATAAACTATTATTGACTGATGTGAATTTTTAGGTTTCTACTTTTCTGAAAGAGATTAACAACAGCAAGTACATGTTCCTCAAAAACAAAATTCATGAGTCGCGGGCGCGTGAAATCTTCAGCCATTTCTGCCAACCCTGATAACAAGTGACGGTTCTATACCAGTTTGCTCTCAGATTCTTATGTCTTCTGCTCCCTGATAACCCTAGCTCCCTCCTCTAGTTTTTGTCGAGCCTCCTCCGGTGGGAAATGGAGGCCAAAGCTCTGGATTAATAGTCAATTTTTCAGTTTTCTGTGATCAACAGGTTTGAATAGAGGCAGGGGCAATTTTGGAATCTTGCCTGATAGGTGGGACCCACATAATCTGACATGGCATGCCTCGCTAGCGAGTTAACGGCTCCAATTGACGAATGATTGACAGAATGACCTATTAGATGAGATTTGATAACGCATGGGTGTTTTGGATGAAATTGAAAGTTAAAGGACTAACTTGATTTTGGACCTAAACAATAGGGTAGTAAACAGTATTTAGCCTTAATTTTAACAACGAATTAAGTAAAATCGATGAAGTTTTGTTCTAGTTGAGTTTGATAATCGACTATAAGTGGATGAAGTTTAACGTGGCCTGGAATCAAGTAGAAGAATGCGTCTCCTCGTTGCAAAATGACCTTTGCGTAGTGAAATGGCCCTTCTATCATAGGAAAATGATTTGCGGCCTCGATAAGGCCTATGATTTATGGCCTCAATACCAGGTGTCATATCATGTCACCTATACACATCACTTATTAGCCAAATCATGCCATGTAATTTTCGAGTAGAAAGATAATTTTATACTTTCAAGATTTAACGGCTCTAAATTATTTTGATTTTCTTCTAAAAAAAATATTATTTTGGCCTTTTTGGTTTCTTTTCCTTTTTTTCATATTATATATATAATTCGTTCAAAAAATTATATATATATATATATATATTTGTGAATATGTATATATGTATATAATTCGTCCAAAAAAAAAAAATATATATATATATAGCTAAATACTGGTTATTATCCTGTGGTTTAGGTCCAAAAGCAATTCAGTCCATGGACTTTTAATTTCATCAAAAACATCCCTGCACTTTGAATTCTGATCTAATAGGTCCAATTCGTTAATATTTTGTTATGGGTTCAAGTTATAGTTGAATTATTTGATGAAAAACTATTTATTTTTAATTAATATGACTAACTCGTAAATTAACTGGAGGTAGCATATTGACATCATATCATAAAACATAAGCCATATATGAGTCACATTAACAAGTTAAATAACTCAATTATCGGAAAATTAACAAATTGGACCTATTAGATCAAAATTCAAAATGCATGGATGTTTTTGATGAAATTAGAAGTACAAAGACTGAATTGATTTTAGATCCAAATTATAGGGTAGTAATATGTGTTTAGCTCATATATATATATATATATATATATATATTCGATGTAGAATGAATATGGTATCAGTATATATATTAATTTCGTAATTACAACCACAAAAGTTAAAAAAATTGATAAAAAAGAGTCAAAAACTAAAATTAGATCCACAAAAATGAAAAGAAAATATATTAATATCGTAATTATAACCTACAAAATCTGGTAAATTTAAAAAAAAACTCTTTTAATGAATGAATTTAATAAATAACCTTCTATTAATGTTACCTTACACTAACAAGTTGATTAGAAAAGTAAAAAATTAAATTGGATCCACAAAAATGAGAAGAAATATATTGAAATCGTAATTCTAACCCAAAAAATATGATGATTGAAGAGATAAGAAAACCAAAATAATATAGAGCCATTAGATTTTGTATGGATAAGATGGTCTTTTTACTAAAAAAAAATTACATGACATGATTTGACAAATATGTGATGTGTGTAGATGACATGATATGACATCTAAAATTGAAGCCACAAAGCTTAGGCCTCATTGAGGCCCTATATCATTACCCTCTATCATATATACGTGATACAATTGTGCGTAGAAGCTAGCTTGGTTCATGCATGATGCATACCCTTCGTCCGACCCACGTTTAATTAAAACCTTGATTTATATTTTTTAATTAACAAGCATCACGCCACATTAATAAATTAGAGGTGGCTAAATTCCTAGAGGAATTGTTCAAAGTCTACTTTAAGGTCCCGGTTCTAACTTCACAATCAGCCAACTGATTAATCATAATTAATAAAAATTATTCTCCCCAAGTTTAGATTGATATATATTGGAAAATTTTCGTTGCTCTCTTAAATTTGCTAGTACCACACATGGATTGAAATCAGAAACCAGATCTGCATGAAATTGTATGAAAGAGAGAGAGTGAAATAAAATCTGTGTATGACGTGGAGAAGAAAGTGACTCAAATTTATGGGATTTATGGTCTACGTGCTGCTGCATGCCTGAAGCTCTAAAACTCCGACTTTGAAATGGCTCTCTATGGCTGCTCTGTGATTCGCAACTCTACACGTATGCTATTATATTTTAGGGCGAGAAATTAATGTGTTAATTGACACGACTATTATTTCATTTTCTTGTCTGTTTAAAATTTAAATGTGCACGCGTATTGTCACTTTCGGTCTTTGCTGGATGAAAGGCCAAGTGTGTGTGTCATGCTCAGCTAGTTACCTATCCATTTAGATACGTACGAAGTAACGAAGTAGTTCGCTTGATAGTTCATGCATCTCCATACTTGAACGTCTTTGCCTTGAGGCCATTGATATAGACTAGCTAGGATATAGGCTCGTATATTTTTCCATTGGAACATCAAGCATATCGATTGACCAGAAGGCCAAGGGCCAAAACCAATGACAAACTTGCAAATTCTTAATATACTAAAACTGGGTTGGCACTGTACATTGTTCATGAATAGTCATCACTGTTTATCTTGGTCTAAAATAAAGTGATGGTTTTGCTCTTCTGTTCATCATTATAAATATACAAAAGTTAGTTGGGTACACTGTTTATGAATGTTCACAAAGTGAAGTGACGGTTTTACTTCCAATTTTAACTAAAATTACAATCCTTTTTTTTTTTTTTTTCAATTTTGCCATATTTTCAGTTTTTTTTTTATTGTTGAACAATTCTGTTTTGTATTTGTAAATCTACAAATTATGAAAAAAAATTATTTGTTACTGAAAAAAGTTTATTTGTTACTAATCTATTATTTAAAATAAAACAAAATATACTCTAAATAACGCCAATATTTTTTAGATTGCCCCTAATTTTTAACTAAAATTACAATCTATCTTTTTTTTTCCCTTCAATTTGCCATATCTTTTCATTTTTTAATTTTTTTTAATTTTTTTTATGACAAAACAATTCTGTTTTGTATTTGTAAATTTTTACAAATTATGAAAAAAGTTTATTTGTTGCTAATCTATTATTAACAATAAAATAAATTATACTCTAAGTAAAGCTGAAATTTTTTTAGATTGTGAGTATTAATCTTTTATATATAAATTTTTAAAATAAAAAAAAAACCGCAACATCGCATGAGTCAATGTACTGATCAGAGCTAAAGTTCAACAAATCGATTGTAATCGAAGAACCTAAAAGAGGAGTCATGGCTTTTTTTCGGAAGGGGAACTTGAAAGTTTCAAGTGGGCCGCCATATGTATCATGAATGAAAATCTCGAGGATTTCATTAGAACAATATGCAATTAATATACGCACAGGAGGTCGCTTTCAAAAATTCTAAAATCTTCGAAGAATCCTGGGCTAGGGGAACTGCAGACCATGCAACAGGAATGAGTACCAATAATGACGCGACATGACATCAAAAATTTAAAATAGGTTGTTCGGCTATTAATTCGAAATTGTTCAGGAACATCACATTTGGTTTTGTTTGGATCTGGAACACCAAGTTGACTTCGTTGAATCGAACCACCAGATTGATTCGGTTTGGTCGGTTGAAGCAAATAATTTTATGACCCCTAATACCTACTCCTACACGTAATCTGATGAATTAGAGTAGTCAATTCAATTTTTTCATATATATATATATATATATGTGTGTGTGTGTTTTTTAAAAGAAAGAAAGAATTTTGTTATTGATTCATACGGATACAATCTTAAACAATGACATGTAGAACAAACTCCTGAGCAGTTGAACCATTCATCGTAAACAGTGAAATCAAATCCATGACTAATTAACCTGTGCGCTACAAGATTAATTGGAGCTTCTATAGGTATATACCGTATATTGAATCCCTAAAAAAGGCAACTCATGCAACAAAGCTTTATATCTTCTACCAAATTACCAGCACTGAGAGGTTCTCCCCATCATCACAGACAGCCTTCACTGCCACCAAGCAATCATTTAGGACAATAACAGTAGAAAGTTCCAAAGCTTGTAGTAGTTTAAGCCCATGCTTTGTAGCTAGCAGCTCAACTTGGAATGCTGGGGCTACATGTTCCTTCATATATGCAAACTCAGCTATAAACCACCATATGGTCATTTCGAACAACACATCTCGTTGGTTTGTGGTAAGCTCATCAATTATCTTTTAGTCTTTGGAATTTATCTCATTCACATATAAATGTATTCTTTCAGTTACCAATTAAAATTTGATAGAGAGAAGAAAGAGCCGCAACTTTGAGTTATTGAAACATAGCCGCATCTATTGGTTATAAAGAAAAATCACCTTTTGTTTTGTTGATTTTGTTCTTGTGAGTGATGAAATATATATTTGAGTAATTGTCTTTTTATTTGGTCTTTATTTTTCCGTAAGTGTACTCGGGTGTAATTGAAATTTGGGTTTGAGTATTAAACACCTCAATCATAATCTCCTTTTTGATATTAGTGGAATGACTGGAGTCACCTCGCCGTCTGTGCCCGTGAATGTAATCTGTTTTAGGGTGAATAACGTAAATTATGTCTTATGAATTTTTCTATTAATGTATCTTTTTCATGTTTTGATACTTCATGCTTAATTGAGACTTCCGCACAACACATCTAGCACCACCCTGACATAGAGAAGGGACAAAGGCATCATCAGTGTTAAGCTGTAGCATTCCCGCCACTGGAGGTCGATCGACGCCAAACTGGCCTCCCTATCAGACACTGAAGGGGTTGTTGTGCAGTTAGCTTAGCTTATGGGCTACTTGTTGTGTATGCTGTTACTTGGGGGTTTAATATGTTGTCCTTACAACACGAAATCCAAGCAAACCAGAATGATATATAGAAGAAACTCACAATATTGACAACATGAACAAATAGATACAAGCTAGAAGAAGAAAGTCAAAAACACAACAGATTTGTTGATGGGGTACAGGACATAAAAATCCATCTTGTATTGTAACTCTCATAATAGCTATTACCATGTTCTGAATTAAATCCATAATGTCGATCAATAAAAACCAATAATAGGTTGAATCACCGTTTTTCATTCTTATTTTCCGACATATATCTGAATGATTTGATGTAGTAACAAATGTAACTAACAGCTTCAAAAAGCAACTAGAAAACACATGCAAGCATAATTACTCAAAGTTTCAAATATCCTGAACAACAGACCACCTAACGAAAACACTCAAAGCAGAAAGAAGGAAAAAAGAAAGTGCTGAACTCTAGGTGGTGTTTGAAATAGAAGCTTTGGCTTGTGTGGGGAACAAATGGAAGTGCTTTTGTCCAGATTTTCCGAACGTTGGATCTGCATTGTACTTGATTACCAACAAGCCCAAGCCGATAGCGGAAAAGTGCTTTTTACGCGCTTTTATGATTACCGACAAGGCCACAAGTCCGTTAGGTAATCATGCTGCTTTTGTTGCCGTTGGGATTCACTCGCGCGTAGATCGCACTTTTAAAAAACCAATGCTTCTACCAAAGCACTCAACTCTTCTAGCCTACGAATCATCTCCTACATTTCCCATAAAGACCTCAAACCCGGCAATATTAACGATGAAGTAATCTGAAAAGTTGATCATGGCGATGGGTATTTCCGGAACTTCAAGATAAACGATAACGTAGTAACGTACCCTTAACTTTTTCTTATTAGTTTCCCTCGTCTCTATCTGGGGCTCTCTATAGCCGTGCTTCTTGGGTTGTCTCATCATACTGGTTTCTCTCAACTCCGAACTGAGTGAGCTCAAAAAACCAAAACCAAATATCATTCTTTGACTGCCCAAACGTTATCATTGACCAAAGACTTCTTGGGTGTTTTAAAGTTTCGGCCTTTGTTTGTTTTCGATTGTTTGGGATTTCAGTTCAATTGTCCGCGGGTCTGGAAATGGAGCCCGATAAAAGCGGCGTGAATGGGGGAGTGCCCGGGTCGGGTTTGCGGGCGGAGATCGACACGTCGGCGCCGTTTGAATCGGTGAAGGAGGCGGTGAGTCGATTCGGTGGAGTAGGGTACTGGAAACCCTCAAATGCTAACAAGTATTTGGAGCCTGAGGTATATCTCCTTCACTTTGTTTTGTATCCAAACAATTAAAGATGGGATTTTGTTCGGATAAATTTGACAGTGGGTTTTTATTTAAGCAGAAAAGCTAAGTGCATTGGGGTTTTGGCCTTATTGTTTGGGGTTTTATGAGGAAGTTTTGAGTGGAAATGTATGTTTATGTTTTTGAGTTTGGTTGTTTTGTTGCACATTTTAAATTGTAGTGGTAATGCACTCTGATACTTGCATTGGAGCAGCGAAAGAGATACAATTGCTTCTAAATGTAGTCGAAATTTTGAAAGGAATTTTTGTTTCTTAGTTTATGTGGAAAATTGTCCAGACTGTTTGTTTCTGCCACTTTGTAATTTGTAATGGAAATGCTTGCATTAGCCGTCTGTTTGTGACATTGATGGAATCTATGGCTTTAATCCGTAATGGAGTTTAAAATTTGGATTCTTTTGGAAGATTCCCATGTCGAATAAATAGTGGACTGTGATTGGCAACATATTACACATTTCCTGATATGTTTATTTGGCGGTTTTCGTCCAGAGAAGATCTGGTTGTTTGTATTACTTATAAAGCCAAATGAAGGCTGAATAAAGAACCTTGTAGGATTATTTTTTATGGATTCATGTTTCTATTTCTAATATTTGGTTAGATAAACTTCTGTTTTGTCTATCTTCTGTTTCGATCTTTCGGGAGTGGGAATGATCCACTGTGTGAAGTCGTGCAGCCATGATTTTAAGTGCAACTTCGCGGAGCCGATCATCCCAGTATGCGTCCCTCGACGGGAACGTTCATTGTTTGATAACCTAAAGCTCTGAACTGTTCAATTTGCTTCTTCTGATTTCTCTCACAGTAAAGTAGTGGCTTGTGCATCTGTATATATGTATCCCCTTCCATTTCTGAAATTGTCAAATAGTAAGCATGATTTCTTGTTTTTCTTTGTTGTGCTTCATAGCCATATTGTGTGTCTAACTCGTTCCTAATTGCAGCATGACATGGAAGAGGTCAACACTGAAAAACTGGAGGAGCAGGCTTTACAGTTGGAGAAAGATCTCACTTTGAAAGAAAGGGAAACTCTTGATGTTCTAATAGAACTGGAACAAACCAAAAAGATTATTGATGAATTGAAGAAAAGGCTACAGAAAGAAGTATCTGAAGTGGACCTCGAGACAGATGTAGGTAAGGACTACATGACTCCTGTGGTAAATGAAGCAGATAAGGAAAACCATGGGAACAATGGCAGCCATTGCAATGCACGGGAAGGTGTGAGCTCTTGTCCTTCTTCAGCACCAGGTTTAATCTTAATGGAATTGAAACAAGCTAAGGTGAACCTTACCAGGACTACTAGTGATCTTGCTGGCATTCGGGCTTCCGTTGAAACATTCAACAAGAAATTAGAGAAGGAAAGAGTCGCACTTGAGAAGACCCGTGTGAGGTTAACTTCAAATTCTTTAAAAATGTTGTCTCTTGAAGAAGAGCTCAACCAGACGAAACAAAAGCTACAGTTGGCAAAGGATGCTGAATCTAAAGGTGCCCCTGATAAGTCTTCAGATATTTCAAAGGAGCTTCGACGACTGAGTTCTGAGACGGAGCAGTTCAAAAAAATGGCAGAAGCTGCCAAGTTAGAGGTTTCAAGAGCAACTTCCGAGATTGAGCAGACGAGAGGTAAGATAAAGACAGCTGAAATCAGGTTGGTTGCCGCGAGAAAGATGAAAGCAGCAGCTAGAGCTGCAGAAGCTTTTGCTCTTGCAGAAATTAAGGCTCTATCAAACCAGGAGAATTCATCTGGAGATGCATTGCAGAAACCTGAAGGAGTAACTCTTTCATTTGAGGAATACTCAACCCTAACCCGCAAGGTTCGAGATGCAGAAGAGCTTTCTAAGAAGAGAGTAAGAAATGCCATGAAGCATGTTGATGATGCAAATGTATCGAAAACAGAAATCTTGAAGAAGGTAGAGGAAGCAACTGAGGAAGTCAAAACCAGTAAAAAGGCATTGGAAGAAGCACTGAACAGAGTGGAGGCTGCAAATAGGGGGAAGCTGGCAGTGGAAGAAGCTCTTCGCAAATGGAGATCCCAGCATGGTCAAAAAAGACGTTCTTCGGTACACAACTCTACCAAGTTCAAGAATCCTTGCCCATCAAATCATGCCAGAGAGTTGCAATTGCGTGACGTAAATGGTTTGAATCTAGTTGGTGAGGAATCAATGCCG
Source organism: Rosa persica (assembly GCA_025331145.1). NCBI lineage: Eukaryota > Viridiplantae > Streptophyta > Magnoliopsida > Rosales > Rosaceae > Rosa > Rosa persica. The sequence goes on along the minus strand of WFKR01000003.1, from coordinate 7,254,969 downwards.
GTTCTGAAGCCAACCTTATCAATCGGACAAATCCTAAGCAGGAAGTTGCTTATGCCTGACGAGGATGAAATGGAACTGACCGAAAAGACACATATAAAACAAAAGGTGTCACTGGGTCAGATGCTCAGCAAGCAAAACGGTGATCAACCCTCTTCTAAGAAGTTTGAGAAGGAAAGTGGTCCCAAAAATTTTTCTGCCAAAAGAAAGAAGTCCGGATTTGCTCGGTTCTCACTTCTTTTGACAAAGCAAAGCAGGAAGAAGAAGAAGCCAACTCCAGACTTGAAGTAATTTATCGTCCAGTCAATCAGCTGATCTCAATCAAGCATTGACATTTAGTTATGTATGCGTATGCTTGTGTTCCCTCGCCTCTGTCTCCGATTCTCCTTTCTTTAGAATCTGTTTTTACTTAGGTTGAAATTGTTTCTCAGACTCGTGCATCTGTTGAGAATTTCTGTGTTGTTTGTGAAAATGTTTTTATCCTTGTTCGTTCCATTTGTTACACTTTCATTGATGCTAATGTTTAACTTAGTGTTATGTAGTCTTGCAAAAAGTTGTACTAATGTTCAACTTCGTATGGTGATCAATGTGCTTTATGATGGGCAATGATCAAAATTTGGGGCCAAAAACCAAACCTTGCCTCGATTTCATTTGCAAGTTTTTGAGCTATCAGAACTCCTGATATCAGAAAAGCAAGGGTAAAAAGGGTATGTGATGTTGGTGCTGAGTTGGGTATACGATTAGGGTTTAATACTTTGTTCATAACTTTTTTTTTAATTTTTTTTTTTTAATTTTTTTTTTTTAATTTTTTTTTTTTTAAAGTTCATAACTTCATTTGCAAGTTTTTGAGCTGTCAGAACTCCTGGTATCAGAAAAGCCAGGGTAAAGGGGTGTGTGATGTTAGTGCTGAGTTGGGTATACGAATAGGGTTCACTGCTTTGTTCATAACTTTCTTTTTTTGAAAAAGTTCATAACTTCTTATGGTGATGTTAGTGCTGAGTTGGGTATACGAATAGGGTTCACTGCTTTGTTCATAACTTTCTTTTTTGAAAAAGTTCATAACTTCTTATGGTTACTGAAAGATGAGAGATTCTTGCATGGGGCAGCCGCACCACGTGACGGTGCGGTTGTTCAATCAAAGTCTAAGCAGAGGGGTATTTTGGATATTTCACATTTAAAAATAGAGATAATTTCGGTACAAGAATAAAAATTTCTAAAATGTGATTGGACAGCCGCACCACCGTACATTTGGTACGGCCGCCCGTACCTAAGAATTTTTCCTGAAAGAAATGGAATCTGTTTTGCTATATGATATATTGATGATTCATGACCATAACAAACATTGTTTGGCATCATTTTGCAAGTTGGTAAAAAGCTATCCCAATTTTGAAATTAAAAAACAAGGGCAAGGGAATTGTGTGACAAAATCAATTGGGATCCAAGTCCAAGCACTAAAAATTTGACCAAAACAAAACCTAGCAACACATTTCATGTCAAACTAAATGGCATTATGCCTCAAAGGCCAAGAAGGTAGCTTAGCAAATTTCCAACTTTTACTAACAGAAAAAGAAAGTGACTTATTTTATAATAGAAATCCAAATACTTGTTCTATACAAATATAGACATAATACAGTTCTTATTTTGGATTGACAAAAAGATTCAAGCGTGATGTTTTCTTAGGAGTACACATTGTATTTCTTGTGGAATCCGTATACAGACGTTAATTAGAATCCTACTAACACAAGCATTCTAATTATTCATCTAAAAACGAAAATAATAATTGAAGGATTTTCGTCAAGTAAAATTTTCAAAATATATATATATATATATATATATATATATATATATATATATATATCCAACACAATGGACACGTGGAGATGTATGAGAGGTCGTTTTGTAGGCTGGAAACCCCACCCGAATCTACGTGTTGCTTAGCACATAGAAGCTTGACCCAGAAGGGTAGCTGTTGTATATTAACAAGCTAACAATCAAAGCAACAATTCAACGCCTTCGTTTGCTCAACCCAACCCAAAATCCCAGGAACACCAATTTCAGGTAAATATCTGTCTTTCCGATTCCTCTGGATTTCAGTTACGCTTCGTTTACTTTGCCAAATATCACGAACTTCAAATCTTGTCAATAGTTCGATACTTTGTTTCATGGTTTTGCTTCCCACGTTTTTTCAGCCGCCAAACACCAAAGCTGAAATCTTTAAGACTTTGTTCGTATTCCCCTATATTCTAATCAGTTTTTGATTCATTGACTTGCTAGATGATCATTTGCTTATGTGATTGATAAAGACTCATGCTTTGTTTGATTGGTGATTGATGGTTATAGCTGTTGCTGCTTTTACTAGTTCATAAGTTGCCAAAATCATGAATAGCTGATTCAAATAGTATTGGGGAAAGAAGCAGAAGTTGAACTTGCGGTAGATTTTAGCAACCTTACTTTCTCTTGCACTTGATGTTATAGCTGCTATTGCTTATAACTGCATAATTCATCAAAATCATGAATTCAAAGAGTATTTGGGAAAGAAGTGAATATTGAGCTTAGGCAAGTGTTTTACAATTGCTAGTGAGTACTGAATAATGGGTTTCGGCCCTGACCCTAGTACCGAGCCCTTATTGGGTTCAATAAGCCGGCCGGCCTGTAATCTTTCACCATAGTGTCTAACTTTTGCTTATGTAGAAGTAGATGAGATCTTGCAACAGGACGCTATAACTGAAAACTTCACCAGTTTCTGCATTCGAATGAAGCCAGTAAACTATGTTTGACCCTCTTGTTGTTGAATCTTTTTTGCACCTTAAGCTCTCCTGTTAGTCTGTTACTAGTTCAAGATTATCTGACCAACACTTTTTTTCTTTTGTTTATATTGAGATGCTAGATTCTAATTATTTATGGTTTGCTATTATTGGACATACTATGAATGCTTTTATACTGGCCTCTAATGTTATTGAGTGGAACTTCAGGCACCATGGATATGAGAGTTGGGTTTGTAATTCTTTTTGTGCTGGGAGCTAGTTGGGCTTGTGATGCTAGACATGTGGTGGAGCTTAGTTTGTCAGGTAAAATCTAGTCATTGCCCATTTTGTCGTCCAAATATTAGTCTTCAAAAGTGATACGCTAACATTTCCTCCTATGAGAATGAAATCAGTACTTACATTCAAACTAAATAAGAGTTTAAAATCTAGTGTGTTATGCACATTTCAGTCTTTCTAGTGGACAAATCTATTTCTTATACAATGAGTTGATTGCTTGATTAATACTGCTACGTCCTGGTTCTTGCAATGAATAACTTAGTTGATATGAATAACTTAATTGATACCTTTTCCTTCTGGATCAGTGCAAGAGGGGGAACCTCAAACTTTGAAAGAATTTTCAGGGAATGAAGATGTTTGCACATTATGTGAGGAGTTTGCATCTCAGGCACTTGATTACATCAGTGAAAACAAGACTCAGACTGAGATCATTGAAACTCTACATAACACCTGCTCTCAATGGAAGTCTTTCAGCCAGCAGGTACTCTTTTTCTAGTTGCGTTGATAGGTTTGTAGAATCATGGTAAATTAAAAGAATGTCTATGATTGCAGCCATAAAAATAATTGTTTCTATTAGTCGTTTGGCTGAGTGAGTGGTCTCAAATGGTATTTTGGTAAATACATTATGAATGATATTGATATGTTAGGTTGAACAATCTTGGATGCCTTCAGCATAAACAAAGTGTATGGTTTTATAACTGAGCTATGAGTTTTTAGAGCTGTCATTTGTCAAGTATAACTGCACTGACTAGATAACCGTAAGGGATTGTATGCAGGATTTAGCACCATCTAAAACAATGGCATGAATCGCATGATTACTTTTTGCATTTTGCATTGATCAGCGTATGTTATAGAACTGTAGATAAACTATGAGGGATTATATGTAGCATTTGGACTGTGTAGCATTTGTATGGAATTAATTACTATAAGAAGCTTTCTGAGACAGTTCTGAATGTATTTTCTTTTTCGTTTTCTCTTATGGGATAGTGTGTCACTTTGGTGGACTACTATGCTCCTCTCTTCTTCCTGGAGGTTACCTCTCTAGAACCAGTTAATTTCTGTCGGAAGGTCAACCTATGTCAGCAAGTTGCAACATTTTCTTCGCAACTCCGTGAGGACAGCTGTGGATTATGTCACCGGGCTGTTTCAGAAGTATTAGTCAAGTTAAAAGATCCTGATACACAGGTCTGTACTTTCACCCATAATTATTAATTATAAAAGAAATATCCTTAAATAATCAGTTTTTGATTTGCCATTTGCCCGATTTCCACTATCCACCCTCTGATCAAACGATAGCCTTTTACTTTCTTTTGATCTCTTGCCAGATTGGAATACTCTAATGTTTTAGTACGACATTTTTTATTGGACATCTTCATTGCAGTAACATTCAGAAATATCTTACAAGGGTAGTAGACAACTTAAATTCTTCTTCTTTCTTTTTTGTCAGCTGGAGATCATTGAGATTCTTTTGAAAGCATGCAATTCTGTGGAGAACTATGTCAAGAAGGTAAGGACAGTTTCGAAAGTCGAAATCTATAGACTCTATTCATGGACGTGTTGTTTAATTGGTCAATGAATCTAAAAATCAATATCCATATGAGAATTTTATTGTTGCAACATTAACGGATCAACAAGTTTTATTTGTCATGGCCCCTTCGGAACTCGTTAAGGAGACTTTCTCTCGTTTTCTTATTTGTTGGACATTTTTTATAACAGCAATAAGGTTTATACATATTGGTTGTTTAAGGTTTACATAGTTGGGGTAGGAGGGATACAGACATTGTTGAAATACAGTTACTGGTAAGACATTGTTGAAATAACCATAAAGAGTTCCATAAGAATTCTTATTTGTTGGACTTTGTAAAGGTAGGACTGGTGGGGATGGGGCAATGCAAGCACGTCTCTTTTCTATGACTTCAGTGTTCCATTAGTTTCATTTAGATTCTAACATGCTATACTATTTGGCAGTGCAAGAGGATCGTTTTCCAGTATGGACCCCTATTCCTTGTGAATGCAGAGGAGTACCTTGAGAAAACAGACGTATGCACCGCACTTCATGCCTGCAATCCAAGCACAGTTGGTACGATGGAAGCATCATCATTGGATATTGGATCCATGCGGGCCGACTCTTAGTCGTGGCAACAAAAGATATACTGGAATTGGAACGGTGCTAGTACCACACGCTCATGTATTGTTACTCTCCTAGCTGTGCATGTGCGATCATATGTCTGTGACTGAAGACATGGTTGAACATTGGCTGTAAAGATTCGCCTACAAATTGTTGAATTCGTCGTTGTAAAATATGTAAGATAAATTCAAATGCTTGCATGAAAATGTTTGATCCTCTAATGTCGTCTCTTTAATCTATGATCTCAGTGTCTGCAGTTGTGGTTGTAAAAGCGCTCGAAAATTACCTTTTTTCACCTAGAAAATGAAAACAAAGCCTGCCGCTGGATTGCATGAATATCTAGGTGTCTATGCCCACAGGGTACGGCCCTACGTGTTACTGTAAATCTAAAATCGTTTCTTTGGTTCCGGCCTAGGCTTCAGAGTTGTGGTATTCTACGCAAGATGCTGGCAGAAATCGTGTCACATGAGTTGCGCATGTTTCTGGTTCACTGTCAACTTATCATCTAGATATTTGAAGTGCTTCACTATTCGTGTGGTTGTTGCTTCTTAGGGTCCTAAGTGTTGAATATTGCGTGGACAAATTTTTGATAAAATATCTGTTTATGGCTTTGTGCCTGGTTCATTGGCAAAAGTGCTGGCTATAATAGTATGAGAAAAAACGTATCCGGTACCCATCCTGATGACCCATTCGTCGTCAAAACTGAGATGCCAAAGACAGTTCGTTGCCACAAGTGCTAAATAAAGATAATTTATAGGAGAGACTCTAACGAGGACCTTTAAAATAAAGACTTTATAAGGACTTTCTAATCAGCGGTTGTGAGACCCGTTTTTCGATTACATTTCTGCAAATCAACCGTTAGATGTTTAGGTATGCATGAATAGATCACTTCTGAAAATTTTCTTCCAAATTGCTAATATTTAAGATAGTGAACTATATCAACTTAATAGACGAACCAAATCTATCAAATATGCACATTTCAAGTTCATATATGATAAATTACGATTATGAATGCCTTAGCGATTATTATTTTGGTTGAAAAATTTGCAGAAATGATATAATCATAAATATCTAATTATCTAACTGTTGATTTGTCAAAATGTGATTGAAAAGTGAGTTTCATAACCTTTAATTAGAAAGTCCTTATGAAGTCCTCATTTATATAGTCCTCATTAGAGCTCCACCTTTGCTGATGATTTGCTCATTGGCAAAATTTTTTGCTGGAAAAAAAAATAAAAATGTATATACCATCTTTGTGGGTGAATAATTTGTGGGTAAAAGTAGGAGTTAAGTAGAGTCCCATGACTGATTTATCCTTCTTTCTTCTTTTTATTTTTGGCAAGAAACAACTTTATAGGGGAGTGAAATCCAAGCTCCTCATTTTACAAACACTCATTCTTTTATTTTTTTAGTTAAAAGTTTCTTATAAAAAAAAATAAGTTACTAAAAAATGAAATGAGGAGTGTAAATTGTAAAATGAGGAGTGTAGATTTCACTCCGCTTAATAAATTGTGGTATTTTAAAGATTTGGGAAGAATGATGGGTTTTTGGGTGGGTTTAAATGAGGATTAATTGATAGTTGAGGTGAGGCTTGTGGAGGCGGGTGGGATGATCAGTGAAACAACACAGAAGTTCGAGTTGGATGAACAGGTGAAATGTGATGGAACTAATTTGTACTTGATCTCTAAGTAACAAATCTTATACTAAAGGGGAATTCTAGGATCGAAACCAAGGAATACGCTAACTAACGTGATCATCTGATTCTTGTTCATCTTTTCCCCATCTTTAAAAGAGGATTGTAGATTAGAAAAATTGGTCTCTACTATAAATTAGATAATCACTGCAGATGAGACATCCTACCCCAGAAGTTCTCCAAGGATTCACTGAGAAAGAAAGGCCACTTTGGCAAAATTCATACCCAAAACTCAAGAATTATGAGAGGTCTCCATTGGAAGAGTTCTATTTGAAAAATTCTAATTTCAGAAGTATGGCATATTCAAAGTCTTTTTACCAGTGAGGATTTGATTAGATTTGACGGTGAAAGTTTTTGAAACACATAGCAGACGGTGTGTTATTGAGATGAGTAAGGATTCTTATTGACTTTCAATGTAGAGTCAACCTCTTACCTCTACAGAAATATAACGTGAGGTTCTTCCGACCATGAAAGGTACCACTCCCCAAGGGCATACCTAAAAGACTTTCAACGACGAAGAGTTTGGTGAAACGCCACATATTCTGTAAATGAAGCACGACTTGTGGGAATTGTCTACATTTTTGGGGAACTTTATGTCTAACTAAGTTTGACGCCTACTGATTTTGAAGGCATCAACATCAACCAAGAATTTAATTAAATCTTATATTAATGGGGTAATTTAGGTTTGAAACAAAAGGAATATATGCAAGACAACTTGATCCATCTCAAAGCGCAACTTCATACGAAAACTGTAGATTACAAAAGCTGGTCCTCATCATAGTTGTACGTTTACTAAACGCAACCATCATTGCATATGCTTCTCTTTGCGTGTGGCTTGAGATGGTCACCTCTTTGCTTCTTTGATTATTACATAACAGATTTGAAAATTCATGTGTTCGGACTATTGTTTTTGTGCTTGCCCTCGGATGAGCTGGTGCATCTTTCCTCCTTCAACATTAGAGGGAGATGGTCGACAATGATTGTGATTGTTTGTCTCTGGACTCTGGTCCAGAGCATAGAAGATGATACTTCAATTATTGAGCTTATAAGTCTCTAGGGTTTAGGGTTAGAGATCATTTGTATCTGATCAGCGCATACAAGAAGCTCACAATGAAAGCTCTTCGTTTGTCCCGTTCAGGTGAGCAGTGCCTTTGGTTTCACTTTCGCGAGACACCTAGAATCATCTAGGATGTGCAAGTGGCAGACTGCCGTATTTCTCGACCACGTTCGGGCTTTACCCCTCCCCCTGCTGTGCTCTTTACCGATTAACAGTGAGAGATCAAGCTCTCATGAAGACTGAGTTTCAACCCTCTTTCTCAAACAAGAGACTTTTACTTGTAGGCTTCATTTCCGATGAAAGAACCTCCACTGTATAAAATTAAAACAGTTGTCCTATACTACCATACAATAGAAATGAGCCTCTGTCGACTCTCTAACTCTCCCTATGAAACGCACACAAACTCTACTTGAGTGAACCGTTTGGGATGTCAATACTTGATCTCGAAGGCCACCTCCAACTCATGATCTTAAAGTGTTAAAGAGTTAAATTTTAGCCTATTTGGACTCCAACCTATGATCTTAAGAGCCAAAAGGCCAAATTAGACTGCTAAATGTGCGGTTAAAGGGCTATTTTTAACCCTAGGATTAACACTTTGGCCCTTGAAAAAAATAGATCAGAATAGTGGTGGCCCACATCAGTTAATGGAAGCTGACGGAAGCAGGAAGCTAGCCTTTGGGATTTTTTTTTTGTCATAAATAAAATAAATATTATAAATATGATTCCAGTTTTATTCCATTTCAAAATTAGCTAAAGATATTTAAAAATATCTTTAAAAAAATAACAACAAAAAAAATTTAATTTTATCATAAAAATTATTTCAATTACTATAAATTTATTGACTTTAAAAAATAAGAATATATTTATATATATAACTTTGCTCAGGTGCGGATATCCGCACCTAAGAAAAAAGGTACGGAATTCCAGTTTTGACAGACTTTTCGATCATATTTTTACATCTTAACCTTTCAGTTTTTAGGTCCTAATGTATAGATCACCTCTGCAAAATTTCAGCCAAATTGGTGATCGTTAAGGCATCCAAAACTGCAATTTACAACAATGTACACGAACGGTTCCGGTTCGGCAGATTCGGTTCGTTCGTGTAAATTGCAGTTTTGGATGCCTTAACGATCACCAATTTGGCTGAAATTTTGCAGAGGTAATCTATACATTAGGACCTAAAAACTGAACGGTTAAGATGTGAAAATATGATCGAAAAGTGGGTTAAAACCTAAAATCCGTACCTAAGAAAAACTACGGACGTCCGCAATGGAGAAGCGCTATATATATATAACATATCCAAAATGTTAGAATATATTTTAGAGCTATAATTTAGCCCTTTGAGTTGGAGACGGAGGTTGTTAGATCAATTAATAGTACATAATTCAGAGCTAAAATTTAGCCCCATGACTATTTTTAACCTTTTGAATTGGTGATGGCCTAAGCTCACATCATCGGTACTCAGCAATTTGTTGAATCTTATATTAATGAGGGATTTTTAGGCGAAGGAAGGTGCCAGCCAACTTGCTATTATTATTTTTTGTTCATCTTTTCCACCACAACGCAAATTCATAATAGCATTGAAGATTACAAAAATTGGTCTCTGCTAGCTCTACATGATTTGAGTGTTTTACTACAAAGAAATATCATTACGGATGCGACATCCTACCCTCGAGTTCTCCAAGGATTCATCGAAAAACAAAAGCTACTTTGATAAAGTTCAATACCCATCACTTCAAAATTGATTAAACTAAACCCTGGAGAATTATTAGAGGATGTCTCTAGAAGAAGACTATCTATTGATCCCACAAGCTGAATTTAGTTAATATACTAAACCAAAAATTCCATTGACTTATACTAGCAACAAGACCAAGAAAAACAGACTTATACTAGCAACCTCTTACTTGGCATTGAAATGTCTTCTTTTGCAGCTGCACCCACCTCCTGGCCTCTTCAACAACTCAAAGCTTCGCGTTCCTACTTCTCAAACATGGAAGGAGAGAAGCTTATGTTAGCTAGTCTCTGTATTCGAAATTTTTGTGTACCAAGTACCAACAATGCTTACTTGATTTGATGACCTTTTCTCTCAATTATCTTCCAAATTTTCGGAGTATGTGCTTCAATATATACACACACACACACTAGACTCCAAACACATTATATGAGTGTGGATAATTATGTGGGAAGTTATTCCACATAATGTGAAGAAAATTTCTGCATATATTTTCTTTTTGATTTTTTTTTGTTAAATTTCTTTTGTTTTTCTTTTATTTGTGAATTGATCATTTTGTCTTTCTCAAATATTTCAGTTCAAATGTTTTTTTAATATTTGAGGGATATTTTGGTAAAATTTTTCTATTTTGGCTGACAAACTCTCTTCTTTTAATAATTGTGTGTGTGTGTATATATATATATATATATATAACTCGCTTAAACTAATAGCGAACTCAATATGTCCAACCTGAACCGTATTAGTTTTAAGATAGTTTTCAATGCCTTAACGATCATCAATTTGGCTGAAATTTGTCAAAGGTGATTTATACATTAGTACCTAAAAACTGAACGGTCGAGATGTGGACATACCACCAAAAAGTGACCCTAAACTCTGAAAGTGCACTTTACTTTCAGAGCGACGCCTCGCTCTAGATAGGATCTAATATAAAATATATATATATATATATATATATATAGCTTGGATAATGTACATGTGAAATTGTTACCCTACTACAAAAAAAAAGAAGTGCATTTGCGACACTGATTGTGCAGCAAGTACACTATGCTGTTTCTATTATAAACATTTTTACCCGCTATATCTATCGTAAAACTATTTACTATATGGATTTAAATAACGTCGCATATGTTGTCATATATACTGGGTATATCGCACATACTCAGGAAAAACAAAACGGAAATTGGCATGTTGTTTACATTAAACCTTGTAGTGTTCTAACTTGAAACATGCATGAGAAAAAGAGTATTTTAGGAGTTCGTTTATGCATTTAACATTATGCTCTATTGCTTTCTATTATAGATTTGTAGTAACGAAATGCGAATCATATATTGTGGTGGTGAAATTTTTTGAACTTACATGTAGGATGCAATAGTCTTTTAGATATGAAAAATAGGTCTCGATGACTCTGTCAAGTCAACCTCTGCAGAAATGTAGCCAAGTGTTCATCCAACCATCAAACTAACCCACCTCCCATGCGAAACGTAATTTTAAGCGATGAAAGGGCCGTGTAAAGGAATGGAGGCACGACTTGATCTAAGGACTTACATTTTTTTGGTCAACTTCATATCTAAGTAAGTTGGACGGACGCATACCCATTCTGAACTTTGAAGGCATCAACATCAAGTAACTAATTGATTGAATTTTATTCAATGGGAGAATTAATTAATTTAGGTCTGGAACGTAAGACTGGGAATATGCCAAACACCTTGTTCCACCACCTCAGATCTCATACTCATAAGAAAATTGTAGATTACAAAAGTTGGTCTCTGCCTTACTCGATTACTAAACTCAATTATCATCATTCCAGATGCGACATCCTACCCCAGAAGATTTCTTAGGGATTCATTAAAAATGAACACACTAGTTTGGCACTTTGGCTTTAGCTTGGCCAAAGTTCATATAGCTCATCAATCATTTCAGGAATATCATATATTAATATAAACTATAACCTCGATCACAAGATAATTATTAGAGGTCTCCAGAATCTTGTGGGAGACAATGGATATCCACGAGCTTAACCAAGTGAGTTAACAAGAGGCCAAAGACTAACAACGAGACCTGAAACGTGTATGGTAGGTATGCATCACCGGTCGAGACCTCAGAAATGGATGGCTGCGTGTTAGTACAACGACCCAGGAAGGTGAGACCCCTTACTAAATTCCAAATGATTCACCGCTGTGCTGTCGTCTCATCATTGGCCGGGGTGTGACACGTCGAAAGATGTAGATGCATGAAGCTTCACAAGGCCTGCCAAATACCAAACCCTAAATTATCCGCACATGCATGCCCCCAAATTTGAGTCAATTCCATTAACTTGAGCTTTGATTTTTTTTCTACCACATATTTAACACATGCTTTAGACTTTCCTATTAAGAGAAAAACCTTCATGATCTTCTATCTTGTGGAGTAAAAGCTCATTTCAAAACCAAAATCGATTCGGTTTCTTAAACGTTTTGAAATCGATTAAGACTTGCGAATTGTTATTGTTTATAGATGTGAATCATTCATATTAGGTGATTTGATAACCCATCCATACCGACCTAATATAACTTGGTACGACATGAATTGTTACCTTTCACCTGAAAATGCAGAAATCATACATAGGTAATCATTCATATTGGGTGAGCTTCTATATGTAATTAATGACTAATGGTGGATGTGAACCTGAATTTTTGCTTAAAACCTTTTTAGGTAAGCAGATTGTGATTACGTCGATGAACTGAATTAAGACTATAATATTGGTAATCAAACGCGTCCGGTGAATATTAAAGGGTGTGCACCTTCCAAATCAATGATTAGCAATATATAAGTTTACATGTGGCACACAGAACATCTGGAAACCTCGGCTTAATTAGTGGTTTATGCCATCGATTAGGAGGATATATTCTGATGAACTAAGGAACCCGATCAAGCTGAGATGATTTCTTTTCTTTTCAATTTCACGCGTATATTTGAAATATAAAATATGTTCGCACAGAGGATTTCCTAAATCTGGCAAAATACTATGTCATATTTGATTCGTGTCTTATTAAGTTATTTTGTATATTTAGCGATCAACACAAACTTTAATGGTTCGGTTTTGAGCATCTTTAGTAGATTCTCTATCTTGATTTTTTAGCTATTTTAATGAGTATGTTTTTTTTTCCTCAATTTTGGCAGTTGCACCATACTCCTAAGTAGCTCTCCATTTTAACTTTTAGTTATTTCACTCCTAAACATAGAAAATGAGGTGATGGTCTCTATTATTTTTGTTAATTTAATTTAAAACATTCATTTAAATTGATCCATGTAATTTATTAATGCACTTAAACTATTTTTATTCATTCAATATGTAATATAAATTGAAAACTATCAAAAATGGAGAAAACTGATGTATATGCATTTCAAAAGTGGCTAGTCAAAAAAAAAAAAAAGACTAGTCAAAATAACATTTTAGCTATTTTGGCTAAAGTTTGATTGAAAAACAGTTAACATTATTAAAGATGCTCTAACTAGTTTGTAACGGTTAACAAACGATAAATTATCATGTGAATGATGCTAAAACTAAAACCGAACCATTAAAATTTGTGTTGACCATTAAAAGCTTATAATCTATTAAGATCCATTGAGAAAATAATTAATTAAGGTACCTAATTATATTTTCTTAAATAACATATATATTGTAAATGAAACCAAATTGACAATCAAGACACCTATCAAAATCTTATAAAGTCGGGATACTTTTTCTTTCTTGAGAATTGAGATTTGGGGTTGCTATTGTGAAAATTGAGAATGAGAACATGATAAGTTAGAGAAATGCACAAGGATTTTTAATGGATCTTATCATTTTAATGGATCTAACACTAAGTCGAACATTTAAAAATAATTTCTTTATCACGATAAACTGATATGGAACCTGTCAGATCTTTAACTTTATTTCCTTGCTTTGTAATGTGATATTCTAGTCTTATGATCTTCTTCATTTATTTGATATTTTGTTTAAATATTAGGTCTCACTGATGATATAGATGGTAGGACATTACATTTCTTTTTTCATAATTAGGATTTTAATAATGACAATAAAAAGAGAAAGAGCAGTATTAATCTCATTATTGAAAGAGACAAAAAAGTAGTGAGTAAGATATTGAAATAGTTGAAATAGTGGTTGGCGTAGGAGTCTAGAAAGTGACGAGGGTATAAAGAAGAGGTGCGTAGCGCTCTTGGGCCAATACACCTTTGGTTTTTCCTTCAAAGCTAGAAGCCAACTTCGCCAGAAACACTTCAACCTCTCGCAATTTTCAGTTTCTTCTTCCTTTCTCTCTCTACTTTCAGCTCTGAGAATCGAGATTTCTTCCTCAAATCTAAGGTAAAGTTCAAATCTTTAATTCGGTTCTAGTTTGTTCTTGTTCTTTGCTGCAAAATATGGAATTTTTGTTGAGTTTGGCTTGGTAGAGATTTTGTTTTTAATTTTCAGTATTTTCCTATTTGGTTTCCTTGAAAATTGAAGTTGACAATTGGGCTTTCCCTGTTTCTTTTGAGAATTGAGTTTAGTACAATCTTGATTCTCACAAGAAACAGATCAGTTGTGCTCTAGTCTGTTCATTCATGGTTCAACATTTAGGTTTTGGAAGGTGCATATGTTTATGAATTTCTGTTATTACAATTATTTTGATAACATAGGACATAGGAGGTTATGTATATAGATTCAATACCATGTGAAAATAGGTAGACTTCTAAAATTTCTTTTAAGATGTATAGATGCAAGACATGCTATGTTCCTAGCTTGCATATGCCAAAAGATGGATTCTTTAACAGTAGAAGTAACAAAATTCTCATTTTATCTTTTAAGATGTTGAAGTTCATAGCTTGCAATGAGAAAGATAGAAAAATTGTCAAAATATGCATTCAAATCCATGTGAATTAACAAAATTCTCAATTTATTTCTAAGATGTGGACAACTTGCTAAAGTTGATAGCTTGCAGTGAGTGTGATATATATATATATATATATATATAAATATATAAGACCCGTCAAATTCTGGCTAACTATCACGTTTTTCAGTACTATGACTATTTATTCTGCAATATGTAGCAATTTTAAGCACGCGAAGGCTCATCTGTTTCTTGTTGGTTCTTTTTCAGGTGAGAATCTGGTTTGGGAGTCAGAAAATTAGCTGATTGCAATTCAGTTTCTTGTCCCTATTAAGTTTCAGCTACTCATCTTCTTCAGTCTCCTCTGGGTTATCAAAGAAGAAAACCTAGGGAATGCTGAAAGATGTGCCTCAAAGTTGAAAACTCTTCTTCAGTGATTGGTGCGAGTGTAGCTCTGTTTGAGCTGCCCTTGTTTATCAAGGATGAGATTGGACAAACTCACAGCCCATCCCGCTTGTGTGCTCAAATGCCGGCTGCAGTAGTCAATTTGAGGGGGTACCTCTTGTCAAAACATTATGTCGATGAGGACGGTTGATCTCATAGCCTTTTAAATTCTTGAGAATATTTCCTATATCATATTCTAAGCTATCATATAGAAGTAACTTCTACTGTGTACAAGAATAGAAGTCGGAAATGGAAAACAAAGGGAGTGTGCTGATGCAGCGATATGAATTGGGGAGATTGTTAGGCCAAGGAACCTTTGCCAAGGTATACCATGCTAGGAACCTCAAAACTGGCATGAGTGTGGCCATAAAGATAATTGATAAAGAGAGGGTCTTGAAGGTCGGGATGATTGATCAGATCAAGCGTGAAATTTCTGTGATGCGATTGATTAGACATCCAAATGTGGTGGAGCTTTATGAGGTAATGGCCAGCAAAACCAAGATTTACTTTGTCATGGAGTATGTCAAAGGTGGTGAGCTCTTCAACAAGGTTTCCAAAGGCAAGCTAAAGGAGGATGTTGCTAGAAAGTACTTTCAACAGCTCATCAGTGCTGTTGACTACTGCCACAGTAGAGGTGTATACCATCGTGATCTGAAACCGGAAAACCTGCTTTTGGATGACAATGGAAATCTAAAGGTTTCAGATTTCGGACTGAGTGCCCTTGGTGAATCCAAGCGCCAAGATGGATTGCTTCATACAACCTGTGGGACTCCTGCATATGTTGCCCCAGAAGTAATAAACAGGAAAGGCTATGATGGTGCCAAAGCTGACATTTGGTCATGTGGGGTGATATTATATGTTCTATTGGCTGGCTATCTTCCATTTCATGATGCAAATCTGATGGAGTTGTATAGGAAGATTGGTAAGGGGGAATTCAAATTCCCCAACTGGTTTACTCCTGAAGTGCGCAGGTTGCTGTCAAAGATATTCGACCCAAATCCAAATACTCGGATATCTTTGTCTAAAATAATGCAATCTTCTTGGTTCCGAAAGGGGCTGGTTCAAAAGCCTGCAATTGATGAAGTACCAGTGAAAGAGCTATCCCCTCTGGATGCTGATGCCATCTTTGGACCTGGTGAAGACAACAATTCTGTGACAGAGGCAAAGCAAGAATTAGTGCAGAAGCCGTCTAACTTGAACGCTTTTGATATCATCTCCTACTCAGCTGGCTTTGACTTGTCTGGACTGTTTGAGGAGGCTGAACAGAAAAAAGAAGTGCGGTTTACATCCAACAAAACTGCTTCAACCATCATCAGCAGGCTGGAAGACATAGCCAAGCGTCTGAGACTTAAAATCAAGAAGGATGGAGGGTTGTTGAAAATGGAAGGGTCCACGGAAGGCAGGAAGGGGGTTTTAGGCATTGAAACTGAGATCTTTGAGATCACCCCGTCCTTTCACTTGGTGGAGGTGAAGAAGTCTAGTGGAGATACATTAGAGTATCAGAAGGTCATGAAAAAGGAGGTGAGACCGGGTCTCAAGGACATTGTTTGGACTTGGCAAGGGGAGCAACAGCCTCAGCAACAAGAGCCACCACAACCAGAGCAGCAAGGGCAGCAAGAACAACCACCTTTGGTGCTCCCAGTTGAAGTCGTCTCTCCCCTGGAGGCATAATCCTAGCGAGGGACGATTGTAGTGGTCAATTTGATTGTAGTATTTATTATTCTTGAGAAGCTCTAGTCCCTGTGACAATTACAAGTTCCATTAATGCAAGAATTTGAATTTGTTTTCAACTTTGTGTGGATGCTTGCAGATGAATGTATGTGAAATAATTTTTCATATTACCTTGAAATATCAGATTCATATAGATTCCAGTAAGCATTTATCTTCTATACAGCATCGAACGGGGCAAAAACTAATTTTCAGTGTCATGTATTTTCATAACTATCAGTGAGATGTTAACCTGAATACAAAGCTTACACAAGCAATACGTACAACCAATCAGAGATTTAGAGCTACGAAGAAAACACCAATCCGAAAAATTAGCTAGTGAGAATGGACAGAAGCCGAAGAAGAAGACAACAAAGTTTTCCAGAGGTAGCGTCCACTTGCCATGTCAACGCATGTCCAAAACCCAGCTCTCATGGCAGATGCAACCTTGCATGAAAAGGATGGGGATGATGACGCATCTGGTTCTTGAAGACCATTAGAATATGTGCATATCTCCGAGTCATTTTCCGAGGCGATGTTTCTCAACAACAAGAAACCGGCAAGCGTGGAAGACAAGATTATCAATATGAACCTTAGGGGACACATTTTCTATGCTTTGCACACAAGAAGTGAGTCTGAGTGAGAAAGACAGATGCGGTTGTGGTTGTAATGCAATGAAAAATGCCTACTACAATCTTAAATCTAATGGGTGCCTTATATAGGCTCTAACCCATGACTAGAAATCCTATTTAGTTAGAACTAGGAATAATAAAATAAACCTACAGAGACTAAACTAGAATTTGCTATTGAAACCAAAAGCCTATTCTACGCCTATGATTATGAGGAAAATAATTCTAATAAACCGAAAAACTGTAGGAAATCTATCTTCAGAAAAAATTATAGGACACTTATTCTTGCTTACGATGTTGCTTGTCAAAGCTGAAGTCGTTTTACATTATTGTGCAGTTGTGCTCGGTTTGTTTGAATGTTTCACGCGTACAGGGAATGTATTCTACGCCTCCTTTGTTGACTCTGCTTCTTTCAAAATATATATAAGATACGTAGCCGCTAGATTAACAAACCGACCTTAGCTCAGTTGGTAGAGCGGAGGACTGTAGTGGGTTCAAAGCCTGTCAGGTATCCTTAGGTCACTGGTTCGAATCCGGTAGGTCGGATTTTTTTTTCCTAACCTTTTTCTTTTTGCTATGAATGCGTCAAACTTTCATAAAATTGGAGTTTCACAAAAATTTAAATAAAAGTTTTGTAGAAGTTAGACCGCATAATTCCTCAGGAAAAAAATTTAATTTTGTTCGACGTTTCGGTATGTATCAATTAGAGATGATCTAAAAATTATATGCTATGAATGGTGAACTTATGGTACTAGATAATTTTAAGAAAAATAGTGCTAACAAAATTTAACATGTTTCGGCCAATAGCGTAGCTACAGTTAGGCTACGGTGGACTTAGCCCACCCCAATACTCCTTTCCTTTTCTAGTAACTTAATTTTTTTTTTTTTGGTTTTTTTTTTTTAAATAAGGACTGGTGCAGCTGCCCTCAAGTCTTCATTAATGAAACTGCTGAATACAAAATGGGGGACGTAAAGCCTAAATCCCAAACAATTAGTAATGAGAAAACATCTCGGATAATAACGGGAACTCCCACTAATCTTATGTATTCAAACATGCACCAACTAACAAGGATTAACATACAAGATATCTAAGCAACTCCATTTGCTTTACAGTAGTGACATATCGAAAAGATAAAGCTCCTACAAAGCCATTAAACAATTAAACCTGCTTTCCCACTATGCGGTTAGCCAGAATTAACTCCAGCGACACTTCGTTTCATCCTGCCACTAGGAGGTTGTATTTGATAAGGACTCGTCTCCTCTCTAGGACAGACAAGGCATTTTGAGTGCACGCACAGACATACAGCCCAACTTTGCCTACAAAAACTGGGTAGGGACTTATTGTAATCAAACACCTACTAACTGAAGAATAGACCAAGCAACTAAAGCAAAATAAATACCCAAACAAACAAAAAGGGCCCAGTGACCCAAATAGGTCCAACAGCGAAGCCCAAGCCCAATAGGCCAAGGTGTTCATGCATCTCTCCATCTCCGACCAAGGTCGCAACTGCACCACCACCACTGCCGGCCACCACACTTACTGCACCGCCCCCGACCTCGATCCCCACCATTGTCTTGTCTACTAGACCGTCAGACCACCAGCAATCGGCGACAACCAACGCATCGCTGTCAATCCTTTCATCAAACCAGTGAACCATCTCAAGTGGCCACCGATCCCGGTCCACCTTCCTCAGATCCCCATGAGACGCCACTCCTCCCAGGCCAAGAAGCCACGGCTCTCTGATCCCGGCCTCTGAGCAATAAGCACGTTAACCCACCAAATAACCCATCCGATCGCACTTACCGTGCACCGGCAAGGCCAGAAGCCTGCGCCAGCAATGAAAAGCAGCCGGACAGGCCGCAAGGTTTCTCTCTCTAGGTTTTTAGATTCACAAAAAATGAAAATGGGAAAGACAAGCCTAAAATTTTGTCTTTAGTAACTTAAATTTTGTCTTCTTATAAGAACTTCAACAAAAAAAAAAGTATGTATTGTAAAATGGGGACCGTAGATTTCACTTCCCTTAATTTATAGCTTAATTTTAGTTTAAAAATTTTAATATTCAAAAAGCCCACCATCAATTTCTAAACTTAGCTCATATACTATTAATATATTTTAATTAACCCACCTCATTCTAAAATTCTAGCTCCGGCCTTAATTTTAGCTTGTCATGATATTCCACAGGTGCTCTTATTGTCATGATATTCCACAGGTGCTCTTATAACACATCCCAACATGTCAAAGTAACCATGCAAAGTCCCACTTTTATTCAAATTGTTATGTTTCTTAATTATCAAAGAAGAGAAACCACTCACATTCAATGTGAAACTGTTAGAGAACTACGCAAATTCTTAATCAAGTGGAAGCCAGTCTCTTTTTCAACTCAAAACTTATCAACTATGAAATTTCAAATGTTCTGTAGTATATCCTTCTATCTCTTATGTCTCCAATGTTACGTTTAATTTGCATCTTATAGCTTTTTGTTGTAGAGAAACTGAAATTGAGAGGAATTCGCTGTGTATTCTCATTGATAATAGGGGCCTCTTTATATAGAGGATTACAATGCATAGAATCTGAACATACAAGGAAAGTAATTCTACATTGAATAGGATTCTAAATCCTTCTATAACCCTATTACTACTAGGTCAAGTAACCTAGAGTTTGGGCCAAATACATAATCTGGATTTCCTTGAACACTCCCCCTTGTGTCGCCCAAACGTGGTGCTTCACTCGTTGCCTCATTAAAAAACCTTACCGAGTAACAAAAACCCAGTGGGACAAAAATAACCTCGGTCGAAGGGGAAAAAGAGCACAACACACCCTTCACGTTTCGAGACCATACATGTAGATATCTCCCTCTGATATCTGCATCTCCCCTTGATGACTACGGTCATGGGAATTCGGATAACTTCCGCAACGATGCTACTAACATGTTTCTCGAAAGTGGAATTTAGGCAATGACTTAGTGAGCAAGTCTGCCATACTGTCCACAGATCGAACCTAGTTCACTTTGATCTTGAGGAGAGTCTGTTGTTGCGGATTATTCTTGGTGTTGTCGCTTTTGATGTATTCTTGGTTCAAAACCAGCATTATCCTAAATGCTTGTAGGCTCATCAGTGGTAGACTTCAAACACAATTGTTCGAACATGCGTAATTATGGATTCAATCCATATACATTCACGAACCACTTTGTGAAGAGCAATAATCTCTGCATTGTTCGAAGATATAGCGACTAGGGTCTGTTCTGTAGACCTCCAAGATATCACGGTCTTTACCTATGGTGAACACTTAACCAGTTTGGGAATGACCTTTGTGTGGGTCAGAGAGATACCCAATATTAGCAAAACCTTCCAAAACACATGTTGTTTTGGGGTGGGGATAGGAAACACAGGCCAACGTTGGAGGCGTTTCTGGTGTGTGATGGGTCCGAATCCATCATCTCTCTGTAGGGATAAAACAAGCCCATATCGATCGTACATCTCAAGTATCGAAATATATCTTTTACACCAATCCAATGGCATCACGTTAGCGCAGAGCTATACCTAGCTAACAAGTTCACAACATATGAGATGTCCGGTCTTGTGCATTGAGCTAAGTACAATAATACGCGTATTGCACTTAAGTGGGATACTTTTGCCTCTAGCACATCTTCGCCATCATCCTACGGACGAAGAGGATCCTTTTCAGGATCAAGACTACAGACGATTATGGGGGTGCTTGAAGGCTTGACCTTGTCAAAATGCCTAAGCATCCATCGACACGATGCTCAAGTTCCAAACCGAGATATAATCGTGTTCCCCCAAAATCTTTCATCTCAAACTCGGATTTCAAGTGTTCAGCGGTTTCCCTTAACTCTTTAAGAGCTTCCAATGAAGGTCATGTCCAACATGAACCGCGATAGAATCCGAAATTTGTTATGGAAACGTGTGGGCATATCCCTTCCCAATCAAGTAGTCTCTTTAGTGAGCGTTTCAACCTTATTGTAAACGCGCTCCGTGGTCTAGAGCCACTTGACTTGGATAGATGAAGTTCACCATGAACCTTCATGTATATTCTGTATCTAGATCCCTGTATAGATAAGTAGTGACCACATTTGTAAGCTGCATGATCAGTTATTTGGAAACTACCAAACTGACAGGGTAGTGGAGTGCAATGACATCCATTACGAGAGAATATGTCTCATCGTAGTCAATTCCAGGGCGTTTTTGTGAGAAGCCTTACGCCATAAGGCGAGATTACCATATCTTTTTCTCAACACGCTTTCTAACGAAGATCCATTAGTCAACAGGTTTTATGATAGGAGGTGTTGGCATCACTGGCTCAAAAACCTTCCTCTTCATTAGAGAATCTAACTTAACCTGGATCGCATCTTTCCATTTAGGCCAAATCTCTCTATGTTGGCATTCATTCATCAACGGAGCGTGGTTCGATATCATCGGACTCAACAAACTCATGCGCAATGAAATGCGTGACTGCATCATCAATTTTGATGGAGTTTCTATCCCACATCTCATGTACACTAGTGTAAGTTTTATAGAGCTCTATATTCTCGGGAATAGGTTCTGACATTGAGGCGTCCCCCAATGATAACCATAACCCGGAAGATTCTCATGAGACGGATTTTGAGTCTTGATGATCCAAGGATTGAGTTGTGCCAAAGTATCCTTCGAACCCACGGCCCTCTCATGCATCCTAGCTGGGGCCATGGCCTGTAACACCAGAGTGCCACTCTTTTTGGTGTTCGCACCATGCTTACCTCCGTGTAGGATGGCTCTACGTCCTCTTGTAGGGACGTACTTCCTTGCAGACATATTTACAGCAGATGTGTGATTTCGTCACTTTTAATAGGCATCGAGATGAGACATAGTGGGGACAGACCACTACAATTCCTATCGTTTATGTTGAACATCCATGTTCTTCTCTCCCCCTAACGACGGGAAGACTGTCTCAGCAAAGTGACAACCCGCAAATCTAGCGGTAAGGAGATCACCTAGCAAGGGCATTAAGTGGCGGACGTTGGTTGGAATCTCAAATCCAATTTTCTCATTCGTCTGTAAGGACCTATTATAGTGCGTTGTGGCGGCGCAATTGGCACATAAATGACTCACTTAAATGTGCGTAAGTATAAAATACTTGTACCCAGTCACTAGAAGTAACACATAGATTGAGTGGTGGTAGGTCGTAGATGAATTAGCATAGCTGCATGTGATATTGCATCACCCCAAGCGGATATAGGGAGATTGATGCGCAATACCAATGTCTTGACTACCATCGTAGTCGTTTCCGCAAAACCATTTGGGTGTGTTTATAAGAATGTGATGTCCAACATCAATCCCATTGCAATATCCATCGAAAGTCTTCGATATAAACTCTCTAGCATCATAAAGTCCAATTGACGGAATAGGATGATCCGGGGAGTGAGCCCGTTATCATATGGTATTTGCTAGGAGTGTAGCAGAAACAGCATTTACAAGTGGACAATGGCACAACATGTGATTAGCGTGTTTGTGTGTCAACCAACATCATGAGATATTCAAACGTCATTCAAACGTCTGCAAGTTGGTTGAATCAGTCCACAGAATCCCCACGGATTCGATGTAAGAACATAATGAGTATTTTCATATCCTTTCAATAGGACGGTCTCAATCCTAATTTCCAGAAGGAACAGGCTTTGCAAAATGAGCGAGAGGCCTTGGAAGCAACCAATGAGGATTTTGGTTGGGTCTGAGCGTCTGTAGCGCTATTAGAAGCAAAATGTGTGACTACATCACCCATCATGGCGTTGGAACCATGGAAAGTGGCATCCATGGCGTCTCGATCATGGGGAGAATCATCCATGGCTTCATGACCATGGGAAGGGACTTCCATGGTGTCATGGCCATAGGTAGCGCCATTTATGGCGTTGTCACATAGGAATTGGGCGGCCCTATGGCGCCCCAAGACGGCTGCAGCGCCAGATGCTGCAATTGTTACGGTCTTGTTAAGCCCAGGAATCAATTTTCGATTCTTGTTTCTTCTCACTCTGAAGAATGGATGTCCGTGTAAAGTCTTTAGTAGATAGATCATCATATCATGATCAGGATGACATATCTTGTCATGGCAAAGCCAATATGTGTCTAAATCCAAGAGATCTTCTCTTATAATTTTATTGGATTTAATAGCTCGAATAGTGACATAGAGTCCACTAGAGAGACACATAAACTTCTCTAAGATGCGCCTTTGTTAGCACTCGTTAGAGGTATTGCAAAGGAACTCATCTCCATTCTTTACATGCATTTTTGCATGGAATCCGTTGGCTATTCATATGTGCGATTTGCCCTAGAAGCGTAGAGAGTTTCTGTGACAGTAATCAAGGTGCCATTTGGCAATGGAAACTTGGGCTATTCCTTGTTCTTGAATTAATACTGATAGTCCAGCCATCGTAGTCACAAAGTCATATGCTCTGAATCAAAATGGAGTCATAATGAAAAGAACTCGAAATTGTATTCATAACCCAACGGAGTTACATCATTGTCTTTTTGACCAAAGAAAATCTAATCCAAAATGCTAGCTAATGCAAAACAATGGTAGCCATCTAACTTCTTTCAGTATTTCCAAAATAAATGTGACCAGGTAAGTAGAGAGATGTCGGTGGAGCAATGCTTGCTTAAGTACCACTAATCTCAGAACCTTCCTAGATATCACAGTTACTTTGGGTGAGCCTACTTTGAAGAAAGACTAAACCATATGCATTTACTACAAAAATAATAAGGCGATTGCCTATTACATCTCTTGGAAAAATAAAGACTTAAACAGAATTGGCGATCTATTGATCCCAGCCAGATTTGTAGTCTTTAACCCTTCATTCTAGATCATCATCTTGATCTTCTTGTTCCACGTTGTGAGCTTCTCTTGCTTCACAATATACTTTGTAGGCGGTGACAATTTCTGCATGAGCTCTACAAATTTGTGCCCAATGATCGGATACTCCACATCAAGAACATACATCTCTTTGCTCAGACTCCATATATTGAGGTGCTTTGAAAGCGTCATTTAGATGGCTCTTAGTGTTGGTGGCGCCACCAACATGGCCAGAGGCGTTGCCTCCCTCTCTCTTTCCACGTTGACCTCTTCAGTTCCGTGTTCGCCTATTTTGGTAGTTACCTTCCCAAGTAGAGCGATTATATGACAGGACCCGCCCCTAATTTCACCCTGAAATCCGAGGTGGCCCTGTGCGGCCCACCTTAGGAATAACTCTACCAAAAATTCAGCAGAGTCACCCCTAAAATGGACTACCCAAAAACCTATAAATAACACATTCACACTTCTAATAAACCATCCTTATTCTTCTGGAGCCACCCTGCTCCCTAAATCACAACAACTCCACAATTTACAACTAAAATACGAATCATACAACATTTATCCCACAGGTTATCAGAGCAATCTAAAAGAGAAAGAGAAAATAAAATACAGGTAGGTTCCACAGTTAACCTACAATGAAGACAACAGCAGCAGATGCTATGCCTCGAATCCTACTATGCCGAACCAGCTACTCTGCAGACTGGGCATTTGAAAATGAAGGGCCCAGGGGAAAAATATATAAAAACATTAGCGTGAGTGGACAAAAATAAGTAATGGTAAGGAGAAAATAAATTTATACTTTCCCGCACATATCTTCTTAAAACCCCGATGCATGCAGCAATTTAAAGAAACACAGTAACTTTAGTTCAGCTCAAGAAAACCACTAGCCCCGCTAGTCACAACCGAGCAAAGGAAAGAATTCTGATACTCAAGAAAATAAGACCAGCCCCGCTGGTTAGGGGAATCGGACTAGCCCCGCTAGTCAAAATAATAAAATAATATAAATATGGGGAAGAAGCATCACCATACGAAAGAAGGGAGCCTCTCGGGCTCGGGTCGGAGTGTCCCACACTCTGGAGCATCCCATGCTCTGCTCTACTCACCCACGAACACATAGTAAGCAGGGAGGAGTACTAATAGGCTAGCTAGCAATAAAATATATCGACCCAGGTATGGTGGGTAAAAACCATACGAAAATCGAAAATCAGTAAGACATCCCCAATGTCTTACAAGAAAAGAAATTTAGTCCAGCGACGTGACCCCGCACGCCAATATAAATTCGGAATCATAAACCAATAAACGAAAATCAAATAAGTTCCTAAGTTCCGATGAAAAATCCCATTTCCGAGGATTCCTCGGAAAAAGCAAATCCGCTAATAAATAATACTTTCATTTCCGGAAATAATCTCGGAAAACAACTCGTCGAAAATTATTTCCGAAATTCGAACGATAAATAATTCCACAATTAAAAATCGGATAATATGCTCGATAAATTAAAACAATAATTTAAATTACTAATCCATTTCCCAAAACAAAATCAATAATCAATATCAATTTCCCGAAAGTAAAATATAATAATATGTTCATTAATTAAGTAAATACTTATTTCGGAAAATCAATTGCATGCATCAATATTTAGAAAACCAAAAGTCCACTCACAGTATACGGCTAACGTGGTATCCAAGCGTAAGGATCCTCGTCGAGTGATGAGTCGGTACCTCGTCCTGTACATAATTATTCGTAACTAACAATTACCGGACGGAAGAAAATAATATTACGATAAACAATAATTAAATCCTAAACCCATAACCTCAATTCCTTCTCTTCTACAACCAACCAAACTTCACCAACACCGCCCAATCGTCAAATTCAGACTTTACAACAATTATGGAGAAAATCCGACAATCGGATTCACGATTAACATTAATCGAAATCCAAATCTTTAGAAATTTATAACCGATTCAAAACTCCACCAATCCTCACCAAACTTCATATACAAGTTCTAGGATAATTATAGGATTTAACTAGTCAGAAATTGGAATTAAACAGTTACCCTAGCCACCGCTACAGCCGCCCACAGTGGCGGCGCCGCCACCAAAATCACCAGCTCCAATGGCCACCAAATTTTGGCAGCAGCACCTTCTCAACACACCCATTAATTCTCCCAACTATGACCAAGTCAGAAATTGAGTAGAAGTACCTCAACAATTAAGGAGAAGTTTGTACCCGAATCATGAATAGTAACCCGAAATTTCAAATCTTCAATTCCTCCTCTACACTGCAAATCGTGGCTCAAGGCTAGGGGGGAAATGATCCTTGGCAAAAACCCGACCTTCGACGCTGGTTTGGTGGCCGGAAATGGCTGGAATCGCCGGAAATCGACGAAACACCCAAACTGCTACAGTGAACTTCAAAGCTTAAATCCGAGTTCCACGGGCGGAGCCACCGCAAAATACCACCACAGGCGCCTAGAGGGAGAGGAGGCGAGTCCAAAGATGCTGGCTTTATGTCGTCAGGTGGCCGGAGAAGGAAGAAGGCCGGAGTTGCAGAGAAGGATGAAGAGAGAAGAAAGAAAGAAAGAAAAAACGCGGGGGAGGAGGAGAGAGAGAGAAAATGAAAAGTTACCGGCCCCAACAGTAAAAATTTAAATTTATACTTTTTACTATGAACAGTAACTTTAATATTTCGCTTATAAATTTTGCATACGAACTCTGATTTTTACGAACCACATATGCACGCGCTCAGTTTAACGTCCTCTACAACTTTCATGAAGAACATTTTCTCAAATTTTGACCCGAACAAAAAGTCAATTTTTAGGGCCACTAAAAGTATCGAAACAAAGTAAAAATGAAATTAGTTATCATTTACCGTCCAAATGACTAGTAAACGGGTAAATTTAGGTTCGGGACGTTACATTATATGGACCAGAACATCCAAATGTATTCCTAAGATTAGGTTTCGCTCTTGACGCCCTTTTTTTTAGGGCGCGACTATAATTGGATTTCGGAATATGCTATGTTCCAACGGATCTCGAATTATAGTTCTTCACAAGGATGTTGTCATGCTTTTCGCGACATTCATAGCTCCAATGAGCCCATGAAACCTTGTGATTCGTCTTGCAGCAACATCGATTCGATAGTTCTCAGAAACCATCAATAGAGATAGGGAAGGTAGAGAGAGTCTTCTCAATCAACATCGCATTTGTGATCTCTTTACCACAGAATTTCATTAAGGATTTAATGCGAAGTGCTTCCGAGTTGTAGTCAAGAACTGACTTGAAATCACATAAGCGGAGGCTATGCCATCTCACTTCTAGTTCAGGAAGCAAGGAGTCACGGACGTTGCCAAATCTTTCTTCGAGTGAGATCCACAACCTTCTGGTGTCTTCTTCATTCATATACTCGTACTGGAGCGAATCATCCATATGACGAGTCATTAGGATGATGGCTTTCGCCTTATTTGCCTCTAAGGCTGCTCTATTTGCTTCCAAAGCTTGAGCTTGCTCAACAGTTATCCAGGATTCCATTGGTCTTGAGATGCTGGCGAACATCACGAACCCACTTGTGATATCCAGAGCCAATTGTTCCCAATGGAGCGAAGTCCAGTTTGTTCAGGCTACTCATCCTGAAAGAGAACAAGAAATTAGGGTTAGTTTCGGAGCGTAAAAGGCTACCACGAAAACATATAAAATTTCTGAGCGTAGTCGCTTCCAAGAAATTAGGAATTTCTTAGCGTAATCACTTCCAAGAAATTCAATTCCAAGTGATATTGGATTAGATCAAAACAATGACGTAAGTGGTCGATCATAAATTCTCTACAAACTCTAAGTTTGGAGATCTCAACAAGCTCCAACTTTGGAGTGAGCACGAACCCCCACAGTTCGGCTTAATTAGGTCTCCCCTATGATGAAGAAAGTGAGGTCGAAGAAGGGAGTTTGCAAGTCCCCGAGAAAAGAAAAAGAAATTGAAAAACTTCAAAAATGGGAAATTTTAGAAAAGTTTACCTCGAAAAGATGCCAGAAATCTTGGCCAGAAAAGTTGTTGGCTTGACAGTGCAGGGATACTGTAGGGTCGCTGCAAAGATGCCGCGAGGCCGCGAGGACGCTGTAGAGATGTTGCGAGGACTGTTGTGGGGCTGCTGCCGGGATGTCACGAGGCCACGAGGATGCTGCAGGGATGTCGCGAGGATGCTGAGGAGATGCCGCGAGGATGCTGAGGATCTTGGGATTGAGAATTTAGGGTTTTGGCTATTTGTTTCAGGGTTAGAGTTTCGTGCTGATA
This sequence comes from Rosa persica, assembly GCA_025331145.1. NCBI lineage: Eukaryota > Viridiplantae > Streptophyta > Magnoliopsida > Rosales > Rosaceae > Rosa > Rosa persica. The sequence goes on along the minus strand of WFKR01000003.1, from coordinate 7,226,573 downwards.
ACGTGTTGTAGAGAAACTGAAATTAAGAGGAATTCGCTGTGTATTCTCATTGATTATAGGGGCCTCTTTATATAGAAGATTACAATGCATAAAATCTGAACATACAAGGAAAGTAATTCTACATTGAATAGGATTCTAAATCCTTCTATAACCCTTTTACCACTAGATCAAGTAACCTAGAGTTTGGGCCAGACACATAATCTGGATTTCCTTGAACACTTTTTTTATTTTTTATTTTTATCTGATTGTGGAACTTCTCTCAGTTATATTATTTATTTGATTAACTTGAAATCACTTGAACCTATAGCTTGTTGATGGACACGTTAAATTTCTTTTATATTTATATTCATTTGATGCTATGGTTAGTAAAAAGCCACATTTAAAATTTTAAACCGAGTCTCAGAATAAAAATAAAAAATAAAAAAAAAGACACTCACACACACACGAATCTCGGAAACCGGAATACTCAGAACCAGTCTTGAAATAGAAACTACGGAAATGCACCATTATTTTAGTCTGGAGACTAATTGATAATAACAAAGGTGTCATAATAAAACCGAGTACTAAGTTCACTGAACAAATACAATAATGAATTTAATTAGTTAACGCAGACAATATTAGAAAAACACCTGTGTTGACAAGAAGGCTGGGACTTGAATTCATCTTATTTTCTGCTGCTTAATTCAATTAAGTTTATAGCTATCAGCAACTGGTAGATTTCCCATCCAAGTAGGAGGCTGCATTCCTGTTTGTTCATGAACAGTCTTGAACAATGGTGGCAACATCTTGTAAACTCCCGCAACCTCCTTCATAGCCGCATTGCCACCGTCAGCACCACCCTCTCCGCCGTTGGTCCAGATGCTAATTTTCGGCTCAAGTCCCCGCACCGCCTCGCCATTAATACTAGCAATATCTTGATATATCCCACGATTGATCATCAAGTAGTCTCTCACCGCTTCGTAGTTGCCTCCCAATGAGTCCATAAGAGTGCCCAGGCACACACCTTCCGCTTGTCCAAGCAAAACAAGTACCTCGGCCTGTTTCTTCTTTGCATAAAGCTCTCCATCAGCTATTTTTGCCCGACCATAAAACTTGGCCTCGGCCATTACTCTCTGCGCGTCAGCCTCTTTCTCCTTTTCGTAGAGAATTGCATCCGCGGCCTTCTGCTTTTGGTAGAGATTCCAATTCGCCTCTTGCGCCTTGGTCTCGGCCTCAACACTTGCCTTGCTCAAGAACTCAACCTTGAGCTTCTCAGTCGTAGTCATAGCATTCATCATCTCCACATCCTTTTGCAGCTCGGCTTATTTCAACGCCACTGCCTTCTCCGCCTCCACCTCCGCCACCTGCGCCTCCCTGGTCCACTAGGCCTTCTTCATCGCCAGCTCAGCATTCGCCTTTGCCACATCAGGTTCTCTTTGGTTCTCATAAATTTTAACCTCAGTGTTAACCCTAGCCTCCTCCTTCTTCCCCTTCCCCCAACACCCCCCCCCACCCCGCCTTTGGGTAGATATGATCTTAGTCTCCGCGTCGATCTGCGCAGCATTCTGCAATTTCTTCCCTTGCCTCAGCATAGAGCCCACCTCCCCCTTCATTTTAGCCTCAGCCACGTCGACCTTGGCCTGGTTGGCCGCCTCCATTTGAGTCTTCTGCCCCAAGTAACTGAAATACTCATGCCCTTCTACGTCCACCAACTGCTTCACATTGGCATTATAAATATAAAGCCCGAACTGATCCAACTCCAGCTGAACCTTCTGGAACACCTCCTTTTTGAACTCTTTGTACCTTTGAAGATCTGCTCCATGGTCATCGAGGCGGTGAGGACACGAGTCTCGCCCTCAATGACCCCCTGGACGAGCTCCTTGACGTGGCTGGAGTTCTTGTCGTGAGAGGAGATGAGCTTGGCGTACTTCTTAAGGGAGTCCTTGGCGTCGAAAGGGCCAATGGTGAAGACGGCGGGGAGGATGAACGGGAGCTTTTCAGCGCTCATGGCTTGGACTTCGAAGGTGTAGTTGACAGGGGAGAGGTCGATGAAGGTGGAGGACTGCCCGGGGAGCACCCATGCCTTCTTTCTGATCTTGATATCGTTTATTGCGAGACCGGTGATCACTAGATACTCATTAGCGCTTGCTACTCTATACATGATTGATTGTATTAGGCCGCGGGTTTGGAATGTATCACTGTACTACTGTTTAAAGTTTTGAATGAAATCACTGGAAATTAACGATCTGATCGAGCTTCAAATGAGTTCTTCTGAAGTAGCTAGGAGATTATATAGGCTGTGTTTGGGGGAGCTTTTCAGCTCCTGTGCTTATAAGCCCAATTCAAATTGGCGTTTGGTAACTGAGCTTCCTGACAGCTTTTTTCAGAAGCTGCTGTGGCTTCCTTAGATAAGCAGAAGCTGCAGAATGCATTCTGCAGCTTCCAAAAGCTAGAAGCCAGAAGCCACCGAAGTACTGTAGCGGTAGTTACTGTAGATAAATGAAATCTCCAAAATACCAAAAATTGCTCTTCCTAGCTGAAACAATTTCAGCTCAACCATTGTTCCCCATCTCTTTCCCTCGTCACTATTCCCCATCTCTTTCCCTCATCACAGCCGCATCATCACCTCCCCTGCTCCCCATCTCTCTCCCTCATCACAGACGCCATTTTCTTTTTCTTTTTTCTTCTCTCTCATTCTCCTTTGCATACCAAACTTTTCTGCGTCTTCTTCTGGTTTTCTCGGCAGGCGCGAGGGCAGGGCTGCACAGGCGATCTAGGTTGAGGTCGAGATCGGTGGGTCTCAAGGGCGGCTCCGGTGGTGCTCGGTTTGAGGTGTGCGGCGTGGAGGCTGAATGGTCGATCCAGAAGATAGATATGGCTGTCTGGCGGCTGTGGTGGGCTGCTGCAAGAAGGGGAGCGAGGCCAGCCGTGCGCGTGGCTGAGGCTCTATACTTTTTTTTGCTTTTTTTTTTTTGTTTAGGGTGGCGGCAGAGAAAGAAAAAAAAAATTCTAAGGGTTTAGGTTTTTTTTCTTTTCGAAGTTAAGAATAAGGCAAAATAATCTCTAATGTCTAATTTAGTCATTCCACAAACAAAAAGCACAAGTCAGTTTGAGTTTACCAAACATTTTGTCACTGCTTTTGCCACTGACAGCATTTATAAAAAGCCAGTTTATCAAACATTTAGCTGTTTTGCTTTGCAGCCACTTATTCTTAGAAATAAGCTAAAGCCAGCTTTTCTGAAAAGCACAGCCGTATCAAACTCAGCCATAGAGGGTTCATGGTGAGTTTATTTGTAGTTGATCGAAGACCCTTGTCAATTAGACTCCTAGTTTCTGAGAAACTGCAGACTTCACGATTATCAGAAAAGTAAACACTCCTTAATACCAATCAAACTTGACAGAACGAAAGCAAATCAAAATAAAATACCAATTCAATGTACCATTTCGTATGGTGATCATTTCGTATGTTGATCAACTATTCTATTTTGGTTTTTCTTTCTGGAATGAATTTCCTGATCTTTTCTTTTCTTTTCTTTGGTAGAAGAATTTCTTGATCTTTTCGTTTGATAATTGAATCATTTTCTTTGACAAGTTCATCTGCATTTTCTTAATATGTGGGAATCAGGGAATGTTTCTTGTTTGCACGGTACGTTCTTGCTATTGTACGTTTTGTACCTATTACTTCAACAATCAATTTCCCTTATTTTGGTTGACTTGTAAATGTTTTCATTGCTGTTTCAATGAAAACTTAATAGTTTATTTGCCAGAAACAATTGCCAAGTTTATTCGCACTCAAAGAGACCAGTCAAAATAAAGGCGTATGGTATGAGTGGACTTTAAGAGTATGAGTGGGAAAGGGTCCAGATGCTCAAATGACAATCGAGATAATCCTCTTCCGGCTCTATGTGTAATTTTATTGGCAACACTATTTAGTATTAGCTAGAAAATACAATCATGACTGAATGCGCAAATAGAATGACAATACAATGGTCAGTTAAGGCTCCTGACAACTACCTAAAGATTGATTGAATCTAACTAAATATCCTCCACAAGAAATCTGAGGAACCAGGGGGGCTGCAATATGATATTTCCTTGCTCTAAAGGCAGACAGCAGAAGGGCTCAAAATGTACGAAGACCATTACCAAAAGGAAAGAGGTAAAGTGATGCTCCCGAAGGGACTAAAAAGTTTTGTCTTCTGCTAAACTGCTTAAGTGCTAACAAAGAGAGAGGAGCCAAGGGCTTTCCAAGAACTCAATGTCAAACCACTTTACCTGTGAACAGATTTTGAAATGGTCGAGGATTAGAACCATATAAAGGAAGGAGTGAAGGCACTCCTTCAGTGCTTGTTAGTATGATACAGCACACCCATTCACGGTTAAACAAAAGAGAGGACCAAGCACCATTTTCTGCAAATGTAGAATTCCCCCATAGATGCAGTAATACCCCCACCTCTAAAGAAAAAGAAACTAATGAATCAGAACAGTGACACACCTAGCAGTTATCTGAGAGCATAAAAGCATGCATGTCACGTGTATTCCTATCCAAACTAATGTAAGTAAACATCAATCTCCCTTATAAAGAAGAGCAGGAAGATACAATGCATTCAGTATTCTAGACTCTCCTCCAAAAGAGGCTATTTGCCTCCAAAAGAGTGTACAGGAGGTGCGTTTTTAAGTCCCTCATACTCTTTTCTCATTTTCTGTTTTCAAACATAAGACCAAAGTGACTGTACATCTGGGGTGGGAGGATAAGGACCCCTGACATGAGGCCTCACAACTGATGGCTTTCCAACACCTTCCCCTGCTGTACCCTGCAGACCGCATTCAATCGATTCCTTCCTGCTAACAACAAACCACAGCAAACACCAATTAGGTCACTCTATCCAAGCTGAACTAGAAACATTTCAAAAACAACATATTCTTACTCCACACATATAAATCAAAACCAATTACAGCATGTCCCATTATTTGATTAAAATATGCACAAATCAAACCATCCAAAAAACTTATACAGGCTGATATTTTGAGTGCATTTGGGCCTCTATGGCACCTAGATGAAGACCTTGCTAATACCCCTTCTATCCCGTGACTTAGTAAGAAATTAAAATTATCTTTTACATAAGCAAAAGAAGCAAAGAAGAGCTCCAGCAAACCTTAATGGGGCATGCTTATAACACAATAAATATACGTCATTAAAGTAGAAATTGCATGCCCAAACACCATTATCAACTAGAACATCTAGCTATACTGCTCAAATCAGTTTCAATTTTTAGTTTTAAACTACAACATAAAGCAAAGCCAGTTGAGCGATGGCTAAAGCAACAAGTCACTACTTTCTTATCAGAAACCAGCATACCGAAGACACAATAGCAAGAGATGAAGTAAGCCAGCTTAGAACCAATTTGGAGCATCAAGTAGAACATGTAGCTATACCAATAGCAAGATATGATGAAGTGAGACAGCTTAGAACCAAGTTGGAGAATCAACTAGAACATGTAGCTACACTGCTCATATCACTTTCAACTTTTTGTTTTAAACTACAATAACAAAGGAAAGCCAGTTGTGTAATGGCTAAAGCAATCAGCCAGTACTTGGCGAAAGCAATATGCAGAAGACACATTGGTAGACATGATTAAGAGGACCAAATCAGGAAAGGACTTCAAAACCAACCAAATGCTTTGGAATAGTTTAATAGCTCCAATAAAAGCTGGCTAAATCAGGGTCACTTATATAGTAGAATCTCCTATTTCATTACAGGTTTATAAAGTGTAGCATTTTCATAAATTTCTTGAACATCTTTGGGCTCCAAGGTCCAAACAAGTGTTATAGCCATGTTCACTTGCCCTTCTCTCTCTCATCATTTGTTTCTAGTCGTAATTCTTTGTTTTGAGCAAGAGCAAGCATTCCTAATACTACACCTCACCATTTTACAAGGCAACAGATAATCAATCATAAAAATTTAAAGAATAACATAGAGCAACTTTTCAAACCAGCAGTAAAATGTAAGATGGATGAGGTAAATTGCACTTACTTGGACCAGCCATTTCCTGGAGACAGCTCAAACGCATGATTGGTAGTAGATCTGCTGGGACTCGCAAAAAATCTTTCATTTTTAGTAGCTTCCTCTGGAGGTTTGAGAGGATAATGGATTTCAGCAGTTGACAATGGTGGAAAATATGCTTTCTGTAACCAAGGATCATGATCACTTGAACCAGTCACGGGGCTAAATGTCCCACCATTATGGCCATTGCCAAGGAAAATGCTCTGATGCCGAGGAGAATGGGGGCCAGGAACAACCTGTTCTTCTGTTGAAAACAGTGACGTATGAGATGAAGGGTGAATAAGATCATCCTTGTTGGATCTGTTCAGTTCAGGTGGTAAAAGCCAGCTTGCTGGGCCACCTGATAAACCTAGACCTTCCTGACCAAGAGGACAACTATTCCACATTTGCCACGTACCCTTATCATTTGCATTTGCATCATCTAGGGGTGGAGAGTGCATATCCTGGGCCTTTGGTGTACTTGGAACGCGATTACAATTATGTTTTTCTCGTGACAAAGGTGACTCAATTGGAGATGGCTTGTTGAGATCAGAAGAAGCAGATACATTCTTTAATGTGCGAGGCCTCTCCAATCCCACATCTGCCACGAAGCCAGTCCCCATGTCCAACTGAAAATTATCAAGCGACTCAGAGACGGGCCCAAGCAAAGATACTGGGTCGGGAACATAACATGGGTCTTCAAAAAGCTCTGGCTCTTCATGTATCACTTCATGATGCCCTTCTCCAATGCGAGGGAACATGGGTTCAACTGCAGGAGAAAAGCCTAGACTGCTGCTAGTGACTCCATTAGGATAGGGAGATATAGGGAATGGTGATGGCAGACCAAAATTAATTGGATTGTCAAAAGATTGTATTGATGATGGTTGACCAGATATCATAGGAGTTTGTACTTCTGTTTGGGACTTTGCATTTGGTCTACTGATTACATTTACACTCGAGGATGCAGGAACGGATGATGAACGAGTAAATAATTGCTGCCATGATTTTTTCGGTGCTGTCCCTGGCTGTGATTCAGACTGAATCTGCATAAATTTGGCTCAACATTGTAAAACTTATTTTATCCACTTACAATTTCTTATAATATGCCTAATGTTATTACAAATGAGAACGCAACAAGTTTACTTTTTATCTTCTTTGCTTAAAAATACCAACAGCATAGGTTTTAATAAAGCTGGGTAAGTATTGATCACATAGGTGAATGCTCACAAAGTCAAGGCTAGCCTCATAGACGCATGGCATAATAGATGTACTCGAGCAGATCCTACTATCTATAATATAAAAAAGTTCTTTGAGAACTTAGAACTAGGCAGGCAACTGAATAAAGAGGTACTAAAAACTGAAATGTAAATGAGGTATGCAACAAGAAAACTTACAGGGCGGCTGATATTCTTATCATCTCCATTCATAAAAGATCTAGCAGCTACGCGCTCAGGTGGAAATAAGTCTCTCCTGTGGGCAGGACTATGGACGTGATCCACAGAAATACTAGATTTGGTTTCTTTTGTCACCGTAGTATTAGTACCCTTTCCAAAGAAACTACCTCCGCTGAATGCTTTTGAAGAAGAAAAAATTGTACCCCTCATGCGGTCCAGGTATCTAGATCCAGCATTTCCCCTCACTGAATTGTTTGCAGATATATTCTTTGCACCATACCCGACCTCCGTGCTTTGACCCTTGAGAAAATCTGTCCCAGATCTCTGAAGTTCCCTACGTTCGTTGTCATTCTTCTTGTCAAAGTCCCGTTTCCAGTCACTCTCCTTACCTGCTCTCTTTTCCAACTCTTCTGCATCAGAATTGCTCTTGCTAGAACCCTTGTCTTTATCTTTCCTTCTATCCTGACGTTTCTTTTCTGCTTCCTTCTTACTATCTTTCTCCCTCACAGGTGGCGATGTTTTCCCACGATCTCCTCTTTCAGCTTCCTTTTTCTCATCCCTTAGTCTCCTGCGTTCCTCCACCAACCTTGCAACTTCCTCCCTTTGCTTTCTCTCTTCCTCCTCTAAGAGCTCCTTCTCTATCCTAGCTTGTCTCTTTTCTTCAGCTTTTCTGCGTGCCTTTTCTCCTCTACTCTCTTGAAAGTTGACCCCATTCTCACCCCTCTTGGCCAACATTACTTTATGCTCTGCATCAGATGCAGCATCATCTCCTGACGAACTAATCCTAAAAATCTTTCTCCAAAGCCATCTAACACTCAAGAAAAATGACGTCAGTAGCTTGCAGGCAAAAATAACAACACCTGAATAAGATTTCTCTGCCAAACAATTCTCATCCCCTCCAAAAACACTACTCCCATCCTTCTTCCAGTAACTAGATTTCCCACCTATAGAACCACTGACCCAATTGCCATTGTCCAACCAATCTTGACCGCACATCCACCCATTCTCAGACCACACCTTCCCATTCAATATCTTTCCGCCCTTTCCAACCAAATCCCTGATAATTCCCGAATTCGAAAGTCCCATCCCAGGGAGCACAGGTAAGTCCAAAACCGGTCTCTTAGAAATATGTCCACAATACGAACACATAAACCGACCACCGCCAGGATTCTGATCCCTATACGGAGTCAAGCAATTCCTGCACCGCCTCGTTGCTGTTTTCCTCAGCTTCTGCAACTCTATGGCCTCAAACCTCTTCCTCTCCCTAAGCCTGGCATTGCGCCGCACCCTCCATGCCGAGAGCTGGGGCATCAAAATCTCGTACCAAAAGAGAGTAACCAAGAGCACAAAAACACAAGCGAGCCTGGGCGAAGTAATCTCAAATCGAAAAGCCGGGGGTAGAAGCTGAGAGAGAGCCCATAGTCCTATTAATGGAATAACTAACCAAGGAAGCATCGTAGCTACCCGGCGAGACCACTTCTGAATCACACAAAGTATACACATTATCCTCTACCCGTCGCCAATCTTCCCCCTCCCCAATTCGCCAACCAAAACCTCAACTCTTCAATCCTCCCACGCAATGCTCCCAACCAGAAACCCTAACCCTAATTCGCCGCCCAAATCCAAAGCACTTAGTTCCCTCAATGCTCCAAGAACCCTAGCACCACTAAAATCCCGTATCCCTTAACAACACCGAAGAAAAAGACAATCATCCATCAATAACCGGCGGAAGCACCGAGAAAGATTTCAAAAGAAAATCAATTTTTTTAAGGTTTTCAAAAAATAAAAATTCCCGAGCTGCGGCAAAATCAAATATGGGTTGAGCGAGACTTACAGATTCGAAGTCCATGCCGCGACGATAATCGGAGAATGAGAGGCACAAAGTCCAAGGCGTTAACCGGAGCCGCCACTTCGGATTCGGATTTTCGGGTCGGTCCACGACGGCCGTGAAAGCTCGTTTGTTATGCGTTAACAGCGAAGAAGAGATTCTGATGAGAGAAAAAGATAAGAGAGATGAGAGAAGAAAATGAGAGAATGTAAGGAAAACAAATTATATAAGCAATGACTGGACCGGGCGGTTCGACTAGCAGGGTTGAGTGAACCGGGTTCGGGAATGGTCGGTTAGGTGAATAGACTAATGGAGGGTTGTAATGTGTTAATACTTGAGAGGAATTTCTAGTTTCTAGTGCTTATCTTTAGGGAAAAAAAGGATAAAGCCCAAAGTAATTAAGAGGGGTTTAATTAGAGTCGAAAAGTAATTTGAGGAAATTAAAACTATCAAAAGGGTTTTGGGGTTTATATTAATGGGATTTTAAATTATTGATGGGTGCATTTAGGGGAAGTGTGATTAGTGTGTGAATTGTTCTACATCCTAAATTAATTACCTTTTTTTTTTAGTCAAAGTTTGGCTTCTATGTTTTAGAAAGATTGTCAAATAGAATGGTGTAGAGGCTACTTAGAAGCTGGATGGAGTTTACTAGAATGTGAACTATATAAGAGTTTGAGCACAACAAAAAAAGATGTGACGAAATTCATGAGAAATTTTTGGATTTCGTGGATGCCTTATTATTTCCTTACTTTGGATTTTGTTATTTGCTTTTCCTTTCCATGACAGTAATGTGCTATTTCCTTGCTTAATGTCTCGGTTTTTTCACTGCCCTTTTATCTTAAATTAGTCCAAGATCAAGATGGGAAGGTATATCTTGCAATATCCATCTTTAGGTTAAGTCACTTTCTAGTAATTTGAATATCAAATTTAAACAATAAGAGTCAACTAATATTTGGTATAGTGGATAACGCGAGCCAACTAACATTTGATAAAATGAATAACGCATTTCTCCAACAAAATATTGGTAGAGATCTTAAATTTCAATCTTCCATCTCCAATTAGTTAAAACAAATTAACAACCATCGATGAGTATTGTGACTTATTGTGGGTTTCATCAAAACATATCGTGAAGTGAGAATCAAACATGTGCATGAGCATTTTTTTTCTTTTTATTTGTCAAAAATTTATTTGGAACCTGCCTAAGCCGGCAAACGTCTTCAAGGGTTAATTAACCATGATGGAAGAACGAATCGGTCCAAGTTTGTCAAGACTAATCTGATGTCACTATACATAAACTTCATTATCCATTCATTGACTAAGATTATATGTTAGAAGAAATGTTGAAAGACTAGGTCAGCAATATTCCTCAATCTCATGCTGAACTGAGGTCATTCTGTTCAAGAATCCCCTGAATGAAAAGCCCAACAGTAAGGAAAATGAAAGCCCAAGTAATGCCCTGATCAATTGATCAATGGAAATATAGCAATGGATTAGGGCCTGCAAGTCCATAACCACATTGGGTGAACTTGTTCACCATCTCTAAACGTAGTTTGTGAACTATGAAACAAAGATGTCTGATCATTACTGGCACACTGGCAGCATCTCCTCATTAAGTTAAACTATCGGCTACATGAGCTCGATCTAGCACTGAATCCAAGCTATGCTTATGTGTTGGAATCGGATGCTCCTCGATCTATTCGCAATTTTGCATTGTGATGTTATACGATGATATATTTTTTAGGATCGAGCACCTCCTTGATCACTCAGTTCTCTTATGTTTACGTTCCTCACAGCTGTAATGTTGTAGATTATGCTTGTACTCGGTTCAAACCAGAAAACGGTTTTAGGCTTTTAGCTAAGTGTGCACAGAACTACAATACTAAGAAGAATGTATAGGCACCAAAATGTTATATTGTTCTGGTTGAAATATGGTGTCAGAGGTCAAAATCTCATTCCAAACATGCATACGATCAACTGACTGATTGATAGAAAAGCCAAGTTCATTGCTAAGGTTCTGTCAAAATTTAACAAAATTGGGGCCAGAAATGATTTGCCCCTTTTTTTTTTTGGTAGAAAAACAGAGCTGGGAAAGATAGTGTGATAAAGTAATGGCGAGTGAAAGTAGTGAATCCAAAGTAGGGTTACTCTTTGGATAGAGGTTAAAGAGTTTGTAGATGAATTGTATTTTCAATATATGTGAATCAAAGAAGATTACAGACTTTATATACAACTCCATGCAGATCTTTCCTACGTAAAAGTAGGGATAGTATGAATTAAAAACCTAACTATGCATATCTTTACAGCTAACCAATCATATCCTAGTATATCATCTTCGATCCCTTTCCTTAATACTCCCCCTCAAGTCAGTGTGTATGTTAAGAACACCCAACTTGCCTAATAGAGCTGCAAACTGCTTCAAACCAAGAGGCTTGGTGAACAAATCTGCTGTCTGCTCATAATTAATCCGGACATGTATAGTCTTCACAAGCCCTCTCTGAACCTTCTCGGGCACAACATGACAATCAATGTCAATGTGCTTTGTCCTCTCGTGAAACACAGGGTTTGAAGCAATGTGGATTGCTGCCTTATTGTCACAAAAGAGCTGGACTGCTTCTTTGTGATCAACATGTAAATCACGCAACAATGTTAATATCCAGGTGATCTCACAACATGTGGTAGCCATTGATCTATATTCTGCTTCTAAAAACAGTTCTTTGTTTCTTACTCTTCCAAGAAATCGGTGCCTTGCCTAGAAACAAGCAGTATCCAGTTGTAGAGCGTCTAGTATCTCTACATCTCGCCCAATCAGCATCACAATAGGCCGTAAGTCCCAGGCGTCCATGAGAAGGCAATAAAATTCCCTACCCTGGTGTGTGCTTGACATATCTCAAAACTCTATAAGCAGCTTCAAGATGTGGTTGCCGAGGCTTGTCCATGTATTGGCTTAGAATGTGTACTGCATAAACTAGATTAGGTCTTGTAATAGTTAGGTAAATGAGCCTACCAACGAGTCTTCTATATTGAGAAGCATCTTGTAACAAAACCCCTTCATCTTTAGTTAAGACCAGGTTCTGTTCAATGGGGTATTTGGATGGCTTGGCCCCCAAGAATCCAGCATCTTCAAGCACCTCCAGTGCAGATTTGCGTTGTGAAAGTACTATGCCTTGCCGTGAATGTGCCACTTCAATCCTAAGGAAATAATGCAGTGCTCCCATGTCCTTGAGCTTAAAACATGTTGATAAAAACTGCTTTGTGGCTTCTATATCTTGTAGGTTATTCCCTGCAACAATTACATCATCTATATACACAAGCAGCACTGTGATCTTGTCTTTAAACTTTCGAATGAACATAGAATAATCGGACCAAGATTGAGTGAAACCACCAGCTTGTAATGCACTTGAAAGTTTCAGAAACCACTATCTCGAAGCTTGCTTGAGGCCATATAATGACTTATGTAATTTACAAACATGCTGAGTCTCCCCCTTACCTCCAAAACCAGGAGGTAGCTTTATGTACACGTCTTCAGTGAGATCTCAGTTTAAGAAAGCGTTGTTAACGTCAAGCTGGTGAATGTACCAACCTTTTAATGCTGCAAGGCTCAACAAGACACGCACAGTAGTAAGCTTAGCTACAGGTGCAAAAGTTTCACCATAATCAACTCTTGCAACTTGACTATAACCTTTGGACACCAAACGAGCTTTGTAACGCTCGACAGTGCCATCTGGTTTATACTTCACCTTATAAACCCACTTGCGGCCAATGGGTCGTTTGTTGGGAGGTAAAGGGACGATGCTCCATGTCTTGTTGTTCTGCAAGGCTTGAATTTCTTCATTCATGGCAGCCCGCCACTTAGGATCATGAATGGCCTGAGAGAAAAACTTAGGTTCTCGTGTTTGAGAGAGATTAACAGTAACTGCTCGATGCTTGGGAGAGAGTCTGTCATATGAAATAACCTCAGAGATAGGGTATGGTGTACTTGACACTGCATTGCTCGTGGAAGATGGGGACGTAGGCCGTCTTGACGTGGAAGTCTTGCCAAGCGGTAGGAGGCTTTGTTGCACGTGTAGAGCGTCAAAGCAAAGGTTGGGAAGTAGAGACCTGAATAGGGACAGTATCTGGAGAATTAACATCCGGATTTGGTGGTGGTATAGTGGAAGAAGGAAAGAGCTCATCATCTGGTGAAGCAGAAGTGGGAGATATGGTAGGATCCGAGTGACTTGGTGATTGAGGAGAAGATATGGTAGGATCAAAGAAATTTGGGGTATGCACAAGATCATCTGCGATATGAAAAGGTATAGTTGGAGTAGGAAACAACACGTTCGGTGGTGACGTGGAGTGAGGACTTGAAGAAACCCTAGTCTGAAAAGGAAACTCAGTTTCAAAGAATATTACATCTTTAGAGACCAAAATCTTTGCATAATGTAGACAATAGACTTTGTAACCCTTTTGTCCATTAGGATAGCCTAAGAACACACACTCAGAAGAACGAGGGTCAAATTTTGTAGGACGTAAGGGATGAGTGGAAACAAAACATTTACATCTAAAAACTCATAAATAGGAGTAGGTTGGAGCTTTGTTGAAGAGCATTTCAAAAGATGTTTTGTTTTGCAAAAGGGGTGTTGGTGTTCGATTGATCAAGTATGTAGCGGAAAGAATTGCATCACCCCAGAAAGGTTTGGTTAAGTGAGATTGGAACAAGAGTGCACGAGCCATATTCAGCAAATGTCTATGCTTGCGCTCAGCTATGCCATTCTGTTGTGGCGTATTGATGCAGCTAATTTGATGCAAGATACCTTTTGAGGAATAGAATTGAGAACACTTAAACTCAGGGCCATTGTCGCTACGTACTGTTTTAACCTTACTATCAAACTGATTTTCAACAAGTGTGATGAACTGTATAAGAAGGTTTCGTGCTTCAGACTTATTGTGCATAAGATAAATCCAAGTGAAATGAGAGAAATCATCTATGATTGTAAGAAAGTATTGTGCTCCTGAAATGGATGGAACATGGTATCCTCCCCAGATGTCAACATGAATCAATTCAAAACAACGATTACTCAAAGAAGTACTTAAAGAAAATGGCTTTCGAGTTTGTTTGGCCAAAGGACAAATAGAGCAATGGCTTGTGTCACACGACTTATTGTGCAAGAAAGGGGAAAATGGGGTTATTTTGCTTGACGGGTGCCCTAGCCTCCAATGCCATAGGTCACTGGTTTTGCTGCTCACCGCATTGCACGTTCCTTCCTGAGGCATGTTGAGGCAGTATAGTCCCTCACTCTCAGCTCCCGTCCCAATCATCCTCCCCGAACGTAGGTCCTAAATAAAACAAACATGCTTGAGAAATATGGTGATATAAAATGAATCCAAAGCAAGTTTGCTTATCGAAATGAGGTTCAGGTAGAATGTGGGAACACATAGAACATTGTGAAGGATGAAATGGGATGAAAACGCCATTGTCCCAATGTGAGATACTGAAAGTCTTTTTCCATCTGGTAATCTCACAGTCCTATTGTGCACATGATAACAAGAAGAAAGGAAATCTGCACTACAGACAATATGGTCGCTAGCCCCGCTATCCAAAATCCATACTACATCCTTGTTATGACGATAAAGTGCACAAATTTTACCTGAGATATCTTCAAGGTTTGGTACATTACCCACAAAGTTGGTCGTGGATGGTTTGTTGATGTTCAGCATCTCTAGCAATTGACTCTCATCCTTTGTTTTATTTCCTGCTACTTGGAGACGGTGTAGCAGCCCCATCATTTGATTACACTCTATTTGGGAGAGTGGAAAGCTCACTGCATCCTCCTTTCCTTCACTGGTGATACCAACATGATTGGCCTTTGGATTGCTGGGTCCTTCTCCCATCAGTCTCTTTCTTCGTCTGCAATAGTTATAGGTATGACCATTTCCCTCACAGTAGGTGCACTTGAGATGTGCCCTACAATTCTTTGTGTAATGGTTTGTCATATTACACTTTTCACAATATTTATTTTCTCCTCCCGTGAACTGTGAATCACGAGGAAAAGATGGAGCACTCTTCTCTCGTTTTTCATACTTCTCTGGCCTCTTGACTACAAAAGTCGAGGCTTCTATCATTGATCCACTCTTGCTGGCAATTGCTTCTGCTTGTTTCTCTTGACGAAGCACCATGGCATATCCTTTGTTCAGTGGTGTTAGAGGATCAAGGCTAATGATGTTGCTTCTAGTCTGTGCAAATCCTTGATTCAGTCCCATCAAGAATTTCATTGTCTTCTGAGTTTCCATGAAAGACTTGACTTCTGGAGCAGCATCACAACTGCAAGGAGGAAAAGAGTAGAGGGAGTCTTTCTCATCCCATAATGCCTTCAGTTTGGTGAAGAATGAAGTAATGGATGTACCTCCTTGTTCACAACCATGAATAGCACTCTCAATTTGAAATAGTGCAACTGTGTTCACCTGTGAGAATCTCTCTTTCAATTCCAGCCACATGCTTCGTGCATCTTTACAGTGTATCGCATTGTTGGATATGTCTTTCGACATGGCTCCCAACAGCCACGTTTTCACTAGAGTATTGCATCTCTCCCACTGAAATTGCTCGGAAGGATTATGAGTTGGTTTCGCCAGAGTTCCATCGACGAAGCCCTTCTTGTTCTTGATGGTTAGTGTCGTAAGCATCAATTGTTCCTATGTAGTATAGTTATCTTCCACCAAGGCCTGCGCAATGAGCATGGCGCCTGGTTGGTCTGAGTGGTGGAGAAATAGCGGGTGATTGGAATTCTCCCATGAAGCAGCGTTCTTGGAGGTCTGTTGTTCAAGAGGTTTTTCAACAACAGCCTTCTCTTCATCTCCAGCCATGAGGTGAAGATGGTAAGTGTGTTTGTTGGATTGGTAAGGTTTCTAGGTTCTCAGAAGCGTTGCTGCTCTGATGCCATAAAGAGTTTGTAGATGAATTGTATTTTCAATATATGTGAATCAAAGAAAATTATAGACTTTATATACAACTCCATGCAGATCTTTCCTACGTAAAAGTAGGGATAACTATAGTATGAATCAAAAACCTAACTATGCATATCTTTACAGCTAACCAATCATATCCTAGTATATCATCTTCGATCCCTTTCCTTAATAGAGGTAGATGGTACGGACCATGGAGTTTGAACTGGCACCAAGCTGCCTGAGAAAACTAAAATGTATTTAGTCCAAAAACATATCCAATCAATTAAATCCAGAAACCATTCAAGCCAATTGATCCAAAAACAATTAACTATCGAAGTAGTTTTGATTATGATGGTACCGGCAAGCATTGCTGGTCACATCAAAATTAAGATAGACCGTATGATTTGCATCGTCGGCGCTAATTCAAATTTTAAGCCTTTCAGTATGAGGAACGTGATTGGCACCTATACCCGAAGAAAAGAGACATAGTATATTAGGAAAACAAAGAAAAAAGAATGACCACAACAGGAGAGAAATCGAAAGTGAAATCAATATTGGACGAAGTAGTTTTGAAACCAGGAAGAGTTCTGTAAGGCAAAACTGAAAGAGCACAACTCAATTAACAATGATTTCACAACATATTTAAGAACAATTCTCGAAAGTAAAACAGAGTACAACACAATTAACAATGATCTTCATAGTGCATCTCTAAAAACAGTTGTTGAAAGCAAAACCGTGCATACGATAGTTCTTACCTAGTTTTTAAAATGGCTAAATGAGCCATTATATTAAGGCTGTGTTTGGGGGAGCTTTTCAGCTCCTGTGCTTATAAGCCCAGAGGGTTCTCACTATTTGGTAACTAAACTTCTGTCAGCTTTTTGTAAAAGCTGCTGTGGCTTCCTTAGATAAGCAGAAGCTGCATTCTTCAGCTTCCAGAAGCCAGAAGCCACGGAACACTGTTACTGTAGATTAATGAAAGTTTCAAAATCCCGAAAATTACCCTTCAAATGTAAAACAATTTCAGATCTAACCAACCCTATCGGTATCTCTGTCCTTCATTATTGTTCCTCATCTCTCTCCCTCATCAGAGCCGCACCGGACCCCATCTCTCTCCCTCATCACCCTACCCCTGCTTCCCCGTTCGGTCCTCATCACAGCTGCACCCTACCCATGCTTCCCCATCTCTCTCCCTCATCACAGTCGCACCACACAGTCTCTACTCTCCATCACCGCATCGTCCAGTCCTCATCACAGCCGCGCCCTACCCCTGCTTCCCCAATCTCTCCCCCGTCGCCGCTCCCCGTCTCCGCTCCCTGTCGCTGCTCCCCGTCGCCGGTCCCACAAATCGATCCCCTTCGCCCGCTCCTCGTTGCCGCTCCCACAGATCGCTCCTCGTCGCCGCTCCCATAAATCGATCCCCTTCGCCCGCTGCCTGTAGCCGCTGCCTGTCCCCGCTCCCCGTCTCTGCTTCCTGTCGCCGCTCCCTATCGCCCGCTGCATCCTCACTGCTCCCTCTCCGCCAAATCACCGGTCCTCATCACAGTCACCACTCCCACTATCAATCTCTCCCCCATCGGCGCTCCCCGTCGCCGTTCCCAGGGATCGATCCCCGTCGCCCGCTCCCCATCGCCGCTCCCACAGAAGCTAGAAGCCAGATCGATACCCATCTGTCGGTCCTCATCACAGGTTCTGTTCTTGCTGTGATTATACATGAATCTGACATTTTTGAAGAATCTGAGTATGTATACATGATTTGTATATGAATGAATATGAGGTTGTTTTTTTTGGTTAAGAATCAGAGTGATGATGATGATGAAGATTTTTGTGGTTCATGAATCGGAGTGATGATGATGATGATTTTATGAATCTGAGTTTGTATTTGAATGCATAAAAAATTTTTGATAAATTGGGTCGGTCAATTTGGGAGAAATTTGGGAGAAGCAGGGGATGAGGATAAATTATATGCATAAAAATATTTTGAAACCAGAAATTAAAATTATATAATTGTCTATATTATTTTGTGTTTTTTGATTGAAATTGTAGTGATAAATTGTATGCATAAAAATTTTTTGAAACTAGAAATTAAAATTATATGATTGTTTATAATTTTTTGTGTTTTTTAATTTTTTGATGTTGTGTTTGATTGTCCATATTGGTGTGTTATCTTCCTAGCATTTATGATGCTTTTTATCTGTACTAGATGGCAAAAGAGTCAGCTGTTTGGAACGACGTTTTAGTAAATGTATTTTGTGACTTATGTATCAAGGAGGTGGATAACAATAATCGTCCGCATACTCATTTTAATACGGTGGGATAGGAGAATATAATAAGTTATTTCACTAAAGAAACCACAAAAGAATATACTAGAAAACAATTAAAAATAACTGGGATTCCTTCAAAGATCATTGGAAATTATGAAAAGAATTGAAGGGGAAAGAGACCGGTCTTGGGTGGGATTAGAGGCGTTAAACCATAGATGCATCCGATGAGTGGTGATGTATCAAAATTGAGGTATGTAAATCAATTTTATTATTTTGAGTAACGTTTTTATTTCATTTTAGATATTACATGTGCCTCTAACATTGTTTTTTCAACAATTTTTTTTTTTGTCCAGATAAACAAGGATTATGCAAAGTTAAGGAAAAAAGGAATTGCACCCGAATTTGAAGACAAGTTGGATAAGATGTTCATGGGTATTTCAGCCACTGGTAAGTATGCATATGCACCATCCTCTGCACTACCTATCCCTACAAGTCCACAACAAGGTGACAATGAGGAGAACATTGAAGATAGTGGTGACTCTGAGGACAATGATCTTTTGGCAACCACTCGCCCCAAAAGAAAAAGAAATGATACAAGAGCTCAGAAAGGTAAAGGGGAAATGCCAAAAAAAGAAAAGGTTCGATATGCAATTTATCTTTGCGTGTGCGGGATGAGAAGGGTCCGCTCATGATACAAGAGTATTTCTATCGGTTCTTCGAAATTCTGAAATGAATTTTCCTAAACTTCCACCGGGTAATTTAATTAATTATAGTTACTTTTAGATAAATTTTATGATGCTTTGAATGAAGTTTTGTTAAAATTTTGATATTTCTTTATTTAACAGGAAAATATTATGTTATTGATTCGGGATATCCTCAAATGAATGGGTTCTTAGGCCTTATAGAGGTCCAAGACAACATTTTCAAGAATACCGTAGGCAAGAACCAAGAAATGAAAAAGAGGTATTTAACCAAGCTCACTCTTCTCTTAGAGGCGTAATAGAACGCACATTTGGAGTATGGAAAAAAAAATGGAAGATTTTAAAGGACATGCAAGGTTATTCATTTGAGAAGCAAGTGAAGATTGTCATTGCTACCATGACACTTCATAATTATATACGTAGGCATGCAGATCGTGATAGACATTTTGTCCGCAGTGAAGAAAGAGAAGGTCATGGGTCAAGTGGTTGGATAGAGATGGATGATGATGTACAAGAAGAAGAATATCATGGTCATGGTGCACAAGAAATGGAAACAATAAGAAATAGCATTACTCAAAGTTTGATGAGTGCGCGTAATAACGTGAATATTTAAATATGTTATGTCAGCCTTTTTTTGGTTACTTAATCTAACTACAAACCAATTATTAAAAATGTTATTACTATATTTGTATAAGTTATTTTTAAAATTGTTAAATATTAATAATTTGATAACCATAATTTATAAAAAATGATTTTTATAAAAATATTAATCATTTACTAAATAATTAATGCAAAATAATCTTTAATGTCCAATTTGGTCATTCCACAAATAAAAAGCACAAATCAGTTTAGTTTACCAAACACTTTGTCACTGCTTTTGCCACTGACAGCACTTCTAAAAAGCCAGTTTACCAAACACTCAGCAGCTTTGCTTTTCAGCCACTTATTCTCAGAAATAAGCTGAAACCAGCTTTTCTGAAAAGCACAGCCGTATCAAACACAGCCTAAGGGATCTCTGGACGGATATGTGTGAGAACATGAAAAATCACAAATATCTCTGGCACAGACGAATCGGTACCTGAAGCAGGTACATAGCGTAAATCAGAACACTCATAACGGATTTAGGCCGAAGGGTAAGCCCATGCACTTCGAGAATTCCTTACCCGGGATGTGAGGCTCGGGTGAGAAGTATAGTATTGGATAAATTACCCCGAAAAGGGAAGAAAATCTTACCGGAATATAATAATACCCCGAAGGCACTTCGAAGAGATCGATGGGTTGAGCCTCTATATGGCCTATTGAGTATATCTTGAATAACTTGAGTAAGGTAAAATCAAACTCTCTTTTACTTGAAGACAAATAGCTTACCTAGGGGCAAGGGTTAGGTTACAAAAAAACCATATTACCCCAACATGCATATGCAATCTCCTATATAAGAGAGCACGATTCATCAACTCTAGTAACGAATTCCCCACTGCTCCTTATTAACTTGATTGTTGGAGAATCTGTATCCCATACCACTGGAGATCCCAAAAATATAGGAGTTTAGGATACTCCCTAAATTATAGGATGTAGGATACTCCCAACCATCTCGATCATCTGAAAATAATCAAATAATTTGTTTTCTAGTTATTTTATGTTTCCTAGTCCAATTGGGTTATGTATACTTGTTTAAAGTTTTGTCTGTAAATACCTAATAGATAGAGAAGCATTTGTGGATTTTAGGTTTTGTGGTCTATAAGCTAGGATCGGTCGACACTACCCATATAGGTTGAGCGAGCTACGCTAAGCAGCGAGTGCGATGGACGATATGGACCATCAGAACGATGACAGTTTCAGAGCCGGAGAGAGTATAGATGAAGAAGCATATTATGATTGCCTTGAAGTCGATGACAAATCCGATAAGTTGGGTGAGATTTGGTTCCCACAGAAAAAGAATTATACTATTCTGAAGCAAGAAGAAGTTGCCAAACTTCAGGAGGATGATATTGCACAAGCGTCCACTTTTCTTTCGGTATCAAAATCTGATGCATGCTTACTGCTCCTTCACTTGAATTGGAGGACTGATAATCTCACCGATGCATGGTTTGCTGATGAAAATAAGATCCGAGAAAAAGCTGGCTTGTTGAAGAAACCCTTACTCGATAATGCCAGTGAAGATCTAAGCAGTAGTTGCCGACTATGTTCAGATCGTAATAGTAGTAATATCTCAGCTTCTTGTGGTCATCCTTTTTGTGGAGATTGCTGGACAGGTTACATAAGAAAATCAATCAATGAGGAGGGTCCTGCATGTTTGGTGTTGAGATGTCCTGAACCCGATTGTAGTGCAGCGGTTGGACCTGATTTAGTTCAAAAAGTAATGTTGGCCACAAACCAAGAAGCTGAATGTTATGAGAGGTACAAGCATTACCTATTGAGATCTTATTTGGAAGATCACAAGTTGATCAAGCGGTGTCCTGCACCGGATTGTAACTCCGCTATTAGGTTGGATGCTGGTGGTTCTAGTACTAGCTGTTATCATGTCTCGTGTGTTTGCTCTCGTAGTTATTGCTGGAACTGTGAGGAGGAGGAGAATCATCGTCCCGTGGACTGCCAAACTGCAGGGAAGTGGATGTCCAATATATTAGAATCCGTGCATTACCAGCTCTGGCAAAACCACGGAAAATCAAAGGAAAAAGCTCTTGAAGTATTTGACAAGGTGAAGACGACCGTGCATCAAGAATTATTAGAAGGGCACGAGTTGGATTTTTTGTTAGAGGCATGCAAACAGATGATTGAAGGCAGGCAGGTATTGCGATGGACTGTTGTGTACGATTACTACAACATGAGTGATCATGAGGCGCAGCATCCTAAACGGAAGCTATTCGAGTGCTTGCAAGGCCATGCGAAGTTCAGCGTGAAGAGGCTTGAGAACCAAGTGCAACAGTTTCTCATCTTGGCTAATAGTGATCCCTCTTCATCCTCATCAGTAGTGGAAAAGAAGGAATTTGCAGACTTTCGTGTAAGACTCAAAGACCTTACAAATATGATAGCGACCTATTTTAAGAACCTGGTTAGGGCATTAGAGCATGGGCTTCCAGAGACATGCTGCGAAGGAGCTAGTTGGTCTTGTGAGCGCTGTACTTATATCAATGCAATGTCTGCCGTTAAATGTGGGATGTGTACCGCACACATTCCAGAGGGCGCCGGTTATTGGTCTTGTGACAAGTGCACCTATTTCAATCCTGCGTCCACCACCAGCTGTTCGATGTGTTCATTGGCAGAGTGCTGCTGATTATGTCGTTTTCGCAGAATGGTAGTTTGTATCGTCTTCATCATCTTACAACTGATTGAAAAGTAGTCATTCTAGCTTTTTGTTTAACTTTTGGATAATCAATTTCCAGCCTCAGGATTCTTCTATGTGTCAATTTTTTTTTCCGTTTCGATGACATTATATGTCAATTCATAACGTAGTTTTGTGATCGCTGTTTTCAGTCTCTAATTTACTTGTATAGATGATTGGAATATCCATAATATGATTTAGACATATTACGTAGACACCAAATGCTATATATACATATATGATTATTTTATGTCTTCAAGATATATGACGGTGATTCTTGATGATGTTCATGTGTTGGCAATTTGGCGGAAAATTCTTAGGTTCACCTCTAGGGTGAATGAGTATATTCACCCTAATTGTCGATTAACATATTTTTATTTAATAAATTTATAATTCAACAGTTCATATCTTAAATTGGTCTTTAAAAATTATCTCTGTAAAAAATCAATCGAATTGAATATCGTTTAATTATTTAATTGAATCAAACAAATAGATGGTTCTAACAACACTTAATACTATTATGATGAACGGTCCATGTATTTCATAGAAATAAATAACTAAAACGTCTTCAATTTGATTGATTTTTACAGAGTTAATCTTTGTATTACGTTATACAACATGAATGGTTCACTACAAGAAAAATGGTCTACGACAACATCATATTTACAACATATTATAAATGCTCCTTGTTGCTTATAGTTTTCCACAACGGGCAAACAATGTGTGTTGTGAAAAACTGTATACCACAACATGCGTCATTTGCATGTTGTTAATTTAGTTATTGACAACTCACCTTACACGTTATTATTTGTAAGTTGTTAATCAAAACATTAACAAGTATGGATGCGCGTTGTTAATATTTTCAAAACAACAACGTGCGGCAAACGCTGTTAAAACTTTGAGATAAAAGATACAAGAAAAATAGCAGAACAATTGTGCTCAACATAAAGCACCTGTGGGCTGTGGACTAAAGTCACTACAAACTCAACTCGATCTTTCTCAAACAAAAAAAGAAAACATATATAAAAAAATCAGCCCTCTGAATCCATCAGAGATCCAAAATGTATAAAATCCTGGGCTTGAAGAATTGAACTCTGAAGCTCTCAACTCTCATTCTCTCAAACGGCTTCGCCCTCACCAGCCTAAACCCTAAACCGCACGAAACGATGTCGTGGCTTCCCTCGGCCGTCGCTCTTAATTGCATCAACGACTTCGCCAAGAAGCAAGACCACTTCTCCGACGTCGTCGCCGTCGACCACGTCCCGCTCACCCACTTGGCCGACAGCAGGATCGACTCCACCTCGACTGTGGTCCTCCAATCATTCGCGTACCCCCCACGCACCGCCCAACGTCAGCTACGTCCTTACCAGCTCATCCTTTGCCTCGGCTCCAGCGACTGCGCCACTGACTCCACTTTCACTGCCGACCTCGATTGTCAATCTTCGATGGCCAGATTTCCAACGTTTACTGCTACGAAGGTACTTCGTTCTTTCTTCATATTAGGTGTTCCACTGTTTCACACCTTCAATTTCATCGTCTTGGTTCCTATTGCAATCTAATCAGCACAACATGTTGTTTAGCTTGAAAAGTGTTTGAAGAACTAGCTTTTAGCCTCGTAGCTGCAGAACACTGTTATTCATTTGCTTATTCATGTTTGCTTGTTCCTCCTGAATTGGCATATTGTCGAACACTAGGTGTGCATTGAAAATAAAGATGACTCATGCTAGATAGTGAAATTGATATAAAAATTCGATTGAAGGATGTGAGTATGAGACATTGCAGTCTTACTGTGTACAACTGTGGACAGTATAATGAGAATTAGATAAAAGTGATTTTGAGAGTGACTTCGAAATACTTTAATTTTAGCTGTCACTATTAGCAAAAAAAACAATTACCCATAGATTTTAATCTGTGTGTAATAAGACTTTGTCACACGAATTTCAGTGTGTGATAGCTTTTACCCACCGTACACGCACAGATTGAGTTACCGTGTGCTTTGGAGGAGGGGTAATACTCATCTCACAATGATTATGTTGTCCGTGTGAATATTATACGTGAACCCCACATCTTTTCTATAAATATTAAATACCATAACGAAATGCAGTCCGTGTGAACAACTCTATTTCACATGGAATTCTGTGCCAAATATGTAAACTCCATTTCACACTTATTACTGTGCGAGATACAACTCACACTGATTTTTGTGTCAAAACTTATAACTATTGACACTGATTTCCGTGTGAAATCCCTATACCATAACTCTCACTGATTTCTGTGTGTAAAAGTAACAGCATGTTAAAAAGAAAAAAAAATCTGCAATAAATTTACTACAAATATTTACAATAAAATGAACAAATCCACAACTCAATCGAAAATATTAAAACTTTACATTCATAACAAGATATTCTTTACATTTCACAAATGCACAAATATATGAAACTCCACAATTCAGGCGAAGATAGGGGCTGCTTTGGTTCTGTTGCATCATCAAGTGAAGAATGAGGACATGTTCATTGTTCTCCGGATGAAAATTTATTGGGAATTTTGTGACTCGCGGCTTGTCAGCTAAAATGCTTCTCTGGACCCTATCAATCAGCAACTTAGGGGGAGGTTCCTCTCTCAGTTGTTCATCATCATAATCATTGTTCACATAGTATCCCACCCTAACAAACTCCTGGCCCATATATGAACATGTCAACAGCAGTATTGTGACACCAATGATATCTTCATCACGTATTTTTGACGGCTCTGGAAGGTCAGCCTGCCAGGAGAACAAAACACATAAGAAAACAGAAAGAGGATTGAGTTTCACATCCATGTTGGAAACCTTAAATAACCTTGAGAACCTGATACAAGGAATTGGTATAATTATATATCTCATGTCAACAAACCTATAACTTTGCAGCTAAAGATGAGATCATTCAAGGAGCTGGACATGCTAGTATGCTGCCACTTGCAGATGACTACTCTATTACAGACTGCAAAGGGATCACAGTTTCATTCACACGTTATTAGGTGGACGTGCAATACAGATATGCGCATTCTTCATTTTTTGCAGGAAATTCCTATCATCCTAAAACCCAAAATCAACCATGCTTGTTGAAAGCAAAGTTCTGAACCTAGAAATGTTCAACGTCCAGCATCCTTAGACCCTGAACCAACTATTTTAATCTAGGTATGCCACAGATTCTGCCATTCCCCTGGAAGAACCAAGACAGATATAAATCATAGACCAAGTAATTGTTCGTGTTGGTCATCAGACCAAGAAAAAACAGAACCACCTACAATAGGATATAACAAATAAGTTACATTTATCCTCTTTCAATCATCAGTTAGAGACCATCTAACAATATAGAACACAAAACCATGCTCTATAAGTAAAAAGTTAGGCAAACTTGAGCCATCAAGAAATTTGTACCGAGACTTAAGGTCAAGAAATTGAGCTTTCCCTCAATTGTATTATATTATGCTTTCACCACTGCCTCGAGAACTCGGGGATTTTTCAAAAGGGCAATCATGAACACTCCCATCAATAACATCCCTAACGCTCAATATATTCAAGAAGATCCCTAAATTCTCATTTGCAGTCCATAAATTCTTTGTTTTGCTTAATCAAATTTTCATTACAGACCCCAATTACAAAATCCCAACAAATTTACAGCAAGAGATAAATCAAATTCAACTATTTGGGGAAGAAATTATAAGAACCCTAGCTGAACCTAAACAAAACCAAACGAGCATTTTGCCGCAAATTCATCCAATACAGAACAAAAGAAGTAAAATCTCAGATAGACAAATAACGGGTTTAACAGGATTACCGTCTTTGAGGGAAACCAAGCACTCGTATGAGGAATTCAATTTCAATTTCAAATGGGTGATTCATGATTAAATCAGATTAAGAAGAAGAAGATAATAAGAGAAGAAGAAGACGGTGGGGGATGAGAGAGAGGGAGACAGAGGAGAATTCGGAGGAGGCTTTTCAATTTACCGAATCTGGTTTTAAGCAGCATTGATGCACGGAAATCTGTGTGTTTATAATATTTCACACAAAAATCTGTGTGAAATACATTTATATTTGTTGCAAATATCCATGTGAATTTACCTCATATATTGTCATTCAAATATTTACGACAGCACCCACAGTAATCCGTGAGAATATCCAATTATTGAGCGGGAATAAATTGATTGGCCCGTCCTTATTTTTTGAAACTACATAATTAGTCATTAGCTTTTATTTTTATTGATAATAATTTTCTTTTAAGTTATTTTACCACAGAAATCCGTGTGAAATACATACACATTTACAACAGAAATCTGTACCAAAAACTTATTGTAACGGAAATTCGTCCCTCCATAACTCACATAAAATAAAAAATTAATGATTTGTAAATAAACTAATTTATAATACGTATAGAAATCAGTGTGAATTGATATTTTCACAGATAACCGTGTGAAAAAATTTTAGTTTTTACACAGACATCTGTTACTGTTGTTTATTCACATGGATTTCCGTGTTAACATTTCACACAGAAATTCGTGTGTTACTCATTCCACACATAAATCTGTATCAAAAACTTATTGTAACATTTAGTTGACCGATGTCGTATCCACCAACAATTATGCTAATAGTTTTACAGACATGTATTGGTCAATCGACGACGAGAGATGACAAATAGAGCTTGAAAACTCTTGGTTTATCAGCGGTTTCGATGAATAGATCGAGATCCAAACAACTTCGAAAATAGCTGAAATTTTGACCATAATTATATTTTCTTATCATGATAACATCCAACGGTTGATTTTGATAAAATCTATTTCTTCTGCATTGTTCCTTGTAGAAGGTATACCTTTCATTGTAACTAATAAACTAGTTATACCACATTAGTAGACATATAAGAATTTTGTGCAATCCAAAAATTAAAAATTGATAAATTTGACATTACACATCTATTTATAGCGTATTAATAGGTATGGTGTAAAAAAATTAACTCAATCCGCCGTTATTTTAATATCAAATAAAGTGGTTAACCTTATATACACCTATACTTCCTTAAGGGGAGTTAAACCACGAGGAGAAAAACTTTTCAAAATTTTTACATTATTTGGTATACCACATATTCATGAGAGTATGAGAGCTGACAGATCGAAAAAATAAATTGCGAATGAGCGGTTATGAGTATATTAGTTTTATGTGGTATTTAGGGTTCAGGGTTGATCTAGTAGATCGAGACCTAAACGATAACAAAAATAGCTGAAATTTTGACCATAACTATTTATTCTAATCATGATAACATCCAACGGTCGATTTTAATAAAGTCTATTTCCTCCACATTGTTGCTCATGAAATGTATACTTTTCTTTACAACTAATAAACTAGTTATACCACATTAGTAGACACATAAGAATTTTGTGTCAAAATCGAAAATCAATAAATTTGACATGACCCATCTATTTATAGTGTATTAATAGGTATTGTGTAAAAAAAATTAACTCAATCCGCCATTATTTCGATATCAAATAAGTGGTCAACCTTAGATACACCTATACTTTTCCATACGGAATTTTGTAGCTAATTGTTCTTTGCACACGGATATCCGTGTGAAAAGGTTTTAGTTTTTACACAGACATCTGCTACTGTTATTTATTCACACGGATTTCGATGTTAACATGTGCACAGATATTCGTGTGATATTCATTTCACACAAAAATATGTACCAAAAACTTATTGTAACGGAAATCCGTCCCTCTATAAATCACATAACATAAAAAATTAACGATTTCTAAATAAAATAATTTATAATACGTACAGAAATCAGTGTGGATTGATTTTTATAAATGTAAGATGTCCGTGTGTTATCCTTTTTTTGTTTTTTGTTTTTTTTTTACAACAGTATCCACAGTAATCTTTGGGAAAATTCAAATATTGAGCGGGAATAAATTGATGCTACGCCCTTATTTTTTGAAAATAAATAATTAGTCATTAGCTTTTATTTTTATAGCTAAAATGCTTTTCTTTCAAATTATTTTTCCACAAAAATCTGTGTGAAATACTTATATAAGAACAATGGCAAAATTTGATCAATATGCTAATTATAAGTAGAATAACCACGGAATTCCATGTGAAATACCTACACATTTGCAACTGATTTCCGTGTATATTTACCTCAATTGTCAGTCAATCATTTACATGGAATTCTGTGTGTAGTCTCATTTTTCATACGGAATTCTGTAGCCAATTTTTCTTTTCACACGGATATCTGTGTCAATATTTTCACACAGATATTCATGTATTACTCATTTCACACAGAAATCTGTATCAAATACTTATTGTAACGGAAATCTGTCCCTCAGTAATTCACATAACAAAAAAAATTAATTATTTCGAAATAAACTAATTTGTAATACGTACATAAATCAGTGTGAATTGATTTTCACACAGATATCCGTGTAAAAATATTTTACCTTCGCCTCGAGGCACAAATGCTAAAGGATTTGGTTACCATCTGATTCTGTTGGTCAACAACCATTGGAAACGCTCCCCGCTACCTTTGTCACATCTTTGGAGGGTATCCCGCCGGTTCCCTATAGCCGCTCAAGGCAGCATATCAGTTTTTCCTTTATACTTTACTTGGATATGTTTTTATGCTATTAGCTATTCTGTTGATTCTTCTCCAACCTGCTTTATCTTTCTCCTTCTCCTGGAAAAGTGCATTTCTTGATTCAATTTGTCTTATTGGCGCCCTTCTCTCTTGAAAGAGGAGTTCTTACACAGACATCTGTTACTGCTGTTTATTCACACGGATTTTAGTCGATATTGTTATTATATAAATTACTGTGAACCTAATTATGCTCTTTTTACACGGATATCTGTGTCAAAATTTCACACAGATATTTGTGTGTTACTCATTTCACACAGAAATCTTTATCTAATACTTATTGTAACGGAAATTCGTCCCTCCATAATTCACATAACACAAAAAATTAATGATTTTAAAATAAACTAATTTATAATACATACATAAATCAGTGTGAATTTATTTTCACACAGATATCCGTGTGAAAATGTTTTAGCTTTTACACAGATATTTGTTACTGTTGATTATGCACACAGATTTCCGTTGATATTGTTATTGTATAAATTATTGTGGGCCTAATTATGCTGATTTCACATGGATTTCTGTTAGTATTTATATTTTGCACAGATATATGTGGCTTTTAACTACAGTAAATCCGTGTGTGTTGTTATTTTGCTAGTAGTGTGTATTGGGAATCATCCTCTGAGAGTGATGGTCTAATGGTTGGTGTATCAGGTATTCCTTTCTGTAAACTACTACACACTTCTAAGCTATACATGCATTACAGCAGGGGCATCATGCTTGATCTTAAGTATTATCTTCTAAATAGTAAGTTGAATTTCTATGCAATGATTCTAATTAAATTAATACAAAGACTAAAGATTATTGCCCTGAAACTCTTAAGGAAGCTAGCTAGCTACTATTATGGTACTGTTTAATTACTGAACCACTTTCTTCATTCCTTGACTAATTATGCTTTAATATGTTTGTTCGAATTTGGAATAAGTCTTTTATTATTTATTAATAGTCTATTTGGTCATCATACTGAGAAGATTTCATATAGTTTATCGGAGCTGGTCTGCACTTACAGAATAGAAGATTTTGGTTTGATTCGTACAATTCTAGCAAAATTGTGGTTGATTATTATGTTGCTGAAATGCTTTCATGTAGGTAGCTAAGATTGTGTATGTACTGCTTGTAATTTGTGGCAACGTTTGATGTGTCGGTTTGTGTAATTTGCATTGATCGATCAGATTGATGTTAATGTGGTTGTGTATATGCAGATGATGCGAAATGTGGTACGCCGACATGGATATGCAAGGGGCTTACTTATTTTCTTATTTGCAGGCCTGGTTTACTTCTATCTCTAAGGTTGGTTTGTTGCCTTAAAGTAATCTTCAACTTAATTATTACTATACAGTGCTTTGAATTTATGCCCTTGTTTTATGTGATCATGTTCAGGCTTTTGATCTGTTGGAAATGGTAAAGGCAATCAAAGGTATTGTCTAGCAGAATGTTTTTGATAGAAAGCTGCAAGTAGTCAAGCAGTTAGCTGCTATCGTTACTCCATTATTGGTAATTGGATAGTCCGGTAAAACTATAAATGTTGAGTAAAGAACACAGGTTCAAAGATATTGGTGTTAGTTTCCTAACTGTTGGACAATGCTTTCATGTTTTCAGTATCTATCGCGCAGGCATAGCTTTGGATATTAAAAGTTTCGTTGGCCAAACCAGCTGCTAGGATTCTTGAAATTACTAAAAAAACTGCACAGAGCATTAGAACCCGATAGGATCTATTGAACTTCCTCTTAATTTATGATATTTGTAGTCACAACAATGCTTGTTTTGTCAATTACCAATGATTCACAAAGGATTCAGTACTTTGTCTTGCATTTTTTGTAAGGAATATATGTATTAGACAATATGGTACTCTTAATGAAATGTATATTTTTCTTTTACATGGTTAGTCTTCTAATATTGGCATGGGAATGTGCTCAAGTAATGGTGAATGTTAATAGAGTTATCGAGAAAGGTAAAGGAAAGAACCCAGCAAATTGGGTGCAATAATATATATTGTAACATTATAACAACGTATTCAGTAATATGACAACATACCATGTATGCTGTCGCAAATTGAAGACAACATGCTGAGAGTGTTGTTAAAACTTACAACATGCACTTGAAACGTTGTCGAAAATTTATGACAACGTGCAAAGCTCATTGTTGAATAATTACAACAACGTGCTTCGCCTCTTTTTGACAATGTGCAAAGCGCGATGTTAAGGACTCGTGGACTTTTAATGACTCTGGCATCTACAACATGCGTCAAACGTTGTCAAAAGTGATTGACAACGTGAATTGCAAGTTGTTAAACATGTTTTTTTCTTGTAGTGGTTAGATAAAAAAAGTATAAAATTATTATGCGTTAATCGCAAAAGATGATGAATATGAGCACATTCACCCCTAGGTGAACCTAAGAATTGTTCAACCTCTTACTCAAAAAAGTGGAAATTAAAAACGATTAACACATGTTGACATAAGGTTGATTGAATGAAGTTAAAATCATTTCTCATCCCAAACATGCATCCCGTCACTAAACGATCGATACAAAAGACAAATAGCTAACAGAAGGTCCTAGATTAATAGAAAAGAATTAGCGAGCGCTCTCAAAATATAATAAAAATTGGAGGCAGAAATTATCTAAGTTTGTATTGACCAATAAGGTAAGACGGTTTTATGTTTCCCTTTATGCATAATTCAAATTTTAATATAATAAATTTGGCGTGGAGATGAACCTTCCAACTTTGATTGAATTCTAAACTCGTTTAAAAAAAAATTAGGAGGCAGTAGCATATATATTATGTAGATAGAAACTGTATAAAGCTGTCGATGTACTGGTAGCTAGTCTGGATTTGATTATAGTGTCAATTACTATTCTCAATTATTGGATTATAATCAAATGATTGAACAAACTAAAGCTTGATCCTATTCCCAAGTTGCGTGCAGTACTAACTACCAAGAGTATGGCTTTACTCTTCTCCCACTTTATCTTGTTTCGTAGAAGTACACTCCGGAAGATTATGGGTAGGAGATCGAACGATTGTGAGACTCTAAAGAGTAAAGAGAGACAAAGACAGGGAGAGAAGCAATGAGCATCAATATGTCATCATAATGAGTTGGACCAGTACTAGGTCCATGCATCATATATATCTTGTGGATGACTTTAAAACCATATTACAGATACTAATCTGGTTCAGAACCCTGCTTTTAGGGACTATGAAGGTCAAATATATGGAGGGTCTTGCGTTTAAGTTGACCTTATTGGGTTGTTGTTCGACAACTATGGATGTGGAACAGAGAATCTCTCGTTGCAAAACAGATAAGATAGAGATATACATTAATATGAGTTGGTCATATACTTCTAATAGTTGTTATCAGTCATTTTATGATAGAACTCTGCATGTTACTGTTTTAAGTGATTAATTAAGAACAATATTAGTGAGTCACACGAACTTCATTACACATTGCATCCTATCTAAAACTATAATTCTCTAAAAGTTAAAATTCTAGATGCGAAGAAGAAGGATGAAGAAAGTAAAGAAGATAATATACTAATACATGATTTGAAGAATGACTCTTTAAGTTTTCAGATAATAAGTGGAACTTAAAATTCAAGTGACATCATCGAAATAAGTTCAGTAAAACCCACAAACAAGTAAAATACTACTAATGGACTCTCAAAAGTCAAAACCCCAGATAATATTTGTTCTCTCCTATATTTCACTGTTCATATAGTTTATTATAGATATCCATATTATCAAATTTGGAAGGTTACGACAGGTGATGGGTGTTTGGCTCCAGTTTTTCTTGAGCTGGTCAACAGTCTTTTTCTGCGCCGGCGTCCCAGCACGGTTCGGGTGTGGTCGTTGGGAGTGTCTCTTGACCTGACTTCCTTCGAGCGATTGAGGACGATGAGAGCACCAACCTCGTCACAGGATTCTTTATGCCTCGTGGTGAGGACTTTGCTGTAGTTTCTTCTTGTCACACAATCAATACTCAATATTGTAGATTGAGCAGAGTGAAATCACCAAGAAGTATTGAGATCTTGCTGAAGTGTGATTTTAGCTTCGCTGGGTTGCGAGGGCGTTACCCTAGCTTGGTTAGTTCTGTAACCGTTGTGGTCGTGGTACTACAGTCGGCTCCTAAGCAAACTAGGACCGATGTACGTTGAATCGTTGACAGAGGGTTTGGTGGCACTGACAGTCGGCTCCTGAAAAGACTAAAACTTGAGTGTGATCACCGGTAAGAGAAAGAAAGGGATTTTCCAGAGAGACTTGAGAAGTCGTAGAGATTCTTTGACGAAAATGTGTGTATCTACTTCGTCGTAGCCTCTATTTATAGGCTACCAAGCCATAGTGGTTGGCCTTAAACAAATCATAATGGGTTAAGCACTTAAGCACTGATGAAATTGTTAGGTTTAAGTACTTAAACACTAATGGAATTGTGATAGGTTTTCCAATTAAGCCACCATGAAATGTAGTTGAATGCTTCCCCACGTATATGTCATATTCCTTAATTGAATGGAGTACGAATATTCGCATGGGCGTGTCTTTTCTTGCAGCTTGCATAATTTTCCATAATTCTGCAGATAGGCTTTATTTAGCCTCTAAATAATATATTTCGAACTTGTCGACAATATAGCTTGAGTCACTGACATTGACTCAACTTCTCCAAGACATGTCTTATCAGGTCAAAATGCTATTTTTCGGTTCAAACAATGAGTTCAAATTCAATTAGAAAGAAAGATGCACTATGAATCTTTCTTTTATACGGTCGGTTTGCTATATCTACGGAAGCTACAAGTCAATACGTACATGAATTTTTTTTAATTATATGATGCAAACATTTTAGAATAATAATCCGCATTCTGCAATCATGCAAATGCATAATTGCATAGTGGATGGACCTACTTGCTACTTAAATATTGATCAAGAAAAAGTTGCATGATTAGATAGCTAGGGACCCTCTCTTAGTTGTTTTATGTTTTCACGATGCCATACTCCTCGGATCACTGTACTATCCCATGTTGCGACAACTTCCTTTGTGTTTGCAAATGACAACAAAAAGGTCCTCACAACTTTTTGTCACATACTTACTTCAATATGGTGGAATCTTTACTCTCCATAGACTACATTACATATTTACATGGTATATATTATGGGGAAGGTTAAATTAGTTCCGACCTATTAATTCGAATTGTGGAAAAAACGCATGTTTATGACGTATGAGTTGTATAGATGATTCCGATAAAATCATGTTCAAACTATACCTACCATTCACATAATCTCCATAATGTCACATGGATTACGTGACTTCCAATCCACTCCTTTTCGAGTTTTGCATAGGACTCTCATGAAGAAGGTAGATGGCGAGTAAAGGTAGTAGTCCGTGAGGATCTGATTCGCTAATTGCTTGTTCCTTTTGCACTTTACACCTGGAATAAAAATACGATTTTGTTTGGTTGCCTTTACACCAAATAGCAATCTGGTTTCTTTAGACTTATCTCAAGTACACAATCTGTTTTTGGTTTAAGTTTTCTCGATAGAACCAAACACGTCCAAGTCATTAAGATCAAGACGTGTGAAATATAAATTTACCAAAACAAAATGACAAATTTGTATTATTCTAGTCTATCTACATTGTAAACTAGTAATAATGCCGTCAGTAACCATGTCAAAATCATCTAAGCAACATTAAGTTTTGACATTAAAAATGAAAGTCAGTTCATGACACGTCTCATGTCCTTCTTCTTCTTCTTTTTTGTTACAATAGGTTACTACATTACTATCTTTTTCTTCTTTGTGTTATCCGTCGGATATGGTATTTCGATTATCATTCTCAAAGAACCATATCATATTCCGGAGCATGTATTCTTTTCGAAAAAAAAATCTACCAAGCAAGTTGATAGATATCCCCATATGTATTAATGGGTGAACTAGAGAATAACAATAGTGACAATAAAAAACATATGTACAGATTCTCAGAAACTTTCTCTTTTCTCTCATCTTATCAAATTCCGGGACAAAAACAAGAGAAAAATTCTCAAATGGTACCTGAATTATGGTCAAATGCACATTTTGGTACATAAACTTTCAAAACTACCCTAATGGTACCTGAACTATTGCTCCGTTTCTCCATATGGTACTTCCGTCAAATGTGCCGTTAACTTTGCCTATAATTTTTTTTTTTTTTGAAGATGAATGTCATCCAATAAAAATGAGCCACGTAAGCAAAGTTAACAGCATATTTGACGAAAGTATCATTTGGAGACACGGAGCAATAATTCAGGTAACATTAGGATAGTTTTGAAAGTTTAGGTACCAAAATGTGCATTGGACTATAGTTCATGTACCTTTTGAGGATTTTCCCCCCAAAAACAAGTAAAAAGAACCCCAAATGAAAACCAGATTCCTTTTTAGACTTGGCTCAAGTACAATGTTTTGGTATAAGTTTTCTCAGTAGAACCAAACACGTCTCAATTCAATGAGATCAAGACGTGTGAATTTTTAATTTACCAAAACAAAATGTCAAATATTTGTCTTATTCTAGTCTATCTGCATTTTAATCTAATAATAATGCCGTCAATAACTATGTCAAAATCACTATGTTGCATGGTTAAGCTTTCACATAAAAAATGGAAGTTCCCCCGTACTGCTTTTTTGTCCTTTCATGGGACGTCTGATTTGCCTTCTTCGATTACCATGGATAGTAGCATTACTGTCTTTACCTTCTTTGTGTTATTTGTCTGATACTCCGATATGCTAATTGCCTGATTTGATTACCAATATCGGAAAAAAAATACTATATGCCGGAGCATGTGTTGTTTTCGGAAAAAATCTAACGAAAGCCAAATCTGCTAAGCAAGTTCTTGGAGATAGATATCCCCATATGCATTGATGGATCCGTGAATGAGAGAATAACGATGGTGACAATAAAAATATATGTACAGATTTTGAGAAACTTTCCCTTTTCACTCATTTTGTCAAAATCCGGGACAAAAACGAGTACAAAGAACCCGGTCAATGATAATGAATGTTCTTCCGTTCAGTGATAATGGATTTTCTTCCGTTCAGTTTCTCCGGACAATATATAGCCCCATATTGTAATATTATTACCCAAAACTCCATGATTGAGCTTTTCCGTTATTCACCGGAGACTTGTTCTTCCGGTTTGTATATCAGACACGACAGCTGCGGCCTCAGCTTGTCTTTCCACATTTGCTGCTGGCAATTCTCCGCTATTCTTTCCCGCTTGTTCAACTCCACCACCACCAGCTTCTCCGTTAACCGGTAAATCCCAATGGCGACGATCAAATTACCATTCTGCCCCGCCAACTTTGCCCCCCAGCTCTTCTTCTCCATCACCGTCATCCCCCCCGCCAATGCCACCTCCTCCACCTTCTGAATGATCCCCTCCGGCGTCTCCGCCGACACGAACCGCTCCCCGCAGTCGGAGATTTCCGGCTTCCGGAACAGCCCCGAGATGTCGAAGCCGGAGGAGAATGAAATCAAGTCGAAGGCGTTCAACGGCGTGTCGCTGTCTTCGTCTCTCCACTCTTTCATGTTAAAGTCCTCCAGGTGAAACTTCACGTCCTTGTAACCCACACTGAACCAAGGATCCTTGAGAATCTCTTCGACGGTGATCCTCGTCTCGACGTTCGTGTCCAGCAAGCGCGAAATCAAATTTTTCAGGTCAGGCGACGTCCACCTCGGAAAGCGAAACTCTCCTTTGTAAATTTTCCGGTACATTACCATCAGATTGGGGTCGTTGAACGGCAAGTAACCGGCGTTGAGAACAAAGAGTATGATGCCGCACGACCATATGTCCACCTTGGCGCCGTCGTAGCCTTTCTTTGCGAGAATCTCCGGCGCCACGTAGGCGGGGGTGCCGCAGAGAGTGTGGAGAAGCCCGTCGGAACGGATCTGCTCCGTCACGGCGGAGAGTCCGAAATCCGAGACCTTCAAATTCCAATTCTCATCCAACAGCAAATTCTCCGGCTTCAAATCGCGGTGGAATACGCCGCGGGAGTGGCAGTATCCGACGGCGGAGATCAGCTGCTGGAAGTACCGACGGCTGAGATCCTCGCTGAACCGCCCCTTGGATATCTTCCCGAACAACTCGCCGCCTTTCGCGAACTCCATGATGAAATAGATCTTGCTCTTGGTGGCCAGCACCTCGTAGAGCTTCACGATGTGCGGGTGCTGCAGCCGCCGCATGATCGAGATCTCGCGCTTCACGTTCGCCGTGAAGCCTCCCTTGAGCACCTTCTGCTTGC
Source organism: Rosa persica (assembly GCA_025331145.1). Taxonomy (NCBI): domain Eukaryota; kingdom Viridiplantae; phylum Streptophyta; class Magnoliopsida; order Rosales; family Rosaceae; genus Rosa; species Rosa persica. The sequence goes on along the minus strand of WFKR01000003.1, from coordinate 7,189,217 downwards.
TCACGGCCTTGATCGCCACGCTCCGCCCGTTGCTGACATCCCGCGCGTGGTAGACCTTGGCAAAGGCGCCGCGGCCGAGGAGCTTCCCCAGCTCGTATTTCCCGAACAAGGCGCCGCCGCCCTCCTCCGAGGATGCTTCGGAGGCGGCGTCGGAGACGACCTCGATCTCAGGCATGGATTTGATTCAGAATAACAAATCCCCCATATCCCTACTGAGACTGGCAAATGCAAGCCTCGACTTTTTGAAGCCGAACCCCGAACCAAACCAACAAACAGAAAAATTGTTGAAACTAAATGATGGGTGTTTCAGAATGGGATTTTGGTTTTGTTTATACGAATTCGAATACGATTTTCCTTTTTTTTTTTTTTTTTTTTTGGAGAGTCTGGAATTTGTGATTATAAATAGGAGTTGGTCTGGCAGAGGGAGGCTTAAGCTTTTATATAAAGGAAGTGGGTGGATACGTTAAACTTGGTAAAGGACACACCTTAAAGGTTTACTGCTCCTTCCTTATTGGGACTTGGGGAAAAGGAATTGCGGCCAACCACGTGGCTGTTACGATTTGGTCATTGTTTTGTTCTTTTCAAACCACTGCTGTCGCCTGGTTTGGATAACGTACGGTGGGGTTCACAGGACTTTACGTTGATGTCTAGTTTGTTTTGGTTTAACGGTTAATTAAACACCGAGCCGCGGTAAAAAAAAAGAATATGTAGATGATTACATTTAATGTTTTGTCTTTCTAATTCCTGGTCAAAAAACAACAGGTAAATAACTCGCTAAAAGAATAGTCGTTGTGAGTTTGTGACCATTTCTGTTCCGTGGGTGCTTTGGTCATGGATGAGACCGTCACGTTTTCTGTATTTGTGTGTTTATGTCAGTGAGAATTTTCTACGCGGGTGATGCCTTGTGAATGATGTAAGAATTAACATTATTTCTTTTTGTATCTTTGTAGGTAAGTTTAACTATGTTATGTGATGAGATCAATTACTTAACGAGTGTATGTTCTTGACCTGAAATACTAACTCCACGAACTATTTTTGGAGTATTATTGTTCTATTCTTTTGATATTGACTTGTTTTTAATTAAAAATTTATCAATAATGACATAAAAAAAAAGAGGATTTTTTTTTTTAATTTCATTTCACCTTCATACTTTTTACACCTTAAATCAATTGTGGACATGCACTTTTAATTTTATCATATGTATCATTTTACTCTCCAATTTAATCAATCATATCCAATTATGAAAAACTAATCTGAGCATTTTGTAAACTGAAAACGTGTCTCTGATGGGCTCCTTTGTACTGTGTGGCATGAGGAATTATATCATAAGTTATTATAATTTCAAAATATATCACACAATAGTTGGCAAAAAAAACTACCGTTTGGACAAGATTGATTAAAATTGATAACTATAGGGGCACCCGTGATGAAATTAAAAGTGCATGGAGCACATATAATATACGACGTAAAGGTTAGAGAGTTAAAATAAAATTTACCCTTTGATTATGAAAATTTTCCCAATCATTGTGTTATTTTCGAGTTGATGAAGTTCGTATCATTGTGTTATTTTCGAGTTGATGAAGTTCGTATTTCAAAACAAAAGTGAATTATCCTCCTACTAATATTCCCCACTTTTCCAAAATATCATGGGATCTCAACTCCTCCTAAACCCTAGCCTCCTTGCCTTCAGGCTCTATCAACAGAGAGCAATGCCAATCCCCGACGGAATTGCTCTCTTTGTCTCTCGTTGCGTCGTTGCAGCCATCTAAGATTGGTTTGGCGTCGTGGTTGTCATATTTCGTTGCTCTAAAGACACTCGTGTTAGGAGCGAGTTTCTCGTGAATAAGGGGTTCGCTAAGTTAGGATGGAGGCTTTAGCCATGGAGAGGCAAACTAAAGTCCTCCTCAACAATTATTAGTTCCTTATCGGTTTAGAATTAGGGATTAGCAATTTTTCATTAATTTATCAGCAAAGAGTGTGACAAATTAATGAAAATTTCCACACTGTGTTCTATGTTACGACTAATGAATAATGCCTAACCATGTCATATCATATTAATTGATCTGTTGGCTTCATCCTCGCTAATCAAAATTTGTGGAGGAAACATAAAGTATTTACTAGTGGCCATATATAATAATATGCAATTATGCATATATGCCCAAGTTGATTCTTTTTTTTTTTTTTGGTTACAAGTTGATTCTTTATTTTGCAACAGATAGAAGGAGCTAGCTCTTATTCTTCTCAGAGAATACTTCATATAAGAAATCTTAGATAGATGCTCTGCAACAGAGAAACACAATAATGGAAGATGTTTGTTTTTTTTCTTTTGATTAATGGAAATTGTAATTAGTAAATAATTATAATGACAGACATGATCACCATCATTAGCTTAATTAAACACTTCTCTTCCACTTAACTAAGAAGATTAATTCATTCATCATGTGCATCGTGCCTAGAGGATGCTTTCCCATTACATTAGGGCACTAATGAATAATTAAACTAATTAACTAGTAATAGCTAGCTTAATTAGCAACTTGCTTTTGCGCGGGATGCGAAAAACCTTAAACACTGCATTTGGTCCACCGTCCACATGAATATAATATTATAACGATGAAAATGTCATGTCAACGGTGATGTGGGAGCACGTACCGGCTGGGGTTTCTGTTTTTCTTTCTATGTCTGCTAGGGTTGGGTGAGAGTGTGAGACTGGGCTTGAAATCAAGCATGAAGGGTGGCTATATGGAGCTTGAAACCGACTCTACTGCAAATTGTGAAGTAAACCTTCATCGATTAGGGTTACATAATTAGATAGATCTGGCCCCAGAGCGATACATCGGTTCTGTACTACTCTAACAAAGATTGCCCATAACGTGCAACAAAACAGGTATGGCGCACACTAGTGCCGGGACTGCTCGACCGAACCATATCCATCATAGCTATTCATCTTCTTGCCTAGTCAATCATTAAGGGATCCACTTCTGTCCGGTCAACTTTTAAGGAATAGTTCCAGCGAGTTGCAACAAGGTCAAGTTCAATAATTCGTATGCAACTTTATCTACTGTACTCTCGAGTTAAAGTTAATCCTATCATTAATCATTGGAGTGCTCCGAGTTAAACTATAAGTAAATCCCTCACTATATGATGCAAATTATGCACCCTTTTCATGAGCGAGGTTATGAGTTGTAATTTCATAATTCATTTGTCAGTTACTGTTTGAATGGTTTTTTTCTTTAATCTCAATTGTGTGAGTGAAATTTATAAAAAAAAAAAGAGTACACGAAAACAAGAGGCACGTAAAGTTATAAACCTTATTCCACCAAATTTAACAACAAAACATATATCCCGCAACTAATAAACATTACTAATAAAAATAAAATTAGGAAGCCCCAACCAATCATTAACATAGACTTGCTAAGAGATTCATTTAATTAAGGACAATTCATTTTGTAGGTTATTTGCTTTTTCTTTTCCTTTTTTTCCCCTCCAGATATTTTTCAAATAAAAAATCATTAAAATCTAATTAATGTCACCACCCTGCCAGTTAATAAAATTAATCATTTTTTTTGTCCCGATGCATTGTATCTCCTCGTAAATTTTAGATCTTTCTAGGGTTGATTTTCAATTGTGAGTAGATTTACTGTATATGTTCTGAAAAATTCTCACATTGTGATCGGCCTAACTGTTCAACGGGAGTAAGAGAGGAGAGGAGCTAGTGTGCTCTCACTGATACGCGGGTCTCTTGCGTCTCAGAAGTTGTTGTGTCTCTTGCATTATTGTTCTTCCGTCTTTTGCGGTGTATATGCACGAGTAAAGAACCGAACGAATCATCTCATGACAGAGCATTGCAAATAATACAAATGTCACCCTAATAGTGTTCTTATCTACAAATGTCACTCTAATAGTGTTCTTATCTACAAACGCCATGCGGGCATGACAATCAAATCATTAAGTTCCAAAAAGCTCACTACTTTTGCTGAAAAGTGCATACACAGTAGTGGAAAGATAATGGGATTAGCTTAAGCAATTTTGTATAAAAAAATTAACGTACGAGAGTTGTACTGCGAGAAAAATCTACTATACACTCCCTTGATGAAAATCTATGAGATACTTACAGTACATCTTAATTTTGTGGAAAAAAAATCAGAATTATGTGTGGTCCTGCAACATTTGCTTGTTCATATCGAGGAAATTTCCAAGAAAGAGAACCATAAATAAAAATATGGTCTGAGATCATTCATGTGAATTGTTGTGGAGGCTAGCAAACAAATGCATGTGGAGGACGTACAAATGCTTCGTGGATATATATAATTTGGTCAAGTCAGTTCCGATCCACATGCATTCATGATAGACTTGATAGTTCAATCTGAAGTACGTGGGAGTGACCATCAACCATGCCTTATGGATCACAACATTATTGAAATGCATCGTCAAGGAATATACCCGAAATTTTGATGTTTACTACTTAAAACTTTCAATCACAAATTTTCAAGCATAAAATTGTAGTACAACCGAGTTTTGATGCAGTGTGTGTAGCTAGCTTGTATGTAGTATTCAGGCTTTCACGCTACAAACCGAAATACTAAGCTCGAATTTCTTTTACTCTTTCCTCCGGCCAGTATTACCGCATGATTGATTGATTGTCAAAATTATAAATGGTTTCACACTCGGGAGACGTTTGATCAACCAAAGACGTTTCTGTCCTACGTAACGTATATAATGTTTGATTAGCTAGCTTGTGGTGTTAATATACTTTCAGGTATATGTACGTCTTTAAGACCGATAAAGAGATTTTGTCCTATTTAACACGAGATTAAAGAAATCTTTTCGTGGAAGGAAATGACTTGGAAGTTGCCAACAGGATGGAGCTTACATTGTTGCACTAGCCAGACCCCTGCCTCTGGCAGTTGGCTATATCGGCTTTACATGTAGAGGCAGAAGCTTGCCGGACTGGCTGTGCTACTTTTAGCCATACATCAAGGGTGGTCAGATGTCGAAGTAGAAACTGATTGTGCTATGCTGGTTGCAGCTTTAGCTAATCCTAATTAGAACTGCTTATAAATCGGTCGAATAGTATTGGACAATTGCAAGGATTACGTAGGTGGTTTTAATTTCATTGATATTCAACATATTCATCGTGAAGTAAATAGTATTGCTCATTGTTAGGTGTACTTTGCTAGTCTTTCTTGTATTGGTGATGTTTGGCTGGATGAAACATTTTCTATTATTGAGGATATTCTCTGGCTTTGAGGATTGTAGTAATCATACTCAAGGTTTAAACACTAAGTCTCCCTCACTGTATAGTCGATTCATTAAAAAAAATTAATAATAATAATAATTTGAACTCGACTTCTTTTCTTGCCTAATAGGGTTTCTCGTAAAAAAAAATTGAAAAGAAAAAAAAATCTATTGTGATGGTATATGATGACAATGGTTCGATCACTATCAGTGAGCTGAACCGGCCAACAGAAACGAGCCCAGTTTCAAATGCATTAATGGCCATGAGCGTGAAACTTCGACATTTTTAGTGTCTGAACATGTAATTATGCACAGAGAAAAAATTTCACATCACTCATCTGGAAAACTCCATCCATTTTTAGCTTTTACGAAAGAGATGATCGAAATGAAGCTGAGCTATCGGTTCCCATTCGCATTGTTTACATTATGTGGCTGCATATGTATGTTCATACATAGCAAGCTGGGAGCCACGTACTCCAACAATATTAAGCTGAGCCCACCTTAACCCTCGATTAACTGATGCCAAAGACGTTGCATTATAGCTAAACTGCAAATTAAGAAAGAAATAAAAGTTCATATACAGAAACCAAAGGGCTAATATAACCCTTAAACCCACGAAAAACGGAGATCGAAAATAAGGGGACGAGGAAACCGGATTGAGGTGTATGTATGCTCAAACTAATTAAGTACATGATTTAAGCTAAGCCACTCACTTAAACCCTCGGCCGATCCATGTTACATAATACCATGATAAAGTAATATGAGGTTCATATCTAAAACCAATTGGTAATGGATGAAGTGGCCCAAAACCTTATAAACTCATAGGTAGTGTCTCATTTTTCTCATGTGAGATGTATATATTCTCAACAATGTAGAGGACATGTCAAAATTATAAACTACAAGGGAAGAAATGAATGCATGAGCTCATCAGTTTTACATAACCCAAAGGGTTTAAGACTTTTAAGTAACCCCTGAACCCTCGAAAGGATGCAGATGTACAAGTCGATGAAAATAAGGGAACGCGGCAAGCCGATTGAAGTGCATGTATGATCATTGAATTAGTGAGGCAAAGCCAAACTGTTTCAAAGAATGAGGGGAAAAGCCAAAAGGTTTCAAAGAGGAAGACATCGATGTAGTTTCAATTCCTGTAAAGTCTTACTTTTAGGGCGCTGTATGAAGTAGAATAGCATATCCGCGTTAACATACAGTTATGGTTGCAGGCTAATTAAACCCTAAACCAGATATTCTCTCTGCTACAAGTTTCGAGAAGAGAACAAAGAAAGTAGGAAAAATAGTTTGTCACTGTTTAATAGATTGACCAAACGTTCAAAACTAACCCACCTACCCCTCTCTCAGGAAACTGAAAGGGGAGCCGCAAAGGGCCAAAGCATATATGTTGAAGAAACATTAATTGGGGAGTAGAACCATGAATAGATTAACGGGGTCAAATGTAAAAACTTGAAACCGACCTCTCTATAAACGTATGTAAATAAATTATCACTTACGAGTTTACGCTAAAAGCTTTGCTTATCTACGTTTTAAATAAACAAAAAACTAGTTGTCCGTGAAAACATCCATCCTGTCCTGAAAAACCTTTTACTATTTGAAAAAAAAAGGAGGAGTATTTTTATACAAAAGAGGGGAACTAAGCCTATAAACCTCCACTAAACTACAAAACTCGGCAAAGAAGGTAACGAAGTCATCAGGACTTCGAAAATGCACGTGATCTTCATTAGAATGCTTTGACGCAATATCTTGTACTAACGTTTGGTGGCGTTATATCATTTAGCACCGATACTTAAAATCAAAATTTTACAAAGTGAGTGCTCCAAGCACTTGGACAAAAAATAGGTCAAATGTCAAATTTGTGCGAACTATTCTTTTGTTTAACTTTTATTGAAGGTTTGTAAAAGTTGTCGAAAACATTTGCAAAAACCCCAATCGTCGGTAGTCTACTTTGGACTATCAGACTCCCTCGGCGATCATCATGTTTTGAGTATTATGTGAAGCTTCCGGTGTTATGTGGTATTTATGTTAATGAAATTGGTTATGGAATAAGAACAGAGAAAACAGAGCAATAAGAATGAATAAAAATGGAAAATTCTACAATGTGTTAACGTATGACATGCATACAATTACCTTAAAATGGTAAAATAAGTTATCAAAATAGTAATATTAATAAGTACAAAATAACTTACACTGATAAAGATTTTGACCATGAACAGAAAAAATAGGAAGAATGGAGGAAAGCATTGATATTGGATAAACAAATGAAGATTCCTGATGTAAATGGAATTGGTTGTGGAATCGAATAGTGAAAACAGAGCAATAAGATCAAAATGGTTTTCTTGTTCTTGTTTGTGTTTTGTGTATGAAATCATATACAAGTCAGTGAAGTAATGAGTCGATTAATTAATGAATAGATGTGACCATAGAAAACAGAGTTGAGTTTTTATTTTTTATTTTAAGGAAGCAGTGTAAGAGATTACTCAGCGCCTTTATTTGAATTTATTAATAATCAAGAAATAAAAAGATATCACAAGGGGGGCTAGACCAAACCTTGCCAAGAGAAAATACAAAATTGCAAAATACATATGATAGTTCCCAAAGGAGTTGGGAGTACAAAAGATCCTTGAGAAGCGGGGGACTAGGCCAAGACCGTTTCCGAAAAAAACATAATACTAAAAGACAACAAAAAGAGGCACCTTATCTTTTCTACATTTTCCACCCATAAAAACAAGGCAACCCTCCTACTATAAAAAATGATAATTTGAAAAACCCAAATAATCAGCTTGTAGAAACTTGTGAAGCTCACTATTAGCCTGAGGATTGTCATACCAAGTAAACATTGCATTTGAGATTCCCAGATTTGCCATCTTGTCAGCTACAACATTACATTCTCTAAAAATATGACTACATCGAAAATTCATTTGGTGAGTTCAAAAAAGGCAACAGAAAGAAACGCAAATGCGGAAATTGTACAGTAATTAAGCAGATGGTGATTATGAATTCTTTGAGGTTTCCAATTAGAAATGCTAATGTCGAATTTCTGGGTAAAAGAGGAACTTGATCTAAAGCTAAAGTACATACAGCCCTGGCAAGCAATAAAGCTTTCCATGCAGTTTTGGATATATATTATTCGTTCGCGTCTTCTTGAGGCATATATAAGAAGGACTGAAATGCAAGAGTTCTGTTTTTCAAAATAGATGTTCTACATTAGCTATACCCTATGTTATGGCTACTGCTTCAAGTCACTATATTGATGCCCGTCTAATCTTGATAATATTGAAGTTTGAAAAATCAAGACATGATGTAGTATTAATGTAATCTCATCTGGATCATCAAATATGCATACTATTGGCAGATCTATAGAGAACTGATCGAATGCAACACTAATTAAAACTACATTATGAACTCATAACTTCTGCCTCAGTCAAATCAATGATCTAAACCTCCACAGGCATGTAGTCTCATCTTATGATGTTGGTCTTATGTTATGCCTCAAAGAACCGATGGGTGATAGCTAGAAGAGAATGAAGCAAAATGTATTTCAGACAATGACGAAGTATAATAGGTAGTCAGGTCTTTATAGTAGTGAGCAGAACCCATAGATGACTTGCACATGCACACGTGTCAAGCATCAAAAGCTCACCATATAACAACCAGCTAACAAACTAGTAACAGACTCAATGAATTAATACAGCTAATTAAGAAAACGTAGACTAACTAATTAACCCTAATTAGCTGACTAATTATCTAGTAACTAACTGATCCTAATACCCCTCCTCAGCTTGATGGGGAGTAAGCAACATCAAGCCGGGGAGTAAGCAACATCAAGCTGGAGCATAAGTATGAGTGTTGAGGTGAGCAAAGGCCTTTAGTGAATAGATCACCAGTTGATCTTTGGAGGTGACAAACTAAACCTTGAGAGAGCCAGCCTTGACCTGATTTCTGGTGAAGTGAACATCTACCTTAATATGCTTGAGTTTAGAGTGATAGACTGGATTGGTAGCCAATGCAAGAGCAGAGATATTGTCACAGTGAAAAGTGGGGGCATCAGCTAGAGTGACATGAAGATCATGGAATAGATGAATAGCCACAAAATCTTAGAAGTTGTATCTGCCATACTGCGGTATTCAGCTTCAGTGGAGGATCGAGACACAGCAGTCTTCTTTTTGCTACACCAGGAAATTGGGGCCATTGAACAAAATAACAAACCCTGTGGTGGATTTCCTATCATTGGGAACACCAGCCCAATCAGCATCACAAAAGGCTCGAAGGTAAGGCATGCAACTGTTGGGAGAACCCCTCGTAAAATATATGCCTTGATGTATGGTGTTCTTAACATAACGAAGTATCCTTCTGGCAGCATGAAGATAAACATCAGTAGGACAATGCAAGAACTGGCAAACTGAATTAATATCATAAGCAATATCTGGCCTTGTGAAGGTAAGATATTGAAGACATCCAACCAAACTTCTAAACTGAGTAATATCATGTGACTGTAAGGGAATGCCAACATTCTTCAAAAGTTTAAGACCTGACTTGCAAGGTGTAGCATGAGAATGACAGTCATCAAGTCCAGACTTATGCAACAAATCTCGAGCATATTTCTATTGTGTAACAAACAAACCATTTGGCAGATACTCAATCTCTAGTCCAAGAAAGAAATGTAGTTTACCCAAATCTTTCATATCAAACTCACTCTGAATGGCAGTTTTAGTTGAAGTGATAAGAGAGTCACAATTACCAGTGATGATAATGTCATCAACATATAGTAGGAGAAACACATAGTCTGTGTGACACTGTTTGACAAAGAGACCTGGGTCAGCATATGAAGCAGTGAAGACAATATCAGGTAAAAAATTGGTGAACCTTTTATTCCAGGCCCTAGGAGCTTGCTTCAGGCCATAGAGAGACTTATGTAGCTTGCAAACGTTCCTGGGAGCAGAAAGATCAACAAAACCACCAGGTTGAGTCATGTAGACTTCTTCACTCAATAGTCCATGTAAGAAAGCATTCTTGACATCCATTTGATGAAGAGTCCAGTTATGATAAGCAGCAAGACAAAGAATAAGTCTAACAGTAGTGTGTCTCACCACAGGTGAGAATGTTTCATCATAATCAACTCCATATTCCTGACTAAACCCCCGAGCTACAAGTCTGGCCTTATGTCTAGCAATGGAGCCATCAACTTTTCTTTTAACTTTGAAGAGGCATTTGCAAGATACAAGGTTTTTGTTGGCAGGTAATGGAACAAGAGACCAAGTGTTCTGCTGCATAAGTGCATTATAATTTTCATCCATAGCATGTTTCCATTCAAGGATTTTAAGTGCCTCTTTGTAATTGGAAGGCTCAGTAGCACTGGGTTCAAGGCTAAGATGTGTAAGAAGAGCACTAAAACATTTCTTATTTTGTATCCCTCTCTTACTTCGAGTGAGCATAGAATGAGAATTACTTACAGAGGGTGTGAGGCCATCAACAGGATGTAGAATATTAGATTCAGACACTTGAGCTGAGGGATTAAAGTTGGAGTCATAGTTGAGAACCATAGAGATATGACCATTACCAGGTTCAGCAGACACATATATAACTCCATCATTTTCAACAAATTGAATGAAAGTATCAGTTAGAGGTTCAAATGCATTGTGTGAAGTGGAATTAGCATTAGATGGTGATGAGAGAATAACATCAGGATCATTGTCAACAAAGTCACATGCAGCACTAACAACAGGAGAGTCTGAAATCTCATTGTGACAGGCTGGTTCAACAATATGTAGAGAATTGGGAGGATGATCACCTGTATGAACATGTGAAGATGATGGTGAAGAAGATAGGACAGATGTAGGTAGAATGTGTTGGGTGTGAGATTGAGTTTGAGTCAAGCAAGTATCTCCTTGAGCATTTTGGGGTTGAGCATGGGTGGAACTGGACTGATTAGATACTGAGTTAATCCCAGTTTTCTTATGCAGAACTTGAGTGTTACAATCAGCATAAGGAAAAGGTTTTCATCAAAGAACACATGCCTTGAAATTATATATTTTTTAAGAGATGGGCTGTAACAAATATAGCCTTTATATCCTGCTGCAAACCCAATGAACACTCATCTGACAGTCTTAGGTTGAAGTTTGTTTGATCTATAAGGGGCCATATGTGGATAGCAGGAGCAGCCAAACACTCGAAGCATTGCAATATTAGGCACAGACTGATACAATACTTCATAAGGAGATTTCATAAGAAGAACATATGTAGGCATCTTGTTGATCAAGAAGGCAACAGTGGCACAGGCATGAAACCAAAAATGGTTGGGAAGGTATGCATGCTGAAGAAGTGTGACTGCAGTTTCTCTAATGTGTCTATTTTTCCTTTCTGCTATCCTATTTTGTTTTGGAGTGTAAGGACAAGATATTTGATGAATGATACCAGACTGTGCTAGGAATTCTTTGAACTGATTACTTGTGTATTCACCACCACCATCACTTCTTAGAGCTTTCACTGAAGTATTGAACTGAGTTTGCACAATTGCACACAAAGAGTTGAAGTAACTTAAGACTTCATTTTTATTTTTCATTGGGAACATCCAAGTGAACCTTGTACAATCATCAATGAACAATATAAAGTACCTATAACCATCTAGAGATAGATGTGGAGCAGGGCCCTAAACATCAGAATGTACAAGTTCAAAAGGTGAACTACATCTAGACTGAGAACTAGGAAAAGGGAGTTTGTGAAATTTTCCTAACAAGCATGGTTCACATACTGCACAATCATTCTCAGCAGAAGATTGAACTATACTAGACTTCTCAAGCATGACTTTTATCACTTCATTGGTGGGATGACCAAGCCTCTGATGCCACAATGATTGCTTGATTTTTTGACCAAGGTGAGCTGAATGGTGAGATGCAGATGTAGCCTTATTATGTGACTGAAGATTATTGAGCAAAGTTGAAGAATGTCTTGTGGAAGAATGTGAAGTATCTAAAGTACTTGCTGCAATTTTTGGTAGATCAAATGGTATATGATATAACCCTAACTTACTCAGTCCCTAGTATAAAATTTTGCCCTGCACCTTGTCCTGTATGATACACATAAATTCATCAAACCAAACAGAACAATTGTTCTGTTTACACAATTGATAAATGGAAAGCAAGTGTGCAGCAAGTTCAGGAATTAACAAAACATTGTTAAGTTTAAGCAATCCCAGCATTGCATCACCAGTATGTGTGATATGGAGCTGTTTACCATTACCAATCTGGACCCCATCATTGGTTGGATATAAAGTGATGTTGTTGAGGAGTTACAGGTTATTGGTCATATGATTTGTTGCTCCTGTGTCAGTAAGCCAGTATTGCTGTGCAAGATTGGTAGCAGCAAGCATTGCAGTATCATTAACATTGACATTGTCAGCTTCAGAATCATTTTGTGGTCCAGGAAACCCAATGATAAAATAGCATCTATCAGCAGTGTGTCCAGGCTTTCCACAATATTGACATCCAGCTTGAGTGATCACATTGTTGCCTTGTTGAACATTGGGAAGAGATCTACATGTTTTGGCACTATGCCCTACTTTGTTGCACCAATGACATATAATAGAATTGCCATTGTAAGCATTGTTCCTGAATCCACCATTTTGATTGTTAAAACCTCCATTTTGCTGATTGCCTCTCCCAAAGTTGTTTCCACCATTATTGTTTAGTCTGTCATTTCCTCTGCCAGCATAGAAGCTAGCAAATGCAGGAGAAGAGTTAAACACAGGAACATATGGAAAGGGTGTGAAGCCATAAGGCATGGCAGGGATCAAAACATAGGGATTCTGAGCAAACATTAAATAGGTAGGAAATTGTGGGACTGAAAAGCCAGGTGGAACAGCTGGGGCAGGAGAGAGAATGCCTTGATTAGTATAGCTTGTAGTAGCAGTAGAAGGCACAGTATGTTGCACAGAAGTAGGGGCTGCACAACTTGATTTTGCACAGAAGTTTGAACTTGAGGTTGTACGAGTGAGGATGACTGCAATTGGACTTGGGGCTGTGAAGGATTGGTGCATGATCAATTAGCAGTAGATGTGGAGGCAGCCTGAGTGTTGAGAGCATAGAGATTACATTTGGCTAGCATAGCAGTAAGTAGACTTTGAATACCAAGAACTTCATTGCTAATGTTCATTTCAGCAGCTTTAAGTAAGGTCTTTAATTGGCTCAAGGGAGGACAGGTGAACTGAGCTCGTATAACAATTTTGATGGTTGTAAACTCTGAGGGAAGGCCATTAAGTATAGTGACCACAATGGCTTCATCATCAATTATCACACCAACAGTTTCAAGGGCATCTTTGGCTGCTTTTATCTTATCAAGATATGTCTCAATATCATCATATCCTTTCTTGACATTCTGAAGGTTAGATTTCAGTTGCAAAATGTTTTGCTTATTTGCAAGCAAATTTCAATCTCAGTCTTATCCATAAATCTTGTGCAGATTTGCTCCCTAAGGCACAATTCATAGCAACAACACTAAGAGTTTGACCAATCATATTCACAATGCTTTGATCTTGTGTCTTCCAGGTGATGTAATAAGCTGAAGTAGTACTTGTGGTGCCATCAGTGGAAAGGACATACTGAGGAGGGCAAGGAGTAGAGCCATCCACAAAACCAAAGAGATTTTGGCCACGGAGGAAGGATTCCATCCTAAACAACCAGGTAGGGTAATTTGATTCATCGAGTAGGACATTAGGAAGGTAGACTGTGGTTTGAGTGGTGTGAGAAGAGTTTTGAGGTGTAGAAGCAGTCATGATTCTAGCTTGATTATGTTGGAATGAGCTAGGGTTTCAAGTATTGTAGATCTTGGATTTGAGCTAGAGATTTTCTTGTAGATCTAAGTAAAGCAGAAAATCAGTGCACACAGCTAGGCACAATTTCAACAGATTTGCAAGCTACGAGTGTAAACTAGGGTTTCAGAGTCAAAAACTTGTAGATCTAGACAATTCTTTGAGTAAATATAACTCAAAAACAAATCAAAATAAAAAACCAAAGCTTCGATTCAAGTAGTGAGAATCAATTATCACATAAACTTCTTCAAGTCAAACAGTAACCTCAAATCGACGTTGACGAAGATGATGAAGACTTATCTGAGTTGCAGAGCAGAAATCATCAAAGTAGAATAGTAGAGGATCTTGCAGATTTGTATATGATTCTTTGGAGAATTTAAGTGCTCCAAGGTCGCAGCCTGAGCTCTGTTACCATGATAGCTAGAAGAGAATAAAGCAAGAAATGAAGTAAAATGTATTTCAGACAATGACGAAGTACAATAGGTAGTCAGGTATTTATAGTAGTGAGCAGAACCCATAGATGACTTGCACATGCACACGTGTCAAGCATAAAAAGCTCACCCCATAACAACCAGCTAACAAACTAGTAACAAACTCAATGAATTAATACAACTAATTAAGAAAACGTAGACTAACTAATTAACCCTAATTAGCTGACTAATTATCTAGTAACTAACTAATCCTAATAATGGGCAACATAAATAGTCCTAAAATGGTCTCATGTTATCTCCAATCTAACATGTTGGGCAAATCTAGAATTCTAGATAGAGATCGGCTTAGTGGACAGTAAACCTCAATCAGTAGCTAACTGATCTCCACACCGGTGTTGCCAAAAGATCAATAATTACATTAAGGGCCCATACTTTTATTATTTTATGTTTTATGTTATGTTTTATTACTTGTTAGTTTTCATTAAATGTGGCTTTATGCCGGCAATAAGTTCCTATCACTTTTTGGTAGGGCGACGTGGGCTTTGTCCCGGACTACACCTTTTATGTGCCTGGTCTGCCCTAGTTAGGGAGTGAGTTCCTTGCTTTGTCAAATGATCGTAACCTCCTAGTGACATGATGAAACTAAGTGCTACTAGACTCGTTTTCCAGTGGCAACATAGTGAGAAAGCTGATCTTATTAGTATATTATGGATTCAAATAAGCATTTACTTTCCGGTATGTCATCATATTTGTAAAGCGAATAGAGTAGCCAAATGTGCACTCTTCGCTAATTGGTGCATGTTAGAATACATGTTTTTTTTATTGAGACTCTCGTTATTATCTCGAGATGTTCTCCTTATACTTATTGTAATTTGGGGTTCAGGTATCATGTCCTCCCCATATATTCTGCGGTTTCATTAATGGTAAAGGCTTAAAGGCAGCCGTTCTGGCCCTCTTTTCAGAAAAAAAAAAATCAATAATTAACACCCTATATAGCCCCCATCACAACTTGTTAACTGCAATTTTGTTCATGTCTTATGGGACTCTTTACAACATATTTGAAATATTTATTCAAAGGTTGGAGTTCGGTACGTTTCAATACAACTACAAAAATACAAAAGGAAAATGATTTGCAATCACAATACTTAACAATATTACAGAAATGTAATCATCCACACTAATGAGAACAAACGTGATAGATAGAACACATTTCATCACATATCAGATTCATATACACATATAGATCGACAATTTTGCTACAGATTTATTAAAAGTTGAACAAGCTAGCACAACATACATGAAAGATCGATACAGAAAAACAAAGCACAAAAAAGCACATACGTTATTTCTTATTAGCTAACTAGAATAGGATGAATTGCTCTTTGCAACCAATTCAACGTCTTTGGTACCTTTGACCTATGTAAACATGTTTTCTGTGATGACCAAATCTTTGTTCCAGCTGAGGAAACTTCACAAGGATGCTATACATAGCTCTTTAATACAATTTCCTTCATCTCTTGCAAAACAAAAGCGACCCAATGACAATTTCAAACCCACATGTAAATCCAATCTCAACATCGATAATATTCCAATCAATCTCATCTTCAGAATTTGGCTGGCTTTTTTTCAATACTTAAGGTGACAACCTTGTTGTGTTTTCTTGAGTCAAAGGAGGCCCGAATAAATCTTTATTACCTTCAAAGGAAGATTTTGGAAATGTTGGAAATTGGTTTTTGTTTGGAATCCTACCCACCAGTTGATTCTGTGAGAGATTCAAGAATGAAAGGAAAGTCAGTTTTGTAAGCGGTGGTGGAACTTGACCACTAAGGGTATTTTGTGAGAGGTCTACGACTCTAGCTGACTCAAGTTAATGATGGTGAATTTGCACCTGTGAAAGCATTATTGGACAAGTTGAGGATATGCAGTGATTTGAGTTCTTCAATTTCATCGGGTATTGATCCGTGGAATTTGTTGCATGAGAAGTCAATCAAGGTGAAGATTGTTAAAATCTTTACCAGCTCCATCTCTAAACCTTTGTTGCTAACTGTAATTGCATCCTCATAATAAATCCCACCAATTACATTGTCTTCAAATTGAAGGTGACTGAGCTTCGATGGGGTCATCATTGCCTACCAAGTTGTTAAATCTCTGCCCGGTACATTTCCACTAAAATTGTTATGAGCTAGGTCTATGATTTGAAGCAATGGCCAAGTGCCACTATTCCTGGGACATCTAATGTCTCCATAAAATTTACTAAATCGCAAGACAAGGACACACAAAGTGGATGTGTTTTTCAAAAAACATGGAAATGGACATGTTATTTGATTCTTTCCAAGGTTCAAAACTTCTAACTGAGGGTAGTTGACAAGTGATTTTAGAAATTGACATTGTATATGATTTTCACTGATGTCTGAGTTCGCAAATTGCAATTTTGAGACAACGTGTCTACATCTCTAAGATTGTTTCTCCTTAAATTAAGTACTGAAAGATAGCTCATTGTGGTCAAGCAGTGAGAAACTGTGCCACTCAAGGAATTATTGGACAAATTAAGAACCTCAAGGCCATGTGCATTGCACTTTGATCTTGGAATGATCCCCTGAAAATCATTGCTTGCAACAGAGAACAATTTAATGCTAAGAAGCATATCTCCAATGGTAGTCGGTATGTAGGGGTCATCATGGGCCGGGCTAGGGCCGGCCCTACCCTAAATTTTAGGGCTTAGGGTCGGGTCGGGCCGGGCCTAGTCAAAGTCAATAAAATTTAGGGTCGGGTAGGGTCGGGCCGGGACTTAAATATGCTAACCCTTACCCGCCCGAAAAGCCCGATCTGTTAGGGCCGAAAGGGCCGAAAGGGCCGGCCCTCAAATAGGGCCAAAAAGGGCCTTATTTTGTTTAACAAAAAAAAACATTATTTTTTTCTTCTCAAAATATGGCTTAATGGTATATATTGGTGATAAAAGACTCATTGTTTTTTATTGAACATATTTTATATTCATATAATACTTGTAACTTATAACATTTATTAATATTACTTAAGGTGGTTATATTCAATTAACTATCTATATAAATCTCCAAATATTAATTGTTGTGTAACAAAGAAAATAGAAATTAAAGAAAACAAAACTTATGAAATCAATTACAAAGAAAGAGATACATTGCATATTATAGAAAAAAGAGAAACGTAATTAAAAAATAGAAAAAATAAAAAAAAATATATGGCTTATTCGGGCAGGCCAAAAATTTCAAAATGGAAATTGATCAATCTGACAATGCTCATGGAGGGTAACAAGCCTAATAAACTAGTTATACTACATTACAAGGCATATAAGGATTATGTGTGATCCAAAAATTTTGAAATGAAAATCGACCAATCTGAAAATTCTCATATGTTTATACAACATTGATAGGTATTGTGTAAAGAAATTAGGCCGATCTGCTGTGAATAAGGCATCCAACGTAGCGGTCAACGGTTTGCACAAGCAAACTTCCCTAAGGGGAGCGGCACCATGCGCGGACAAACGTTGCGGAATTTTGACATCCGTAAGTAGACCCCCTACCCATGAGAGTGTGGGAGCTGAAAGATCAAAAAAAGTGAATTGCCAAGGACCGGTTAAGAGCATATTTGTTTTATGTTCTATTTAGGGTATTGAGTTGACCGGGTAGATCGAGGTCCAACCGAAGGCGGAAATTACTGAAATTTCTACCACTAACATATATTCATATGAAAACAACATCCAGCGGTTCATTTTAAAAAATTCCATTTCGTCCCCAATTTTGCTCATGGAGGGTAACAAGCCTAATAAACTAGTTATATTACATTACAAGACATATAAGAATTATGTGTGATCCAAAAATTTTGAAATGAAAATCGACCCATCTGAAAACTCTCATATGTTTATACAACATTGATAGGTATTGTGTAAAGAAATTAGGCTGATCTGCGGTGAATAAAGCGTCCAACGTAGCGGTCAACGCTTTGCACAAGCAAACTTCCCTAAGGGGAGCGGCACCATGCGCGGACAAACGTTGCGGAATTTTGACATCCGTAAGTAGACCCCCTACCCATGAGAGTGTGGGAGCTGAAAGATCGAAAAAAGTGAATTGCCAAGGACCGGTTGAGAGCATATTTGTTTTATATTCTATTTAGGGTATTGAGTTGACCGGATAGATCGAGGTCCAACCGAAGGCGAAAATTGCTGAAATTTCTACCACTAACATATATTCATATGAAAACAACATCCAGCGGTTCATTTAAAAAAATTCTATTTCGTCCCCCATTTTGCTCATGGAGGGTAACCTCAATCATTTAAATGCAATGTATAAGTTATACAACTTTAGGAGGCAAATTGGTATATACCAACATATTTGTAATTAAATTTGAAATTTTTATCTTATATCTACGCACATCCATTGATGAAATATTTAAAAATGTGATGTAAAAAAATTAGCACGTTTTGCGGTTGTCACGCCATCGGTCAACCAAGAAAACATACAAGTGAATATGGTTGACCAATCCGATCGGGTTCGAAACTATGATGAAATTAACTAAATTTTTAACCACACGTATAATTTATTGTAATAATCACATTCAACGGTTGATTTTCTCATTTTCTTTGAATTGATAGAGGTTGCTCTTTGGAGTGTATGATATATAAATATAGATTTATAAAAAAATTAGTGTCCATTCTCTTTGGAGTGTATGATATAAAAATTAGATTTACATAAATTAATTGGGTTCAAATGTTCAATCTAATACCCATTCTCTAAAATAACATATTTCTTATTTCTTTTTATGTAAATATGTAATATAGAAAAATAATAAAAATAAAATATAAATTTTAGGGCAGGACCGGGCCGGGCCCGGCTTGGCCCTTTCGGGCTCAATCGGGCCGGGCCGTAGGGTAGGGCCGGGTTTCATTTGCATGACCCTTACCCTACCCTATTTGAGAAAGGGTCGGGCCGGCCCGCCTTAATAGAAGGGCCGGACCGGGCTTCGGCCCTACGGGCCGGGCGGGCTTAGGGCCCAAGGGCCATATGATGAGGCATATCGGTATGGTAGAGCTGAAATTATTCCTAGAGCAATCCAAATATTCAGTGTTACGTGATGATGAAATTGGAATTTTCCCATGAAGCTCGTTGGAATAAAGATCAAGGGATGATAAGTGAGATTGATTGTATGACCTTCTAGAGTTTCTAGAGAGCTGCAGGAAAGATCTAGGTAATGGAGATGATTGAACCTCCAAATCCAGTTGGGTATCTTGCCTTGTATTTGGTTATCTGACAGATCCAAATTAAATAATTCAGATTGATTTCTCAAGAACCGGGGAATGTTCTCAACTTTACTGAAGCCAATCTCAAGTCTTGAAATTGAGGAAAGTAGGAATACGAGAAATTGGCAGCATCATGGCTAAGAAACAAGCTACTGTGTGAAAGATCAAGATTTCTCAGATGTTGCAGACCATCCAAAGGAAATGAGCCACTGAATTGTTAAAAGAAAGATCAAGACTTGTAAGACTCCGTAGATTAAAGATAGACATGAGAATTGGCCCTTCCAGATTGTTAAAATCCAAATAAAGATTTTTGACAGAGCAGGACGAGCGATTAGAAATCTGAGGAAATTGACCAACTTGGTTGCGGGAAAGAGATACACTATCCAGCAAGGGAAGAGAAAGCAAAGATGATGGAATATTCCCATTGAGCATATTGTCTTGCAAGTAGATAAAAGATAGTTTAGTAAGGTTTCCCAGTGGATGCAATCAATATTATCTGTTATACTATTTGAAGAAAGGTCTATGTTTTTCAGTAATTTCTTGGTCATACTGAATGACGGAATTGAACCTTCAAAGTTGTTTTAACACATCCGCTACTGAATCGATTGCGTAAGGTTTGTCATTGAAATGGGGATTGATCCAGTAAAAATTGTTTCACAAATATATATGGTTGACAACATTTTGAGGTTGCCAATAGAGTTTGGTAATACCCTTGAAAAATTAGTTTGGCTTAGATCCAGATACTGAAGAGCAATGATCCATGAAGTCCTCCACTATACCCAAGATCAATGGTTTGCAAGGAAGATATCTGAAAGATCTCTCTGGAAAACGTTCCCTGCAAATTACAATAATGGAGAATCTAGTGATGTCAAGTTTGAAAAGTTGACAAAGAATGCTGGAACTGGAGCAGAGATATTGTTTGATTCCAATTGAATCACGGAGAGAGAACGAAGCAATGATAGCTGCTGGTCTGCAATACACTTGCGGTGGGCTGCAGGGATGATGATACTAACTTCTCATTTTATCAAAGCCGCAGCTAATTTTTACAATATATTACCATATTTCTTATCTGAGCTTTAATCCGGGTTCATTAACTGAAGAATTTGATTAATTGTAATACATCAGAAGATGTAATCTGTCATCACCGTAAGAATCTGAATTCAGACAAGAAATGGAGACAATCTCATGAGAAAGCTCCTCTTAAATCCTAATTAATTACCAAGTTGCCTATTAGTGGAACACAGAACAATCTCTTAGAACTGCTTTAATTACTTCCTTTCTTTCTTCAATTCAACGATTTCAATCACTTCTTCTTCGAAGGAGCCCTCCACCACATGTTATCTGATCTTTCCACCATTAGAGATTAAATAAGTATCTATTTTCTCTGAGCTATGATGGAATAAGTCTCCATCTTTCTTTTTTACCAAGACTAATGTTCTGCGTTGGGTAAAAAAGCATAGAAGAATGATAAAAAATGAGCATAAGCAATTAATAATTAGAGGATAATGAATGAGCCGATGAATGAGTTTTTACTATCAAATTTCTATGATTTTTCGTGCAGATATGACGTATTTTGTCTTTGTTAATTTTTTTAATTTTTTTTTTAAAGTATAATTATGCGTATGATTACCAACTGTACGTCTAATTGAGACTTAAAACTCGAGCACTATGAAATTTTTGTGATTTTTGCTGCAGATATGATGTGTTTTTGTATTTTTACCTTCTTTCGTCTTTTTCAAAGTATAATTATACGTATAATCACTGATTGTCTAATTGAGACTTAAGAGTTAAGACTTAGGACTCGACTGTGGGTTCATATATTTATGTAACGTTATAATTAAACATGCGGAGTAATAAAGTGGTAGACTTGAGTGAGTTCATACGATGGTTGAAAATTGTACAACATGAACCATTTTTTTTCTGTAAAATTTGAATTCTTAAACATCTTTAAAAAGCCCTTTTTTCATGGAATAATATAGTTGTATCATCGAAACTTTTAAATTGAGGCCCTATATTTTTACTTTTTTAAGATTTACACAGAACATTGAGTCCCAAGTTTTCAAAGTTTGGCTTATTGTGGGCTATTGCATATTGATTGAAACTCTTAAATGCTAGTTTGAGATTGCTGTGACTTTAAAAAAAAAATAGCTTCTATTGGGACTGACATCAATTTTTAGAAGCAACCCCTGTCAATTATCTATATTTTTTAATTAAAGCTGCTTTTTTTTTTAGTTTACCAAATAGTAAATACCATAAAATCTAAAATTATAAAAAAAAAAACTGATTTTTGTAAAAGCGAAGCAATCCCAAATTAAGGCTAAGTGTTGAAGACTATTTAAATAGAAAATCCCGATACACAGTCCATCCCATTTAAAGGAATTGTGATGCTCAAATTAATCGACTGATTTTAGTCTGCCTAATTAATTATTGAGTATAACTGAAAACACTATTGAACAATTAAATATGTATTTTCAAATAGCACCAAAAAAGTCGGCGTTTTCTCTCTGCTAGGGGTTTCTCCCTAGCTTGAGAATCTGATCAAGATCTGTTTCGCGATAGCGGAGGGTGAGGCAGAGTCTACACTTGCACTGTCGGAGGAAGTAGTGGTGAGCCTAAACGGGGGTCGAGATGCAATCCATGATTCCTTCTTTTGTCTGTGTGGCCGGTTTCTGACTCCAATGAGGCCTGTGGTGATCCTGTTACTCTCAACGGTGATCTCAGGGGTGTGGAGGCTAGAGGAGCGGGTGTTGATACGTGAAGATGAGGGTGGGGTTTTGGTGTTCCAGTTCAAGGAAGAAGCGAAGAAGAATCATGTTCTTCACAGAGGTCCCTGGTTTTACAGCAGTTTTATGTTGGTGTTGGAGGATTATAACGGCATCAGATCACTCGACGCGGTCTTCCTCCACTCTATGGAGCTTTGGGTGGCGTTGAAAGGGTTGAGGGTGGCCATGCGCAGTCGGCAATGCTCTGGGAGTGTTTGTCCAGGCTGATAAGGTCGCACTATGGTGGAAGGACCCTGTTCAAAAGATCCACTTGGGCTATGATGATCGCCAAAGGGTCTGGGCTCGGCATCTGTTCGAGTTCTCACCAGAAGTCTCCGTGCTTTTAGAGCTACACTATGAAAAATGTCACAGTATTTACCAGGACTGCGGCAACTTTGGCCATGGAAGAGGTACTTGTGACAAGGGCTTGGTGGCAGAGACCATCATGCTGCCGGTGTCGAGGTCTGCAAGTTCGAGGCCGAGCTGTGATGTCGCGGAGCCAGCCTCGGGGTTGCCTTCTCTTGTGGCAGCGATCGTGGAGCTAAGATCGGTCGGAGCACCGTCGGAGCGGCGTGCATCGGTGTCGGGTGCTAAGGTAGGGGCTAGGTCATCATTGACAGCAGCGGCATAAGCTGGGTTGGAGGCTCCGATATTTTCAACGAGAAACCCTTTCGAATTAGGGTTGACCAAGGGAGAGTTCACTGGAGCTGGTTTGATTGCAGGGGGATTGACTGTGCCTGGGTTGACTACTGGGGGGTTGACCGAGCCTGGGTTGTTTGCATGGGTCGAGTCTTTGGGATGGGAAGAAATTTGGGTTCAAAGTTGGGCTATTTTCTTATGGGGGTACAACAGGGATTTTGGGTGTGCACAAGATCCGTGAAAAGTGCTAAAACTTATAGTCATAGGGAAAAAGCTTGAAATTGAACCAACATTTGTGAACGAAACCCTAAGCTAGAGGAAGAAGATGAAGAAAAAACAGAGAGGCAATTGGTATTAAACTTTTCGTAATCGTATAGTTTGTTTTAACTGAATGAAAAATAGCTAGGCAGATCACGACACGTGTTCATCATAATGTACTACATTTTCAACTTGACTTCTCCTACACTCTTAACAAAGAGGACCATCATGTGCTGGGAAGTGTCTTTATTTGGCAGTGGTGCCTTTGCCAGAGAGTTTTGATGAGGGCTTGGTGGAGGTCCCCATTACTGCTATTCGGAAGGTTCCGAAGAAAAAAGGTTGTCCTTGTGGTCGAAGAAACAAACCCAAGTCCGCAAAGGGAGCGGATGTGGGCCTTGCTGTGGAAAAGCCAGAGGTGAACAC
Source organism: Rosa persica (assembly GCA_025331145.1). Classification (NCBI taxonomy): domain Eukaryota; kingdom Viridiplantae; phylum Streptophyta; class Magnoliopsida; order Rosales; family Rosaceae; genus Rosa; species Rosa persica. The sequence continues at coordinate 7,165,385 of WFKR01000003.1, read as the reverse complement.
CCTGTCCTAAGAGGGTTAGGGTAATAGCCATACACTATCTTAGACGAAAGCTTTGCTGTTTGCAGAGATGTACACCAAGATGGTCTTAGGCTTCGATGCTTCATGTCAGTTGTTTTGTTTGGGATGCTGTATGCGTTTTTTTTTTTCTTTTTTTGCTTTTGTTTTGGTTTTTTAGTTTGGGTTTTTGCTTTGGATTTGAATAATTTTTGGGGGCTTTGAGATGTATTATGAGGGATCCTTGGATTCCTCTAGCTTGATGAAGAGAGGTCATCGATATGTAATGGAACCTCATTCCATTCCCCTAAAAAAGAAAAAAAGTTGGTTGTCAAAATTCCCAAAACAATCACTTTGGATCATATTAGCGTTCTGCTGTAACACACGCCAACCAAAAACCCATATGCACCCTCCCTAATTGCTTACGATCATGGGCTAAATATTGCTTCAGTCAAGAATCAAGGTCGAGCATACTCGTTGATTCAATACCTGCAGTTTGGGTACTCATCAAATCATGCTCCCAAAATTGAGAAATTATGATGCAAGCTGTCTCCAATGCCAAGGACACAAGTCATCTTTCAGCCCCAATTGGACCAACTGATCAAGCTCATGCATCCATGCAATGTAGCATAAATTCCAAATTGTAAGGGAAAAATCCCTCTAATCTTTTCATACATGATTTGGTTGGCAATGGTTTGATTCTCTTGAAACAAAGTTTCTATCATATTCGTAGTTTGGTCAGAACTGACCATGACAGTGATCTAATTGAATATTAAGTACCTAATTTACATTTCAAACACAGCTGGGGTATTGCCAATTGTCCATCAATGGCGACAAAGCTAATGTCAGGGAAGCGTTTCATTAGACTAAGTTAACTTGTTGCTCCTTGTTAAGTTTTGCGAGCATACACCGAAAATTATTCTATACATGGCCGTGTTAGTCCACATACAACAAATATGCAATCTCAGCTATCGACGGTTTTTGTACGTGTAGTCCCATTAGGTCAAGTCACCTTAGTTGGTACCATGATTCACCAAATTACGTGCAACTAGCTTACCTTCACAACAAATATGTAAAGAGCGAAATTGCGATCTGAGAACTAAGGTGCAAATAATTTCTCTGCAAAGTATGTCGACGGTTTAGGCTTTTATATATCATATCAAACTCATTTCATGAATTGATATGTTTACCTAAGAACTCGACCAGACAATTTCTTTGGTTTCCAACAACCTTTGCCAATGTTGTTCTAATCCTCTTGGAATGGCAGTATAATGCTCTACAAAAAGTTCAATCTTGTGCTAACGCGTGTATCTACAGTAGCTTAGGTCCTATATAGTCTCGTGTCTATCAAATGACCTAATTTACTGTAGATACACTGATGCATGTCTTCGTCTTGACTCGAGCTACTCCTATATTATTGGCCTCACCTCTTGTCCGGGCTAAGCCGTTGCCTCCCTTAGCCTGCAAGCTTGCGCGGGCAACGTTGCCACGGTGACTCAATGTTTCGGTTATTTTTGGCCAATACTCGATGTTTGGGGTTTGAAGGCAAATTTTGCTGGTCACGGTGCACTTCTCTATTAAGAAATTAATCACAATGCCCATATCCACATTCAATGATTTAAGATTGTGGTTCGAAATTTTAACTTCATTCTCAAGACTACGCATCTTAGCTAATTAGTGGCCAAGCCTCTCTCTTCAATTATGGAAGTGGTTGTTGTGACCAACCGTAACCAAAAGTAATCTCTAATCTAATGTTTATTCTTAAATAGCATCTGATGTCAGAAACTACAACTAATTTGATTTCGACACCATAAAAGAAATACGAAAAAGCTAGAAACATATTCATATTATGTGTTAGCGCGTATTCTTATTTGACATAAATACTTAGCTGGTAAGGTGTTGGCGATCCAGAAATAGAATTTCACCGAGTTCTTCAGTCGGTGCGCCATTACATCAATTTACATATAAATACGGTTCCAATTTTCAGCTGCTAGCTATTCTGAGCTGTAATATATTCCTTTGCGTTATGTGATTTGGAACCAACCTTAAAACTAAACCAAACTTCAATGAGTTGTAGTTAAGTAAAGAGTAAATAAGCACCCCTTTTTCAATCAATATACTCCTTTTCTCTTTCTGGGGACAAACTTAAAAGGTCAGAATTCAGTTGAAGTGATCATCCTACGTGCTATTGACACGATAGATATGCTTCACTGAAATTAAATGTAGTGATCATTGATTCATTCAAGTATGTTGCTTCACAACACTACCTACAAACTAAAGCCCCAGTTATTAATGTCCGGATTCAGGGTTTGTGTATAGAGATTGTGTGGACTGCTTACCAAAGTGTCAAAAATCTTGAAAACGCTTTTGATGACGTGCCGCTTGAATGTCGACTAATGGTTCTTTTAGGTAATTATACAGATGTGATAATGTCTGCTCGGATTAAAGAGTTTGATTCTAACAAATTTCGATCTGGAACTGACTTTGTCACATGCAAATCAAATTCAAAATACTGAAATCTCAAAATTTGAAAATACAAATGATTGAAATGAGAATGCTTAGTGATATTATATGTCCTTTATTGTGCACATTACAATGACATCTGCATTTTCCTATTTCAAAGTCAACTATATGTTTCATTTTAGAAAATTGACATTTACTCGTAATCAAAATTGTATACTAATTTTCTTTACAATACTTTGAAATTGAAAATTAATATCATATCATAATCCGTCTCATCTAAAAGAACACTTATATTTCTGACAAGAGGCACAGAATGCTTGAAAGTGGTTTTACATATCGGTGATAAATATCCTTATAAAAAAACCTCCCAACTAAGCCTCTATTAACGACCCTAGGTCGTATACATGAACGAATCCATTACGTTTAAGCGAGGGAAATTCCCATCCTACCAATGCCTATTGCCTTACCCCTTTCCTTGGTCTGTTGTCCGTCTTAAATATTCCAAAAGAAGAAGAAAAAGGCGCAAAAACTAATGCTGCATAATGTCTTGATTGGTAAATGGCATGTGGATGACGATGAAAGCCAAGTCCACTAACAACTCTCTACCTAACGTAGCCCTTGTAAGTGCATACCAGATCGATCACATCTTTAATACTATTATTTTCATCTTCACCACTTGTCTCCATTCACCTTCTTGCCGGCGGCAGTTCAACTCAGAACCGTTCATCTCGTTGATTTGGTAAAGTTTGGCATTTCTGCGGACTTAATCAAACGGCTTGTATTGGTCTGGCTACTTGATTTTGATCACATCGTCGTTGTCTGCTACTATTATACCAAGCAAAACGGCCCATGTTTATCACTTGCTGAAAATGCCAACCAAAAACAGTCAAATACCAGGACCTTAATCCTTGCATTATAAAACACAAATACAAACCAAAAAGCCAACTCCTTTGTTTATATTCTATTCCAAACTCTAGTCCTTTCCCCTTCCTTCTTCTCTCTCCTTCATCAAAACCACAAAAAGCAAACTTTCTGATAATCATCAATCATGGCTGTTTCTCCACAAGCATTCCCGCCCAGAAAGCGGCGGCCATCTGCCGGAGCCTTCATGTCTCCCAAACTCTCCGACCAGAGCCTCCTCCGCTCTCTCCTCCACCTCTGCCAGGAAATCTCCACCCTCGAATCCCGCAGCTTCCTCCTCAGACGAACCACCCTATCCATGACTCGAAAATCCAAGCTTCTTGCCTTCCTCTTCGAAGACCTAGTTAGATCATCAATCACCTACCTCTCTCCCTCCGCTCTCTTATGTTTCCAAGAAATGTACATACTGCTGCAGAGAATCCAAACCCTCATCGAAGACTCTTCTCACGGCAGCAAGATGTGGCTTCTCATCCAAAATGAGTCCCTCGCCAACAGCTTCCACGAGCTGACTCTTGATCTATCCACTTTGCTAGATATTCTCCCCGTCAAGGAGCTTAACCTAAACGACGACGTCGAGGAAGTCGTTGCCTTGCTCCGCGCACAGTGCGCGCGAAACAAGGACGCTTTTGTTGATCCCAAGGATGATAATCTCCGCCTCGAAGTCTGCTCCATGCTCGATCGCCTCAAAAAGGAAATCATTCCAGACCACTCCAAGCTCTCCGAGATATTCGTCCAGCTAGGAATTCTAGACTCTTCCAAATGTAAAGAAGAGCTAGAGTCTCTCCAAGACGAGTTTCAGAACCAAGCCGACGACAAGTCCAAATCCCAATTGGTTTCCCTTATCGGCCTCGTTCGCTACGCCAAATGTGTACTCTTCGGCGCCTCAACTCCAAGTTCCGATCTCACTCGCCTGAAATTTTCATCGGAGTTAAACTTCCCGGTGGACTTCCGGTGTCCGATCAGCTTAGAGCTTATGCGGGACCCGGTCGCCGTGGCCACCGGTCAGACATACGATCGTGAGTCCATCAAGCTGTGGATCGAATCAGGACACAACACGTGTCCCAAGACAGGTCAGACGCTGGCCCACACGAACTTGATACCGAACCGCGCTTTGAAAAATCTTATCGCCATGTGGTGCCGCGAGCAGCGAATCCCTTTCGAGCACGCCGAAAATAAGGATAAGGTCAGCGCCGTCAAGAAGAACAAGGCGGCGTTAGAAGCCACCAGGATGACGGCGTCGTTTTTGGTCAACAAACTCTCACTCGCCCAGTCAATCGAGGCTGCCAATGGCGTCGTTTACGAGCTTCGTAGTCTGGCCAAGACTGATTCGGACTGCCGAGCCTGCATTGCCGAAGCTGGAGCAATTCCTTTACTCGTACGTCATTTAGGCTCGGACGTCGGTCGGGACCACCCGAACCTACAGGTAAACGCCGTCACAACGATCCTCAACCTCTCAATACTCGAAGCCAACAAAGCAAGGATCATGGACACTGACGGAGCCTTAAACGGCGTCATTGAGGTGCTTCGTTCGGGTGCCACATGGGAGGCTAAAGGTAACGCGGCGGCTACGATATTCAGCTTATCAGGTGTGCACGCGTACAGGAAGAAACTGGGGAGGAAGGCACGTGTCATAAAGGCATTGGTGGACTTGGCCAGGGAGGGACCCGGGTCTTCCAAAAGGGACGCCATGGTGGCGATATTGAATTTGGCGGGAGAAAGAGAGGCGGTGGCGAGGTTGGTGGAAGGCGGGGTGGTGGAGATGACGGTGGAAGTAATGGAGGGGCTACGGGAAGAGGCGGTGATGGTGTTGGAAGTGGTGGTGAGAGGAGGAGGGATGGTGGCAATTGCGGCGGCGTATGGGGCGATCAGGCATTTGGGAGTGGTGTTGAGAGAAGGGTCCGATAGGGCGAGGGAGAGCGCGGCGGCGACACTTGTGACGATTTGTAGAAAAGGGGGGTCGGAAATGGTGGCGGAGTTGGTGTCGGTTTCGGGGATAGAGAGGGTAATATGGGAATTGATGGGGACGGGGACGGTGAGGGCGAGGAGGAAAGCGGCGTCGTTGTTGAGGATTCTGAGGAGATGGGCGGCCGGATTGGAGGGTGATCAAGTAGTGGAAGGGTATTCGACTATTGTGAGTTCATCAACGACAACAATGGTGTCTAGCTAAATTTGATTCAATGTGTAAATGTTGATAGTGAATTGGTTTTCTTTATTTTTGGTTAAATTGGTGAAACGATTAATGGAATATCTCATTCATTCATTCTTATTTTTAGCAATTGTGTTTGTTTGGAACTTTCGTGTTATTGATTTATAAAGCTACCAGTGACAAAAATCTATAGTTTCATGTAGAGGACTTGTAAGGTGTGACCATTCAATTTATATGTTTGCATCCATCTGAGGAAAAGGTTGCTTTTGGCAATCAGCCAACACAACTGATCGAGCACAATACTCCCTGCGAAAAGCTCATTAGTCCAAATGTGAAGTTCAGTTTTCGCCGATAGGGCGGCGGCTAAGAGGAATCGACAGAACAACAATAGGCCTTTAAATGCCTAGAGTGAATCAATTTCTGGAATGAATATTCAAAGATAACCAACAATTGCCAACAAATGGGGGTGGAAGATAAAGAAAACTGCAAGGCTTATACTTTCACCTATCAGATCATGATATGTAGTTAAGAATCTCTATCGATTTTTGCCATATTGGACACCAAGCTTTCCGTCCCGGATTGAAGGGTCTGGAACATAGAGATCGAGAACATTATATAGGCAAGTTATGGTAGGGGATTTTAGATCAATCATGTTTAACGAGACATAAGGAGGTCTGAAATGCATCCCATACTCGAGAATCGCCCCTCACAATTCATCTCAAGATAACCAGTGAATTTCCTATGATTATCATCAGCATCCCCTCATTACAATTGAGCACATATTGTGAAGATCATCACATGAAGACTTCGGTAATGATTAACAATTCGGAGCAAATGACATGTTCATTTTCTGCTAGCTAACCCTATAATTTCTTGGATATTGTCCTATATATATATATATATATATATATATATATATATATATAAAAGATGGTGTTCTATGACCTTCCACCCCTTGTGCTTCCACAGCCTCCACGCCTAAAACCTCAACCAATTCGGTCTAATAAGACATGAACCGGTGAGCTCAGGTATATTTAAATGAGACAAGTTGGGGAAGCCCATAGGATACAACTTTTGTTGTCCCATCCCTGTGGTGTCGATATTAGAGACCTCCTGCATGTCCTTCGTCTTTTCTCTAATTTCATATTTCCATACCCCCCTAACATTTTAGAGACAGAACCAAAGAAAAAGGGCCAGGCCTGCTCCACGTCGCAAGCCATTTGAGTAATATTTGCTAGCTCAATAGAGCTCTCTCTCTTACATCTTCCCTCGTTGGTGTATTAGTGCAAATACTCAATAGAGTCTCGAGATTTAAAAGGTTAGGAACACGATCCAAATCGAGAGAACCATATAAATGCGCCTACAAGGGAGGAAAGGCCCAGGGATCTACACATCAAGAGAGCCTAAGCAAAACCGGATACTTGGTGGAGATTATAAGTTGGTAACCCTAATTAATCATCTGGTATATGATTTAGGAAATGCAACGAGGAAATAACATGAAGATAGTATATATGCATGTTTTGACAACACGGTACCGGAATACGTTATGAGCTTCTACTAATGTATTTTAGTACCATGTAAAAGCTCGTAAACAATGTCTTAACGAATCTTTGTTTTTAGTACTATTTTGACTATGATAGAAGTCTTAAGAAAAATTCTGAACATTCTATTAAGAATTATATTTAGTTTATATGTCCATAGTATCTAGGAATTCTGACACACAATGAACTATATGTCGTGTCTCCTCTCTTTCATTTAAAAGTTGTTGTGCTCAAGGACATTCGCAACTCAACAATTTCCCATTGTTGTTACTATAAAGCAAGTGCTGTAACTATAGAGCAAGGGAGAAATCAACGCTTTACCTGTACGTTCTTCAAAAACCAAGGAACCGCTACTTTTTGATCATCTATCCATATGCAAGCTCAGGGAAAGACTAGCTATGAGATAATTGATATATTATTGCGCAGATTATCGATAGTTGAATCAATCTCGGAGTGGGTGCTTAATTAATAAGAGATTATCAGCAATTTCTTGCTAGCTGTTGGCAATGAAATTTGTTAAGGTATGCAAATGTTGTGAACGTACCTAGTTAGCTTAAGTTCCATCGATCACTCAACGCCAAATCCGAACTCGAACATTCTGAACCAGATCAGCCCAACCTGTGTTTTACCGCGGTGATGTTATTACAATTGGGACCACACTGTCTAGTTTGGTCCCAAGATTGTCTAGTTTGGTCCCAAGATTAGGCTTTCATTGTCATTCCTGCTTGTGCTGCACAAATGAAACCCTATAGCAACCCTTCACTGCAGCATAATATTCAACGTACGTGCGACTGATATTACCTGGAGTAGTTTTAATTCTTTGTCCTCCTCCAAAATACATACAATTGTCATTAATTCCTGTACATGCTTTTTGAGAGGACAACAATTTAATTCGATAATCGACCGGTCCCACTGTTTCTGTAAAGATTATAAAAACCAGGCTTTGGCCCTAGCTTGGTGATTTGGTCATGTTCCTTTCAGCTTCAGATCGACCAGCGCAGTTTGGGACCAGTTGACCAGGATCATAGTACCCATGCCAATCGATCTGTAGCTAGCTTTGGATCGATTATGTCTTCTCCAGGAAGCAAGGTTATTGTGAACGTCCTGCTCTCTGTGCGTGTACAATTATTTTGACTGTGCTACTATAACAATTCAATGTGAAAACAATGTAGCAGCGATTGATCGTACAAATTGATATCTGATAGTTCAGCCAACCCTACAGAGTTGTGAGCCATTGGCTTTCACGTACATTTCGAATGATGTTCACCTTTCAGAAGAAAGAAAAGGCTAATATTTCAAGTATCACAAGTTTTTTTTTTTTTTTTAGAAGAAGAAATTGCATATTATTAAGCAATTTAGATAGGTACATCAGGTATTAGTAAATCAGATAGCTAATAAGGTCTACGGTCTATCCATTACCTAATTTGAAATGCAGGAAACGCAAGTATTACCTAACTAAACATGCTGCCTGAATACATATCCTAGAGCATATGTACAAATAATTGTAGAGAAGAAGCGGAAAAATGTCATCGCTTCTTCTATTACAACAATTGCAATTCAACATAGATATAAACTTGATAGTGAAGAGCAAGCAATGTCAACAGTATAGTGGTAACAACAGAAGCAAACTGCATCACGTTCCCCGATAGGCATTTAGACATGAATCCAAATAACTACTAATGAAATTTATAACGGAGACGTGGTGTAGAATGAATTTTAGGACGGAAGTGGAATTTTAATCCGCGTCCCCTATCCCTTTATTGCTATATTTACGTACAAAATTCTAGCTCCACTCGATATTTCATAAGTTTTATTACTACGATATTTCTCAACTTACCCTTGTTTTGAAAAGCTAAATGAAAAACTCAAACCTAGCGCCAACGCTCTCCCCCTCCAACTCTTTCCACAGTCCCTCATCTCCAATTGTGTTATCCATAAACAAATAAGAAGATGGTATATTTCCACCAAATCTTTATATGCAATCTAAATAAAACTAATATAAATTGTTAACATGTACCTGTTATATTGTTCTTGAGACCTTAAAAATAGACAAAAAATTTCACATCGATTCCAACTCACCTCCAAGACTTTGGACTCAAAACTACAAGAACCTTCTAAGACTGAAGACCCATCTCCACATTGAGTTGCCAATATGAAAATCCAATTGGGGGAGAGAGTTGGAAGAAAAAGAGAAGACAAAGTATAATCAGGCATGAGGAGTACGTGGCTGGAGTGGGGAGGAGATTGCAGACGACCACCATAGCGATTGCGATATGATGCTGGGTATGATTAAGAGCAAACGCGGAAAATAAAAAATAAATTGATAAATTTTAAAGGTTGGGTATGCTTATAGATTTGTAGAATTTCTTTTCTGTACTGACTGTGTAATCTAAATCTTTGATATTTATAATTAATTTTTCTTTTTGATAATTAAAAAGTGTATTTAATGCTATTCAATCGTCAATTCATGTTTATACAAGTGTATATCGGTGCTCTGAATCCTCCCTCATAGATTTGCTAAGTTCAAATAGAAAGACCCAAAGTTTATCTTGTTTTCCCTTCAACTATATGGTAAAATCTTCAACTGACATTGGTATACCTTGGTAAAGTATGCCAGCTAGAACTCAACCATAACACCTTTTCTTTTCTTTTTCCAGATTGATCAAATAAAGTCGATCATTAGCTGTTTACATCTCATGCTAAACTATTCGACTGAACCTGTTTAGTCAGTCTTTGGGTTGTGGAAGCACCCCTTAGATCTAACCAACAAGTTAGAAATGTTGCAAACTTGCAATCTCTTTTAGCTAAGGGTGTTATGTAATAACCATTTTGAATCGAGAAATTTGAAGGACATTTGGTAAACTGTCAATTTTTGAATAACCAACTGGTTGGATATATTACTTGTGTCTTGTAACTGTTAAATATAGAAGGAAATGATATAAGCCTCGTATGACCTAAAAAAAATTTAGCTACAAAACGGTTGATAGATTGATTAAATAGAGCCATTTACATGTCACACAAAACTATTCGGCTAGACCTATTTGGTTACTTATTTGTAGTTGCGGGAGCACACTGTGGACAAAGCCAATCGGTTGGAGATGCTTTAATAACCTTTTGAATTAAAGACCCTAAAAGATATAAGCAAAAATCGTCAGTTGTACAACTACGGACAAACGTTGGTCGAATAGCGACATGAATGAACTTTTTGAGAGTGAAAAAGCATTAAAAAGAAAACTTTTAAACAAACATATATTGCGAACACATAGTTAACCACAGGGCAGGACACACCTAAAATTTAGACTTAAAATTTTCAATTTACTCTTGCATGCATTAATACAAAAAAATAATGAAAACAATGAGATTGTCTCTCGGGCTCTTGGCGTTGTCGTGTCTATCACCTGAGTAGTTCTTCTTTCGGCTAACATCTCCATTATTACCGCTAGTCCTCCATTTTTCTTTTTCGTTCCCTTCATCGAATCAATTCAGAAATCAAAACTCACATACTTCCACCTCCTCTTAGTGGGCAGTTCTATTTGATAAAAAAGTTTTATTTTTTATTTTTTATCCAATTTAGACGGTAAACTCTTCTACTGTATATACATTTATAGAGAGAGTTTATCATACTAAGCAATCAATCAATGTAGGTGGACCACTCAAAAATCTCCTATCTTAGAGTTACATAAATGCCGAGTCACAAAGAAATCCCAGCAAAATTGAAAAGCCTAAACCTTTGTCTCTTTCTTGTTTATGGAAAAAACATCTCCCTTGTTAGAGAAATTTAGACTAAGAGCTCAGTCTGAGTTGAGTCATTGAATGAGTGGCAAAACTCAAGGTTTCTAACATGAAAGTTGCCCTTTGTGGTAGTCTCCTGCATATGAATCTGAAACATACTGGTAGAGGAAGCCAAGAAGATCATGGATGGGACCCATAATTGGTTAGTTGAGGACCCCACTGGCCGAGCCTTGCATGCAAGCCACTTTGAGCAAAGTGTTGGGGATTTGGGTTAGAATTGTTGGACCCTGATAAGCCTAATATAGTCGGTTTAAATAGCACCTTAAAAAATCCGGGCGTCTTAAATTAGAGAATCGTTTACTTCCAGAGCCCCAGTGCTTTTCCACAAGTGACCAAAACTTCATAATAATATGAATACAAAGTTGTTTTGGGCAAAGCCAGTTTTACAGCGTCATTACAATAAAACCCAATCGGGTGAGTTTACCACTATGCCCAAGAAAACACACAAAAGCTTAAAGCCCCACTCTTCTTGTTTATTTATCTTCAACCTGAGCAGAGTGGTAGGTACTAGTCTCTTCCTTACTCCAGAAAAACCAGAGGGACTGAGAGAGAGGAGGAATTGTTTTGTGGGTTGGTGATGGGTAAGTACAAGTTTAGATTATCTGATATGGTACCCAATGCCTGGTTTTACAAGCTCAAAGACATGAGCAAACCCAGAAAAAACCAGAGCAGCAATTCTCTTCCCAAGAAGAAAAACCAACCACCACCGCCCCCATTTTCTTCTTCAGAAAAACCAACAAGCCCAGGAAAGCCAAAGCAGGTGACCCATCACCACCATTGTCATCAATCAAGAAAGTCGTACTACTTCACAAGGGAGCTGAATAACTCCACAGGTGAGAACAGACCACTCTGCAACACCCCCATAAACCCAATAGTCTCTACCACCAATTTGCCCCATGAGCCACCAAGAGAATCCTCCAGACAAAAACCGAGGAAGAGTCGAATTGCAACTAGCAAGTCCTCCTCTGATTCCAAGCCTGCCATGTCGACCACCTCCTCTGTTTCTGCCGGTTGTCGGGTCTCAATTGAATCTGTCTGGACCAAATCAGATTCTCCACCGGAGGAGCAGCTCTGGTCTTCTTCGTCTCTCGACAGCTCCGAGCTTGAGTTTCATCGCCATGAGCCTCTTGCATTCCGATGTGACCGTGTTCTTGCTACAGAAACATTTGATGGTATGATTTCTATGTCGAGTTCTAATGAGAAAGACATCATCATCGACGTGGATAACTCATCTGAGAGGAAGAAATTTGATTTGTTCTCCGAGCTTGAGCTTCCTCGGATTATAACCAAGCCGGAAAGCTTCACTGAAATGGTGAGCGAGGTCAAGAAGAAGAAGAAAGAGACCAAGGAGCAGCCAATCAAGTCCAGAAAAAGCTCACATGGATCAGAGAACAATAGAGAGCATCGTACAAGTTCTGTTAGAAGAGTATCTTCGAGCACTTCACCGGGAGTTAAGCTTCGGATTAACTCTCCGAGAATTGCAAACAGGAAAATTAACCAGGCCCAAGTGGGACGCCGGAGTCTGTCGTCGAATTCGAGCTCAAAGCGGAGGAGTCTCTCGGAGAGTTTTGCAATTGTGAAGTCGTCATTTGATCCTCAAAGGGATTTCAGGGAATCAATGATAGAGATGATCATGGAGAACAACATCAAGGCATCAAAGGACTTGGAAGATCTTCTTGCATGCTATCTTTCTCTGAATGCAGATGAATACCATGAGCTCATCATCAAGGTCTTCAAGCAAATCTGGTTTGATCTCACTGACATCCAGTCAAAGTAAATCAAAAATCTTCTCCATCAGGGAAAATGTACATCAATCTTTTCCAATGTCTCTCTGTTTCTAATAAACCTTGTTAGTTTAGTACTGCATTCTTCAATTACCAAAGATGCAGTCTTTAATTGCAGTTAGAAAAATTAGTAGTTTAAGCTAGTCACAGGAATTCTCAACCCTTTTTCAGACCATGTGATCATTGACAAGATGGGATTCTTGTCTTCCTGGAGTGAAATTGGAAATTGGGTTTTGTCCATTTTATGTTTTTGCACCGTAAAAAAGAAAAAAAAAAGGGAAAGGTTGTGACAAATTTTCTGAAAGCTAAAGGCTAAAGCATGTGTGGTTATCCTTGTATTGTGGCTTTTCGTTCATCCTATAGAAAACCAACACAATTTTCGGGTATTTCTGAGTTTGTGTATTTCATGGACCCAACCAAATTCGGTAACGATATTAGCAACTATACCCATAAATCGATGGTAGAGGACCCCATGAACACTGACAGATTGTAGAAAGATACACTTTGAAGACAACAAAGTTCAGGTTTCTAACTCTATCTTCCCCAAATTTTTCAAAGGTTTTCTCTGGCAGTTTGTTCTTCAGCCAGTCCATTCTGGAAAAGCTCTACCTTTGGAGGTGATGGAAGTGCCGTACGTTAATTAAAAATGAAAAAGAATTCTGGGATAAACATATAAAAGGGTCCTGTGAGAATTCAAAATTGTACGGGGTCACGCCATTGCCAAAGCTTTTGCTAGAGCCTAGACCAAGTGACCAGCCTCTCTGAACTGTTTGAAGTTTGATTTTTGAAAAGAAAAAGTTACTTCGAATATTTCAAAAGCAAATTAACCTTTCAAGCATTGGATAGAGGGAAAAATTGTGAAAAGAGAACCATGCGGCCTACCAAATAGGATTTGTATGGTTTATATAAAAATATAAATTAGCAGAGTGGATGATTCCAGATTGGCTTGGAAAAAGAACCGACTGCTGGTAATATTGGGTGAAGCTTCCTTTTGTGTAGGTATTAAATGCCTTTCTTATATGTGGCAGCAACAGTTTTAGCCAATGCAGAACAGAAAGCTCATAGAACAGTGTAGTGTCTTTCTGGGACATGCGGTTAAATTTCAAAGCTTGACAAATAAGAAAAAAGCCATTATCTAATCTCGATGACATCTATTTTACACACAAAAAAAAAAAGGGCATCTATTCTTCTCCTCATGACTTTGTAATTGTCCCTAACTTTACGGTTTCAATTCATTTTTGTATAACAGGTTCCTTCTCCCACATTGACTTTTGAATTTTCATTCAAATTTCACTCACAAGAAGTCTTGCTATTACGGTTAAGTAAATCCTGATTAATTATCACAAATCTCCACCTAACAAAACATGTCTTACACGCTTTGCAATATCAAGTTGGACTAGCGTTAGCTTTAGCGTATAGAGTTATAGGAATCCAATTAGGCACTTAGACCACCAAGAATAGGACAAGGATTCTCTGCTTCAAGCCTTCAATTTTCTCAAGTAAGATTTATTGGGATCAGTCCAAGCCAAAGTCATGAGCCTTTGCAGTAGTTTTATCTATGAAAACCTCTAGGACCAAGCGTGAGTGTTTTTTGTTGTTTCTCGTCGATCGTCGGTCGGACAACACTTATATGGATCGTCGGATGGGTCATACGTAGATTTGCATTGGATCTTATGGAGTTCTACCGTCCTAAATGTTTTTGAATTGATTTTGATTTTGTAATTTCGTTAATGTATCTATACTTATGGTTGGTTACTTTAATAGTTCTCTACTTTATTGAGCTATGATTTGTAGATTTTAATAAAGTAATATGAGATTCACATCCAAAACTAATTAACAATTGATGGAGTGACTTATACCCTTATAAAACCATAGGCAAAATCCTAATTTTCTCATGTGGGATCTATACTATCAACAGATTTGTCGTTCATGTGGTTTTTCAGTTGGTGTTTGCGATTTTATCTAGCCCTTGGTCTTGACTCTTGACTCTTGAGTCTACTGTTGTGTCATGGTTATGGTATTATCAAGACTAACTGATTTTTCATCAGTAAGTTCTTGGTGATCGAGTCTCTCTTAAATTTGGTCTAAAACCTTTATGACACGATGTGAATGAGAGTTGGTTCTTCTTGTTATTGGCCATCAGGGCTTATCGTGACTTAATTTGAATGAAATCTTTTTGTTTTTTTTTTTAAAAGTCAAATTTGTTTTTGTATCGTAAATTATATATTTTATGAATCTATTGTCGATCATAACTTGACAATACACTCAAAAGTTTAGTGGATTTACTTTCTCTCTGATTGATCTCATATTATCAAATTTGTGAAATCACTAAAATCAAAAGTCACAAACATTAAAAAGATACAAAATGAAATGATCCGAAGTCATGCCTAGCTACCAAAGGCCAACACTTGGTTCCATCCTCAACGAACTCAATGTATAAGTTAATAATCAACGTCCGTAGGGTTAACACTACTAATTGAACATATATGAGAGACTATATATTAGGTCAACCTACATTGATGGTAAGAATTGGATGCAACACTTATCCACCCCAAATAGTAGCTATAGCTAGCTAGCTAGGATACATAATTCAAGACAAAAGACATGCAGTGTTAAAACAAGATCGAAAAATATTGTGGTAGTTTTAACGGTTTGTGCCGAGTCAACAAAACACACTGGTGCTGCAATATGATATTATTATTGCACAATAACATTATAGATATGGATATATTTATTGCAACCTATTCTGCAGGCAGGAAATTTTGCCCATTTGAAATTCGGCTACCACAAATATTATCTTATTTGCAGTACACGCTAACGAGAAAAGGAAGAAAGAAATATGATCGATGTCGATGTATGTATGTATATTCATTTCTTAATGTTGAAGAACAAAACAAACATCTAATAAAGCAACTACGTACTTTTGCAAAAAACAAAACTGAGAAATTGAGTGGAGTGCGTGCACGCATCTGTTACTGTCACATATCCTTTTGTGATATGACTTGAATGTGTTTGATTCATCAAATGAATATGGAACTTGGAGGAAATATAAAAAAGGACAACTTAGGTGCTTGGAGACCTAATTAGGTACACTGAGAGAATAAACAATTTTCTGCACCAAATTGCATCGACCGTAATTAGTTACATTGAGTGAGTGAGTGAGTGAGTGAGAGAGAGAGAGAGAGAGAGAGAGAGCGGCCCGGGGGGGTGGGTGTTATCTACTCTTACAAGTTAATCAATCAAAACTATTCTGTCAAAAAGATCAAAACTATATTAATTTGTGTGACGGATTTTCATACTAAATTCACTAAACTTACTCTTTTTATATTAAATATTATGGACATGTTCAGACAAGACAATGATCGTTCTGCAAATCTTTCAGTAAGATTCACTTGAACAAGTGAGAATATAACTTGATTTAATGAGAAATGTAGTCGTCAACAATGTGGTGCCAATTTCGATTTTGTGTAAGATTTTATCTCTAGATATAACAACATTCAAGCCAATGGTAGATTAAGCAAGAACCAAAACTTGTAGTATGCAATTACAAAGTCTATCCGGCACAGTTCATCAAACATATCATAAATTTGAAGAAAATGTTATAATTATGTCACAGTAATAATTTTTTTATTTTTTTTAGATTGATCACAGTAATAACTTGAATTTAGTGAAAAATAAAAAATCAAAAGAGTGAGAAAATTTTGCAAGTATCTGAAAGCACCGGCTGCAAAGGATTACTAAGTGAAGTCAATTGCTTGATTGCTTTCAATAATTATTCAACGTATTTGTATATATTATTGTTTTTCTTCAAAATCTGCATGATAATTAAAATACATCGAAGAGATTAACACATAAATAAGCGCGAAACAAACTAACTCATCAATCTTTTGATTTTTACATACATAACACACTGAAAATTCACATATTGTACCTCATATTACATCAATACATCCAAAAGTAAGGGGGACTTCCATGTTTATCCTAGTCTTCCTATATAATAGCTAAGGTCTAGCTATTGACATATAAGAAATGACCGTGGCAATCTTGAGCCAACCCCAGAAGCCGGTATCTATGGGAATGGTATGGGTCGGTATTGATTAGGGAATCATGGTAAAGATGATTGAGTGAGAGTGGACGATCGAGATTAGATATATCATTATTTGCAGGTAAGCTTGTTGTCGTGTCGGCGAGCCGCAAGGGATAGACAGTCAAAGAACGCAAACCGGTTCAAATCTAACCGATGGATTACGTAAGCAGCTCCACAGAAACAAAGTACCCGGAGATTCTGGGCGTTTGCCCGAGCTCTGTCCTCGACGACCCGTCGCCATTGTCACCCTATTCATCCCAGTCTTTTTTTTTTTTTTTTTCTGGCCAACTGAATATCCCAGTCTTGAGCCGTTTGTTTTTTCGCTTGGCAGGGAAAGCAAAGCAAAAGTTTGTAGGGCAACAGCCCCTAGACATCTAGAATAATATTTCAATTATTGCAGACCATGCATGCGTCTTTATAAATCTTTCTGTGCACGTGTGTGTGACTAAGTGACTCCATCACTGACTACTAGGGTTTTCCCTGTACCTTCTTCTAGTGGCTTGGTCGGACTGAATAGTTTTGTTTTTTAATCATTGTGTTTTCATGTTTTTGGTATTCTGTTGTTGTCGTTTTAACAGTACTTTTCTTTACTTATTTGTCACAATGCAAGGCTGTGTAGTTAAGACCCCTACTACGTGGCTCGATGCAACACATCTTTGCGACCTGTAGAGGACAACACTGACAAACGATGTATAGCCCTTTTAACTCTGTAAAAAAAATAATAATAATAAAATAAAAATAAAAAACTAACGGTTAAATTTGAGATTATATCTATACTCGTTCAAAATTAATTGTTGACCATAAAGTTACATTACCACTCATTCTCGGCCCTAAAATTGGCCCTACCACTGGCTCTCCAGATATGTTCATCCGTTTGCCCGACGCAGCCTCTATTTTCCTTTAATAATAAGGCAACTCATAAGACAATATTGGCCCCAACTCCAAAATTGGGTTGGGCAAATCCGTCGTGATGATTTGTGCTTAAATATGGTCGATGGATCCCACCTCCTATTAAAAGAGGAACAAAGGTCGGTGCATAAAGTTATTAGGGTTATTGACTAGTCAATGGCGATATCGGGTTAGCTTGGGAAATCTATAGACAAAATAGATTTGTGGCTGGGTTCTGATCGATTCCACCGCAGTCCCCGAGTCAGGTTTATGGAGCGGTGAAGAAAAGCTAATAGGCCACACTAAACACCCAAACCCCAAACAATTATTAAATGCACGAATTCTTCTCTCTTCTTAACAAATATATATTAATGTCTGTAAACGTAAACAAGCTTAAATTATCTAAAATTTTAATGTGCTATTTCATCTAGAGATTATGACACAAATATTTTTGTACACATGACAATTTAGAGACACGAACATTTCTTATAGAATGGCTAGAGTTTAGGGTTTAGCACCTTTTTTTTTTTTTTTTTTTCACTTTATACCGGACCTTCACCATCTTGTGGTAGAGCCCTGGGAAACATGAACCTGCATGTAGAATTTCACGTGAGGAGTTTAACTGTTTAAGTAGCTAGCGGAAATAGGAGAAAAATTATGAAGAAACTTCATGGGACAAACATGCATGTGTGGAAGACAAAAATCTACAGAGAATTTATGAGAATAGCTGAGGTATCTGCCACCCCACGCGGAAACCCAAGTGTAGCGTATTGTTTACTTTTTACTATACAACATTGCCAAATTAGGAAACAGACGCACTAAACTTTGGGTTCAGGATTTGGGTATGTAATGCGTACATTTCTTGCTAACAAACACAAAAGTTACAGAGTTGTATCCAAATGAGTCTGTGCGAAGTGATAGTTTGAAAGGTGTCACATTACAGGTCCACTCCTTGACTTCCCATCATATATGGGAAGTGGGACGTAACTTTTTCGTGATATTTTCTCTTGGGGGTCTTCATCATGTATAGTTCGATAAAATAAAGGTGCACTATATATCATCGGTGTGCAACTTCCCAATGACCACTACAGATAGCTTGATGCGATATTGTTCTGTTTTGTCGGCAAGGAATCAATAATGTGAGTTTGCTAGGAAGTAATCTTAATTCAAGTTTATGGGATAGTGTTATTTATCATGTTTGAGTTTCAGAAATTTAGAGAGAAGAGAAGAGAGAGACAAAGATCAATAAGAGACAGGGAAAACGACACAGAAGGATAAGACACTCTAGTGTGTGAGTGTGTAGCTGCAATGTATATTTAATTAACCATCTATATATGGTTTTAGTTGCAACTTTCTCTTCTTTGCAATGGGTTATTGATGGACTTGCAAGATTTAGTTGCAACATTCCCCTCTTTTTTAGTTACAAGTATGTTTATATCATGTGCATGTTTTATGCAGTGCACTTATCTAGTGTGGAATGTGCTTGTGTTTTATGACTTTCATATTTAAATCATATTTAGGTCGTAAATAAGTCATATTCTATTTCTAATATACTTATATTTGTTATTTACATCCTCCATCTTTCAAAAAGAAAAAAAAAGTACACACTCACCATGCCTTTGGCCGAACATCTCCGAAGAGAATTCTTTGAAGTTGTGTTTGAAAGAGATAGAAGAGCTTTGAATAGTTAGAGAAAGAAAGTTTCTCTTATCAACTATGCTCTGATACAATGGAAAAAAGACTATGAGCAGCTATTTATACCAAGTTAAGGAGCAGCAGATAGCCAACCAGCTGTAGGCCATTAGAAACTAATTATGCACTGTAACAAATAAATTTACTAAAAGAAATAACTCTCTATCTACTTTCACTGTTTCACACTTCCTTTCATGGCGCATTAGTGTAGTTCTGATATTGATCTATAGTTTATATATACTAATATTTTTCCAAATGCATACACTAGTTCAATGCATGCATGATTGAATATCGTTTTCATTTTCCTATTTATGTACGTACACTTATAATAGACTGAATCATAAAACTCTAACAATATTTATTTTGATATAAAACTCGAACTAACAATATATCAACGACATGAAAAAACAGTGTCATTAGTGTACGTTATCAAAGTAAAGAACATCTGTCGATATAGTGGATTCCATAGAAGCCTACAAGTGCCAACCCTAGTCACCTAGTGCTCCTGATTTTTAATCACAGCTAAAGCTGCATAATTCTGTTATTGATAATTGAAACCAAGAGTTTCCCTACTGGAGAAGGGAAACTATTTCACTTGCGTAGCCCGGTGACCTCACATGCTTGTTCCATCTTCCATATTTGACATATTTGTCATACTGGAGAAAACATGGGCCACAACTAATCTGGGGTTAATTAATTAATAATGCTAGACTTTCTCTTAAAGTTTAAAATTAGTTGATAATTGGGTGAGTTACTGAATAAGTGACCCAATGATTAAAGTAACCCCGACAACCATAATAAAGTTTTAGGATTCTCTAATATTACCCGTAATAAAAGGTAGTTGATGTTTACATGCAATCTAACTAGGGACGCACAGAAATCTTTTATCTTGTATTTTCATGGGGTCTACTCCGATTAAACAGTGACATTTCAACCAAAACAAATCTAATCTGCCATTGCGATTTTGGCTGCAGACAGGCAGGTAGGAGCTAGTCAGGTGACATATACGTTGACTAATGAAGCTTCACTCTTCAAATTTTCACCATATAACCAACGTAAAAAATATGGGAAATCATTCCAGAATCTTTGGTGAAGAAAAATGTGCGAAATCATGTAACGGTTGGTTTGATGGACGGATCTAAGAGCTTTCCTAGTCATGGATTACACCTATTAATTACCTATGCTAGCTAGCGTCTTTATTTTAGCGGACAATGTGTATAGTGAGTCATAGGAGTATAGAATTTTCATCATCGGGCCGTTTTGGAATTTTCATCATCGACCTTAATTTATTTTGCCTCATGATGGATTATTCATCCTTTTGTTTTCTTTTCTAATTTCACCGTGAAACTAAACGCTGTAAAACAAGTCATGTTGTTGTGGCCAACGTACTTTAAATGTGTTTCGTGTAGTGTTTTGTTGACTAATTTAATAATTTTACGTATCGTGTTTTATCATGTCCAACCTTTATTATTTCGATAGAATAAGACTCATAACTTGATGACTCTTTCACGTTTACGATTCTGGTATTGTGATTCAAATATTTTGTTTCCTACTTTTGAAGGATGCAATACAAATTGAAAAATTAAAAATTTAAAGGATATTCTGATTCATTCATTTCGTTGGAAAGAAAAAGCCAGATCAACTTTTGGCCCCCTTACTTGGTTTGTGGAGTTGAATCGGTCTAGTGAGTGGTCCATGTGACATTTTTTTGTTTCCCTAAATTCTTCTTACCAAAACGGTAAAGAATTCGCCAATACCATTTGGTATAGTGATATAAATATCCTCATTTAAGTGGGAGGTTATGAGTTCGACTCACAAAATATTAGTTGTTGATATGATTAAAAAAAAAAAAGGTAAAGAATTCTCTTCTTATTCCCAATTCTTTTATCCGCTAACCAGATGAGGGACACAGCATATGAATGAAATCAAACCAAATATAAAATCGGTACTTCAAGGACCTGAATGTCTGAGGTAGCTGTAATCTGACAATATATATACTATGTACTTACATAGTTTGTAAACATGAGAACTCGTTAAGATGCAAAGTTCAGAATAGTCGCTAAAGAGCCCATATAACTGGGCTAAACAACATATATGTGGCATCTTTGAGCTGAAGTTTTGAACATGAGTTTCTTTGCCATTATATAGAAAATTAAAGAATTTACAACTCCATAATTTACAAAATGTTTCTTATAATTCACAAGCATTATTGAATACACCACAAGAAGCAATAAAACTTCATTCGTTTAATCAAACCTTAACGCAAAAGATTGAAGTCTGCAATCTGCATATACAAATATCCTATTCCAATTGATACTACTAGCTTCTATATATGAACAAACCAAAACCCTTCAAGCCATGGATCCCATTTTGTACATTGTTTTATGCACAAAGAAAAAGGGGTATCGAAGAAAAGAGTAGATCCTCCATACCAGACAATGTCACCCAAAAGGGAATACCCAAAAAAATTTGTCACCTTGTTCTGAAAAAAAAAAAATGTCACCCTCACCCAAAAGCCAAAAGAAATGAAGTGTATCTATGTAGTTGTAATGTAAGCGTACATGAACACCACAACTTTGTATAGTAAGCAGAGGAAGACTGCAATGAAAACTTGATCAGCAATAGAAACTGTCTTGGAATTTTTTCTGAAATTGGACGAAAATGGAACTTTGAGTTGCAAGGAGAAAAAGGCTTGGCTTCTGCTTATGTCAGGCACAAAGATCACTTCCCCTGAAACACATTTAAATCCCTGCAAAGCTCCAAAGTGAAAACAAAATAAGCAAAACAATTTTGAGCATAATGAAAACATGTAGTAGAGCTAGGGCTACACCATTAGTTACCTCTAGCTGCTTTCCGACTGTAACAACAAGCGTTTCAGGGCCTGCATAAAAAGACAATGGACCTCGGTCTGATTGAATGTAGAATTGAGAATGTTCAAGCGGAAGGTGGATGCAAAAACCATGATCATCACACTTACGATCACAGTCGATCTCATTCAGTGAATTCCTGTGGTTTTGCTCCATTGTATTATCATTGTATCGGTATAGCCTAAAAACCCAATCTTTCTCTTCACTTCTTCTCACGAATTCCGCTTTCGCATTTTTATAGAAAACTTCACTCACTTGTTCTGCAATCGCTTCAATTTTACTCGCAACCTTATCCATATTGTTACTGCAAAAGAGAAGAAAAACCAATGTAAAGTTAGGAAAAGTCTTTAGTACATTCAATGGTAGACCAGACCTTCTGGACGAGAGCCCCCTCCCTTCTTGTAGTTGTAGACCAGCTCATTTTAATCTACCACTACAAGTGTTTGCCTACCATTACATCAAGCGGTGTATCATTGATGTATCAATACGTTAATGCAATAATCCCATACATAAGAGTTTCGGACTATACCAAAAGTTCCCATATCTTTGGTCTGATTTGCTCTTTTGATCCCGAACCCAAGCAATCTCCTCACGATCCCCAACGCGCTCAACAAAACGTCTAGATTGATGATCGGCATTTCCAAAAACGGATTCGGCTTCTTGAACCACGGACCTCAACTCATCGGCTGTTATTCCATGACTGATGATCCGAAACGCTCCGAGTTGCTTGGCCGACAGGAGGAGGTGGGCGATGGAGTCGGCGGAGAGGGATCGGAAGTCGACGTCAGAGGGAATTGGGGAACGTGAGATGGTGCCGGGGTCGTGGGTAGGCGGCAATGCGATGAGCTCGGGGATCTGGAGGCAGTTGTCGAGGAAATGCGTGAAGGTTTCGGAGGCTGCGGAGCGGGAGCCTTTGGCGGTTGCGATTGGAGATGGGGGTGGCATCGCGGTGGTTAGTCTGCTCCTGTGGTGCATGATAGCCACGGCGGCGTAGAGTATATGGGAAATGTTGAATCGGAGTGGTGGTCACTGTCAGTGGTGGTGATGTTGATCGGTCGTTTTTGGTGAATATGGAAGGGTGGCTTTGCGTGCAAGAATGAGTTGTTTGAGTTGTGCTTAGGGTGCAGGGGGTCCCATGGGCCACGGGGGCGTGGCGGTTGCTGAGTGGAGTTTTAATCTGCCATTAGAAGTTGAGGCGGGCCACTACTTTAAAATCTGTTACTGATGAGTGGTGGCCCAAACACACTACCACTGTTCCTTCGGGTTCGGCTCGTTTTTAAAAATAACAAGTTAAATTCGTACAAAAGATTAGATTAGTTAAGAGAACGAGGCATGCTAAAGTATCGTGCTAGGGGTCGTCAACGGGCCGGGCCGGCTGCCCATTCATTGCGGGTTTGGGTCGGGCCGGGTCGGGTTTTATTAAAAATCGAAAGATCCAATCCCGTCCATATAAAGCGGGCCTTGCGGGTTTTTTCGGGCCGGGCCTTGCGGGGTTTATTTATAAATAAATATTTAAAGACACAAATATTTTTTTTTTAATCAAGCTTTGGAAATTCATTGGATAATGATCAAATACAACCAAAGATAATAGATCTATATTGTACCCAAAAAAATCTATATTTATATATAGATACTAATTTATTGATAATTAAATTTTTAAAGACACTAATTTTTTATAAATTTATATTGATACATCATACACTCCAAAGAGCAACATATAGCAATTCAAAGAAAATGAGAAAACCGACCGTTGGATGTGATTATTACAATAAATTATACGTGTGGTTAAAAATTTAGTCAATTTCACTGTAGTTTCGAACTCAATCGGATTAGTCAACCGTAGTCACTTGCATGTTTTCTTGGTTGACTGATGGCGTGATAACCGCAAAAATTGCTTATTTTTTTACATCACGTTTGTAAATATTTCATCGATGGATGTGAGTGGACATAAGATAAAAATTTCAATTTTAATTACAAATACATTGACCAATACCAATTTGTCTCTTAAAGTTGTATGACTTGTACATTGCATTTAAATTGTTGAGGTTCATTCTAAAGCAAACATGCAGTGGAAAATGAATTTGAAAAAACCAACCGTTTGATGGAGAGACTGTAATATTTTATGGTGGTTGTAAAAAATCCAGCTAATTTGGTTTTCGTTTCGAATTCGATCAACTAGGTCAAACCTACTTACTCTTATAAACCTATATTTATATATCACACACTCCAAAGAGCAACCTCTATCAATTCAAAGAAAATGGGAAAACCGACCGTTGGATGTGATTATTATAATAAATTATGAGTGTGGTTAAAAATTTAGTCAATTTCACCATAGTTTCAAACCCGATCGGATTGGTCAACCGTAGTCGCTTGTATGTTTTCTTGATTGACCGATGGCTTGATAACCGCAAAACATGCTTATTTTTTCACATCATATCTGTAAATATCCTATTGATGGATGTACGTGTACATAAGATAAAAATTTCAATTTTATTACAAAGACGTTGCCCTATATCAACTTGTCACCTAAAGTTATATGACTTCTGCATTGCATTTAAAACTATTGATGTCCATTATAAAGCAACCATGAAGTGGAAGATGAATTTGGAGAAACCAACCGTTCGATGGAGAGATTGTAATGTTTTATAGTGGCTGTAAAAAATCCAGCCAATTTAGTTCTCGTTTCGAATTAGATCAACTAGGTCAAACTTAGTTACTATTATAAACCTATATTTATATATCATACACTCCAAAGAGCAACCTCTATCAATTCAAAGAAAATGGGAAAACCGACCGTTGGATTTGATTATTACAATAAATTATGAGTGTGGTTACAAATTTAGTCAATTTCACCATAGTTTTAAACCCGATCGGATTGGTCAACCGTAGTCGCTTGTATGTTTTCTTGATTGACCGGTGGCGTGATGACCGCAAAACTTGCTTATTTTTTTACATCACGTTTGTAAATATTTCATTGATAGATGTGCATGGATATAAGATAAAAATTTCAATTTTCATTACAAATACATTGACCTATACCAACTTGCCTCTTAAAGTTGTATGCTTTATACATTACATTTAAATTGTTGAGGTTCATTCTAAAACAACCATGAAGTGGAAAATGAATTTAGAAAAACCAACCGTTTGATAGAGAGATTGTAATATTTTATGGTGGTTGTAAAAAATAAAGCCAATTTGGTTCTCGTTGCGAATTCGATCAACTAGGTCAAACCTAGTTACTCTTATAAACCTATATTTATATATCACACACTCCAAAGAGCAACCTCTATCAATTCAAAGAAAATGGGAAAACCGACCGTTGGATGTGATTATTATAATAAATTATGAGTGTGGTTAAAAATTTAGTCAATTTCACCCCATTTTCAAACCCGATCGGATTGGTCAACCGTAGTCGCTTGTATGTTTTCTTGATTGACCGATAGCTTGATAACCGCAAAACATGCTTATTTTTTCACATCATATCTGTAAATATCCTATCGATGGATGTACGTGTACATAAGATAAAAATTTCAATTTTATTACAAAGACGTTGACCTATATCAATTTGTCACCTAAAGTTATATGACTTGTACATTGCATTTAAAACTATTGATGTCCATTCTAAAGCAACCATGAAGTGGAAGATGAATTTGGAGAAACCAACTGTTCGATGGAGAGATTGTAATGTTTTATAGTGGCTGTAAAAAATCCATCCAATTTAGTTCTCGTTTCGAATTCGATCTACTAGGTCAAACTTAGTTACTATTATAAACCTATATTTATATATCATACACTCCAAAGAGCAACCTCTATAAATTCAAATAAAATGAAAAAACCGACCGTTGGATGTGATTATTACAACAAATTATGAGTGTGGTAAAAAAATTAGCTAATTTCATCATATTTTCAAATCCGATCTAATTGATCAACCGTTGTCACTTGTTTTTTAGAATATATATGCACATATTTACTATAAAAATATGAGAATTTCCACACACACACACACACATACACACACATATATATATATATATATATATATATATATATATATATATATATATATATATATATAAATATAAACACACACATACACACATCTATATATATATATATATATATATATATATAAACACACACAGTGCACACACATATCTATATATATATATAAGCACACACACATATCTATTATATATATATGTGTACATACATATATATAAACATACACACATACACATATATATTAATATATATATATATATATATATATTCACAAACACACACAAATATATATATTATATAAAAAATAGTTTACGAGCTTTTACGGGCCGGGCCTAGGCGGGCTTTTACGGGCTTTTACGGGCTGGGTCTAGTTGGCTTTTGACGGGCCGGGCCGGGCTTTTGGTCCTCCGGGCCGGCGGACCTCCATCGGCCCACTTGATCCGCGGGCTTTTTGATGAGGCCTATATCGTGCTTTACTAAGCTACATGCTAAATTTAAAGATGCGATACCATGCTATTTATTTATTTTACCATATAAATAATTTTATTTCTAAAATATCTAATTTTACCCCTCAGTTAAGCATAAAAATAAATAAAAACTAATGCTAGAAAAAAAAAAAAAAGCCATTGAAACAACTCTGTTACGTAGCCAGTGATTTTGCTGTATACTTTCTTTGTCTATTGTCTCATAATAGACGAACATGAACAAGAGAGGGAGTTGGATTAAGATCTGTCCTCTGTCACAATAGAACTCTGATAATTTTATTTTTGTTTAAGGAAATCTTTATTATGTGTTTGATCCAAACTCTAGGTTACTTGACCTAGTGGTAATAAGGTTATAATAGAAAGATTTAGAATTCTATTCAATGTAGAATTACTTTCCTTGTATATTCAGATTCTATGCATTGTAATTCTCTATATAAAGAGACCCCTATTATCAATGAGAATACACAACAAATTCCTCTCAATTTCAGTTTCTGTACAACAAGTTATCAGCATGAAGCCCTAACCCTGAAACAAATAGCCAAACCTTGATTCAAGAAGCTAAAAACCTTGAATCTGAATGCAAAACCTTGAAGCATTTTCTTCCTCCACCTCACACCTTGAAGAACATGATCCCATAAGTCCCGAACCGGCTGTGCCATCCAAAGAATCGGCCGGAAACCTACCGAACCGGCCACCGGAAGCTCTATACAACCGGCAGCAAATATTCCACTGGTTCACCATCTTTCGGGAATCCAATTTCAACCAAATTTTGTCAATATTTGTGCCTTGATTCCAAATTTCGAGAACCGAAAATATTCATCTCCTAATCGGAGTAACAACCTCTGAATCGGCCATCTAAATCTGCTCCACCTTGAACCAACGCCTACCCTTCCTCCTTAATTCTCCTATGTTCCAAACGAGCCCAGAAGCAAGGCAGTGCAACCCAGAGGGAATAAGTACTCGGCCCAGAAGAAAGAAAGAGAAGGAAAAGAGAGTGGGCCCAGAAAGAAAAAAAGAAGAAGAAGAAGAAGAAATGAGGTAGCCCACGTGCTGGGCAGAAGAGAAAAGAAAAGAAAGAAAAAGAAATAGAAGGTGGGGCCGATGGAATCATGGATACGATTCTCGAGCCTAGCGGGGACGTGCTAACTGTTGAGCAAGCTCAAACTTTGGAAACAAATAGAACAGCCTTAGAGGCAAATAAGGTGAAAGCCATCATCCTAATGACTCGTCATATGGATGATTCGCTCCAGTACGAGTGTATGAATGAAGAAGACCTCAGAAGGCTGTAGGTCTCACTCGAAGAAAGATTTGGCAACGTCCGTGACTCCCTGCTTCCTGACCTAAAAGTAAGATGACATTGCCTCCACTTCTGTGATTTCAAGTTAGTTATTGACTACAACTCAGAAGCACTTTGCATTAAATCCTTAATGGAATTCTGTGGTAAAGAAATCACAGATGCGATATTGATTGAGAAGAATCTCTCTACTTTCCCCGTCTCTGCATTGATGGTTGCTAAGAACTATCGAATCGATGTTACTGCAGGACGAATCACAAGGTTTCATGAGCTCATTGGAGCTATGAATGTCACTAAAAATCATGACAACATTCTTGTGAAGAACTATAATTCGAGATCAGTGGAAACAGAGCATATTCCAGAATCCAATTATAGTCGCGCCCTTAAGAGAGGGCGCCAAGAGCAAAATCCTAATCTTAGGGATACTTTTAGGCATTCTGGTTCATATAATCGCTCTACTTGGAAAGGTAACCGCCAAAATAGGCAAACACGGAACCGAAGAGGTCAACGTGGAAAGAGAGAGGGAGGCAACACCTATGGCCATGGTGGTAGTGCCACCAACACTAAGAGCTATCTAAATGATGCTTTCAAAGCGCCTCAATCAATGGAGTTTAAGAAAAGAGATGTATGTTCTCGATGTGGAGTATCCGGTCATTGGACACACATTTGTATAGCTCATCAAGAAATTATCACCGCCTACAAAACAGATTGTGAAGCAAGAGAAGCTCACTATGTGAAACAAGAAGATCAAAAAGATGATCTAGAGTAAAAGGTTGAAGACTACAAATCTGGCTGTGATCAATAAATCGTCAATTCTGTTTAAGTCTTTATTTTTCCAAGAGATGTAATAGGCAATTGCCATAAATTTTTGCAGTAAATGCCAATGATTTAGCCATTCTTCAAAGTAGGCTCACCCAAATTAAGCGTGATGTCTAGGAAGGTTCTGAGATTAGTGGTACTTAAGCGAGTCTTGCTCTACCGACATCTCTCTACTCACCTGATCACATTTATTTTGGAAGTACTGAAAAAGTTAGACGACTACCATTGTTTTGCATTAGCTAGCATTTTGGATAAGATTTTCTTTAGTCAAAGAGACAACGATGTAACTCCGTTGGCTTATGAATAAAATTTCGAGTTCTTTTCATTATAACTAAATTTTGATTCTGAGCATATGACTTCGTGACTACAATGGCTGGGCCATCAAATTAATTCAAGTACATGGAATAGCCCAAGTTTTCTTGTCAAATGGCACCTTGATAACTGTCACAGAAACTCTCTACGCTCCTAGGGCAAATCGCACATATGAATAGCCAACGGATTCCATGCGAAAACGCATGTAGAGAACCGAAATGTGTTCCTTTGCAATACCTCTAACGATTGCGAATAAAGGCGCATCTTAGAGAAGTTTATGTATCTCTCTAGTGGACTCTATGTCACTATTCGAGCTATTAATCCAATAAAGTTATGAGAGAATATCTCTTGGATTTAGATACATATTGGCATTGTCACGATAAGATAGGTCATCCTAGTCGTGATATGATGCTCCGTATACTAAAGACTTCACACGGACATCCATTCTTCAGAGTGAGAAGAAGCAAGAATCGAAAATTGATTCTAGGACTTAGTAAGACAGCAACCACCACAGCATCTGGTGCTGCAGCTGTTTTTGGACCCCATAGGGCTGCCCAAGTCCCTCGTGACAATGCCATAAATGGCGCCAACCATGGTCAAGACGCCATGGACGCTTCTCCCCATGGCCAAGACGTCATAGACGCCACTTTCCATGGTTCCAACACCATGATGGGTGATGTAGTCATGCATTTGCTTCTTATAACGCTACAGACGCTTAGGCCCAATCAAAATTCTCATTGGTTGATTCTAAGGCCTCTCGCTCATTTTACAAAGCTTGTTCCTTCAGGATATTTGGACTGAGATCGTCCTATGCAAAGGATATGAAAATACTCATTCTGTTCTTACATCGAATCCGTGGGGATTCTGTGGACTGATTCTGAAAATACTTGCGGACGTTTAAATATCTCATGATGTTGGTTGACACGCAAACACGCTGGTCACGTGTGGTGCCATTGTCCACCTGTAAATGCTGTTTCTACTACACTCCTAGCACATATCATATGACAAACGGGCTCACTCCCCGGATCATCATATTCAGTCAATTAGATTTGACTATGCTAGAGAGTTTAAATCAAAGACTTTCGATAGTTATTGCAATGGTATTGATGTTCGACATCACATTCCTATGTATAGACCCAAATGGTCTCGAGGAAACGACTACGATGGTCGTCCGGACATTCATAATGTGCACCAATCTCCTTATATCCGCTTGAGATGATGCAATATCGCATGCAGCTATACTAATTCGTCTACGACCTACCGCCACTCAATGTCTCTTTCCATTACAGCTAGTGACTGGGTACAAGTATATTGTACTTACGCATATGTGAGTGAGCCATTTCTGTGCCAATTGAGCCGCCACAGCGCACTATGATAGGTCCTTACAGATGAGTGAACAACTCAGTTGCAAGGCGATCTCCTTACCGTTAGATTTACGAATATCACTTTGATGAGACAGTCTTCCCGTCGTTAGGGGGAGATAAAAACACGAATGTTCAGCATGAACGACAAGAATTGTCATGGTCTGTCCCCACTATGTCTCATCTCGATCCCTACTAAAGTGACGAGATCACACATGTGCTGCAATTATGTCTGCAAGGAAGTACGTCCCTACGAGAGGACGTAGAGCCACCCTACACAGAGGTAGGCAGGGCACCAACGCCATAAAGAGAGTGGCACTCTGGCGTTACAGGCCATGGCCCCAGCTAGGATGCGTAGGAGGCCCGTGGATTCGAAGGATACTTTGACACAAACCAATCCTTGGATCATCGACACTCAAAATCTGTCTCATGAGTATCTTTTAGATTATGGTTATCGTTGGGAGACGTCTCAACGTTAGAACCTATTCATAAGAATATAGAGCTATATGAAAATTACACTAGTGTACATGAGACGTGGGATAGAAACTCCATCATAATTGATGATGTAGTCACGCATTTCGTTGCGCATGAGTTTGTTGAGTCTGATGATATCGAACCACGCTCTGTTGATGAATGAATACCAACGAGAGAAATTTGGCCTAAATGGAAAGATGCGATTCAGGTTAAGATGGATTCTCTAATGAAGATGAAGGTTTTTGTGCCAGTAATACTAACACCTCTTAACATAAAATCTATTGACTAATGGGTCTACGTTAGAAAGCATGATGAGAAAAAGAGATGGTAATCTTGTCTTATGGCGCAAGGCTTCTCACAAAACGCACTGGAATCGACGACGATGAGATATATTCTCTAGTAATGGATGCACTCCACTACCTTGTCAATTTGGTAGTTTCCAAATAACTGAACATGCAGCTTACAAATGTGGTCACTACGTATCTCTATGGGGATCTAGATACGGAATATATATGAAAGTTCATGGTGAACTTCATTTACCCAAGTCAAGTGGCTGTAGACCACGAAGCGCTTTTGCAATAAGATTGAAATGCTCACTAAAGTGACTGCTTGATTGGGAAGGGGATATGCCCGCTCGTTTCCATAACAAGTTTCGGATTCTATCGCGGTTCATGTTGGACATGATCTTCATTGGAAGCCCTTCAAGAGTTAAGGGAAACCACTGAACACTTGAAATCTGATTTTGAGATGAAGGATTTTGGGAGAACACGATTATGTCTCGGTTTGGAACTTGAGCATCGTGTCGAGAGATGCTTAGGCGTTTTGACAAGGTCAAGCCTTCAAGCACCCCATGATCGTCCGTAGTCTTGATCCTTAAAAGGATCATCTTCGTCCGAAGGATGATGGCGAAGATGTGCTAGAGGCGGAAGTGCCCTACATAAGTACAATAAGCGCATTATTGTACTTAGCTCCATGCACAAGACCAGACATCTCATATGTTGTGAACTTGTTAGCTAAGGTATAGCTTTGTGCCAACAAGACGCCATTGGATTGATGTAAAAGATATCTTTCAGTACTTGAAATGTACGATTGATATGGGCTTGTTATATCTTTACAGAGAGATGATGGATTCAGACCCATCACACACCAGGAACGTCGCCAACACTGGCATGCGTCCCCTCTCCCCATACCAAACGAAGTTGGCGTTTTGGAAGGTTTTGCTGATGCTGGGTATCTCTCTGGCCCACACAAAGGTCATTCCCAGACTGGTTAAATGTTCACCATGTGAAAAGACCGTGATATCTTGGAAGTCTATAGAATAGACCCTACTCGCTATATTTTGGAACAATGCAGAGATTATTGCTCTTCATGAAGTGATTCGTGAACGTATATGGATTGGATCCATCATTACGTATGTTCGAATAATTGTGGTTTGAAGTCTACCACAGATGAGTCTACAAGCATTTAGGATAATGCTTCTTTTGAAGCAAGACTACATCAAAAACGATAACACCAAGAATAATCAGCAACAACAGACTCTTCTCAAGATCAAAGTGAACTAGGTTCGATCTGAGGATAGTATGACAGACTTACTCACTAAGTCATTGCCTAAATTCCACTTTCGAGAAACATGTTGGTAGCATCGTTTGCGAAAGTTATCCGAATTCCCATGACCGTAGTCATCAGGGGGAGATACAGACATCGGGGGGAAATGTCTACATGTATAGTCTCGAAATGTGAAGGGTGTGTTGTGCTCCTTTTCCCTTTCGACCGAGGTTATTTTTGTCTCACTGAGTTTTTGTTACTCGACAAGGTTTTTAGAGAGGCAACTAGAGAAGCACCGCGTTTGGGCAACACAAGGGGGAATGTTTAAGGAAATCTCAATTTTGTGTTTGGCTCAAACTCTAGGTTACTTGACCTAATGGTAATAGGGTTATAATAGAAGGATTTAGAATCCTATTCAATGTAGAATTACTTTCCTTGTATATTCAGATTCTATGTATTGTAATCCTCTATATAAAGAGGCCCCTATTATCAATAAAAATACATAGCAAATTCCTCTCAATTTCAGTTTCTCTACAACAATATTTTTATTGTTATTTCTCATACATGGGTATGTGTAACTTGAGTTTATCAAATAAAAGTAAGCAAACTTGCAATAGCGAATACATGGATATCACCGATCATATCTAATTCTAGATCATTGTTCAAAGAAACAGTATCAAAACAGGACAAAGATGTTAATTTATCTCAAAAAATTCATGATCACCAAACGCAGTACCAGATTGCAAAGAAAAAAAATTTGCGAAAGCCAGCTCTGGTGCTAAACCCTTAAATTCCTTGTTTTCTTTGTTCACTTGAATATAGAGACGTACAGCAAGGATTGTTGTCCCTATGCATGAGAGAAAAGAGTTAAATGAGAATGATCCGATAAGAGCCATGTAGATGATGGTAGTGCATACACACATGGATGATTACTTCTTAATCCAAACTCAGAATTAGTGGTAGAACAAGAAGTCATGCCAGCGACCATGTCTGGGCAGGAAAAAGGGTTGGGTAACTGATAAATTATTATTTTTCCCTTAATTTTAATTTAATACATTTTAAATAATTTTTATTTAATTCATGGGTAAAATAGGGTTTTTATGGAAAATATATTGCTTGTAGGGTGAAATGAGTAAACAGTAGGGTGTGTATAGCCTCACCCATATTTAAATAGAAAATGAGATTTGCATAGTTTGACACTTTGCGATGTGTTATAGAGACACTCGTAGAATGCAATAACATACTAAAACATGTTAAATTTTATTATCATTTGGTATATAAAATTGTCCCAAGTATTTTCCTTAATAAAATGTGTTTCATTATTCAATGAACATGATTTTAAAATGTGTTACAATTGACAGAATACAATAATCTCAAAGAAATTTCTTTTTAATGGATTATATTATTTTCTCATTTTGAAATATTATAAAAAATATTTAGTACTGTGATTTTCAAGTATCTTTAGTTCGAAAATTGTTTAAACATCATTATTTGAGGGTGGGAAAATTTTGATGAGAAGATGCCTTTTTGACCACAAATTGTATGTTGTCCATAATTTTCAGTAAAATCATGGTTTTGGGATAATTTTCTATTTTTTCAGGAAAAGTTATGGCTGTTTTAGGAAATCAGAAACTGAGAGAAAATCGCTGTGTTTTCTCATTGATAATAGAAGCCTCTTTATATAGAGGATTACAAAACATAGAGTCTGAATTACATAAGAAAAGTAATTGTACATTGAATAGGAATCTAAATCCTTCTAATATAATTCTATTCCCACTAAGTCAAGGAACCTAGGGTTTGGGCCAAACACAAAATAGAGATATCTTTAAACACTCTCCCTTGTGTTGTCCAAATACGGTGCTTCTCTCGTTGCCTCGCTAAAAATCTTGCTGAGTAATAAAAACTCAGTGGGACAAAAATAACCTCGGGTTGAAATGGAAAAAGAGCACAACACACCATTCACGTTTCGAGGTGAACATGTAGACATCTCCCCCTGATGTCTGCGCCTCCCCCTGATGACTACAATCATGGGAGTTCAGATAATTTCCGCAAGCCAATTCTTACCACATATTTCTCGAACGTGGATTTTGACAATGACTTAGTAAACAAGTCTGCCTCATTGTCCTCAGATCGAACTTGGTTCACTTTGATCTTGAGGAGCTTCTGTTGTTGCTGATTGTAGAAGAATTTGGGCGATATATGCTTGGTGTTGTCGCCTTTGATGTAGCCTTGCTTTATTTGTTCAATGCAAGCAGCAGTATCCTCATAAATGCTTGTTGGTTCATCTGTGGTAGATTTCAAACCACAATTACTTCGAACATGCGTAACTATGTATCGCAACCATATACATTCACGAACCGCTTCGTGAAGAGCAATAATCTCTGCATGATTCAAAGAAGTAGCGACTAAGGTCTGCTTTGTAGACCTCCAAGATATCGCGATGTTTCCCGTGGTGAATACATAACCATTTTGGGAACGATCTTTGTATGGGTCAGAGAGGTACCCAGCATCAGCAAAACCTTCCAAAACACTTATATTATTTTAGGATAGGGAGAGGTAATGCAATCCATCATGTGTGGCGTTCTGGTTGTTTAATAGGTCTGAATTCATCATCTCTCTGTAGGGATAGAACAAGCCCATATCGATCTTACCACTTAGGTATCGAAAGATATATTTAACATAAGTCCAATGGCGTCGTGTTGGCACATAATTATATCTAGTTAACAAGTTTACAGCAAAAGAGATGTCCGGTCTTGTGCATTGTGCTAAGTACAATAATGAGCCTATTGCACTTAGATATGGCACTTCTGCCTTTAGCACTTCTTCGTCGTCATCTTTTGGACGGAATGGATCTTTCTTTGGATCAAGACTACGGATAACCATTGGGGTGCTTGGAGGCTTAATCTTATCAGTATTGAAACACCTAAGCATCTTTTGGGTATAAGCTGAATGAAGAATCAGGATACCATCTTCACGGTGCTCAAGTTCCAAACCGAGGCAAAACCGTGTTTTCCTAAGATCTTTCATCTTAAACTCGGATTTCAAGTGTTCAGCGGTTTCCCTTAACTCTTTAATGGTGTCAATTATATTCATGTCATCGACATAAACCGCTACTATTGCAAATCTGAAACTTGTCCTTTTTATGAACACACATGGGCATAGTTATTTGTTGACATATCCCTTCTCAATTAAGTAGTCATTTAGACGGTTTTACCACATCCGTCTGGATTGCTTCAATCCATATAGTAAGCATTTCAATCTTATAGCAAACGCGCTCCATGATTTATAGCCACTTGATTTTGGTAATTGGATTCCATCTGGAAACTTTTATGTATATTTCTGTATCTAGATCCCCATATAGATACGCTATAACCACATCCATAAGCTGCATGTTCAGTTTTTCCGAAACTACCAAACCGACAAGGTACCAGAACATAATGTCGTCCATTACGGGAGAATAAGTCTCCTCGTAGTCGATTCCAGGACGTTGTGAGAAGACTTACACCACAAGGCGAGCTTTGTACCATACAATCTCGTTTTTCTCATTACGCTTTCTAACGAATACCTATTTGTGACCAACCGGTTTGGTGTTGGGCGGTATTGGTACAATTTTTCCGAATACCTTTCTTTTCGCTAGAGAATCAAGTTCTGTCTGGATCGCATCTTTCCATTTTGGCCAATCAGCTCTACGTTGGCATTCATCAACGGAGCGTGGTTCGATGTTATTGGTCTCAATAATCTCACGCGCTACTGAATACGCGAATACATCATCAATGATGATGGAGCTTCTTTCCCACATCTCATGTACACTAGTGTAATTCACAGAGATCTCTACATTCTCAGGGATAGGTTCTGACATTGAGGCATCTCCCAATGATGTCTCTTGGACATAACCATAACCCGGAACATTCTCATGGGACAGATTTTGAGTATCGATGATCAATGGATTCATTTGAGCCTCATTCGCTCTCTTTCTAGGACGAGTATCCTTCGAACTAATTGGTCTACTGCACTTCCTTGCGGGACATGCGGCCATAAAGGTCACATCATTGCCATGTTGGGCAATGACGCCATCTCCTGGTGTCACAGGGGTGGCGTTATGTCCAGTATTAGAGACATCAATCATTGCAGACACGTTTGCAACAGGTATGTGTGATCTCATCACTTTGGAAATATCAGAAAATGCATCAGGCAGAGTGTCTGCTACTTTCTGGGGCTCAATTATTCTTCGCACTACAAGTTCGGACTGTGCGATACGAGGATCGAGATGAGACATAGTGAGGACAGACCACGACAATTTATGTCATTCCTGTTGAACATCTATGTTCTTATCTCCCCCTAACGACTGGAAGACTGTCTTATCAAAGTGACAATCAGTAAATCTAGTGGTAAAGAGATCGTCTGTCAAGGGTTCAAGATAGCGGACGATAGTTGGAGCTTAATATCTAACATAAATGCCCATTAGTCGTCGAGGACCCATCTTAGTATGCT
This sequence comes from Rosa persica, assembly GCA_025331145.1. Lineage (NCBI taxonomy): Eukaryota > Viridiplantae > Streptophyta > Magnoliopsida > Rosales > Rosaceae > Rosa > Rosa persica. The sequence goes on along the minus strand of WFKR01000003.1, from coordinate 7,128,427 downwards.
ATGGCAGCGTAATAGGCACATAAATAGCACACCCAAAAATGTGTAAGTACGAGATATCACGTCATACCCAGTCACTAGCTATAACGCAGAGTAAGATTGGGTTGCAGTGGGTCATAGACGAGTTAGCATTGTTGCATGCAAAATTGCATATCCCCAAGCAGAAACAGGGAGATTGGTGGGTATAACCAATGTCCGAGCTATCATCTGTAGTCGTTTGATAACGGCTTCTGCGAGACCATTTTGGGTATGAACATGGGGAACTAGATGCTCAACATCAATCCCCAGTGACATGCAATAGTCATCGAATGTTTTCGATGTAAACTCCCCAGTATTATCAAGTCGAATTGACTTAATTGGATGGTCAGGGTAGTGAGCCCGTAGACGGATAATCTAGGCAAGGAGTTTAGCATAAGCAGCATTTCGAGTGGACAACAGCGCGACATGTGACCAGCTTGTCGACTCATCAACCGATACCATAAAGTATTTAAACGGTCCGCATGATGGTTGAATTGATCCACAGATACCCCCTTGGATTCTCTGTAAGAACTGAATGAGTATTTTAGGATCCTTTGCGTAGGACGGTCTCGATCCTAATTCCCGAAGGAACAGGCTTTGTAGAATGAGAGAAGGGCATTAGAAGAAACCAATGAGGATTTTGGTTGGGCCAGAGTGTCTGAAGCACTATTAGAAGTAAAATGTGTGACTACATCACCCATCATGGTGTTGGAACCATGGAAAGTGGCATCCATGGCGTCTTTGCCATGGGGAGAAACATCTATGGCGTCATTACCATGGGGAGGAGCATGCATGGCGTCATGGCCGTGGTTGGCGCCATTTATGGCATTGTCACGAGGGACTTAGGCGGCCCTATGGCGTCCTAAGACAGCTGCAGCACCAGATGCTGCGGTGGCTGCTGTCTTACTAAGTCTTGGAATCAATTTTCGATTCTTGCTTCTTCTCACTCTAAAGAATGGATGTCCGTGTGAAGTCTTTAGTGTACGGATCATTATATCACGACCAGGTGTCCTAGTCGGCCATGCCAAAGCCAATATGTGCCTGAATCCAAGAGATCTTCTCTTATGACATTATTGGATTCAATCGGTCAAATTGTAATGACATAAATTCCACTAGATTGACACATAAGCTTCTCTAAGATGCGCTTTCGTAAGCAATCATTAGAGGTAATGCAAAGGAATTCTTTTTCGTTCTCATTATGCGTTTCCGTATGGAATCCGTTGGCTCTTATATCTTTAAAGTTCAATAAGATTTGATTTGCCTTAGGAGCGTAGAGAGCTTCAGTGACTTTAATCAAGGTGCCATTGGGCAATAGGAATTGGGCCATTCCATGTCCTTGAACTAAACCTGATGGCCCGGCCATCGTAGTCATAGAGGAATATGTAGGCAACATCTCTAAGAATAATTGCATATGTCGGCAGCTGCTGCGGGGGGGCTCCGTAGGTGTCGACAGCTGTAGGCAAGGGCTTGTGCAGGGCTCGACAGGTGCGCGCGGGGCTGTTGGCAGGTCTCGACAGGGGTAGGCACACGTCTCGGCATGTGTCGATAGGGGCAGGCACAGGGGTGTGTAGGGCTTGGCAACGTCTACAGGGGTTCTCGGCAGCTTCTCGACAGATCTGCAGGGGTTCTCGGCAGCATCTCGGTAGGTCTGCAAGGGGTAGGCTTAGGGCAGGCACAAGAGGCAATGGTCGGTTCAGTTTTTCCGATAACCGGTTCGGGGGCTTTCAGGCTGGTTCCGGTGGTTCTGCCGCCTGTTCTGGGTTCCTTGAGGCTAGGGCTTTAATATGTGGGGCGGTGGATGTTGGAATTTAAGGGCTAAGAAATTAGGATTTCAGGCTTAGGACTTCGTGCTAATAACATGTTTTAGGGAATCAGAAACTAAGAGAAAATCACTGTGTATTCTCATTGATAATAAGAGTCTCTTTATATAGAGGATTACAAAGCATAAAGTCCGAATTACATAAAGAAAGTAATTGTACATTGAATAGGAATCTAAATCCTTCTAATGTAACCCTATTACCACTAGGTCAAGTAACTTAGGGTTTGAGCCAAACACAAAATAGAGATATCCTTAAACAATAGCCTGGTTTTCATATAATTGGCATGAGGCATAAATTATAGTTAGTTTATTATTTTTAAACTTTTCTTTTTTCACCTTGAGAGAGCCCAAGTAAGAGGCTATTAGAGCGCATATCATGATACCAATGACTAATTTAGATGTCATTTTACATACAAAATCAATACATCAAGTGCACTATTAATTCTCAATAACTCACATCTTTCCAATTTTCTTTATCATATAAATTATCCATATTTTTTCACTGTTTGGAAAAAAATATCTTTGGAAAATGCCAAGGACTGTTAATAGGCTCAGTTAACAACCCCCATGTATAGAATCACCCTCACCAGAGTCATTAGTTTCAGTATATTGAAATCTAGCATAAGAGGTAGCAGAGAGTTGTTTCACCTATGACTTGGGAGGACAAAAGTTTACACAAAGGAGAAGTCGATTCTGCAGAATTATACATGCAAGCTCATACTTTTCTAGCTAGCACTTGAACTTGACCAAAGAGCAAAATGTATGCAATTATGCATTGGGTAACAATCAAATCCGCTGCTCAAACCAGAGGCTAGCAGCGTAGTCCGGATTTGTTATTTTTATGAACCTTAAAGTCTTCTCCAGGCTCAAAATTTTTACAAGCATTACTTACACACCTATATATGTTGAAGTACTAGTTGAGAGTCTCAAGAAACTTGTCCATTGCACCCTCGCTTCTCAGCATCTTTGGAGGACTAGCTCTAGCTTCAGAGAAAATTAGCTCCCATTTCCTGGTGCTTGAAATCCAATGTTCTCAACAGCTCCAACGGTATTGCACAAACGCCTCTTGGTTATCTCCTCCACCAGTGACCGGTGCAACAATTGGCTACGCACGTCAACAAGTGACCGAATCCTCGGTAGTTTCCCTTTCCCCTGATTATGGTGACGATGATGATGATTCAGTTCATGATAAGCTCTCCCAGTGTCTACCTGTGGATCACACCGTTTGTAATTATTTGTAGTCGTGCTTTCCAAAGGACAAAACCTTGTAGATTTTTTAGTCTTTCCAAAGCAGGAGGAGGGTTCTCTTCCTGGACTAATTAAGTCAGGCTCATCTTCATTGCCTGAGTAGTAATTCATGTTGGAGTAGTTGCAAGAGTTCAAAGAACTTTGAGAACTTTCATCATCATTGGTAAACAGATCACCTGCATTACAACAGACCAAAACAAATGAACTTTAAGCAAGTTAATTTGAAGGAAAAATCAAAGGCATTTACATGATTTACAGTATCTGAAAACTTGAACATACCGTGAAACCAATCTTGGTCATTAGTTATGTTCTTCGCACTATGACATTGGGCCATCAAAGCCGGGAAAGAGTTTTGGGAGGAAGAACATGAGGAGAAAGAGCGGAAGGGATGGTGGGTAACATCACCGTCACAGTCTTCATCATCTTCATAGCTAAAGCTGTGCTGATCAGAATGATAATCTTGGGGAGAGTCCCATTTGTTATAACTTGGAACTAGAGAAGATATCTCTTTTTCTATCATCACAGCAATCTCGGATGGTTCCCAGTCACTAATTTCTAATTCTTTCACCATCTCCACTGCTACATCAATTGCGGTGTCGTTCACAATGTCAAAGGGGAAGTATATATTCCTGGCATCACCTGTAAAGAAATCAATCATATGACTATGCAAGAAATAGTGACTTTGTAACTTTGTCATCCATGTATGAAATAAATGTCAGACCGAAAGGAAAAAAAAAAAAATGTATGAAAGAAATGGATCGGGGGAGTACCGTCTTGGTTGTCAGAAATCCGAACTTTGAGATATATAGCGTCATCCTCGGGATTCCTTGACCCTGTAATGATCATCTTAGTGATTCTTTTTGAATGAGACCCCAAAGCCAAGACTGGCTCCTTCATCACTTCAGTACTTCCATCAGGGACTATCTTTTGAACTGGGATTGATATTGAGATGGGCATTGGCTTAGGCTCTCCATCATCAGATGCTAGAAATGGATCGATCAAGAGCTCATGCGCTGGCAACCTTTTCGAGACATCCACCAAACACTTACCTACAAATCTCTGCGCCTCCAAATCTTCAATCTTGTAATATGCCTTTGGTAGTTTTCCCTGCAAGTAAGCGCCAGTTGTATTATGTAACAAAATGAAGCATCACATGCATTATTCACATTATTGAAGACCAAGTAAACTTACGGAAGTGACTTTCTTGTAAATTTGAGCAGGATTAGAGCACTCGCTATACGGATATTCTGAAGTAAGCATCTCTAGCACACACATGCCAAAGGCATATATGTCTACTAGCTCATTGTATTCCTCCTCGTATAACTCAGGTGCCATAAATTCTGGTGTACCTGAATACAAGTACATAAAAATTAAATGAAAATTCGAGACATCAGATGGATTCCTTTAATCCAATCCAAATTACCGTGTATTCTCAGAGAGTTAGAAGTTACCTATGACACTGTGTGCTTGTTTCGACCCACGGAGAATAGCTGCCAAACCCAAATCACCAATCTTGACCTGTCCAATATGGCCATTAACAAAGATGTTGTCACACTTGACGTCTCTGTGAATAACAGGTGGATCAAGTCTGTGCAAATAAGCCAGACCACGCAAGATTTGGCGTGCCCAGTTTTTCACTGCTCCAATGTTCACTCGTTGGTACTTTTGCCTGTACCTGTTTCAAGTTACATACGAAGTCAGTTAACTTATTTTAACTCTTTTGGGATATTAATTAGTAGCTATGAGTTTTATAGTTAATTACTCTCTGAGGGTGCCAGAGGTGAACATTTCAGTGATGAAGTTGAAGGTTCTTCGATCAGCATCAATCCAAGACGTGTAGTAATGAATGATCGAGTCATGATTGAGGTTCTTGAGGAGGTGAACTTCGGAGTAGAGCCTCTGAAGTTCTTCTGGTGAACCAAAGACATTGTTAAGCTTGACTTGGTTCCAAGCCACCTCCATTCCGAGGACCTCATCAAATGCCTTATAAACTGTCTTCATGGCTCCTTTGCCAAGCATTTCCCTGAACTGCTTAGTAGAAAATTAAGAACAAAAGTCTCTTATTAGTACTGATCAGACTTATCTTTACAACTGAGTTAATACTTTTAAGTTTACAAGGAAGAAAGGCATTCATTCCACTTACCACATTCTACAACTTATCAAACTTAATCTGGAACTTGAAGTGTGAATTGATATTTAACACGTAGACAGAATGATTTTGAATCTTCTACAGAACTTAGTTTTGTTATATTTGGCACTCATGTTATTGGATCTACCCCATGTCAGCAAATACACTCTTAAACATTTTTCTTCATTATTTCAAGGGTAAAAGTAATGAAGGAAAAGTAGTAGCTTTTCTTTAGTTTCTTACTCAACAAGTATGGGAATTATCTGGACATCAATTAATAACAACCTTTACATAAAGAGATGCTTGTTAATACCGCTGTATATGAATAGTTAATGTCTTTTTAAACCATTAATAGGCAGGACAAGGTTAGGGTAGTTGCACCATCCAATTAGACGATTAGTCTAATTAAAAAAATACAAGTGAATTTCGGATAAAACAAACAAAACTATTCATGTTCATGTTTATCATCTTTAATCAAATTAAGAACACTTCACACATGACAGTTAACCAGCAACAGAAAATGAAATAACCTCTTTAGCCTTCCAAGTAATTCACTACTTTCAAATGCATTTGTGATTCATTTAAGCATCTGTCACTGAGTTTATGGTATCCGAAGATAGGGTAATTAATATTTTCCTTTGCATGCAAATACGTACCACCTTATCTTTGATCTATTTCTTCAAGAACCTATAACTTTGATGGAATAGAATATATAATTAGTATGTTCACAAACAAACCAAGCAAGCAATACGATAAATGATAAGCACCGAAAGTTACATCACAGATCAGATATACATAAACAAGAGAAACTTACACGTCCATAGCGACCAGATGGATCTGTTTCAACGTATTCAGGCTGCTGCTTAGCTCCAACAGTGCACCTTCCTATCCTGGTCTTGTTGTTCATGGTAGAAAAATCAAAAAGCAAACGCACTTTTTTGTTTGAGTATATATCAATACCTATATATATCTTAGCTATAGACTTAAAAATCTAGGTACACTACTTCTATGGTATTGAAATGCAAGATTTTGAGGTGGGTGGGCGGGTGCTACGAAATCCGAGGCTTTCCCTCATGGTTTTCATAAGAAAATACCCCAAAAAGCAGCCAGAAAAGCCTAGAGTAATCCACACTGAGCATGATCCAGGCCATTTCCACAACTACCCTCGAAAACTCGTAGTTCGTCTTGGCAACCATTTGTATATATCTCAAAGATGAAAGACTTGTACAAAAGCAAAATACTTGACAGAGACTAAGATTTGCAATGGTGGAAACTGTTGTGAGGTGGGTGCTGGTGGTGGTGGTGGTAGGGAAGAGAGAATATTTTTTGTCAACTAATGAAAATGCTTTTGTGGAGGAGGATTGGTTTCCGAAAAAAAAAAAAAAGCTTTCAGAATATGAAATGATCCTATGAAGGACTAGTAGAACTTTGGCATGAAACAAGGCCGAGTCTAAACTTGAAGAACCTGTGGATACGCTTTGATAGTACCATTTGTGGATCTAAGAGAAACCCTGATTAGATTTCAAGCAGTCAGATAAGAGTAATTTGAAAGAAAAAGATGAGATTTGATGAATTTGAGAGAGACTATCTAGTTTGGAAAGATGCGGGTGGCCTGCAAATTGTGCAAAAAACAAGCTTGGTGGTGGTGGTGGTGGAGGAAATGGGATGGTATTTATAATAAAACAGAATAGACAGAGGACTTTATATATATATATATATAATTTCTAATGATTATTTTGTTTTGGGGTCCCCATATAATGGAGTTGGTGGGATTTGAAGGAGTCCAAACTCAAATACACACGCTCACAAAGTAATTACTGGCGGTGGTTTTGTGCGGATTCAAATTTGCTCACCGGTATAGGTTTATGGTGATATCACCATCCAATAAAAATTTGACACGTCACATTTACTTTTTTCTTTCATAATTATTAAATTTATTATGATTAACTATAGTTATAATGTATTACATATGGCAACACTATTGAGTGGTGGTATCACCACCTAAATGCTTGTGGTGAGCAAATTCAATTCCGTTTTGTGCGGGTTATTCTGACTGCCTATGACCCAACTAATCAGTGATATTTGGGGAGATGGAGTCTATTTCTGTTTTGTGATCAGTGGCGTAACTAATTTGTTTCTTCTCAAAGGACCTTGGTTCGAGTCCTCTCATGTGCTGTTTTTTCATTTCCTTCTCCTTTTTTAGCATTTTCCCCCCTTTTGTTCCTGTTTTTTTTTTACTTTTTTTTATGTCTTTTTCCCGTTTTCTTTTCTCTTTTCTTCTTTCTTACAATATTCCTATATCTTAAAAATTCCTTCTCTTAGCAAATCTTGCCTGTTTTTCTTTTGCTCGTTCCCCATTTTTTCCTCCCTTTTTTTTTTTTTAGTTATAACATGCTCCATTAGTATTTCTTCTAAATTTCAGTCCCAAAATTCTTAGAATCGTCGACGCAAAAAAAAAAAAAATTCTTGATAAGCAACCTTTAAATTAGCCCACTCCTAATTTTCATTTTGGATCCGCCACTGTATGTGATGGGCACTAGACAATGTAACTGAGCAAGCTTAGCAGAATCCATAAGAGGGTCCAGAACTCAGATATCATGTCTTCAACTCGAGGCATTAATTCGCACATATTTTATCTGGTTGTTGTTTATCATCGTACACAATTGAAGAAATGTTAGCTACTTTTTTCTTTCGACGTTCGTTTGTAGAAGTTGTCTATGGGACTAGGAGTTCGTTTGTAGAAGTTGTCTATGGTACTAGGAGTTTTATCATACACCTACTTTCAAAATCTTATAGTTTATACGTGAAAGCGGATTTCATGATGAATTATCTATGTATGTGGTAACAGCTAGCTAGATTCATCTCCTCAAGTGGAACCGTCCGCCTTGTATGGTTAAATCCTAATAAAAAAAACATGTGATTAGAGAGCTCACTAACTAAGAAAGCCTCAAAGTTCTTTTTATCTGATCAGGTTCTAAGTGCTTGTTTGACAAATTTACAATCTTTCATTTTCAGGTATTCCATTTTCTTAAGCATTCATGCACATCTCTCAAAATGAGTCAGATCAACTAGTTTATTCTTATCCTCTCTCTATATATGCAGGTGTACGCTCTAATTAGTTTTCAAAATCATATAGATAATTTGTTGACATCATAAGTTTGTCCCATATGTGATTAATCTACATAGTGTTTAAGTTGACCTCACTATTTTATTAGTGATTACTCACCTGTATTTTAGTGTTCTGTTATTGTCATAATTCATTTGAGGAATAGACTACTAATGTATCATGTGGTGATACAGCTCCCCCAATTTGTGAACAAAGTGTGTGTGGCTCAATTAGCATTAGATATAGTTATAATAATGGAACTTGCATAAGATAATCAAGGTATGAAAGCTGTGTTTTGTTGGGTGTATAAAATGCAATGTTATCCACAATATAACTGGGACAGGCATGGTTAATGTTCATTATGTTTGGCACAAGCAAAAAGAATGTTTGCCACATTATCAGACCTAATACTCTGTGATGGGGCATATTCGAAATTTCGAACTTGGGAACTCATGCATGATTGTCGAAAAGAAAAACTCTAAACCGTAATTCCGAAAGATCAAAGATAGTATGATCTAAGGAGATCTCAGAGTCTTTATTTTCTCATTATCTTGTTTAAGATTGCATGAATCAAGGATTTGACCTCTTATTGAAAACAAAATAGATGGGATATAACCACTATATATGTAATCGACTTGATTATTGGAACTGTTATTTGATTGTTCGGTGAACAATAATTGAAAGTAGTCGGCGTCTGTACAGGTCCAAGGTTCTTCTGGGTTCAATACCAAGGACCAACATCGGCAATCTTATTCATTTAGGGGGAATATAAACATCAGCAAAATGCTTGATAAAACTCAGAAATGGGTCCAAAGGCAAAGAATTATATATCTGGGTTTGCAACAAGTAATCAAGAAGAATATCCATTTCGTCAATTTATTTCCAGCCAATTCTGTGCTTACCGCATTAATCGACTTCATCTCCCATGTTTTACTGTTGCTGCATCACCCTAAACAACTTTTAGTCCCACACTTCGAGCAAAACGGCTGGAAAAATGAGGATACTTAAACTCCGTCGAGCGAATCAATCATGATTTTATGTGAATGCTCCTTTAGGAGTTGCGTAACGCCAAGATATTTCAGGACCAAGTCCAACAAGTGGACCTTCAAAAAACAGTGATCGGATAGGCTCCTAGCGGAGCGAAACGGCAGATTTGAAAGAAATGATACCCCTTGTAATGCATGTAGGTGAAAAATCTTTCGAGGGGCATATGGGGGAGCATGTTTTGAGGGAGAAGATCGCTGGGGCCTGGGGGTATATACCAATGAAAGTTTTTCACTTCAGTTACAGCAAAGTGCACTTTCAGCAACAGTATTGAAATGAGTAAATTTAGAGCTTACCAAGAAAAACGTTCCTGAATATAAGTTATATCAGACATCACCAACAACATTATCTCTGTGTTTCTACAATTACCCACAGGGGTGATGGTGACAACAAAACCTGGGGAGAGGATTAACCAAGCAACCTATACATGAACTACACTCGGTGCAAAGGGCACTCAATAGAGATTTTAAAAAAGACGTTAAAAGATTAGTTGAGAATGTACAACTGGCTTCCAACAGACAGAATATCTAACTCCATATGTAAAGCTTTCATAAAAAGTTGTGGCCCAGAGCCATATAAGCAGTATGTTAGCAATTACTGTAACACTCTTTCATATCATCAATCGCACTTTTGTCAGGCTGATAACGGTGGGAAATCATCTTCATCTTTCAAACGGTATGACTGCACAGAAATCCTACATTATACAAAAACAATGAATACTTGAACACAGTCATATCTGAGTTTGCTAGAAGTAGATAAAAACTTGTAAAGCCAATGAATTTGCCATACCTATCTTGATCTGTACCCAATTCCGAGTTTGTTGAGGCTTGACCAACACTGGAATTTTGACTGGATGATGATCCCGAGTTTGTTTGCCTGCCACTGGGAGGTGCCTCTAACGGCACATGCTCAACTGGTCCAAATTCTACAATTTGATCAGAAGGATGTATTGACCCATTGGCATTGGGATATGCTTTCATTCGAGGGGAGCTGGTTGGGCTATCTGGAGGACCAAACTTTCCCCCACCTTTTTGAAGAGGCATTTGGGCTTGTAATAGCTCACGACTGTTTCTGTCAGGAAAATTATTTTCTGAAGGTGGTATCATGGCATGGCCATTGTTACGAGGCGACCTCACTGGTGCTTGATTTCTTCCCCTTGTTGTCATGGGCCTCTCTCTGTAATGGTTCTGCAAAATATTGTGCACCAAAGCACTTAGATGAGAAGGCCCACCAACTGAAACAATTATCAGGGAAGAGAAACTGAAACTAACACCAGGTTGACCAGAAAACCTAACCAAAGTACAGATTTCAAAAACCGTAAGGGTTAGAATGAGTATACCGTATTGGGAAAGTATGTTCCAGTTCCTCTTGGTTTTGGCATCTCCTCCATACCAAACCCAGCAACATTAGGTAGCATTGGTGGGTTCATATGGTAAAATGCTTGTCTAGGGACAACACCATTGGGACTCATTGGTGAAAATGCATTCTGTCTGAGCTGCACAGACTGTCGACTTACATCCCATGAATTACTTCTCTGGTACTGTGAGGGCATTGGAGGCTGCACGGGATGATGGACTGCATTAAGCTCGTACGCATAGCATGAACGGCCATAACGTAGGCTATGTAAGTGACTATCGTATTCCCCACTGAGATCAGACAAAGGGTTAGAAGTTTCAGGACTTCCAGTAGTGGTAATTGGCATCCGATAACCAGAATAACTAGGATAAAAGTCTTCAGATGAACCCACAATGGAATGCAAGCGTGAAAGTTGGTGCTTTTGTCCAACAGGAGCCAAAGGCTCCTGATTACAAGCTGATTGATTCTCATCCTGGTTACCAACCCCATTCTCAGCTGATCCAAAGCTTTCTGGCAGTTCGTGATCTTCATCTCCATTACTAACATTCCCATTTCCCATTGATGATTGAGAGAAATAAAGATGAGGTGCAAGTTGTGTTTTACCCAAAGGAGACATACTCATCTCACCTTTGGACAGGGATCGTTTCTGAGCATCATTTGAAATTGTAAGCTCATGAAATCTGGAGGTAGCTAGGTCTTTTGCATCCCCGACTAGGCGGCACTCCGAAATAGCAATTCCGTTTGAGGAACCCTCTATTTCTGGAAACATTGTTGGGCATACTAACTCTGTATCACTTTTGGGTGGAGCATTTGTAACTTGACCAGGTACATTAATATTTGTATCTCCACCATCCCAAGGTCCCTCATGATTTAACCCAGAATCCCCAACCATGCCGGTTGAATAAGCAGATTCAGATTCATAAACTGCTTTATCTTCTTGCAACTCTGAACCCAATGGAGAACCAAACCCATCATATCTGGATAATGGAATAGGATCTTGGACATCCGGCCTCTGTCCACTTCCATGCCTGTCCAATGTGTTTGAGAAGAACTTTCTAATCTCATCATCAATGTTTTCTTCTGGCTGGGAAAGGATGCGCCCTAGTTTTCGAGCACCATATGTGAAAGCGCTCCTTATTCGGTAAAAGTTTCCTGTATATAGGAATGCAGGTTATAGTAGTCAACAGAACATGTGAACGCCAGGAGAGAAATAAGGAAAAGCCAATATTTCTCAACTGCAACATCACAAGGCTTGAAGAACCATTTCTGATAACTAAGTTGAAAAGTAAATATAATAGAAGGAGGATTCCTACTTGTTTTACATACTAGTTCAAGAACTTCAACATATCATTCCCAGTAAATAACAAAACCAAAGAGGACTATAGAGAAATGAAGTTCACCTTTACTCACACTTCTGCCAAGGTTGTTATTTTCTTTAAGTGGATCAACTATATTAAGATGCTTTGGCTGGAAAGTTCTATAATTTGTCTCATATCCCCTTGAAGGAACTGAGAACATATCCACACAACTCCTGAGAAATTCGCTACTGAGCAATAGATCACCCCCACCATTATCTGGCATCTCAGCTGCAAATATGACCATCAGAATTGCAATCAAACACTTATACCTATATAGAATGGCATAAATGCAAATAGATGCTGCTCACCCAAGAGTTCAGGAAGTGAGGATATGCGAACTGGACCATTCAGGCTGATACAATAGTTGTCCCAATCAAATTTACTGAAGTAGTCCAAGAATTTATACAGGACCTATTAACATTGAAAATGTGTTAGATTTACACCATGGACATGTGGCAAATACTAGTGTTAAATCCTTCAAGCACTCACCGCTAGAGGACCATTCAGAGATGTATGGAATAGATGGAAGATAAAAAGAACTAGGGTCTCCAAACCATATGTAGATATCAAACCGTGATGGGCACCAAGAATTCGACTCTCATAATAGCACCAAGCCTTAATCAGTATGATACTACGTTTAAAGAGATGATCTTTGCCAATGAGGCGATCAACCTGTATGGTAACAGCACCGGGAAGATGATCAAGGAAAAAAAAAGAACAGAAAATTCCAAAATCACAAACAAGCAAGAGCACCGAAGTCCAATATTTTTGCTTGCTGTAATAGACTTTAAAAAATTAATAATAATAATAATTGCATCTGATAAACCAGAGCTTCCCAGGAAAGTTCCTTTACATGAACCAAATCTGGTGACTCATTCAATCATATGTAGCAAAACTGGACTCATACAACTCAGCTTTAGTGGAAGACTACCTGCTCAAGAAAGCATAATGTACATAGCCCTCCTAACTGGTTGAAGGATATATCAACCACAATATTTTGCACAAGGCACTTTACAAGCTTAACCTGCCACCAGAAACCACAATATTCTTTACTGAGGGCAACTAAAATTAAGTAAATCTGAATAGAAACAAAGAATAATCTCATAAACACACATGCATTTCCTAAAGGTTTACAGGAAAAGCAAAGTAAGGGACATACTAGCGGTGAAACAGAAATTTTTAATGGACATGATGGTGCTACCATGAATACTAAGTGATACTGATAATCAATTGTTTAGTAGTTAAAATCCACGTAGTTAAGTGAGTAGGTTTGAAGATAACTAATTATATGAAATTGAAAATGCAAGAACAAATTTACACCATCAAAATATTGTATTTGCAGGGGCTTTATTTGTATGCAGCAGATGTGAAATTATGTCAATAGATTGTTGAATCACATACAGTTGTGATGACATAACAGCTAAAATGGATGCCGTGAAGCAGCATGACTGCTCCATCAGAATACCCACATAACTGAACACTGACACCAAGCAAAAAAAAAAAAAAAAACTCTTATCAGCTCTCAACTCACTTGTGTAAATCAATTAATGTCCTTATTCTACTACACTAAATTCTAAACATATCCCCTCCTTACTCCACTCACATAACAACCAATTAACATATTCTCTTAGCTAGATAACAAAGCCACCTATCTTACGGAAAGAAAAGCACAGTAGAGAAAAGCCAGGCCAGGAATAATAAGCCAGCAAACATGGTCCCGCTATAAGGTTTGCCTATGTAAGAAATTTCATAGTCGCTCTAGTCTCTGCATTGTTAATTGGTCCATTCTCACAACATACCTAATAGAAAGTCTCAATTAAATATGTATGAGCTTTATGACATTTCATGCAAGGGGATCAGGGATTAGACGAGGGCCTCACTGTTTGATCCGTGTTGTGTGCATCTAGACAGTGCACACAAACTATAAACATGAACCAAAGGGTGCAAGTCAAAGCGAGTAAGAGCAGACTGTTTTTACTTTTTCCCTTTTCTTTTGTTTATGGTTTCTTCCTGCCATGATAACCAAAATTCTTTAAGCACGATTAATGTGAATAGTTTCCCCCAAGGCTATTCCCGTCGATTTTGGGAAGAAAAGATTTATTCATGGATAAACTTAAATAAAACTGCATAGCAAAAATAAAATTGATTGGTGTGTTTAAGCAAATAAAAAAATGAGATCACTTACACAACCAATGATATCTAATATGACACAGGGTAAAACCTACAAACCTCTGCCCGAATTAACTGCACATCCTTCACCATAAACTCAGCGGCCATATTGTGATCTTCCCTTTCAAGAACAGCACAGACATCATTGGCCAGTGACTCCTCAATATTTAGACCACCAAAAGCAGTCAGATCAATATCTCCATCCGGAAGATACGTCTTCAGAGGTACTGATCCAAATGGAAACACCTGAAACGAATTTCAACTTTTGTAACTTTGACATTGTCACAGCATCTCAAAATTCGGTACCAAAAACCATAATGTGGATCGAGAACAGAACTCAAATAATCTGATCAGAACAAACCTACAAGCACACTAATCTCTCAAACAGATACTATCCAAACCCCATACCCCAAGTTGGTTGCGTAATCATACAGTCACTATCAATTCAATTCACAGTAAAACGTAACTACATTTAACTGCAGCTCATGAACCTAATTGCGATTCAATCAACTTTATAATTACAGACTCAAAATCAAAGTCCAAGCTTTCGGCAGCGGACAAGCTATACTTATAGCCAAAATTCAAAGGCACATTTTCATCACCACACGAAAAACGAGTTCTTCAATTCACAGAAAAACATAGGGTTTGAATGCTGACCTCACAACCAATACAACCTCCAATGAGCCTCTGGACGTAATCAATGACGGCTTTCCTTCGCCGCTCGGAGACGTGAGTAGGCTGGACCTGAGCTATAACCCCCTGCGTCGCCTCCTCCGCTCTCCGCCAGTACTCGGCGGAAACGGGCCTCTGATTGGTTGAAATTGAAAACACGGACGAAGAAGACGAGGTCGGCCTCTCCTCCAAAACGGCGCCGTTTGGCTCAGGCGAACAAGGCCTGAGATCGCCCATCAAAGTTTCAGAATTTCTCGAGAAAAAAAAAAAAAAAACAAGAACAGAATTTCCCTCACGCGGCGGCAGCCCACCGAATAGGCATTTACGACGGCGAGGAATCGATTAGGGAGACGGCGGAATGGGGCTTTGATCTCCGGCGATCAGAGGTTGCGCGGTTTGGGACAAAACGGCGGGGTGATTGGAATGAAACGACTTCGGATTTCCGGGTGGAAGATGCAGTGGTTTTCTTTTTTTTTTTTTCTTTTTTTGGTTCTGAAAAAAAAATCCCAAAGTGGGTTGTCGATTTTATGTTAATACTATTGGGATATTTTTTTTTTTTTGCCTATAAAACACAAAAACGCATCTGTCGTTGTTTCTTTCTTTCGTTCCCACCTAGCCTTGTTCTCTTTTGTTTTTCTTACCATAATCAGAGGAAGCGCTGACATTTTACTTCCCATGTTTTAACCATGGGCAATAATATTGCACCTTGGTTCAAATTTGGGTTCAAAACCACTAAATACGGTGAGATTTAGTGGGTTTAACGATAAACTTGAAAAATCGAAACAAAAAGAAAAGTAATAGAAGTCGAATCTTTTGAAATGAAATCAAGTTTTAAAATCAAAATATGATTGGTTAGAAAACTTGCAAGGGAAAAGTTTGATTGAGAGATGGCGGTGGAAGAGAGACGAACAATGACCAAAATAGAATGAGGAAATTTAGGATAGAAATTTGATAGAGAGATTGCGGATTGAATTTTGCTAATTCAAGGTCAATGTATTGGTCTAAGTTGGTCGATCTTACTTTGCTATCTGGGTTAAAGATGAAGGAAAAAAAGAAACTTGCCAAACCATATAAAGTATCACTTTTATGGTTACAAATATCCTTTAGAGGATTTAGCATAGAGGGTCAATATCTGTGGCTCAAGCTATATATTTTCGACAAATTCAAAATATATTATTTAGAGGTTAAATAAAACATATTTGGAGATTAAGGAAGGGATAATGGATCAGATTACGTGAGCCATTCAAGGAATCAAGGTTAGCCATATATGGCAATTAATATGGCATGGACATGGTACAGTTTGAGAATGTTACAATCATCCTTAATTGCTTGCGATCATATATAATTGCTCATGCACAGTGGCTTAAGGAAAGCTCCATGAAGATATGTGCATATCCGAGAGTCAGTCATTGAGACAATTACCTTGCCTAGAGGATGATTATGGCGAAGAGGCAAATAATATTAATTATTGCCTACGATATAGTATAAAAACTAAGGACTAAATACTGGTTACTATCCTGTGGTTTAGGTTCAAAGTCAATTCAGTCACTGGACTTCTAATTTCATCGAAAACACCCATGCACTCTCAATTTTGATCTAATAGGTCCAATTCGTTAATATTCTATTATGAGTTCAAGTTATAGTTAGATTATTTGTTGAAAAACTATTTATTTTTAATAGTATGACTCACTCTTAAATTGACTAGAGGTGGCCTACAAATACCACATCATAAAATATATGTCATATATGAGCCACGTTAACAAGTTAAATAACTCAATTATCAGAAAACTAACAAATTAGACCTGTTATATTAAAACTGAAAGTGCATGGGTGTTTTTGATGAAATTAGAAGTTCAGGAACTGAATTGATTTTGGACCTAAACTACAGGGTAGTAATTTGTATTTAACCCAAAAACTAATAAGTGTTTTGATTGGATTCAAGACCAATAACTATGGGCCCGCCTAAAAATATAGCTTCATATATTTCACTCCTATTAGGAAGGTGAATATGTAGTAAGTAGCCTATATATAGAGGGTAAAGACGAAATACAAGACACAACTCATCAATCAACTAATCGCACAGATTATCCAAAGTCTCTCCGAAGTAACATAGAAACCAGCGAAGCCAGTCATGCCCTAGCAACCCAGCGAAGCTAAAGTCACGCTTTAGCAAAACACGTGACCTGTGCTTTCTCCTACTTCTTGGTGATTACTTTACTCAACTATCAACATTGAGTATCGACTCAGTGACGCAAGAGATCACACCCCAAGTCCTTATCAATAAGGCAGAAGAAAGAACCCTATGACGAGGTTGGTGCTCTTCTCGTCTACAACATTTGATAAGAAGTAATGTTTAGGGACGCCCCGACGACTACACTTTCGGTGTTGACACGCTCAGGCATCAAAAAAGACTGTATGCTAGCCCAAACTAAGTCGGAGCCAAACGAATGGTCTGGCTACCTAAAATATATATATATTAGGTCAATTTGTCTTGACTCTATTAAACTCTGTACTATTTACCGAACCTAAGGAACAATGATGGGAATAAGGGACTCAAATAGAATCTAGGATGCCCTATCAAGGGTCTACATAGGAAGAGAAGTGCAGAAGATGGATTCCTAAATAATGAATAGATTGTTACCTTCAAGGTTCAACAATGGATTTATTGATGGTAAGCAATTTGATCCAAATGCTTAACCACGTTGTTTGGGAAATACGGTCGATGTGGACAATGGTTACTTCAAAGATTCCAACTCCGCACTTATCAATTCCTCAACAACTTGAGAATAAACCAAACTAAAAGATTTATGATTTAGGTGGTAGGATATTTTATAGAGAGTGATGATATGTTCTTATATTCATCAGACATCATACAAACGATATAAACCCACTTTAACTAGTCATTTAGTATATGTAATGGGTTGGGAAAAGTCATCTTTGTATTCAGAGCTAGACATAGTTAAGTAGTTCGTTGTTGTTAGAACAAAATTTTTAAAGGAGAGCAGATGAGATCAATTATTATTAATTTTCTTACAAATGATCTAGCTTAGATAGACGAGCGAGAATATTTTTTTTTTGTAGAAGAGAGAGGAAAATTACAAGAACAAAGTCAACAAGTTCGTCCGAAAAAGCTAAATTGATCTAAATTAAAGGCACTCATCACTGATGAGGAAGTCTCTTGGACCTAAATTTCATGCACTCATCACGAAATTTGCATCACGGTTAGGACAACCCGGCCCATCTTTGAGTATTGGGCCTGAACGAAACGCCCCGACCCGGTTGACATTCTGGTTCACACCTCTGGTAAAACCACTTCATCTCCGAGCTCGAGTCTTCAACTCGAAATTTCGAAACTTTAGAAGACCCAGTGAAGTTTCTATCGCTTTGAAATCACAGAGTGATGGCGGGAGTCGGAGGGAGATCGATTCTGTCTCTACTGCTTCTGATTCTCTTGTCTTTCTCCATCCCCAGTTTCTCTGTTGCTTACAGGCCAGGTGACATCGTCCCCATGAGCAAGATGGGCCTTTACCACTCTGTGCGTATTCTCTCTCTTCTTCTCTCTGCGAAACCCTAGATTCAATTAGGGCTCAATTTTAATGGGTTTGGGTTGAATTTGATATTTTTCAGATGAAAACCGACTGGCACGACATGATCGGTCGACATTGCCCAATCTTCGCTGTGAATCGTGAGGTAAAGCTCTTCGATTTTATTTTTGTTTAAGTCAATTAGGGTTTGAATTTGGGTTTTTACGGGTTCGGTTTATTTTTCTTGTGTGTGAATTTGTAGGTGTTGGTTCCTATTGCGAAGCCGATGGGTTACACTGGCGCTGATGCATACAAAATGTGAGTATATAAGTAATGCTGATTATAAAGTTCAACAATTTCGAGCTTTGAAGTTGTCAGTACAACTTAGTGTAATCTGTGCTTTAGGGTTGAATGTGGAAAGACTGAAGTCTACAATGTTATAAAGACTAATAATTTTTCTAAGCATTTCTTTTAAATGTTTCGATTTATATGGAAAATTGGGTTGTTTAATGACTTGGTTAGCTATGCTGTATTTCATTGAGACTGAGGAGACGCTTTAGAAGTTTAGAACAAAGAAGCCTTCGATTGTAATTTTTGCTTCTGCAGATTATTTAAATTATGGTCCTTGGGAATTGATAGTTATGACATTTCCTAAGCCTTACCGATTTTCATGCAGATCATTTCAAGTTGGGAGAGAAAAGTTTTTGATTCCATGGCTTTATCTGATAAATCGTAAAAGCTCAGAGGTTCCAATGATTGATGTGCATCTGGTATGTCCTGTTTATGAGGAATTCAACATTAATTTACTGTGCCATCCTTTTTTTTTTTTTTTTTTTTGACATGTACTATGCCATCCTGTTAAGCAAAGAGAATATAGTGAGACATATCTGTAATTTTTTTATCTGAGTAATCTGTTATGCAATACAGAGATACTCCGGAAGTGATTTGCATGGTGTCACCGCTAAAGTTGTGGATATGCCTCACCACTGTATGTACTGCCATTTCGCTCATTCTTCAATATGGCTTAATAATTTTTGCTTTTCATAATGAATTCAGCAGGACATTTGGAGGTGCTTGTCTTTCTTTTTTATTTATTTATCTTGTTTGAAGCCAATTACCTTCACCACTTGGGTCAGTCCATAAATGAATCATAGTCCCCATCACTTGTTTTACCAGAGGAATAGAATTCCCTACTGTCATTGTTAAACTTTGGAAAAGGAAAGGCACAAATAATTGTAAGATTTAACTTTTATCTGGCTTGAACGGTTCATTTCATAGTTGGATTCTTATGTCATGTACTCCTGTGCAGATGTAGAAATTCATCCAGATATTCGTAAACAATTTTGGGATCCACAGAACTGGCCAAAGCATGTGCTGGTCAGATATACATGGTTAGTATTGACTTATCTTTTACCGTTTGGTAATTAGATTTGATTTTATAGTCGACAAAACTATCTGCTGGATAAAGGGAAAAGAAGAAGAGACAATTCTTATTCCTAGATAGGATTCATGATTTCTTGTATTTGTTTCCTCCTCCAATAGATTTTCTTTATGTATGACATAAATAGGATTTATACTTTATCTTTCATTCAATTCCTTCTCACAAAACCAACATATTCTTTATGTATGACATAAATAGGATTTCTTATGCTTTGACTGTGTGTAATTTATATACCTTCATTCCTTGTAATTTGAGGGCTTGGGTAAAGTTATTGTGTCTCTGGAAGATCCTTCGACCCGTGTGTTGATGTAGATGATGGTTGTAGATATAGTTGGACAGTCCTGCGGAACCATTCAGGGTAGCTGTTTTGTAGATTATGATGTTACCCTTGTGGCCTTCAGTTAATAAATGTGATTATCTGCATGCTGTTGTGCTCATATGCTAGGATGGTGTAGATGTCAAATAAGTAGAAGATTTTTTTAGTAATTTAAATTATATATTATTAACTTTAAAGAAAATTTTCGAGCTTTATTTCAATTATGGTTTGAATAAATCCTATGAATCCAGATTTTGGACTAGCCTTAAATTGTGAGATTATTTTTGTGTGTGCATACAGGGAGGAACGATCAGAGATAGACGTGACTTCTGGATTTTACGTACTATTTGGATCAGGTTAGAATCTGTGTTTGATCTATTGAGTAATTTGTCCCTAATGATTCTTGATCCCATATTCAACCCGACAGTTTAGAGAGCATATAATTTCTTTGAGTGTTCAACCCAATAATGAGCAGTACATAAATTTGATGAGTGGCCTATAGATGTAGAGCTTTTCTGACACAATAGCTACTTATGCTCATGCATCCAACAGGTCTCACACTCTCTTTTATTCTCTCAATATACGTCTTGCAATCATCACGGGACAAATTCGCTAGGTAAATCTTAAAATATTTGGGTATTTTGTTGACTAAAAACTAGACTTAACAAATTACCAAAATTTCAGTCACTGTTGGTGTGGATATTAATGCTTTGACTAATCTGTTTCCCTGTGAATGCAAATTTTGTTATACAGGTTTGTGATGGAGAGAGTTGCAGAAAGCAACGTGCCTGCTGGAGGTGTGGCAAAGGTTGAATGATATATAGAAACCCTCGAAAGCTTCCACTACATGTTGTCTGCATCTGCAACTCAATGTTATAGAGAGATGAAATTGGTTGGGGGAGGAGGTATGTCACAGTGAATGCATCTTATTACCTGAATTCGCTCAACAAGAGCGAAATCCAAGCTATATAGAAGTCAGCAGAATGATATCAGATTCCTTAATGCCTGGAGACTTGGACAGAGTTGAACCTAGTCAAGAGTGTCTTTTTTTTTTTTTTTTGGAAAAGGTCAGGGTGGTTTTTCAATAGTCTAGACTCTAGATTGATCTGGTACTGTTACAAACATATCTGTAAACTCTAACAGATGTATCTTAGGAAAGACAGTTCACAATGCTAAGCAGATGGTTTGTTTGAATTTGGTAGAATGCAAGCCGCGACTACATGCTGAACTGAAGTTATTCCTCAGTACCTCTTGATTCATCAATACATTTCGATTTGTCCACATTAATTGTGGTTTCTTTGATAATGCTGTATTACATTCATCAAAGGGTGACACTTAACATCACCGGTTGATCCGTCCAGATCAAGCGAGTTGATATGAGCTTTGCGCCAATACCTTGTCCTCTGGCAGAAAATAATTATATTCATATTTTTCCCTATCAAAGAGATAATTATAAGGTTCAATATTCTTAATGGTCTCTGGGTAGTTTCCAGTGTTGACACTACTCATGTAGTCATGTTGAAGAGCTCATAGTGTTGAATGACGAAGTTTGGGGTTGGATAAGATCATATCTGGACTTGGAAGCGCATTGAATAGTTGTATGTTGAATATTCGATGCGTTTCAAATTTTGCACTTTCAATACAAATAGTCATGCAAATCTAACTAAAAACAAAAGTTAAACTTCAAATTGTTAAACCCTGATTAGAAATGCATGTGAAAATACAAATGAGAAAACAAACTTGAAAATAGCTTGAAGAACAAGTAAACAACCTGCATCATGTCCTCAGTTTTGTAATTGTGCCTGATTCCCCAATAACAATCATATTTTTATTTAATAAGTTAATTATGTCAATTGTTCTTTTATTTATTTTTTATTATATAATAATGGTAGAATCACGAGAGTTAAACTCACAATTTTTCGCTTAGAAAGGAGAAACATAATTATGCCATTAAAATAAGGTGAAAATCAATGCATATTTATTAGGCAAAGCGCGTTCTGTATGTATATTTATTAGGCACAGATTTCTAGTCTCCTGTGCGCATGGTTATTTGACTGGTTACCTTAATGGTGAATATCTCTAAATGGTAATAATAAAGCAATAAAAAGGAGATTAGTTAAAGAAAAAGAATATGTACATTGAACAAAATCCCTTCCTTTATTAGTTTCAAACTGAAGAAAAACACAAAGAAATACTGCGAATCTAGTCTTTGTTAATGTCGAGTTCAGTTTTCTCGCACTTGGTAAGCTGAAAACTCTCACCAGCATTTGTTCCGTTGGAATTTAGAGGGACCTTCAAGTAGCATGCCATCTCCTGCTTAAGACTAACCTTCTTCGAATCACTCTTAGCCCAATACTCACTGTTAATCTTCAAAACAATATCAAAGACATCAGCTTTCCCGAAATCAAAAGCCTCCTGAGCCCCGAGAGCCACCGAGTGGTTCCCGGCAAACAATGCCGGGAATGTCACATTGGTCCTGTGTTCTAGGTAGAAAGGCTTCGAAAGATTGGTCATGTCATTTAGGTTTTGGTTCTTGAAAACCGGCACGGCCTCCAATCGGTTGAAGTTGTAATCCAAGGGGCTACCGTTTTCAAGGTTTAGTTTGAAGGTAAGGTTGTAGTCGAGGAAGGAGTTATTGGCGGTGAGGTCGAACTTGGTCAGGGAGGCATCGGTGACCTCATAATGGACCAGCGTATTATGCATGCTCTTGGCAATTACGAGAAAGTACACTAAAATGGAGATGCCGGCCAAAACAAAAAGTCCGAAAATGAGGCCAATCACGATACAACAACACTTCCCGACCATGATTTCTAGAGATGCAGAGAGTATTAGAGAGAGAAAGGATACAATGGTATGAGACCAGAGAATATAGAAGAAATTAAGAGGCACTTATATCTGTTATTCGAGGGTTATAAATAGGGATTAGGATAGAGTTTATAGGATGGACTGGGACGCGGTGACGTATTGAAGAGACCCGAGGTCCCGAGTAATCAGCTTAATCAGTAAGCAATAATACGTTGGAATGCACGCAGAATCAAATCTGAGTAATTTTGGTAAGTCTCTGGATTATAATTAAATACATTCCGATATTATGCAAGCCGCGTATTTGCATTATCACTGAATAGGAAAAGACTATACATCATCTAATTACTAAAGGTGGCAATGACAAAGGGACTCAAAATTTCTTGTTCAATGATAAATGACAAGTTTGTGTGATCAAGATTTGCCCCTTTTCCCTCTATAATATACACCAACTTCGGAATTATTTGAGGATGTGGAGTTTGATACCTATATAAAAAAAAAAAAATGAAAATGCTCGAGATACCAAAAGATTATACCAAATATTATTACCAAATGATGTGGCACCTGCTATGTCATCAATTTTGCTTCTAAGACAGTGATAATATGGAAATAATACAATTTTATACTTCTCCTAAGAAAAAAGAAGAAGAATAAACCACTATCTTCTTCCTTATGCATTTGAGCATGCCCTCATGCTTCGCCATTTCTGACCGGAGCCATCAAAGAGTGCTAGAACTCTTGGCTTTGTTCTTAGATGAATTCATGAATTAAACTTACCAAAGTTCCTCTCTCCTTCTCTTACTCCCTCTCTTTTCATATTTCTCCTTATGAGATTTGAACTTTAAAGGCTTGAATTAAAGAATCAATTAGAGATTGGACTATATGCAGTGCCACAATTGGAGATCGTGCTATGTTTGCAGTGCAGTTAATTGAGACCTAGTGATGCTTTAATTTGTGTAATTGAACAAAACTCACCAAACCAACCAGATCTACAGAATCCGATGGTAAATGATCTCCTTTCGATGAGGATGGCGGCCATGGGACTTTGCAATGGTTTTGGGTTTTCTTGATTTTTAATTTGTTGATAAAGAAAAAAATTGTAGGGGAATGCATGTTAGCAATTTCTTCGATGAGTTGGCACCTGCCACATTATTCGGTATATAAATTTGGAATGGATATTTTATATCTGGCCTAACGAGGCTACGAGCTATTTGTTTGATCAAATGGACGCAACCTCCTAGTAGCAGGATGAAATTAAGTGTTGTCGGATTTATTTCCGTAAGACAACATAGTTGGAAAGCTGTGCTATTTGTAATGATGCTTCTTCGTAATAGTTATATTTCCGGTATGTCACCACTATGTCAAAGCAAATGGAGTAGCTATTCGTGCACTCTTTACTAATTGGTGTTTGCTAGAATACATAAATTTTATGGAGAGTCCTGGTATTATTTCAAGATGTTCTCTTTATGCTTATTGTAATATGGGGTACAGACTCTACGTCCCCCCTTTGTATTTTGCAATTATATTAATTAAGACTTGAGGACAACCGCATCAGTCCCCTTTCAAAAAAAAAAATAATTATTAACATAAACTTCATCTACTCTGTGAACGCAAATGTGAATGAAAGAACACAAGCACACTCATAGATGACTGCTTGAAACACACTTAAAACAATAAACATATTTAAAAGTTAATGTAGACGGAGCTTTTTTTTTTTTTTTTGAGAAGAAAGTAAATCCATTAATAACCAAATACATTACAAGGAACAACCGTTTGTGGACTCAAACCACAAAACACATTCCAAACCAGAACCATAGTCACGGGACGGCCAAAATGAACGACATCCATGAGCCAAACAAGCCCAATCCCCGACCACCTTTTACGCCCATACAAGCGGGCTACAATGAGTAGCAACCAAACTCTAGTGTAACGATACAACCCTGCAGCCAACATGACGATGAATCGCATCACCCGTTCAGACACCGTGTCCCAAAACAGTCCGACCACGTGTAAGGGTAATTCATTTTCACGTTGAAAAACAGGCAGCACGGCCAACAAACCGAGCCATAGAGATGTAACTACAGAACTACCATGACACCATAACAACGACATCGACTCAACACGGACACATCTAAACCCCCGCTCAACAGAGGGGGGACTTATTTTCAACCAAGCAACAACTAGAAACAAACAACAACAAGCCAAACTGACAACAACAATATAACACCAAAAAGACCCGAGAACATTGGCACAGCCCAAAGCCCACTTCCCCTCGCAAAGACCATGCGCACCAAGCAGCCACCCTCGTCGCCGGCAAGCCCTATCGCCACCAAACCGCAGCCACGCAGCAACAAGCCGCCGCGCCAAATCCTTTCGTCACAGCACCGCCTTGTCACGCCATAACCAGCTCCTACACCAGACAGCCAACCACCAAACGATTCCAGACCAGATCAGAGACAGATCTCTTTCGAGATCTCCACTGTCTCGATCCAATCTGACTCGCCACAGCCCCAACCCATGTAGGATCAATGACGCCAGAAACCACCACTGGAAAGCCGAAAATCGCCGCTGCTGCACCACAGCCACGGCCCTGGAATCGAGAAGGACAGAGCAAGATCGGTATGTGCCGCCCGAAAAAGGAGAAACAACCACCCTCCTTGGACTACACAGCTGCCCTGAAAGTCCACCACATCTCCGAAACATCAATCCTCTCCCGGTCGAAACACAGCGACGGGAAAGCCTGCCGTGTTCGGCCGGGAGAGAAACACGCACCGACGGTTTTTTTCTTTTTTCCTAGGTGTAAGGCGTGTTCTCATAGTCCTCCCACCTTGTGTTAGGTTACCCCTATTCTATAATCACATTTCTGAAGACTTGTAGTAATGTAGACGGAGCTTGGGATAGCAATAATCACAAAAGCGGGATTGGGGTGATTATCAGGAACCATATGGGCCAATTAATTGCTGGAGCTAGCATTCTTGGCTGCCACAATACAGCTGTTGAAGTCGAGGCCGAGGCAGTGGTTAAAGGCCTCCACCTTGCTGCATTCTTAAAGCTCCAAAATATTATCCTAGAAGGTGACTGTCAAGAGGTCGATCTTCAATGCTCTCAACAATTCCTCATCCTCCCCAGAGTATCTCACATGGTCAACAATGTGTCTCACCTGAAAAATTTGTTTATGGGGATCAATTGGCATTGGATCCCTCGTGAAGCTAACATTGTTGCGGATGCAGTGGCCAAGCTTGCCAAACTGAGGTTGTGCTCTCAGGATTGGGCCAATAGGCCTCCAACCTCCTTGATTTCCATTCTAAGAAGTGATGGCCTTCTAGGGTCCCCTTGTAGCTAGACTTAAGGCCTCTGCCTTCTATGCTTTTGTGTTGCCTTCTGGCTTTTCCTTGGTTCGTGTGCTTTACTACTTTGTATCCCCTTTCCTTGCCCTTGTGGCCTAATGAAATTTCATTATAGACCGAAAAAAAAAAACAATAAACATACGTAGACCATTTTACGTGGGTGTTTGCCGTTTAGTGTTTGACATGAGGGTATGAATTTAATTTTAATATGTACTGTTTGTGGGCAAAGGGGGAAATATTTAGACTACCCATTGGAATTAGCCACAACCCCATGCCATTATTAATGACATATATATATATATATATATATATATATATATATATATATATATTTGATTATTATCGATCAAGAAAAAAAAATTGATACGGAATAAGAGATAAATAAACTTCATTCTGACAAAAAAGAAATCAGGATCCTAGATTAATCAACTTGTTTGTAACTCTAGTTGTTATTTTTGTAATCGGAAAAAAAATTGTGTATGTATGTCATCCACTCATCCTTGCTCATATACCTAACAAAAAGGATCCATGAAAGATTATGATCGAGCACTAGTTGATTCAATTACACACAAAAAAAAAAGAAAAAAAAAAAAGATCGATGCAAACTAATTTCTGAAATCATCTGAGGCTCTGAGCCCTAGCTAGTGGCTCTCAATCTTAGTACTGTAGTATTCGTTAGCCTCGTCCAATACCTGATGTAACAACTGTTGGAAAAGTGTGACTTAGATTACAGCCATTTGGAATCCCACATCAGAAAGGTGAAGAGTCATCCTTGGGTTATAAGGAATAGTACCACACACACTAATGCCGAGGCCTTTTGTATTAAAACCCCATATCCGTTCTCCACCGGGTGGCTAAAGTGGGGGGAATATCGACATTATTGGATCTGTGTGTGTGAGACTCATTTGCCGCTTCCGCACAACAAGTGGTATCAGAGCCCAGGTTATGCTTGGGACTTGGTGTCTCATGTATACGGTCGAGTTGCAATTTGGAGGAGCTCCCGTTTGGATTGGGATCACAAGGTTTGGAATTGGATGCTTGTGGTCAAGGTGGAGCTATTGGAATTCAGACCATGAGACAATTGGAAATGGCTCGAATCACGCTAAGGTGGAGATAGTTGGAAAAGTGTGGCTTAGATTCCAGCCATTTGGAATCCCACATCAGAAAGGTGAAGAGTCATCCTTGGGTTATAAAGAATAGTACCACACACACTAATGCCGAGGCCTTTTGTATTAAAACCTCATACCCGTTCTCCACCGGGTGGCTAAAGTGGGGGGAATATCAGCATTATTGGATCTGTGTGTGTGGGACTCATTTACCGCTTCCGCACAACAACAACTTAGTGGTGCAATCCGGAAGCTCGATAGGTCCTTCATTCTTCACGAATTCAAGATCGCCTCCGAACGGCTCTAGAATCAAATCTTGGAATTTCTTAAAAGATAGATATTGCAGTGGATTTCACATCTCAACTTCTCTTCACCGATGTACACTGGTACGCATCCTTCCTGAAGTTGGCAGGTTTAGTTTTCAGCAGGATCGTCAAGTCT
Organism: Rosa persica; assembly: GCA_025331145.1. Classification (NCBI taxonomy): domain Eukaryota; kingdom Viridiplantae; phylum Streptophyta; class Magnoliopsida; order Rosales; family Rosaceae; genus Rosa; species Rosa persica. The sequence goes on along the minus strand of WFKR01000003.1, from coordinate 7,100,535 downwards.
CTTGAAGTTGTTCGAGTCACTGCAGGACTTGCTTTGGCAAAAACATAGCTTTCTTGAGATCTTCTGACGCAGAGACTTCAGTAAACCCATGACAACCAGTAGTCAAAGAAGCTAACCTAAAAGAGGGAACAATAATAATGAGAAAGCTACAGCGGAAAGTATTTTAGGCTAAGACTTGAAGAAGTGAAGAACTATATATAGATATCTCATATGAGGAAATCCTAAATTCTAATGGTTTCCTACTTTCCTATTCGAGGTTTTAGCTTGGAGATTAATTAATCAAATAAACCAAATGAAATCTGGAATACTAGCTATAGTATCTGACGTTGTAATGAACACCATCTTCGATTCGCTTGCAAAATTACTTGCGAGGGTCGCCGACTAAACAAAATATAGACATCCTTTTAATAGTTTTCGGGGAGATCACAATTTGTGAGGTTGATTATTACACTGAACCCTAGTTACAAAGGAACTTGGAATTAATTCAAGACCGTGTTACGGACTTACGGTATGGTATATATCGAGACTCAATCGAGTATATCGTATGGCAATGTCACACTATATGTAGGGCCAACTTGAGATTATAAAACTATTTGGGTATATATGCGTCTAATGAAGAGGGCGTCTGCTCCATTTTTATCAAATCCTAGCCGTCATGGTGAGGGATTACACTGATTTGATAAGGGATCAACCACATCTACCGGATATCCAACTGCCATAGCCCAACGTCGATCTCAGTCGATGAGCCATTTGCTTCCTTCAGCCTTTTAGTGGGTCATCAGGACGATGTTGATCCAGTGGATTGATCTTCCGCTTGAAACACTCCTGCATCACTAGACAATGTCGGAGTGTTTTAAGTGGTGACAAACCTGTTTATTGGTGCCTGCAATACACATAAATGCTGCAATAGTGAAACCCAGATCGCCAATTATATTGTGTTATGCTTAGTTACTGGATGGAGCAAAGCTATGATATCGATTTGTAGATGGGTTTGGTTCTAGTTATGCACATGGTTTTGGCATGGTTACGGGTTTGGTGAATCCAAATTCATATCCACCAGATTAACGGATGCCCAATCCACAAATCCGATCCGTTTATAATTATATTTTTTAATTTTAAATAGTAATATTAATTTTTTTATCATGATACTTCATAAAATAGTAATAAAACAACATGAGGTAAATTATGTTATTAAAATATTCCCTAGAACGATAAACTAAGGTAACTAAAATACTAAATTTCTAAAGTATTCTTAATATTTTATATTTAAAAAAATAAAAATATATTGATAAAAAATAATATTTTATTATTATGAAAACAGACTAGATCATTAACGGATCGAATCAACCTAAATCCGTATTTGATTCGTTAAATAAACGGATCAAATTTTCCATCCAAACTCGTTCAATAAACACAGATCCAGATCAAAATCCTGTCAATTTACAGGTCTACATGGTATGGTGATGTTACTAGTGGAGCCGATGGTTCTACTGGTGGAGTCGATAGGGTTTGAGTGGTTTGGATATGGTTTTGTCATGTCAATCGGAGGTGTGATGCTAGCATCGGAACTTGGCTAAGGAAGATGGCGGTGCTGCAGGTCTGGTTCCTCGTGTGGGTTTTTTGGTTCCAAGGGTTGGGTGGCCAACGTCCTTAGGAGGCCCAAGATCGAGTGCAGTGGACTTTTGGGCTCTTTGACGGGCCTATTCTTTCTCCAATATATGGGCTTGGGCTAAAGGCCCATCTATTGGGGTGGTTTTTTGTCTGTTTCTTTCAGTTTATGCTAGCAGGAGGTCGGGAGCTCTTCTATGAGCCTTTGTAGATGTGCTTGTCTCCATCATACCACAATTGTCTGCCCAACATATGGAGGCAAGTAGACTAGATTGTCTATAAGGCAAAATGTCTTTTGTTTTAGTATAGACTAATTAGTGCTCATATTGTTTCATTGGAGTAGTTGTCTATGTATTATGGCCACAAATAATACTGCGTTCAACAATAAAAAAAGCTTGGACTCGTTGAAGTTAATGATATTAAGGGAAGTTTAACCCAAGGTGGGTTACCTATCTTATTACTATGATAAATAAAGATATTACGATAGTACGTAGTCCCAAATATATATTAATTTTTATACAATGTTCCATGTTCCAAGTTCATGTAACATCCATGGTTTGCAGTTTTGCACATAGAGAAAGTAAGAATGCTTTGATTGATACAACATGGAAGATTGGCGTGTTTTTATTTGTATTTTTTAATTTTTTTTATAGATAAGAGATTAGGTGATAAAAGATTGGCATTCCTTCTTCTCTCATGCATATTTTCTTTGTAATTCTGATTTTAATGTCCACTAAAATTAGTCTTTAGTAAGAATCTGTGGATCAGGCGATCGCGAACTCTCCTAATTTAGACCCATATATTAATTTTTGTCTGAATGATGCCATTTCATAATTTTACACATAAAGAAGTTAAAGCAACTCCAACAGATTCCCTATATTTTGATTTTTCTCTACTTTAGGGAAAAATAAGTCTCTTTTGCTCCAACAGATTCCCTATATTTACAGCAAACTCTAAAATTCTAAGGAAGAATATGGAGATGTTAGAGATTGTTGTAAAATATGAAATATGTTGGAGTTGGACAAGAAAAATAGGCTAAAGCTTTGACTATTGCTTCCCTATAATACAAAAATTATAGGGAAGCTGTTAGAGTTGCTCTTAACCTCTTTTTTTTGTTTTTTTTTTCTTCTTTTTTTCTTTTTTCGTTGTTGATGGGTAAGAATTAACACCTTAATTAATGGCAGCCAAAATCAAGGATGGATGTATCATGGGTACCCTATATTTTGACATAGACAAATGTTGCCGTTTGACTACAAGGCAGCTTTTAGGTTGTCTCTCAGCTTTGTTTTCATTAGGCTAAAATCTTAATTAGCATATCAACATACTCTGGATTGGTTGGTTCCCACCACTAAGATTCATGGTACAGCAAAGAATAGAAAAATGACTATATATATGAGTTCAGTGACTTCAGCTTCTGTTATCCCAGCCCAAAGTTCGTAGATTCTGAAGGGGAAAATCCTCAAATGGTACCTGAATTATGGTCCAATGCACATTTTGGTATCTAAACTTTCAAAACTACCCTAATGGTACCTGAACTATTGCTCTGTTTCTCCATATGGTACTTCCGTCAAATGTGCCGTTAACTTTGCTTACGTGGCTCATTCTTATTGGATGATATTCATCTTCAAAAAAAAAAAAAATTATAGGCAAAGTTAACGGCACATTTGACTGAAGTACCATATGGAGAAACAGAGCAATAGTTCATGTACCATTAGGGTAGTTTTGAAAGTTTAGGTATCAAAATGTGTATTGGACCATAGTTCAGGTACCATTTGAGGATTTTTCTCGATTCTGAATGAACCAGAGCAAAACAAGTGGATGCATGTCTGGAATGCTAATTTAATATAATAAAAAAATATCTGATATGCTAATTAATTAAAAATCTTGTCATCTACTTTAATGTTAAACTGGTTGAAGAGTGGACTACTGGGAAGGTATTCCGGACTATTGCCTTCCTAGGAATTGAGAGATATGATTGTCTAATGGCTACACTTACCCCCAATATTTGACCGGATCTACTCCCAAGCCTAATGCTAAGGGCAGTACGGGTGAGGCACTGCATGTTATCCAGATTGACACTAAGAACCTCATAGTTTCCAATGATAGCCATGGCAGTCTAGATGACCTAGAGTTTTGCAGAAAGGAAAACGAAGAAGAAGAAGACGAAGATACAGAGAGTATTTGAGAGAAATTACTAACAGAATTTGTTAAAGTTGTTGAAGTTTGCATTGTGCCTAAACCAAGCAATCGTACAGCTATTTATACCACATGAGGCTAACTAATCATGCTGATTAACTGGACTAAGTAATTAAGAAGAGCTAATTAACTAGCTAAGCATGCAGCTGCCATCAGCTGCCACGTGTTACAATTAATCTCCCTGTTACAATTAATCTCACTCAACATCCCTCCTCAAGCTCAGCTAGGGTAACTAGCCTGAGATTGGTGCAATGAGTACGAAAGAGAGGAGAAGGTAACCCTTTGGTCAATATGTCTGTAGTTTGGTCAGTTGTAGGTACATATGCAAGGCACAAATCGTTGCGCTGAACACGTTCACGAACAAAGTGGAAATCATTATCCAAGTGTTTGATCTTAGAGTGAAACACTGGATTGGAGGTGATAGCTAAGGCAGACAAGTTATCACACTTAATCAAGGGAGCTGTAGGAATAGAAATCTTCATGTCACAAAGAAGATGTCTAATCCAACTTACTTCAGCTGCAGTATTATCCAGGCTTCTATATTCAGCTTTAGTGGAACTCCGGGAAACAGTGCCTGTTTCTTTGATTGCCAGGAGATAGGACATAAGCCAAGATAAATGACAAAGCCAGTGGTTGATCGACGTTGAATGACTTCACCTACTCAGTCTGCATCACAGAACGCCTTGAGGTGTACTGCATTAGACAAAGTATGAGCTGAGCTATAAAACAAGCCTCGGAGTATTCGCTTGACGGCACTGAAGTGAACATCAGTAGGAACTGTCATAAATTGACAAACTGTATTTACTGTATATGCAATATCAGGTCGCGTAAAGGTAAGATATTGTAATGCCCCCACAATGCTCCGATATGCAGTGGGATCTTTAAGAGGCACCCCTTGATCTTTAGTCATATGATAATGAGGAAGACAAGGAGAACTACACGAACGAACTGTATCCATTCCTGCCTTGATGAGGAGATCTTTAGCATACTTAGTTTGACCCAGAAATATTCCTTGTTTCACTTTGGTAACTTCCAGACCAAGAAAATAAGTCAAAGGGCCAAGATCTTTCATGTGAAAAACCATACTTAGCTCATATATCATCTACATATAAAAGCAAAGCCACCATACCTACTGAAGTATGCCTAACAAAAAGGCTGGGATCAGAATGTGAGAGCTGAAAGCCGAGACTTGGAAGAAAGCTTGTGAATTTTTCATTCCATGCTCTTGGATCTTGCTTTAATCCATACAGAGATTTCTTTAAGAGACATACATAATCACTGTGTACTGGATCAACACAACCTGGAGGTTGAGCCATATAAACTTCTTCTTTCAAATCTTCATGCAGAAAGGCATTTTTCACATCTAATTGCCTCAGTTCCCAATTATTCATTGCAGCCAGTGCAATGATCACTCTGACAGTGCTGTGCCTCACAACAGGACTAAAAGTCTCATCATAATCCATTCCTTTAGATTAACTGTAGCCTTGTGCAACCAACCTGGCCTTATATCTTGAAACAGAACCATCATGATTTTTCTTAACCTTGTAGATCCACTTACTTCCCACAATGTTTCTATCTGTAGGACATGGAACAAGAGACCAAGTACCTTGGTTTCGTAATGCCTCAATTTCTTCAAGCATTGCTTTGTCCCGCTCCACTTTCCCTGCAGCAGCTCTGAAGGACTTAAGCTCCACAACTTCACTGATATCAGCAATAGCAGTAAAGCCACTGAAGAAAGGATACTCAGCATAAAGTTTCTGTTGAACAATAGCAGAGAAGCAATAATAATCTTCAAACGTTTTAGATTTGATAATGCCATTCTTGGCTCGAGTCAACATTGAGTGATCATTGTAGTTTTGATCCATGATAAAAGTGAGTTCTTGAGGCAAAGATGCAGTTATGTGATTCAGTCCTCCAAATTGCAAGGTATTAAGCTCATTCTCATTGAGACCCTGAATAGGTGCAATACCAGCTTGGTCAGGTGCAGCAGAAGATAAATGTACTTGGTCATCTGGCACATCATCAGGAACACTGTTTATAGAGAGAACAATCTCAATGTTACCACCTGTTGAATCATCTACTGGAGGCTGTTAGTCTCTTACAATGTGGATATCAACATGCTCAGTATGAGAAACATTGGTATCTGGAGATTGTGACACTGGAATATCATGAATTGTGTGAGGCTGAGAATCCCCACTGCCATGAGTATGATTGTCAGTTCTACTATCATCACTCACCAACCCTTCATTACTGGAATCTCCCTGTACCTCAGTGAAATGAGTGATAGGAGAAGGAGCACATGGAAGAGAAGAGGACTGCGCAGATGCAGGTGTCCAAGAATAACTAGGAAAGTAAGTCACAGGATCAGTCTGTGTAGCTGTAGGTCTAGAGGGTAACAGAAATGGGAATGTGGTTTCATCATGAACAACATGTCTTGACATCCACAGTTTGTTTTGAGAAATACTATAGCAAAAGACTCCTTTGTACCCTAGAGCATAACCTAGGAACACACACTGAGTGATTCTTGGATCAAGCTTATCATGAGTATAGGGTCTAAGATATGGATAGCAAGAAGAACCAAACACCTTAAGTTGAGACACATCAAGAGGCTTGTGAAATAGAAGTTCATATGGAGAAGACATGTGAAGAGGCTTAGAAGGCATCCTGTTGATGAGATAACATGAGTGGGCAGCACTGTGAAACCATAATTGCTTAGGAAGACCTACACTAGACATGAGAGAAATAACAGTTTCTATGACATGTCTATTCTTCCTCTCAGCAACTCCATTTTGCTGAGGAGTGTAGGGACAAGTAGCATATTGTATAATATCTTTTAAGATTAGAAAGTTATGAAAAGCTTTACTGTTAAACTCTTCTCCCCCATCAGTTTGAAGTATCTTGACTGTAGAGTCAAACTGTGTTTGCACAAAAGTATAGAATTGCACAAACTTTGCAAGGACCTCAGATTTATTGAACAGTGGAAAAATCCACACAAACTTTGTACAATCGTCAATGAATGTCACATAGTATCTATAACCTTCTATAGACTGATTTGGTGCAGGTCCCCATACATCAGAGTGTATTTTGTGAAAAGGTATAGTACAATGTGACTCAGACTCAGGAAATGACAGTCTATGCATCTTGACTTCTAAGCAAGATGAACACACATGACTAGAAGCTGAACTAGGTGGCTTTATTTGAGAGCTAGTGAGCATCTTGATCATCACAGGTTTAGAAGGATATTCTAATCGTTGGTGCCAAACAGAAGGAGATGTAGCTGATCCAACCAAAGCAATATGAGACAGTTGGTTTATTGCTGAAAGTTGTGGTGTCTTGAAGAGAAACAATCCTTCTTCACTGCTCTTTCCTTGATAGAGAAATGTCTTTGTTGCCTTGTCCTGCACAGCAATATTATTCTCATTAAGAGTGATGAAACATCTATTATATCTGCATAGTTTTGTAAACGACAACAAATTCATAGCTAGACTAGGAACATGAAGAACTTGATTCAGTTTGAAAACATGATCTGCAGGTTTAATGTAGTAAGCACCAGTATGAGACACATCCAAACCTGCCCCATTCCCAATAGTGATCTTGTTATCTACAGTATATGGTTGAGCAATAGTCAAGTTTCTCATATAAGAAGTCATGTGGTGAGTGGCACCAGAATCACATATCCACACTTTAGTGTTGCTTGAAGAACCACCTGTACCAGAAGTTGAGGCTCCAGGACTTGGATGAAAACCACCAGGGAAATGAGATGTAGAAGTATCATTGGACACCAAGTATCCCATATGAGGCTGCTAAAAAACCCCATTATGGATTCCATTATTCTGTGCAACCAACGCTGAAAGAGATGCAGGAGGTTCAGAACCTTGATAGGCAAAGTTAGTCCTGTGAGAACAGTTCAAAGCAACATGACCCTTCAGACTACAAATCTAATAGATAGGAATAGACAGTGAAGGATGTCTAGCAGGAACATCAGTTCCATAGAAGTAGTTAGCAGCAATATGACCTTTCTTCAAGCATATTTGACATTTAGGAGATGGTCTACTATTGAGGCTTGAGGACTGCATTTGAGTGCCTTGTTGAGGTTTGTAATCAGGATTCTGATAGCATGTACTAATAAGATGTCCATGTTTTCCACAAATCTGACATTTATGGACCTTGAAGCATGTATCCAAAGTATGACCCTTTTTGCCACATACTTGACACTCAACACCAGCTCCACTGTTTCTTCCATCCTTCATTTTCCCCCCATTTCTATTATTCCAAGATATGTTCTCATGTCCTGCATTCCTTGGTTCTTCTCCACCAGCTATCATAACACTCATGGTAGGATTAAGCAAGAAGCTTCCTTCAATGCGTCTTTCTGCTGCAAGCAACTGTGATCTTAAATCACGAAGTGTAATCTGTGTTTCTCTGCTTTCAATAACTATCCTTATAATAGAGTATTCCTCAGGAAGACCATTCAATATCACAATGATAATATCCTCTTCTGGAACACTCACTCCCACAGACAAAAGTTGATCACGAGCATTTTTGACTTTCTGCAGATACCTTTCAATATACTCACCACCTTTCCTCATGGTTTATAACTCAGTCTTGAGTTGCATAATGCTCACTCTTGAGGCAGTAGAAAAACATTCTTGAAGAGCAAGCCAGGCCTGTCTTGATGTTCTGCAACCAATTATCACATTATCCTCATCTAAAGTAGCCATAAGCAAACTCATGAGAGCCATATCAGTTTGTTTCCAAGCTTTATAAGTAGATGTTTCTTCACTAGTGACTTGACCTTCAGTAGTGAGCACATAGCGAGGAGGAGTTATTTCTGTACCATCATAATAACCAAAGAGTCCATTTCCAGCAAGAGTTGACTAAAACTGGAAGCTCCACTTGATAAAATTTCTTTCACGAAGTCGAATGGTAATGACACTCATCAATAAGTGTACATCAGCATGAGTAAGTCCAGAGGTGCATTGAGATGCCATAACTATGACTATACTTTCAGAAAGCTCACTTTTTCGAAAGAAAATTATGACCAGTGATTAGCACAATGATCTTCTTGAAACAATATCAAGGTTTCTCTTATACAGGTAACCTAATCTTGTATGATGTTCGATTTTCTCATAACTATGCTCAGAATTTTGTTCATATTGACAAAGATCAACACTTAACCTAATCTTGTATGATGCTCGATTTTCTCATAACTATGCTCAGAATTTTTTTCTGTTCATATTGACACAGATCAACACTTCACAGCCTAATTTTACTCAAATCTTCCCTTTATCATACTCTAGTTTTTTTTTTCACAACTAATCACAACACACAGCTCAATTGATACAATCACAAAGATGTTTACTCCAGGAAACAACTAGTTCATATTTTGTGGCTCAAGAATATAAAGCAAGAACGCATATCTGAAAAATTGTGAGGCAAAAGCAAATGCGATTCACCTGAAGATTCAATGGAACACTTGAGATACAGAGACGAAGGTCTTCACAGAGCACTATACTTGATTCGAGCTCCGACGATCTCCAAAGTTTTCAATTGCTGCAAAAACACCAAAAATTAACTAGATCTGAGAATAAGACATGAACAGAGTACATCCTTTCTTGAATAAGAGATGTGGAAGCAAGGTTCACAGCTCTAGGATCTATGGAAGCTCTGATACCATGATAGCCATGGCAGTCTAGATGACCTAGAGTTTTGCAGAAAGGAAAACGAAGAAGAAGAAGACGAAGATACAGAGAGTATTTAAGAGAAATTACTAATAGAATTTGTTAAAGTTGTTGAAGTTTGCATTGTGCCTAAACCAAGTAATCGTACAGCTATTTATAACACATAAGGCTAACTAATCATGCTGATTAACTGGACTAACTAATTAAGAAGAGCTAATTAACTAGCTAAGCATGCAGCTGCCATCAGCTGCCACGTGTTACAATTAATCTCCCTGTTACAATTAATCTCACTCAACAGCCAAAACCCTAATGTCAGATCTAAGTGTATTTTTCAGACATGCATGATGACGAGAAACCTTTTTTTTTCTTCGATTGGAGGTGAGGTAGCAAAGCCACCTCAGTTACGTTAGTAAGTTAGTAACACACCCACCCAGTCATAAACGGAAGTATCCCAGCATAGCCAGACTAAATCTCTCGTTGCAAGCGCACGAACCCAAAGACCCCTCAAACTTACTGACTAATAGATGTATGAGTAAGGATTCGAAAGCCAGACCTGGAGGTTCCAGACTGAGACCTTCGACCACTGCACCACATCTAGTGGCTATGAGAAACCATTTGAAACGGAAGTATTGAGATTCACATTGAACTTGATACGCACTTTAACTTAATTAGTTCTAACCAACTGTGATAATATAGATTAATGTACGTACGTAGATGTAGATATTATAGATTTTCCTCCACCCTCATAAGAGCTAGCAGTATAATCAACCAATGGTTGTACCAAATAGTGCTATGCATTATTACATAGAATCCAAATTCGAGAATTAATTACCTTGTTTCAACGTGTTGTCTTCCTTTTCAAGTACAATGATAATATAACTATTTCATGGTCTGCTAAATTATTGCCTCAGACTACTCCTTTTCATGAACCAAAGTTACTTAAGTACTACTACACGCGCATATCCAATCCAAAACACAAAAAGAAAGAAAAAGAAACCACAATTTCATAGATTTAATTCCAAAGTATATAGCTAGTGAAGCTGAACTTCATGACAAACTGGTTTCTGGTATTTCAAAACTGGTGAAGTCCATATGCCGAAGCTTTGGTTGGTTCGATCGGGCATCTTCGTACCAGTGAAGGGTCTCCATTTGTGCTGGTCCCAACGGATTGGCAACGTGCTATGTGATTCTCAGATACCACGCTTGCCTTTCTTTCTTAACCAGTACGGCTTACTTAACCTATGCATCAACCTTTCCTTTGTTTTTTTTTTTTTTTTTTTGAAAGGACATCAACCTTTCCCTTGTAATTGCAAATAAAATTAAGTAATTTAATTATATGACAATCCTTTGAAATGCATGAACCTATCAAGTTTTGAGTTATTAGGGTTTAGGTTCCGAGCTCATTTCATTAGCTTCCAAGTTGAAGCCAAAGGCGGTGGAGATGGATTAGCTAGCTTTCGGCTGTAAAGCACCATCAATAATAAGATAAAACTAACTAGTAATTTTTTCAAGGACCTAATAAGTAATTAATAACCATATAGATGTGAGTACCAGACAAGAATCGATTCAAGTCGAAGTCTGGCTTGGAAGCTAATACTCCAATATTACTATTACTTGAGATTATTTTTCACACTTCGAATTCATCTGACCTTTTCATTTACCCCATTTCTGGTCACCATCCTATTCCCGCAATCATTCCCCATCTTCGTCATCTCATTTCCCATTTTAAGGTGACAGAAAAATTTCTCATCCCCATCCCCACTCCGTTTCGGGTTTTTCCTCCCAAATCCTGTATAAGAAAGTTCCTTGGAGCATGATAAGAACAAGGCAGTACTTGTCATATCAAGATCACAATGAGCATGGCTTTCTGTCACATGGTTGCTACGATTATAAGCTACGAATTGATCAATAATCTCTCGTGGTCCAATCTGCCTAATTAAAATTAAAGGGCGCAATAAGACCTGTTGACATCATAATTGACCCTTGCATAGCCTGTTTTGCCTTATATATGTTTCTTATAATGAGGATTGACCTCAGACCAATTGAATGTCGTATAGCAGCTGTCTCTCTGAAAACAACTAATTAACTAATAAACTTGGAACTCTTTTTTTGAACTTAAAAATTCAGGTAAATGTGTGGGGAAAGGAGACATGGGCATGGACATCCATCATTTTGTTCAGCAACCGCAAATAATTGAAGTTATGAGAACCAATGACAAGGCGAAAAGTAAAACGCAGATAGTTAATAAACTACGTACTAGCTAGGCATCAATATTATTAGTTTTGTAAAGCTTTCTTAGTGGACAGTTCAGTGCTAAATACCTTACTAAAGTCACAACTTGGGTCTGGAATGAATCATGTCTTTTCATCACTTGACTTCCAAAAAGAAAAAAAGAAAAGAAGGAAAAAAGAGACTAAATAAAAGGGAAGACGTGCATGTCCAAGTGGAAAGAAAGGAAATACGCCAATGTCCAAGGAAATATAGAGACTAATTGGTGCATTATCAATAAATATTACTTTAAAAGCTACCAATATGATTCTGTCTTAATTAACTTTGATTTTAGAGTACTAAAAAGGTTTAAAGCATTAAAAAGCTTTAATTTGAAAGGACAGATTGCCTCTAAGTGTTCCACTTAATGATTTTTATTGTTCACTAACCATGGTGCTGCCCATTAAGTGGAAGAAGTATATTAAATAGAATTGATATTTAAAAAAAATGAAGTCAGGAAAAGAGAAATGAATTGAAGTTGAAAAGAAAATTTTGTTCCAATTTTAGTCAGTCCAGTCAAATGAATCCCCAAATAGAAAAGCTCAAAAGAAACTGTATATAGCACAGCTAAGAAGGATCTAAAACCCGTTGCTTTGTGGTGGAGCCTTTGTTGTAAAGCATTGAGATGGCCCATTGAGTGACCAAGAGGCAAGAGTATGAAATTTAACTTTGAACTTTTGAAGACAAATGCTTTATAACCTTATACAAAAAGCTGTTGAGAAGTAAAGCTACAATTTAAAGTTATCACTATATGATATTCCCATCCATAATGTCGGATATTTTCTCAAGTTAATTGTGAGATTTCAAAAAATGTGAGAAAATATATGAATGATTGTAGTACTTGTTTGAACGCTCTTTTACATTTTTTGACAGAAATCTTAAATCTGCTAATCGCTTCCTAACAATTCCCATATAATTTAATCAGTTAACTCCACGTTAAGATAATAATTAGGATCTTTAATACTAAGTTGATACCGGTATATTAATTTGTTAATTCAAACCTAAATAAACTTCGAAAATGACCAAGAATTGGATTTCGGAAAATGGTAAAATATTCAATAGTGCAACTCGCTCTACACAAATTTCTCAACCTTATTGGTAGGGGGGAATGTCCCATTATTTGGAAGTATAAGTGTCCTAATTTCTGTCCCTCTATGCGGGTAGGTGCCTTTAGCTTTATTTAACCTTAAGTAAAGTTGAATAATTCTCGCTTAAGATAAATAAAACGCCTTCCAAGGTCGCATAACTATAAATATCTATGATATTGTATTGCCAGTTGCCTAACCATTGTCTAGTGATGATCTTGTATATACCATATTATTGACATATTAAAGTGGAAGAAAAACAAAAAACTTAATTATGGCCTGTTTTGTGAGGTTTATAATGATCGTGTTACGACAAGAACTAGGCCATAATTGATTTAAAGGTTAAATGGTGCATGCATGTTATGGAGATGATTCAGATTAATTAATCTGATTAAACACATGTGATTTGCTATATTTTTCACACTCGACCTCTCGTAAGGCTTTGTTTCACCTCTTCCCTTTAGTAATGTGTACATATTGCCTTAGAAAATGTAATAAGATAACGCATTCTTTAGCTAGGCATGCACTTTTGTTTCTTGCATTTCTTTACAGTAGAGGATGGATCACAATGACTATCCAATGTGCTCGTTGCTGATGTAACTATCTAATTACCTAATATGTGCAGCTATTGTCACCATACCATTTTCTTAGTTCATCCTACAAACATTTGAATTATTGAAAGACTATATTATTCAAGTGCAAAATTACTAATAAGTATACTAATTTTGAGAAATTTAAATCTGGAAGAAAAATTAAATGCATAACCAATTAATTAAATACAAAGACTACTTATTTTTTATTGGATAACGTTAATCTTTATCTTATCCAACCAAATTTGAATTTATAATTTTTTTTTATAACTTTTTGTTGCCTCCTCAACATAATCCGTGATTCAATTTACAAAACTATTAGTGTTAACTTTATCATCTTTGTAAAACACAAAAAAAAAAAATTAATAATAATCTCTTCTTTATTGTTCATAGTTGTTAACTTACTAGTCTTTTAATATGGATTACATTAGATGAACATTGAAAGTTTGAAACTAAAAGAAAAAAGAATTAAGAAAATGGAAATAAATCAAATTATGATTTTATTAGGAAACTTTAATAATTTGTATAAATTAAATGAGAGATCTTCATTAAAAATATTTTTTAATTGGATGTGTCATATATGAATATTTCTGGAAAGACAAATGAGTTAGATAAGTAAATATAATAATAGAAATTAAAATGTAAGGTGTAATAAGCACTTAGAGTGAACAAAGAATATAGTAGAGTGCAATAGCTGCACCCTTACCTAATATATGCAATGTTTCCTTTTCTCAAAAAAAAAAAAAAAAAAAAAAGAAGAAGAAGACCTCTTGAGGTTCAAAAATCTCGGTCTGTCCCTAGTTACCAAAATGGTGTAAGCAGACGTACCGCCACATTAACTTATTTACTTTCTTTGTACGTAACTACCAAGTACCAAGAGATAATTTTTTACATGAATTAAAATTAGGTCATAGTTAGGTCATGTGTATTTAACAATTTGAGCCCTTTTAACTTGTGGAGGATATCAAAAAGACTAGATAAAAGTGCTCTCCAAATTATGCAAGAATTTTCAAAACAACAATTCTTAAGTTCATAACAATTAACATATTTCTACATTTAGTTCCGTAATTCCAACTATATAGTCATGTATTAAAACATAACGATTAATATAATACATTTAGTTAGTCATGTAAGAATTAATTTTGAATATATATCTTTTAATCATATAATTGTATAAAATATATAAATAAACTGAAAATGTTAAAAGCTAACCAACTTATTATCTCCTAGTATTATTTGGTGATCCGGACAAGAATACTAAATTACTAATTACTTGAACACATATAACACCTCATTCCCAACCCTGTCAAGTTGGAGTTTGAATATGATATTGAGTTAAATATTTTGCAGCTGCTTGAGTAATAAATGAACAATTTGTAGCTGTTTAATTAGTGAATGACAACCTTGGATCGTAATTTATATATTTCAGTGCTGCAGCATTGTCTTTTACATTTTGTTTAGTTGATATTTGATAATTAAAGAAATTAGAAACCCTCTTATTTACACAGACTTTAGTTTATGTATATCATTGAGCATATTGAGCATATCACTCTGCTATATGTACACTAACCAACCCAGTTTAGTATTTAATTACATGATTAATGTGATAATAGAATTTCTTGGATAAAGCCAAAATTTGGGTGGACATAGTACTGACTTACTGCGCATGCTTAAACTATTTCTCATACGTACTACTATATAATTCAAAGCTTTGTTCGTTCCATGTTTCAATGCACCATTTTATCGTTATAGCTCCTTCATATTCTTTGCGATAATAATTCGAGGGCGGAGAGAGAAGTGGCTGCAAAAGACCAACAGGGCGGCTTCCCAAAAGTGACAGACAGCATACAGCTTTGGGGCTCTGAAATACCAAGGTCTGTGATCATACCTCATTTTTAAAAAATTAAAACTTCGACCACATGACTTAGGAATAGCTATGCAGCAGTATGAATATATGAAATTCAAGATGAGAAAGAGTAGTAATTAATACGTTATCTGATCTCTGGAAGTGGTCCGTGGTCGTACTACAAAAGGTTTGTTTTTTGATCTGTGTCCCTTTGCAGAGTCGGATAAACATGTGCCTTCCCGGTACGGAATCTCGAGGAATTATAAATGGTCACGACCCTCTGATTCCGAAGCTAGATGGAGGAGGAGACTATAACAATGAAGAAGAGTACATGACAATGAGGTCAGATAGAAGCGAAGGTGGCGGCAGCAGCAGCACTAGCTTCATACAAAACCTCCGTCAACGGCTACAGCAGCAGCTTCCCACAAATGGGCTTCTCGGACAGCTGCCACTAACCGAGGTACTTTTGAACCAACACCACCCCCTGCCCAACTCTTTCTCCCTCTTTCACACACATGCAACATTGGTGGATGCCTCTTTTCCGATAACTTAAGGTTTTGGGTTAAGAATTTCCTAATATGGTATCAAGTCTCGAAAAATTGGAGGTTCTATTTTTGCAACCTCAAACTTCTTCATTTCTTTCTTAGCTTGAATGGTGTAGGGTGGAGTGAAAGCTTAAGTTTCTGGGGTCTCGAACATCATGTCATGTAACTCATAGGCAATACGATGGGAATGGTCTGTTTTGTTTTGGTTGTTGATTTTTAATTTCATTGTGACATTAATGACGTGCTAGGAATATTAATGGAGGTAACAAATGATTTTGAGTAAAATACTCTCTTTTGACAAGTTTCAGTACTAGAAGTCAGAAGGAATTCAACTGGGGCTTTGCATATTATTCAGCTCGTGATTACTCAGTTTAAGGGAAACGACTAGCTTCTTCATGTCATTTTGTGTAAACACAACTTTTAGATTCACTCTCATTTGGGAAAGTAAGTTAAATATATGCATATATTTTAAAAGGGGTTCTTAGGTATCTTGATTATTGAAAACAATATGTGTTTTTTTTTCCTTTTCATGTTACTGTTTGCATTCATCTAAGTACCACTTTAATTGCATGATAACTTTAAGTTATTAAAAAAAATTTAGTTTACTCTGTCAAGGGACTTTGTTTACTTACATAAATTCAGGTATTGAATGTAGCTAGGCCAGCTCCAATTGCTTGCTTTGCTTCATTAATAAATTCAAAAATCTAGATCAGTTAGGTGATTGAAACACATGTTTCTTAGATTTCCAACTTAGACAACGTACTAAAACTAATCCTTATGGACATTTTCTTTTCCTATATATTCACAATTTCAAACACTTTGACAAAAAAAAAAAACCAACTCATGGGAGATATGCTAAAAAAGTCTGCAGTCTGCTCCAAATAGAATCAATTATATGGCAAACCCATATTATTTTGGCGCACGTTGACATTTTTTTTAATTAGCTTCACTTTTAACTTTGCAAGGCAAACCGATGCTCTGAATTTTTTGTTAGATACCTTACCACTTTACCTTTTGCCACTTGCAGTTTTTCTAATGAATAAAAAGTCCCAAGGTTGATTGCCAAATAGCAAAAATAATGCATACATTATGTTCGGTCCTTGGGACTTATAGCAATGACTGGAATTATTGTTTTCCACGAGGTAGAACCATAATACAAATTTTTTTTTAGCTTATTTATTACATTTTGTAGAAAAAAAAAATACAAAAAATAATACACAGTAAGATATTCAGAATAGTTGTTGTGACACGTGGATGGTATGACTAAAAGGAGCACATGAATAAGGTGGGCAATGGTAGTTTTAAAATTTCACTAGAACCTTAGAGACATTATAAGTATAAAATTAAAAAGATGAATTCAGATTGGTGAGCATACCTTGCCCGGCGGCCGCAACCAAGAGTGTCAAAACCTCTCTTGCAAAAGCACAATGGTAAACAGAAAAATGAAAGAATGATTTAAACTTACATCAAAGATTCAACTTATAGGTGTACTATTTCAAGAAGAGTAACCATAATACAAAACTCACTTGTCATTTGAGTTTTTTAGTCTTTGATGCCTCTAAATTGGAAGGAATGTCTATTTACTCTAAAGTTTTACAGTATTTATTTCTTGAACTTGCATGTTACATGTGTCACAATTTTATGGTAATTGCATGTGATTAGAGATAAAATAAAATGCAAGAGTTGAAAAATTCCCGCAACTTCTCTAAGTTTCAGTAATGCAATTCCAGTTTTCTTACTTTCTGTTCATATTGTTGAATCCTTGTAGATAGGAGAAGAGTTCCGGTCGCTGGTAAAGATTGGAGGTCCAATAGTGATAACATCCGTACTTATATATTCAAGGTCTGTAATTTCAATGCTCTTCTTAGGTCGTCTTGGAAAAGCAGAGTTGGCCGGAGGCTCATTAGCGCTTGGGTTTGGAAATATTACAGGCATGTCAATCCTCAGAGGGCTATGTACTGGTATGGACCCAATCTGTTGCCAAGCTTATGGAGCTCAAAGATGGACAGTTCTCAGCCAAACCTTCCAGAAAACCCTTTGTCTCCTTCTATTAGTTTCCATACCCATCGCATTCGCGTGGCTCAATATTGAGCCAATTTTCCTATGGTTAGGTCAAGATCCACAGATTACAAGAGTTGCTAGGGTTTACATGGTTTGCTCAATCCCTGAATTGCTAGCTCAAGCTCACCTCAACCCATTGAGAGTCTTCTTAAGAACTCAAGGCCTTACCTTCCCACTTACTTTAGCTGCATGTTTCTCGGCCCTCATGCACTTACCCATCAACTATTTTTTAGTCTCATACTTGAATTTGGGGGTGGAAGGTGTTGCTTTGGGACTTGCTTGGAACACTTGGAATTTGAATGTGGGATTGGTGATTTATCTAGCTATCTCAAACAGAGCATTGAAACCTTGGAGTGGGCTCACAATTGTCTCTACGTTTCAAGGATGGAGACCGTTGCTAAGTTTAGCACTACCCAGTTGCGTTTCAGTGTGCTTGGAATGGTGGTGGTATGAAATTATGTTGTTCCTCTGTGGCACATTGAGTAACCCACAAGCTAGTGTTGCAGCAATGGGTATCCTAATTCAAACAACAGGAATGTTATACATCTTTCCAATTTCGTTAAGTGCTGCCTTGTCAACTAGGGTTGGACATTCCTTGGGGGCGGGGCAACCCAGCCGAGCCCGATCGGCTGCCCTAATCGGTCTTCTTGTCGCGTTTGCTTTTGGGCTCTTCGCATTTGTTTTCATGACTTCTGTGAGAAATGTGTGGGGGACTATTTTCACAAATGAACCACAAATACTTGAACTGATTTCAACGGCACTTCCAGTCTTGGGGCTATGTGAACTTGGCAACACTCCTCAAACAGCTGCATGTGGAGTCTTGACAGGTACTGCACGACCTAAGCTTGGAGCGAGAATTAACTTGTATTCATTTTACCTTATTGGATTGCCAGTTGCTATTGTTGCGACTTTTACATATGAAGTTGGGTTTTTGGGGCTGTGGCTTGGGTTACTATCAGCACAGGCTTCTTGTTTGTGTATGATGGTGTACACATTGGTTCACACAGATTGGAAGCAGCAAACTAGAAGAGCTGAGGAGCTTACTCTGGCTGTGGAAGTGACTAAGATTGAAGAGCAAGATGATGAAGAAAGTGGCCTGCTAACTCGTTCTGATCTCTGAGTTGACCCAAATTTCAGAGGATAATTTACGTAGTTAACCAAGTACAAATTAGTCTTTTGGTCAAGAAATCGCAATTTTTTTGTTTACGGCATTGGGAAGAAAAGAAAAAATTCAAATTACTTGGTCATTATTTAATCAATGTACTGTCAATACATCATTTTTGCTAGCTTCATGGTTTCCCAGTAGTTTGTACCTGCTGGAGAGTTTCAGAAATAAGTCAATAACAGATGACTAGCTGTATATTAATTTGCTAGTTATCTCTGAGCGTCTTAAATTAATGCTCACCAAAGTCGCCTGCAGCCACTCCACTCAAATATTTAAAGTACCTTTTTCAATTTCATACCTCCAAATTGTTTATGAACACAACAAAGAAGAGTGATGCTAGATAAATTATATTTTAAAATACTATCTACAAAGTGCCTTGTGATAGGATGTCATATAAAGTTATAAACCACCTTATTAGGAGCTTAAGGCTCTATTTGGGATCGCTTTCTAAACACTTCTACTGAAAGCAATTTTAGTATAAGCACCTAAAAATCAAGCATTTCTTGTTTATAAACTTTTGCTGCTTCTTTTTGGAAGTACACTATGGGTAGTAAATTTGAAAACATGTAACGAGAAAGAACTTGTTTACTTATTATTCACTTTTATTTTTATTCGTAATCAAAATAATGTGTGGTTAAAATCGAATAACATTGCTTATATATACATATATACATATATATATATATATTTTTTTTTTGTGATGAATGTAGTTAACTTATTATCCACTTTTATTTTTTTTCATAATCAAAATAATGTGTGGTTAAAATCGAATAACATTGCTTATATATACATATATATATATATATATATATTTTTGTGATGAATGTAGTTAACTTATTATCCACTTTTATTTTTTTTTCATAATCAAAATCATGTGTGGTTAAAATCTAATAACGTTGCTTATATATATGTATATAATTTGTGATGATGTTTTCGATCAACAGTTCAACCTAACAATATCAAAAGGTTCGGTTTGAAAGCCAAGGCTGTTCTTTTTTTTTTCTTTTTCAAAACTGGTAACAAATATTGAGATGTACGAGAAGTTGAAATGTATTTTGGCCAGAAGAAAAAAGAAGAAGCAGAAGTTGAATCTGATCATAAAATTTGTTTGGTAGACAAGTACAAGAATATTAAAAAAACAAAAAAAGGAGAAGTACAAGATCGAACTACTTTTTTGGTCAAGAAGTACAAGAAGTTAAAGCCGTGAAAATGAGATGGAATTCCGTGAAGATGCAATGTCCCGAGTGGCAAGTCCTAACTCCTAGATGTGAATGGTATTTATCAACGATCCCTTCCAAGTTCCAACTGGGGTAGAAACTCAACTGTTCATTATGCGAAAACTAACATGATCTGATCTATTAATTTATTTCTCAGGTATCCTAAAGGAATTATTTAAATAAGAAATCATCTATCCATTTTCATTATTGTTACGAAATTTAAATTTTGATTGTGTTCTCATGCTTGCTTGATAACAAATCCATTTCACTCTTGTTACGAAATTTAAATTCTGATTGTGTTCTCATGTTTGCTTGATAACAACTAGTTGATAACATAAATTTTTTATTTGACTTGATGGATGGATCTTAACTGTGAATTTCAAACTTGAGAGTTTAGCTCGTCCTAAGTTTTGTTTTCATTAACAAGTTGAGATCTCGACTCGGTATTTGTTGCAGAAAAATGTCTTATCAGCAGACTGAATGCTTGTTAGCAATGCATAAATGAAAGACCGAAATTCAAGTCATGAAGGAATAAAATATTGATCTTTCATTTCTTTTTGTGAGGTTCGGTAAAGAGAAGTGGATTTGTGTTGATAATGATTTAGACAAATGTCAGAGAAGTTTCAATGATATAAGGTGGCTTTCTTGAGTTGGTATTTATTTTTGGGCAAGGAGACTGCTAATAACTTTATTTTCTCAATTTCATTGGATCTGAGCCACGAAAAAAATTTCTTACTACTACACTAAATGTTTATTGATAACGAAGAACAAAAAAAAAAATCAAATCAAATCACATGTTAAGTCATAAGTGAATGAAACTAATGTAATTTTTTTTTTAGGGAAATGAAATCAATATATTACGACGTCACAGCATAAAGTTAGAGGGTTTCAAGAAACCATTCATAATATAAGTACAAACACAATAAAGACTGCGTAAAGCAGCCAAAATCTCCTAACCAAACTGCCTAAAGCAACTAAATTATTAGGAGCCAAAACTATAAAAAAAAATGCAACAAGTAAATTCACCTAACACCTGTCCAACCCTAAATCAAAGCAACTGACATAACAAACCTTGATACCTAAGACCTTCATGGTGTACATCGCCACTCATTAAATCAGCACACAACAATGATCAAGGGCAGAATTGGAGATAAGCCCAGCCAAGCTCAATTATTGAAAGCAAAGCGAAAAGCTACCATTCTCCTGAAAGCCTAAACATGCCTGATCCAAACAAAGAAAGGGAAAGGAGAATGGGCTTGCCTAGCCAGACCACTAGGAGCAGCCCAAGCAAGCGGAGGCCCACTAGCCAGGGCCCATCTCTTTCCCCACTCCTTCCCGGACCCGCCAGCATCAGGCTTTGAGAGAGCAGCCGCCAATCACCAGTTCGGCGCCCGGCTGTGGACCTCCACCCTGGCTATGGTCGAGTCTAGACCCCGACCAGTACTCTGACCTGGATCAAAAGACCCCTACTCCGACAACGCACAGGCCGCCGCCTCCTCACCGCTGAGACACTCAACCCCAGATCACCTGACAGAACACCGCACAAAAGCATAGAGCCCTGACACAACCCCCGCCGTCGAGAAGCCCCTAGTTCGCACCCTCAACAGCCGCAGCTGAGCCGGCAGCTGATCAGAGCCCTTGCCCTCTCAAGCTTTCTTGTAGAAATATCGATCTGGAAACAACTCCGCCAACGAAACTAGAGGACTGCAATGCTGCTCCTTGCCCTCTCCGTCATTTTCCCATCACCGCTTGGTCTTGGGACCGTGAGATCACCACTAGCAATTGAAACCTTAGGTTTCGCAAGTGAGGTCGCTCCGAAATCCCCGAAGGCCTCAACCTGAAAAGCGTCTTCTTTTTTAGTCTTCCTCTTGTTTTGTGAAACTAATGTAATTTTGTTTTGTTATGTCCATAGAAGATGCAAGCCAAGCAAAATTGCCCAAGATAAAATGATCAAAGTTCTTGCATTTGTCAATTTTTGTCACCATTATAGGTCCAAGTGAGACCTATCGATTCTTCATGGAACTGTTCGGATGTTTCCTCCGATACTTATGAACATTAATAAATCTATCTAAGGACCATGAATTGAGTTATTGAGTTAGTTTTTTGGCCCCGCGTGCTAGCGCGGACCATTTATTGGTTAGGCTAATTGGTTCTTCATTCTTGAGAAGCAAATTGGTTGTATCAGGGTGGGCCCTATAAATTTGTCATACCAATACCAATTACTGCATTGATCTTTTTACACAAAATTGGTAATTGACAATTTGACACCCATATCACTCCATGAGTGCATTTGCTCTCAGCAATCAACCTTCACCAGTGACCACCTTGAGATGGATGTTAGTGGTGTTTGGAGTACGTCTTGAAACAAAGGATGAACAACCCAGATATCGATCCATCCTCAAAAAATAGTAAATAATTTTTTTTGTATGACAGGAAGACAAACAGAAACTTAAGCACAAAACCTTGACTAACATCCCCGCCCAGGCTCCCAGCTGATCCAACTGGAATGCTGGGGACACAAAAATGGGTAAACAGAAAAACCAAACTGAATTGTTCTAAGAATTATGAGCCAAAGTTGTTAGATGATCTACTACAAAATTCGCCTCTTGATAAATATGTCGGAAAAGGATGGCCTCGAATTGCTGGGCTAATTGCTTGATATCCTGGATCATCAGCTTAATTCTCCATGGAACTTCACATATGCCTTGGAGACAATCAATTAGCAACTTGAAGTCGCCTTCAACAACAAGATTCGAATAATGATGCAGAAGAGCAGTATGTAGACCATCTTTTAAAGCAGTTGGTTCAGCCATAAAACCAACTTCCTATTAGCAGCAAGCAAATGATTGTCATCTGCATTACAAATAACAAAACCAATCGTAGCATTTTCATTTCTAACAGAGCCATCAAAGTTCAATTTAACTTATTCAAAATTAGGAGATTGCCATTTGATATGAAAATATCTTGATTTTTTAAGAAAAGTACGCTTAGGATTAGTTTGAAGATAATTGGATCTGACTATAAATGCTTGAAAAACACATTTAGATGGGATAGGAGCAACATGCTGAAAATCTAACTAATTTCTAGAATTCCAAATAGACCAAGCAGTCAAAAAGATTAAGGAAAGATTATCTGCAGAAGAAGGTATATTACATATATGATCAATCCAAGATATAAAAGAGTTGTTCCAATTAAAAGGCTTAGGAGAAGGAGTAGCAGACTAAACCTGACTAGTGAATTGACAGTCCATGAATAAATGATCATTAGATTCTACATCCATAGAACACAAAAGGACACAATGGAGAAATATTATGATTATAAGTAATAAATTTGTCTCTTGGTTTAAGTCCATTTCTTACTAGAGACCAAGCAAAAACCTTAATTTTTGGAGGTATATTTAACTTCCACATCTTATTCAACAGAGAGGTTCTAGGATGATTAGGAACATTTTGAGATTGAATCCAAGAAGCAGATTTAACCGTAAACTTCCCTGAACCTGTAGGTCCAAAACAATCAGGAGTAGGATGAATAGGTAAAGGGATGCCTATAATCATCTCTACAATATCTGGAGGAAGAATGTGCTGCAAAACTTCTTTATCCCAAGTCATATTATGAATAAAATGATCAACTGTTAAAGACCAATTCAATTGAGATCTTTGAGAGTCTGTAATAGTTGAGAACAAAGGAAAAGACAAAACCCAATTAAAAGACCAAAAAAGAATAGAGTGACGATCTCCTACAGTCCATCTAATCCCTTCAGAGAGCAGAGAGTTCTAGCATCAAGAATTCCTTTCCAAGCTAAACAGTTAGAAGCTTTTTTCTGGACTGTGAAAAAGTGGTTATGCTTAAGATACTTTTTTATAAATTTGAACCCACCAATTCTGTGGTTGAGTTAAAATTTTCCTACCAAGCTTAGCTAAAGTAGCTTTATTAAAGATATGAGGTTGCCTTACTCCTAATCCTCCTTTAGACTTTGGTAAACATACTTGATTTCAATCAATTAATGTGAGGTTATGAATTATCCCAAAAGAAAGATCTAAACTCCTTATTTAAAGTATCAAAAAGACGTTTCAGACGCTTAAAACAAGATAAAATATGGTTTGGCATGCCAGTCAAATTAGATTTTAACAAAGTTAACTTACCACCTCTTGAGAGAGTATGAGATTTCCAACCTACAAGTTTTTTCTGAACTTTGACAATAAGGTCATTAATGTTAAGTGAATCTTTCCAACACACAATATTCTAAACTCCCAAATACTTGCCAATAGAGGACTTATGTTTAATACTAAGGCAACAAGCAATATCTCTCTTAACAGCAGTAGGAATATTATTAGAAAAATAAATGGTAAATTTGTGATAATTTATTTGCTGTCCTGAGGCTGCTGAAAAAAGATTTAATGTATTCCAAATATTCTTTGCTGCATAATGAGAAGCTTTTGCAAAAACAAGGCAGTCATCAGCAAACATAAGATTAGAAGCCTTAAAATCATGAGTCGAAGTCAGAATTCCAAACATGAGTCTTAGAATGATGAGTAAGAGAATTAAAATGCATGAGATGAATAGTGAAACTAATTAAACGTTAGAGAAAGAAGAGAAAGGATCATTTGGTCAAACGATGTCAGCTATAGGTTTGTAGCTTTAATTAGCTAGTATATATGAATTTACGAACAATTTTCCTTTAACCATTTAGCAAAAAAAAAAAAAGGGGGCAATTTTCCTTTCAAATTCATAAATGGAATGTCTTGCTTCTTTTATTGCCCCTTTTCCATTTCCTAAATCTTCTACTAGATGCCAAAGTTGAACGCGCCAAGTGTGGAAGTATGAATAGAAATTAAGCTTGGAACACATTCCTGTGGGGTTGACCACTGGATCAATACCATGAGACAACTGTTGACCTATCTATGAAAACTTGTCAATCAAAGTATATAAATGAGCTACTCGAGCATTGGGACTGAGATGCTCAGCCTTGTGTGAAGGAACTTCAGCCTGCTCAGGCTACCATTCTTCCCGTGACTTGCTCTGATCGACCACATCTATTCTGAGGTCAATTTCTTCTTCGATCATTTTCCAATTTTCCCTTCGCCATTGTTGCCCTTCCTTGTTCTTCAGAGAGTGAATAAGAGAAAACCATTTAGAACGATGTGGAAGATTTGAGAAGGCGAAAGTGGGTCTGGACTTTGTGTGATA
Source organism: Rosa persica (assembly GCA_025331145.1). Classification (NCBI taxonomy): domain Eukaryota; kingdom Viridiplantae; phylum Streptophyta; class Magnoliopsida; order Rosales; family Rosaceae; genus Rosa; species Rosa persica. The sequence continues at coordinate 7,075,086 of WFKR01000003.1, read as the reverse complement.
AGTATTGGGGTAAAGTAAAGTTGGTTCCGATTGGAATTTCGGTTTTGCTAGTTTGAGAGAGAATAGTTTCCTGTATCATTTCAGCTTTTATCTATAATTACTGGAGAGGGATTCATTCATGACTTCGTTGTCCAAGGATGATGAAGACCTATTTTCCTTCGCAAGCCAATTACCTCCACTTGATTTGAGGTAACAATTTAAGGTTTTGTGTTGAACGGGATTAATTTTCAAGTTTTTTTTCTTCTTCTTTCTTTGGGCTTGGTTTAACCTAATGTATGTACTCCTTGCTTTTACAATGTTTCTCAGTGGAAGTGAGTATGTTCCATCCGGGTGGCAAGATGAATTGCTTTTAACAGATGATACTTTCCTTGGAGATGGATTTGGTGTTGGGAATATTGATGGAGAAGAGGGGTATGTCCAACAATATTAATACCGCTTCTTGCAATACTGAAGATAGAAGTGGTATTGCTAATTCTTCATCAAAACCATCAAAAGCCAAAATGTTGTCCCAAGAAACCATATCCGAATACTTTTACATGCCGATAACTCGAGCAGCTGAAGATATGAATGTCTCTGTAACAACTCTTAAGAAAAGGTGTCGAGAGTTGGGTATTCATCGTTGGCCTTGCCGAAAGTTGAACAGCGTAAAGAACCTAGAAGAAAGCATTGAGGTACATACATACGTAATTGAGGGAGCCGAGTCTTCCATTCAGATACTCTTTATTCTATTTTTTTTATTGTATTTTAAAGAATTTTTTGTGAGACATATTTTTCGATCACATCTCAGTAATTTCATAAGTCAGTTGATGTGCGTGAGTATATCACTTTTTCACCCTAATTGAACATTATCAAGGCATTTAAAATTATGATTTAGCCCTATGAATATGAACGATCAGGTTGGACAAATTTGGTTAATTCATTATTTGTTTCTAATTCACTACGTACTGTAAGGATTTCAAACTCAGTTGCAGATTTTCGAAGTGATATATGACTTGACACTTAAGAGTCGAACGGTAGGATTATTGATATATGATCGAAAAGTAAGTCCAACAAGCAATCTCTTAAAGTACAAAAAGAGAAAAGAAAAAACAAACCATATAGTCCTTTATGTATGTTAGTGACAAAAACTGAAAATTAATGTCTAGATATCATACAAGAATTTGGGAAGAATGAGGCAGAGTTGGAGTTTTTGGAGAAAGAGAGGAAAATGATTGAGCAAGTTCCCGATTTGCAACTCGAGGAAAAGACGAAGTGGCTCAGGCATGCTTATTTTAAGGCCAAAAGTTGCTCGAGATCAAAGACAACATCTGCTTGATTTATTAGTGATCCTAATATTTATTGGGAAATTATTACATGGTCTTGGACCATTATACACGTGGTGGTCCAGGATGATATTATTGGGCCAGCTGACTCGTAGTGATTTCCAATTGGCCTCTTAAATTAATTTTTCTTTTCTTTTTTCACCTCATGCATGGTCCCCACTACATTTGAGTGATATTATTGGTTGAGACCACCACGTCCCAGTGCCACGTGGTACTTCAAGACCACCTAATAATTCCCCATATTTATATACATAAAGAGAATATTTGAATCTGTTACAATTTCAAAACCATAAAGAAATGCCATAGCTGGTAATGATGCTGCTTCCAAATTGAAGCTGAAAGATCAAGTACAAACATGCTGCAAAGTTGTGTACGAAGGTGTTGGAGCTTGAGGGTAAGAATGTAAAGGCCCTGTACAGAAGAGCTCAGGCATATATCCAGCTGGCAGGTTTGGATTTGACTGAGCTTGACATCAAGAAAGATCATGAAATAGACCTTAACTACATAAATGTGCAGCTGGAGTACAAATCTTTGAAGGAGAAGATGAAATTCAGCTACCGTCCCCAAACTATTATGTCAAGACCAATTTGATACCCGAACTCTCAAAAGTATCCATGTGATATCCAAAGACCTAAATTGGCATCAACGTGATACTTTCGTCCAAAATTTTTGATGGCGCGGTTTGTTTGCTGACGTGGCAAGCACATGGGTCCTAAAAAAGGGGAAAATCAACTTTTTACCATTTTTTGTTAATTCCTCAAAAGAGAAAATTTCAGCTACCGTCCCCAAACTATGCTGCCAAGGCCAATTTGATACCCAAACTCTCAAAAGTATCAATATGATACCTAAAGACGTATTTTGACATCAATGTGATACTTCGGTCAAAAATCTCTAACGGTGCAGTCTATTTGCTGACGTGGCAAACACGTGGGTCCAAAAAAAGTGAAATGACTAATTTACCTTTTTTTTTTGTTAATTCATTTTTTTTCTTTTCATTTATTTAATTTTTTTCTTCTTCTTGTTCTTGTTCTTCTGGGATTTTGTTCTAGCCAAACCACCGCAAGCTCCGCTCCTTCTCCTCCACCCAAGAATCAAAGAAAAATGACTTCTGCTTCTTTTTCAACCTCAGTCCTCTTCTTTTTCTCTCTCCTCATCCTCTCTCTCATCTCCTTCCCCTCCGCCTAAACTATCACCAACGCTGCCATCATCCTCTCCAATTCCTTCTACAAATCCATGTTCTTCGCATTCAACTCCCAGCAAAAGGACCCAAAACGAAAGTTGGGTGACACAATTAACCAAAAAAAAAAATCAAATCTTTATGCACCCAGAAAACTGATCTGGGCACCTAGAGACGCCCATGTCTTCTTCAACACCAAAACCGATTTCCTTCTTCTTCGCCTAGCAGCTTTCCTTTTCTGGGGCAACCAACTGGGAAACTGGTTTGCTGCACACCAAATTTTGGTGAACCTTAGCTCCACCAATCATCTTCTTTCTTCGCATAGATCGTCACCCATTCGCTAATAGAACCTCCGTTCATCAAACCCCCTCCTCCACCACCACAACCTCAGCGTCCTCCTCCTTCACTGCCACCGTCATGTCAGTAACAATAGATACCAAATACTCCGATCAAAATCACAATCACAAGGCCATAGCAACATATAACTATGAATTCATGTATATAAGAACTAAAAACAAACCCAGCGTAAACCAAAAAAGCAAAACGAACCCAGATAGCAATTGAGCACAATTAGATCAAGAAAAAGACTTGGCAGCTGGTACTTGGTACCTTTGGCTTCTCCCACACACTGTCAATTGCTTGATTTGGGTAAATGGGTCATTTCACTTTTTTTTTTTACCCACCTGCTTACCACGTCAGCAAACAAAATGCGCCGTCAGAAATTTTGGACAGAAGTATCACGTTGATGCCAGTTTAGGTCTTTGGGTATCACATTGATACTTTTGAGAGTTCGAGTATCAAATTGGCCTTTGCAAAATAGTTTGGGGACGCTAGTTAAATTTTTCTCATGATTCAATACAAAGTGATAAAGTAATTTAGAGTGCACATTTAAAACCAATTGACAATAGATGAAGTGTCCCATGTGAGATTTATACTTTCAACACGCCCTCACACGTGTGACGAATTTTCAATCTATACACGTGGACAACTTACATGTGGACAATTTATATTGGGTGACATTGAGCCCTTGTGGCCGCAAGGCATGCACATGTGAGATAACCTGCTCTAATATCATAATAAAATAATCTAGGGTTCACATCCAAAACCAATTGGCAATGGATGGAGTGACCCATACCCTTATAGACTCATAGACAATGTCCCATTTTTCTGATGTGGGATTTATACTCTCAACACAAAGGAGGCATAGTTTTATGGCAACATGTTTGCTAAACTGAATAAGGGTTCCACTAAGGATGCTGAACCAATGAGCGTAGACAGCAAGGCATAGGCGGAGGGGAGGGAGTGCAAAGTCGCATTACCTACTACTTCCAGTTAGTTGTAGGACTGCAACGTGGTTAGACACTAGGAAGTTGTTATGGGTTATTTTCTTTTTGTTCACCTGAAAGAATTTTCACTACTACAGAAATTGAATCAGACGACAGTTAAAAACTATCGTCTGATAGTGAGGGTGGCTGTCGTCTATCTTGGTGACGTCTGATGAAGGTGCATTTAGAAAACTGTCGTCTAAAGGACTCGGCATCCATGTCGACAGCATGTCGACAAGCTTTCGACTGCATTAACTGTTGTGTGAACTTTACTCAGACAACGGCCAACTTAAGCATCCGATGTATGTTTCCAATTAAGAAGTCGCTTTTTCCTATAGCCGTTGTGTGATTTACATTCAGACAACTGTTTTTTTATAGCATCAGTGATCTGTTTTGAATTCAGACGACAGTTTTATGTTTTGTGGATGTTGTGAACATTCTGTGCTCGACACAGTTGTGGTGTAATGCTTTGGACAATGCTTTTGATTCATTCATGTTGTCTGAATTGATATCCAACAATGATATGAGTAACAAATCTACTCAAACTACATTTTTTGCTTTTTGTTGTCCTGATTGTATGATTCACATTTAATAATGAAATCAAAAATCACCAAATAAACAATAATTGCCAATATATATTATATATAATATTGTTATAATCCACATAATTGTACCTAAATGGATTAGACAATGCAAAATAAGGAGCATATCTATAATACTCCAATACCAAAAGATGGAGCACATCTATACTACTCCACTAACAAAATAGGTCCATAAATGTACTTTAAATTGTCACTTCGGAGCACAAAAACACATTTCCTCCCTATTTCACTTCAGAGCTTCTACGGCATGAGTAACTACATACTTTACAGCTTGAGGATGTTCTTCACCACATAACTTGCGATCTCATTACACACTTCATCAATTTCCACTTGACCATAAACATGGTTGGCTCTCCTAACCCACTGCACGTAACAGTTTAAAAGTCACAATGAATTAAACTACTCATGCCATTTGATAAACTTAAACAAGACTATTCTGAAAGCTAATGGCAAACATGCAGACTTGTCATTTTCAAAGTGAGAACTTTCAGTTACCTTATTTGCAAATGACAAGTCTGTATCATGGATGATATCCCTCATATATCTCATCACAAAATAGCCGCATTGTTTGTCATTTCGCTGTGATGGAATACCCTAAAAAAGTTGACAGCACACCATCATTCAACAACATACATATACTACTAATTATTGACTAAATTATTATTCGAAAGGAAATAACTATATCAAACACATACTGCCATGTTCTTCCATTAAACAGAACTTCGTCCATTGAATAGAACTTCGTCCTTTCTTGTTACATTCCCCTTTCAACATTGATATGGCACTATATATAAGCAGACCAACATAAGAACCAACAATATATAAGCTCTTTGACCAATATTAGACAGGACCAACAGTGTATAAGAAAACTTCCAGTGAACCAAGGAGTACTTTCAAAATCCAATACCAGACTAGCATCATGTGCATGATACATTGATTCTCCCAGTAAGTTACATCTGGAGCACTACTGTAAAAAGAAAAAAAAAAAAACACAACTATATAAAAAAAAAAGTACTACTGTAAAATTTTATTCTGTATTAGAAGGTGATACAAGGGTACTATGTACCATGTACAAAGAGCCACTTAAACTTTGAAGCAGACTGGCACAAACTTTACCAGAGGCTCTTGAGATTTTTCAAAAATAAAATAAGTAAAACATTGAGTTAAGGGCAAAACGAAGATAATTTTTTTCCAGTATTTGATAAACTGCCCCTTTTTCTTCCTCGAATCTGCTGTGTTCGAACAGTCTCTTAGCTGAGATCATTTTAGGATCTTCAAAAGTTGCACCCTAAAACTTCTCCATCTATACAATAGTATAAATGCAAAACTCTATAGATATATAACTTCTCTATTATACGCAACAAGAAATTTTTACCTATAAAATCAGATCCAAAGACAAAGAAATCGAAAAATCATCAATTACCATGATATGTTGTAAGAACAGAAAATACCAGGTATGAACACATTACATGTGAACAACAGAAGACCAAGTATGAAAGAAGGGGATTGCCACCTTTATGGTATGTTGTGAGAACAGCAAACAAATGGTTTGTACACTTTTGATTATGTGAACATCAGAACACCAAATTATGAAAGAAGGAAACGAAATGGCTACCATCAGCAACAAACCTAACTAAATGGATTTAGGATTGCTGACGCAATAATCAACAATGGTGTTATGCATAAAAGTGCAAGGCTTGTTCACAAAGGATGGGAAGAATCCCTACAATGGTGGGCACAAAATATAGGATTCAAAAGCCAATCACATTATACTTGCTTCACACTATACGCTGAATTCTTAAAACAAAATATAAGGAAGTATCATTTCATTATTGGGGAATTTCAAATCAAATGTTATAATGAAATAAAACAATAAAATTATCCACTAACTTTTGGAATAAAATAATTTCAAAGTAATGCAGCTACACCTCAAATGGCTACACAGACAAAACATGCTATCATCATGCAGCTTGGAAAGCACTAGTACCACAATACCACCAACAATTAATATTAAAACTGGAGGAGGAACAAACACACCACAAAATGCCTACCAGGCACTTAAGACTTTACAAATATAAATGTGATCACTGATCCATAAACACAAGGAAACAAGCACAAGAAAGAAAAACAAACTAAAAAACACCACAGAAACAAACTCTGCACCAGATATCATATTATTTCCTTCCATCCATACCACCCACCTCACAGCTCACACCACAACCTCAAAGGATTTTTTCCCTTTTTCAAAGGTAGTCTTAAGAGAGAGCTTGCTCTTTGTTTGAGCTCCTGCACTATCATTAATACCCACCTAGATTATCACTCTTCTAATTCCTCTTTCTTTGTCTCGTTTCCTCTATATCTTTTCCTTCCCCCTCGTAATCCGCCCTTGTACTCTATAATCAGAGTTATACCATGTTTTCCCTCAAAACCACCCACACTCTTAAACAATGGATCAATGAGAAGTGTCCATTGAAAATCTACTAAACTACATAATCCCCTTCATAATTCCTTAGTACCTAAGAGCAATTAAGAAACAAAGATTTCAGAAACCCAATCATATGATCCATATCATACACCCAATAAAGAAAAAGAAATAACATAGAACAAGAACGAAACTTTGAATAGCAGATCACCAGATTACCAGAAGAGAGAGAGAGATCGAGAGAGAGAGAGAGAGAGAGAGAGAATCTGATTGAAGAGATATAGAAAGCCAAGCCAAGACTAAGGAAGAGAACGACGACTAATTCTGAAGGAGAGATTGAGCCAGAACAATGACAGATTCTGAAGGAGAGATTGAGCCAGAATCCCGATTCAAAAAGAAACACCCTTTCCATGAAAATCATGCAAACCAATTACCCAATAATTAGATTCACATGCAACCCAACATTCACTAGCCATATCCATAGAATATCAACTATCCGAAGACTTCAGAATGAAGAGCGATTGAGAGTTAAGTAGAAAGATATGTGATTACATGAGTTACCCTTTTAATGACCCAAGGCAGGAACCCGAACCCTTATCTACCCAAGTACTCGAACCGGATCCCTTAATCGCCTTCGAGCTCTAACAACGAAAAGTGATTAGAGATAGGGTTTCAATTCAATAAGCAAAAGAATCAATCTAATCTGCAAGATCTATCATACATTTATCAATTCTTGTCGGATCCCCTAATTCTTCTTGTAATACCTGTAATTTTTATTTTTTAAATTTGAGTAATTGTATTGAACGATTATTGTGCGATTTCACGAATATTGTTCCATAATATTTCACTTTTTGAATTATCGAAGGTCCGAAAACGATTATTTTAACGAAATGCTCGAAATGCTCGGTTTGAGAAATCGACTTTTTCTACATGCAAAATTTGGAGAAACTTCCTTCACGAAAGTTGTAGAGCTCGTCGATACGAGTCAGTACACGTGCGGAACATAAAGATCGGATTTTTTCTGAATAAGTTATTGAATTTAGAAGATTTTTCGAAACTTGTATATATAGAAAAAACCCTAGAAATTTTTTTGGAAATTTCCTGTTTGGTCCGGCCTCCATTTCTGTTTTTGGAAAGCACTGTAGCTTTCTCTCTCTCTCTCTCTCTCTCTCACTTCTTCTTCCTCTCGGGCGAAAGCAAGCAAAACAGAGCACGGCTTCACCGTGCTCCCACTCTCTCCTCCGGCCACCTCTCAAGCTGCAACCACCTCCAGGAGTTTCGTCTCAACCTTGCGCAGTTGCCAGAGGCAGCCTTGATTCTTGGCTCGTTTTCGGTTCGATCTCAATATCTCGAGCTATAGATCCTCATTTCACTTGATTCTTGGCTCATTGAACTCGCCTCAACTTCCTTTATAAGCACGAAGAATGACCGGAACTGGGTCGAACGTTTTCACGTTCGTTGGAGCTCGACCCCGTTTAGATCGAAAAACCATATATCGATCCAAATATCTCGAGTTATACACGATCGTTTCTTGTGATTCTTGGCTTGGTGAGTTCGCAAGGAAGTTCTGAACAAGTTTCCAGAAGAGATTGAAGCGAGTTGTTGCAGTTTTCACGTCGGTTTTCAAGCTCGCCGGATTCTGGAAAAATTCCGGCCGCCAACTGTAATTGGTACTTTTCGATCCCTTCCCGTCATTTTTTGGTCTTATGCTAGTTATGAAAGTTGCTCAGAATGATGAAACGAAAGGGAGCAGCTCGGCCCCGACACCATTGGTGGTGGTCGGTGGCGGCTCTATCCATAACTCCGGCGACCCTTTCCGGCCACCTCCGGAGGTCTAAAATTTGGTTTCTATCCATTTTATGATTCTATGTTTCAATACGATCATTTCGGCGTATTATACGTATTTTTCGGATATCGTATGAATTAGTTATGAATTTTGTAATTTCGATCGATTTCGATCGTTAGATTTATGATCTGTGAAATTAGGACCGTCTGATGAACTTGTAATTTTGATATGATGATCATATGACTGTCCCAGAGGCTTTGTGTGGTCATGGGCGAAGATCCGACCATTAGATCTTCGTATATGTGCAAAACGGTAATTATGGGAGCGATTCGTGAGAATCCGCTCGTCGGATTTTGTTATAAATTATAATCCGGCTGTTAAATGGTAGTTCAATTATGTTTTGAAATTATTGGCTAAATTTGAATCACATTTGATTAGGTGATTGACGGATTGTATTTGAGTGGGCTATTTCGGCGTTATTTATATTTGTATTGAAGACGCAGCGGGAGTATCGAGTTGAGTAAAATTCACGTGGTTCATATTATGAACCGAGCGTTTTAAATTTATTTATCTTTGGTGATTGTGTGAAAAATATTTGCGGATTAAATATTTGTTTTAAAATTTCATGGGCTTGAATCACCACGGTCCATAGGTAAGTAAAATGAATTTTAATTATACAAATGAATTTCACGATTTTCTTGTGTGAACTATAGATGGTATTAGTAGTCATTCCTGAGTGGATGATTACGTGTATATATATATATATATATTTACGTGAAAAATATATATTGATGAGTGAATTGTGGGATGATGATATGATTGAGTTGAATTGTTGAATTGATTATATTTCAATTGTGTAATTTCATAATAACATTGTGTATCTTGGTTGGGTTGATTTCAGTATGTGATATTACATGTTGTGCTCATTTATCGGTTTAGGTCAACGTAGTGACCGGTGTGGGGTAATCGGACGCTCTAATCCTGGGTGGATGATGAGATACGATTGGTTGAGTATGTGAAATTATCGGACGTTCTAAATATGTATATAAGTATACATATTGATGAAATACAATAATGATAAATATGTCGGATGCCATAACCTAGGCCAGGTGACTGGCTACGATTCAATTAGAGCTCTAGTCTGTCAAGTACCGTATTTTTATAAATACGATATTGAGGTGTTGTGAAGAAAGATGTGAGTTGGGGTTTGTCTTGATATATTGAATTGGTGTTTGATTGAGATTGTTAGTACTTTGTGGATGTGGAAATTGTTGGGTGTTGATTTGTGTGGAAATGATTATGATTAAATTAAACAATAGTTCTTTCCTTTTACTCATACGAGCTTTCATAAGCTTATCGGGTTTTGTGTTGTTGCAATCCCGGTACACTATTCAAATGGTGTAGCGGATATTCCTGCAGGTCAGGATAACCAGGGAGGTGACCGTGCTGCTTAGGTGTTACAGCAGTTATTGTTATTTCATTTAGTTGTGAGGTTTGTATGCTCATTTAGAGCTTTACAGTTCATGTTGTATTAGAGTTGTAATAATTAACCGAGACTAAATTCGGTTTGATTTTATTTCGTGTGGTGAGGATGTTAAGAAAAGAAATTTTCAGGATGATTATTTGAGTTTGTAGTATTTTTCATGTTTCGGATTTCGAATTTTTATTCAAAAATTCGGGGCGTGACACTTCTCGACATTTCCTTCAACATTCCCAAAATTTTCAAATCCAAGTGAAACTGGCGAAGAACATCATCAGCTACAATTTGGGTATTGGGTATTGTTTCTGAGAATGAAAGATGAGATTTCGGGTTTAGGGTTATCTACCGTCAAGCTTTCAATTGGATTTGGTTTTGGTTTGGGTTTTGGTGAGGCATGAGTGAAGAGGAGCTGAGTTTTGGTTTTGTGAGACGCGACTGAAGAGGTCGGGTTTCAAGAGGAGTGATGAGGTCGGGTTTGTGTCGGGAGAGGAAGCTATCGAGAGGAGTGATGAGCTAGGTCGGGTTTGTGTCGAGAGAGGATTTGGTTTTGGTTTTGGTTTTGTTATTTTTTGGTTTAAGTGTTAGGGTTTCAAGCCCATTTGGACATGCCCCATCAATTTAGACAAGGACTCACACAACAGAAATTAAAAGCAATGAGGTCTGAATGCACGAGTTTTAAATTTGGGATTTGTCTCGTGTTAACTTAACTTCCCCATTTGGGGAGTTGGGGATAAATGGTGGTGGGAAACCTCCCTCCCTTTTGTCAAATATTTGATCAGACCACAGTTATATTATTTCTCATCGTCTGATCAATACAAGTTTGAGAAAATTTTGGGTTTCATATGGGATCTAGCACCACTAACAAGGTGGGAAACTTACCGCTCAATTTTTTTGAGCGGCACACAACAGTTTTTATCTTAAACGTCGTTTGAACTAATTTTTAAGTTCTTATCACACAACGGCTCTTACAGAAATGACGTCTGAAAAAAAAATTCAATCACACGATAGAAAATTGCATACTGTCGTCTGAAAGGTGTTGTCTGATTCAATTTCTGTGGTAGTGTTTCCATTCAATTTCCTCTTCTATCTTGCATTCTTTTAGGGCTCCCATTCCAGTATGGGACTTGCCCCCTCCATTAAGTTTCCGTAAAGATTCTACTAGATGACAAAGTACGTACAGCAAAACTATTACGAATGAAATACTTTGTTCAATCATCACTGCATGCATTCTTTTTATCTTTATATATGAAAACTGTTGACCAAGCTCCATTAGTGAGTCTTGCTTCAATTCGCTTCTAATATGAAGTTATGAACTAGCTAGCTATAATATAGGAAGGGACTGGTTGTTAGATTCTAGGTGCCAGACTCGATCATCTTCTTTCTTTCGGTTTTTTATTAGTTGAGGATATATGTCGATATCGATAGGATCTTCTGGGGCTGTTCAGCTAGGGCTTTCGAATAAAAGCTTGGGCATATATCTAGCTGCTACAAGACAGGCAGGCTTGGTGTTGCAGCTGTTAATTGCTTAGGCTGATTCTGGACCTAGGGGCAATACTGTTATTGTGTCGACCCTGTAGCTGTACGTGTTCTGTTTTGATATCCACTTTGTCTACTTTGATCACTAAATCAAGGCATGCTGAGACAGAAGAAGTTCCTGATTTCCAACTCGACGAAAAGACGAAGCGACTCAGGCATGCCGCATGCTCGCTATAATGAAGGCCAATAGCTCCTGGAGATCAAAGACCACGCGTCTACTCCATTTTGGTGTCACTTATTGAATGAAATACAAGTCGAAATTATATGTAGATAACTAGTTAGCGTTCATAGAGTTCAATGCCAATCCATCACGTTGAAGATAGATAAATTTTCTTTCCATAAGGGGTGTCATTTTCCACATAATAATTAGCTTTAATTGAACATTAACAAACATAATAGACCAAGAGATTTACCTTCCAAACATTTGCAGGGTAATATTAGTACTTTGTCCGCCACCAGAGACAATGAACACCAAAGTTATGTCACTCTCAAGAGTCTCATCGACTGTGGGGATTCAGAGCACCAAGCCCTACAGCTCATATATCTATATTAGCTAAATTTTTTAAATTCATGACCTCCCACAATGTTAGTTAGATTACGAGTCTTTCACAACTACTCAGCTAGTTCTTAAGTGAATATTTTTTGTTTCATTTTTTGTTTTTGTTTTTAATTTCTAAGTGAATTATCTGCAGATTAGGAATTCCAATTTGTCATCCAATCTACCTTATGAATTTCATGTCTTGTTGAATGGTTACGAGTACAACAACCGAGAACTAGCTTAGCTACTTTAATAATAATAATAATTAAAAAAAACCTAGCTACTTTGAGCCAATCAGATCCTCTCAAGGTTAGAAGTCTCCAGACACTTGTTTCAATCAGGATGGTGATGGAACATTACTGGCCAATGCGTACACAATGAATGCTACCTATGCCCCATGCGATAAACGTATCACCCACGTCTCACTCACACGTGTCGTGTATTAATTGAAAGCGGACGTCATTTTGAAAATGTTAAAAGGAGTGGCTGGTATTCTCAAGTGGAGCCTTACCCTATTTATAACAGCATGGACAAATCTAAGAATCAAACTTGTACCATCAAATCATCTAATATTTTGGGTTCGAACAAATTATACTATGTACTACATGTCGAAGAATATGACCAAGTTATGTGTATCTTTCCCCCGTCGGCTAGAATCATCAACTTATTTGTTTGAAAGTGAAAAAGATGGTGAATATGGGAGGAGGATAGAGAGTTATTTTAAAATTTTGATTGAGTAATTTATCGAACGGATGAGAAGATTCTAAGAAACAAAAAAATACAAACGAGATAATCCAGCATCAAGAGAACGACTGAACCTCTTTAACTAGATAATTTTCCCATTACTCTCCCATGTTATCTTCCAATTGTTTGAACAACGACCGTAAGAACATTAGAAGCAATAAGGATATGATACCCCCGGAAGATAACCCAATAATATCTGAAAATTCCTCCATAACCACATCCCGTTAGAGACATTTTTTAAATTAATTGACAGGTATAATAAATTAAATTTAAAAGAAAAATGATAGTTGATGTAAGTAGCACTAGCACCCAAAATATAGACCATCAGATATATTGGTGTCTAAGTAATTTCATTTGCACAACACTTTTCTCCCAAAATTCAATTATGTCACGTCCCGAATTTTAGAATAAAAATTCAAAATCCGAAACATGAATTACTACAACTTAAATAGTCATCCTGAAAATTTCTTTTCTTAACAATCTCACCGCACGAAATAAATTCAAAACCGAATTTAGTCTCGGTTAATTATTACAACTCAAATACAAAATGAATTGTAAATCTCTAAATGAGCATATAAACCTCACAACTCAATGAAATAAAAATAACTGCTGTAACACCTAAGTAGCTCGGTCACCTCCCTGGTTATCCTGACCTGCAGGAATATCCGCTACACCATTTGAATAGTGTACCAGGATTGCTACAACACAAAACCTGGTAAGCTTATGAAAGCTCGTAAGAGTAAAAAGAAAGGACTGTTGTTTAATTAAATCATAATTATTTCCACTCAAATCAACACTCAACAATTTCCACATCCACAAGAACCAACAATCTCAATCAATCAACAAATCAACACCAAACCCTAACTCACATCTTTCTTCACAAAACCTCAACATCGTATTTATAAAAATACGGTATTTGACAGACTAGAGCTCTAACTGAATCGTAACCCGTCACCTGGCCTAGGTTATGGCATCCGACATATTTATTTTTATCGTATTTCATCAATATGTATACTTATATACATATTTAGAACGTCCGATAATTGTACATACTCAACCAATCGTATCTCATAATCCACCTAGGATTAGAGCATCCGATTCCCACATACCGGTCACTACGTTGACCCTAAATCCATAAAGAGTGCAACAATACGTTTTCACACAATTAAATCAACTCATTCAACATACATAATATTATTATGAAATTTAAGCATTTGAAATAAAATCCAAATCATCATATCATCACTTAAAATCACACCAATCAATATATATATTCCACGTAAATATATATATACATAATCATCCACTCAGGAATGACCACTAATACCATCTATAATTCACACAATAAAATCGTGAAATTCATTTATATAATTAAAAATTCATTTTACTTACCTATGGACCGTAGTGATCAAGTCCATGTGATTTTTAAAACAAATATTTAATCCACAAATATTTTTCACACAATTACAAAAATAAATAATTTAAAGCGCTCGGTTCGTAATATGAACCACGTGAGTTTTACTCACCTCGAGACTCCCGCTGCGTCTTCAAATAAAATATAAACCACACTGACACAGCTCACCCAAATAAAATCCGTCAATCACCTAATCAAATGTGATTTGAATTTAGCCAATAATTCCAAAACATAACTAAACTACATTTAACGGCCGGATTCTAATTTATAAGAAAATCCGACGGACGAATTCTCACGAATCGCCTCCCTAATCACCGTTTTTCACTTATACGAAGATCCAATGGTCAAATCTTTGCCCATGACCACACAAAGCCACTACAGTCATATGATCATCATATCAAAACTATAAGTCCATCGGACGGTTCTAATTTCACAGATCATAAATCTAACGATCGAAATCGATCGAAATATCAAAATTCATAACTAAATCATACGATATCCGAAAAATGCGTATAATATGCCGAAATGATCGTATTGAAACATAGAATCATAAAATTGATAGAAACTATATTTTAGACCTCCGGAGGTGGCCGGAAAAGGCCGCCGGAGTTAGAGACAGAGTCGCCACCAACCACCACCAATGGTGTCGAGGAGAGCTTCACCCCTTCGTTTCATCATTTTGAGCAACTTTCATAACTAGCATAAAACCAGAAAATAACTGGAAGAGGTCGAAAAGTACCAAAAGCAGTCGGGTGGCCGGAACTTTTTCAGAAACCGGCGAGCTTGAAACCGATGTAAAAACTGCAACAACTCGCTTCGATCTTTTCTGGAAACTTGTTCAGAACTTCATTGCGAACTCACCAGGCCAAGAATCACAAGAAATGATCGTGTATAACTCGAGATATCCGGATCGAAAAGTTATTTTTTCGATCTAAACAAGTCGAACTCCGACGAACGTGAAAACGATCGACCCAGTTCCGGTCCTTTTTGGTGCTTGTTAAGGAAGTTGAGGCGAGTTCAATGAGTCAAGAATCACGTGAAATTGTGACCTATAGCTCGATATATCGAGATCGAAACGAAATCTGGCTTTATCCGTTCGGTGCTCACCGCCGTCGCCGCCGGCAGTGTCGCGGTGCAAGGCTGTCTCTGACAGCTGCGCAAGGTCGAGACGAAGCTAATAGAGGTGGTTTGAGGTCTTGAGGTGGACGAATGAAGAAGAGGGAGCACAGTTTCTCCATGCTCTGTTTTCTGGTTTTCGGCTGAGCGGAGAGAGAGAGAGAGCTACAGTTTTTTCCAAAAAAAAGAAAGGGAGGCCGGGAGAAGAAAAGAGGGTTTCCAAAAAATTTAGGGTTTTTTCCCTATATACACATTTCAGAATTTTCTTCTAAATGCGATAACTAATTTAGAAAAAATCCGATCTTTGTGTTCCGCCTATATACGGACTCGTATCGACGAGCTCTACAACTTTCATGAAGGAAGTTTTCCCAAATTTTGTACGTATAAAAAGTCGATTTCTCAAGCATTTCGTAAAAATAATCGTTTCGAATCTTCGATAATTCAAAAAAAATGAAATATTATCGAGCAACATTCCTAAAATCGTACAATAATCGTTCAACACAAATATACGAAATTGAAATGGAATTTGCAGTTATTACAAATTATGCTCGTCGTCATTTTTCCAATTTCAGAATTAGCAAGGTATAATACCCAACATTTTGGTACTACCCTAATAATTAATAAAAAAAAATAAAGTATTACTATGACTCATACTTCAGTGCCAAACTTATTGAATACCTACTCAGAGATAGTGGTATGTTTTTTTCGACTAGAGAGAGAGTGGTATGTTGGGTTTAAAAAGGATTAATCACTTTTGGAGAAAATCTATTGATTATTACCCAATGGTTAGAAATTGCAATAATTTTTCATAACATAACTATGTTAAAGAAGCATTCAAGACGAGATTAGAAACGTTGTACAATCATTTCACTTTTTTTTAATCGAACGTACTAGAAAAATTGCAAATGTATTCATTCGAGAATCTAGTGAGGAGGATGTGAGAATTGGTTTTAGTTTTCAGATCATAACACATACAGCAAAGTCAACTCATTACATATTGTATTATATTCACCTCAATAGGCAAACCAATGAACCCAATGACAATATATATTACCTAATCAAAAGGGAAGGTTCTCTCTAACAATTAAAAGAACAATACTAGTAAAAATAAAGTCAAATGTGAAAGGGAAACATCACAATTTCTAGCATGGCTCCTATTTAGATGAGAAGATGCACATTTCTTTGAAAAACGAACATATAATAGAGTAGATGACAATTTGGAGAAATATTAACATCAACATCAGATTCACAAGTATTCCCACTAATCTCAAATGAAACTTCAAGTGATCATTTAAAATAGCAACCCAAAAAAGTAAAAAAGATTATGAACTGAAAATAATAGAAAAAGACTGGCCTAACTTTTTATTAAAAAAAAAGTAATAAACAATAGGCAATAAACACGAGGCAGAAAAATAAGAAGAAAAGCCAACCCAAGCCCCCAAGCCGAGCCAAGCCAATTCATTCTCAACCAAGAACGTCAAAGTCGCTGACGCTACTATCAAAAAGTCCAATATGTGCTCTCCACGTGGGGATCTCCCATTGGACACTTCGCTTTCTCTTTTGAAAATTGAAAGGAAAAAAATCGCTCTCTAACTTTAATACAACCCTCGTCGTCGGAACAGATACTCGGAATATCAATCATCGTCGGAAGAGCGGGCCTCTGTTTTCTCTCGAGTGGGTAGAGAGAGAAAAAGTGCGAGAGATTTCTAGAGAGGGAAACTCTGAGACTCAAGAAAGAAAAGAAAAGACTCTAGTGCTTTCTAGGGTTAGGCTTCCTTCAGTTTTTAGTGAGTAGCAAGTTAAAAAGGAAGCAAAAGAAGGTCGGAGCTTGATTGGAAGCTAGAGATTGCGCGATTCTTTAGCTTTTAATTCTTTTTTTTTTGGGTCAATTTTCTTCTCCGGTAAATGTCGCGTCGACTGTAAGGCTTCTTTGTTTTCCTTTTAGGCGGGTTTGTGTTTATCTCTTTGCTTTTTGTTTGTGTGTATGAACTGCACGGAAGCCGAGGCTTCTTCAACCTCAAGCAAAGTGTGTGGTTTAATAGAATTTAATTTGAGCTAGTTTAGCGGTGAGAAAGTTGTGTTCTTTTGGGTTTTTAGTAATAGTGGAGCTTACTCTGAATGTTTAGTGTGGAAAAGAGAGTTTTGATTTTCAGAAGAGTTGGGTTTTGGTCTTATGGTGGATTGAGGATGATGTGGAAATTGAGCCAAATGGTCACTGAAACTGGATAGTTGGTGTTTGTTGGATAATGTCAATTGTGGAGGATCATATAAAATCGAGAGGGATTGGGATGAGGAATTCAGGGGTAATTTGAGGGTGGCAACATGAGTTGTAGTGTGAACAGAGGAGGAAGAGAGCAGAGGAATTCGGCTTCGGTATCACAGAACGGTTCAATTACGGTGCAGCAGCTGACAATAGACGAGAGTCTGCTGGTTGATCCCAAGTTGTTGTTTATTGGGGCGGAAATTGGTGAGGGAGCTCATGGGAAAGTCTATGAAGGAAGGTAATGCTCAGTTGTTTGTTAGTCCAATCGTTGTGTTACTTCTTGCTTGGTGTGATGAAATGAAAGTGTTTACTGATTCGAGTTTAATTTGTTGCTTTGTTTGTTGATTATGTTGAGAATATGCTTTTGGCAATGTGGGGCGTTGGATATGTGATATAACATTCTTGTGAGTTGTGAGTTTATATTGGTACATTTTTCAGGGGGAATCTATTTGACACTGTACTTGTGTGAATTCAGGTCTTCATTATTAGATTACAAGTTGTTTTTGTTTGTCAACTAGTGGGAGTTACTAGTTCTGATGTCATCAGATGAATTGTACTGTTTTGGTTTGCACAGAGTGTTCATGAGTAGTTTGTTGTCTAATTATTTTCCAGGTACGGTAGTCGAATTGTGGCTATCAAAGTTCTCAATCGTGGAAGGACTTCTGAAGAAAGAGCTCAACTTGAGAATCGATTTGCCCGTGAAGTTAATATGATGACTCGAGTGAAGCATGAAAATCTTGTGAAGGTCAGTGTGATGCTTAAACATGTCCTTACACACGTTCAGTTTGTATCAAAAATTTAAGCTGCAAGTTTAATATATATGTATTCCTGCCTGCTTCAACTGTTGAAAACCTTTTGTCTTTTGTGTTAGTTTCACTGGATGTAATACCTCTTTTTTGATCTCTTCAGTTTATTGGAGCTTGTAAGGATCCTCTAATGGTGATAGTTACTGAGCTATTACCTGGAATGTCACTCCGGAAGTACCTGATTAGTATTCGTCCCAATCAATTAGAACTTCATGTGGCCATTAAATATGCTCTTGACATCGCTCATGCAATGGAATGTTTACATGCCAATGGCATTATACATAGAGATCTAAAACCTGGTACCATATGGCTAGTTTGAGTTGTACTTCGCTACTGTATTTTCTATTCTGGGTTATGTACTGTAACAAATTGTTTGTTAACACTTATTGAATTTATTGACCTAGTTTATTTTGACTGACATCCAATACTTCTAACGTTAACTTTCTGCTCTAGTTCTGATTCTCTGTTCATGAAGTTAGTAGAAATTGCAGCACTGCTTTAGCCATAAGTTTCCATAGCTTAATATTATTTGTATCTCTTATTTTCTTTCTTGGTTATGCTTATCCAGTAGGCTGCAGATGGTTTTCAATTCTCCCTTGTCAAATTATTGATTCTGTTGGATTCTTCTCTTAATTCAGAAAATTTTACTCGCATGATCATGTCATGTTATCTTAGGATTAAAATTGTAGATATAAATATTGGTAACAAGACTGTACACTCAGTCTTAGATGCTTGCCTTTTATGTCTTAGCTGGGGCCTTTGATGTGGTTAACTTTAATATTATGTTTGCTGCTGCTGATTAGTAGGTTTCATTTTATAGAGCATTTTTTTTTTTTGTATGGCTCAATGAGTATGATTCATTTCTTTCTAGTTTAACGATACATATTAACTGTCTGATTGCAGACAATCTGTTGCTTACGGCAAATCAGAAATCTGTAAAGCTTGCAGATTTTGGTCTTGCAAGAGAAGAAACTGTGACTGAGATGATGACTGCAGAAACTGGGACTTACCGTTGGATGGCTCCTGAGGTTTGTAAACATGTTTACCTTGATCTTTTTGCACGACTTTTTTATGTCTTAATCAAGATCTTTCATTTAGTTCAACAAACTAGTGTGGGTGAATGCAAATTCTTCTCCAATCTTCTCTAGCACGGACTTTTAATTTGTGAAGCCTTTCAGGTCTATTGGGTATCTTTGAGGTTCTTGAAAGTGGACTTAATTTTTATTTTTAAAATTTTTTCTCTTTTGGAAAAGCTGCATGTGTATTTGATTGAGTATAGAATGACAAAGTTATTACTCTCTTTTTGGCTTTTGAATGTTGTTATAGTGTGCACTTGAATCTTTCATTTATAATAGATCAGGGATAATGATATATATATATATATATATATATATTTTTCATTTTGCACATGAATGTGTGCACATGGATATATCTTTTGATTAATTTTCCTCACTACATTTCACTTGGTGGTGCCTGCATTCTGAAACCTTGACTACTCTTGGGGTGAAGAGTGCTCTGTCCTTCCTGGTAATATATAACTCTAGTAAATGGATCCAAAATTTTTGCAGTGAGCAGTTTCTTTTTCTAGGGCTTGAAGTGGAGTGAGTTAGAGATGAATGGTAGGTTGAACTGGTTACTGACAATCTTGATATCATTTGGCACAAAGTTAAAACACAAATTGGGTGTCAATCTCACAGCCCCTATTCACTGATGTGATAGTGTTAGTTCCCATTGGGTTAACTTGCGGTTTTGTTACTGATTGTGAATGTTATATATCGTGATTTCTAATATGTTCCTAGTTTCCTACTATGTTTGCACACTTGGTAGTTCCCTTTGATCAACTATTAGCATTTACAGCTATATAGCACTGTCACATTACGGCAAGGAGAGAAGAAGCATTACAATAACAGAGTTGATGTGTATAGCTTTGGGATCGTCTTATGGGAATTGTTGACCAACCGCATGCCCTTTGAAGGCATGTCTAATTTGCAGGCTGCCTATGCTGCTGCTTTCAAGGTGAGACTGATTATGTTATTTCCGTTATTCCGGATGTCAATATTAGTGTATTATGTGCAGTCTGCCGCTATGCTTGTTTGTTGCTTACTCTTGTATTGTTTCCATCTGAGACTGCAGCAAGAGAGGCCTCGACTTCCAGAGGATGTCTCCCCTGATCTTGCCTTCATCATCCAGTCATGTTGGGTTGAGGACTCCAATCTAAGGCCTACATTCAGCCAGATCATCCGAAAGCTCAACTCTTTCCTCTTCAAACTCTCACCCCCCTCACCACCCCTACCGGACAATGACAGCAACGAAGCAGAAGCAAGTAACGGTGCCATGAGTGAACTATCTGTCCGAGCAAGAGGCAAGTTTTCTTTCATTAGGCAACTGTTCAATGCTAAGAAGAACAAGAACACACAATCAAGCTGACCAAAATTTTGGAAACCATCCCTTTGTTTCAACTGAAGGAACACCTCAGATGAGCGATGGTAGATACAATGTTTAGTAACTTTTATGATTTGACTACGCAAACAGTGATGAAATTCAAATGATGAGAAAACGCGGAAAGAGAAAGGATGGATTCGGGAACGAGTTCACTTTGTGTAGGTGACTTGATTGTAAAGGAAAACTACATGGTTTTGGAAATTTCTCTTCATATCAATGTAACCTTCCTTTCAATAAGCATTGTGCATTTTAGCAAAATCATTTAATCCTAGGTCATGAAATAGTTTAAGGAACCCTATTTGGTTATAAAATAATCGAACCCCTAATCTAGTCTAATGCTAATTAGATGTTTTATCTTCCGTCGTCACTTCATGACAAAGCTTCCCACTTTCCCTGAACCCCATGCGCCGTCGTTTTGGTGGGAATGTAACCCCCAGTTCCAATTTAAATAGAGCCACACTACCTGAAGCTTGCCATAACCACAAGCTTTCTTTTAGGAAATGGAAGTTGCTGAGTATGAACCGCACCATTCCTCACATTCTTTCAGACCTTCGTCGTCATCTTCAACCTCTCTCCTCCATGAAACAGGTCGAAGCAGCCCAAGCTTTCCTCTCCAAAACAGGCCTCTTCTTCACCGAGACACCCATTCTCGCAAAGCTCATAGCTTTCGCATCTCTTTCACCACTGGGCTGCCTCTCCCACGCTCAATCGCTGTTCGAAGAAACCGCCATGGACGACCCTTTCACCTGTAGCACCATGATCAGAGCTTACACCAACAGCGATTTCCCCATCAAAGGGATTCATGTCTATAATCATATGATTGTGACCCGAGTTGGGTGTGATCATTTCACTTACAATTTTGCACTCAAGGCCTGTGCGAGAGTCATGAAAGGTATGAAGAAAGATGATGCCAAGGTTTTTGGCTTGGGGATTGATTTGAAGGGAGGTGAGATTCATGGCCGGGTTTTGAAGTTGGGGTTTGATTCCGATTTGTATGTTCAGAATTCGTTGCTGTTTGTGTATGCTCAAGCTGGGTCCGTGGGACTTGCGCGCCAGGTGTTCGATGAAATGTCTGAGAGAAGCGTTTCGTCTTGGAACATCATGATATCAGCTTATGATCAGATAACGGATTTTGAATCGGCGGACTGGCTGTTCCAGTTGATGCCTCAGAAGAATGTGGTGTCGTGGAATACGTTATTAGGGCGGCATGTTAGATTGGGCAACGTTGAGGCTGCGAAGAAGGTGTTCGAAGAGATGGTGGAGAGGGATGCGGTTTCGTGGAATTCGATGATTGCTGGTTATGTTCAGGTTAGAGATTATGGTGGAGCATTGGAGCTGTTCCGGGAAATGCAAGTTGCTGAGGTAGAAGCTACGGAAGTGACGCTCATATCGGTTTTGGGTGCTTGTGCTGAAACCGGGGAGTTGGAGATTGGAAGGAAGATTCATGAGTCGTTGAAAGGAAAGCAGCATAAGATTGAAGGGTACTTGGGGACTGCCCTTGTGGATATGTATTCTAAATGTGGCAAGTTGAGTTCAGCTTGGGAAGTGTTTAGTGGGATGAAAATGAGACCGGTTGGCTGCTGGAATGCCATGATTATGGGTTTCGCTGTCCATGGTCACTGCGAGGAAGCTTTGGAGTTGTTTGCAGATATGGAAATGCAGGTTGGTGAAGTGAAGCCGAATCGAATCACGTTTGTTGGGGTGCTCATTGCTTGTAGTCACAAGGGTTTGGTGGAAGAAGGACGCCGGTATTTCAGTTACATGATTCAAAAGTACAAAATCGTGCCTGATACTAAGCATTATGGTTGCATGGTTGATCTTCTTAGCAGGTGGGGATTGTTAAATGAAGCCTACCAGATGATCAGAGCTGTGCCTTCCCTATCAAGCTCTTTGTTGTGGAGAACCTTGTTGGGTGCTTGTAAGGTACATGGAAACGTTGAATTGGCTGAGCAATGCTTTGAGCAGCTAGCCAAATTGGAACCTCTTAAGGATGCAGATTATGTTTTGTTGTCAAACATCTACGCCGAAGCCGAGAAATGGCATGATGTCGAGCGGTTGAGGAATGAGATGGTTTGTAAGGGAGTTCCCAAAAGCCTCGGTTTCAGCCATGTAGAGATGAAATAAAGATGGGCGGTGCAAGGCCATGCGTCTTAATACTACTCTCGCGCAAGCAAACTAAACTTAAATTTATAATGCAAGTTTCAGACGGTTGATTGTTCATCAGCAAAACCGAAGAAAACTGTCATTACTAGATGTTGTAACTTGTAACTTACATTTATAGAATGTCATTATTGGAAGGCAATAATAGTCAATTATTGATGCGTGCATATCAGGGTCGGAACTTTAGTTTACTTTGAGAACTTGACTGAGTCTAGAAATTCAGTTCAGTAATGAACTGCACACAACTTTTTACTCTGGTAAATGGTGGTCCAAAAAGGACCATAATTTCTCTCGGAAGTTGGACATTGTATAATACCCTATGCTCTCAGAGGTGTCACTATCCTAATAGTTTGGCCATATCCAAAGATTCCCTTGTTATAAGGGTAACATATCCACGACATTTTCAGCTTTGGCCAAACTCATATAGCGACAGTTCACAGTGCACGTACATGGTTCTTTTGTAGTTTTCTGGGTAAGAATTTAATACAGTAGTCATCTCAATCATGTACCTCTGAATTTGTACATACATGAGTTAAGGGTTAAAAGGGGGTATGAATTTTAGCTCAATCTAGCTATTTGATAAATGAAGGTCCAAGACCTTTAACTTTACAAGCAAGCTAGGAGTGCAGAAATATTCAAGGGTGTAAAGCCCTTTTTCCAACTGTACTCATTTCTAAAGCCAAAAAAAGCGTCCTTCTTTCTTATTTTCATCATGGGAAAACTAAAATTCTCGTCGGTCAGTCCAAGATTTTGATCGATCAAATAGACAATTTTGAGTGAACAGAATTTCGTGAGGAGGACGTCGACTACAAAAGAAAAGAAAAAAACCCAAAGCTGACATGTAGCTTCAATCCCATGACTCTCAGTGCTATAAGACCTAGTCAAAGTCTAATCTCAGACCCATCTAATCAAAACAGAGACACACGTGTCAAGATCATGATGGCCTGGTATACGTTAAAGTAAATACACTTCAAGTCAATGCACTTGTACATGGTACAGGGAAAGTTTTTACAGAGGAAAATTGTGGAGAGGAGAAGCAGGGTAGGCAGCAAAGAGAGAGATTAGATAATCTTTTTCATGGATTTGAGATCTAGAGGAGTAAAAGATACAGATTGAGTGGTTCATGCATCAAAGTTCGAATCTTTTTTGAAGATTTCTCTTTTGGTTAACTTACCAAGGAGGGGGAGAGAGAGAGAGAGAGAGGAAGAGGGAGAGAGGAGACTGGTCAAGGACCCGGCTTTGAGCTGAGAAAATGGTTGAAAAGAGGAGTCTTCAAAAACCCAATACTGGAAACGTTATGATTGTTCAGTTTCTTGTGGGTTTCCGGGAAAGTTGCCAATTGGGTTCTGGTAATTGAGCTCTATAAGGAGAACAGGGAACTGGGTTCTGGAGTTGGTTGAGTTTACCAAACTGGGTCTGGTTCCGAGCAGAGAAAGAGTTAGGGGTTTGAAGGTACTGTGATGAGAAATGGGGGAAAATGTAGCAGCTTTGCACACTGCTGTTAACTCTGTACAGGCACTGGGAAGAGGGTTTGACGTGAACTTTGATACGAGGCTGCTTTATTGTAAGGGTGTGGCAGGGTCTAGGGTACTAGAGGTTGATGAGGAGCACACCAGGGACATCTGCCTTTATGATGATGTAGTTGTGCCCAATGTTTCCAGGGATATTAAGCACTCTCACGAGTCCAGTGAGCGGCGGAGTTCTGGAGTCTGCAGCTTCAATGAGGTAATGCTTGTAACTTTGCTTCTCTTTTTATGCTTGTGTAATTTTATGCCTCAGTTATTGTATTTGTTTTGAGGTGGTGGATGTCTGCATGTTGTAGATACATTAGGTTTCTGTATGTTGCTATGGACTAAGGTAATTGATGTTCAGATAGAAAGTATGTCATGAAATGGAACAATTAGCAATGAGGAGCTAGCCCGAATTGATTGGAACTTCCTACATATATTTATTGAACTAGTTAAATGCATGTAATTCTGCTCCAAGTGGCTCAATGTTTTGCAGTCCGCCTTTATTCATATCCGAAAAAATATATTACCACATTGGTGCCCAATAGGTAGAATGAATCTTGAGGAAGGAGTAGAAAACGGACAAGCCAGTCATCAGTTTTAAGCTCAGCTTGTTAGGCACATGTTTGAGCTGGTTTCCAACTCAAACTCAAGTTTTGAGTTCCAATGAAAATATAGCTGGAGTAAGTGCAGCGGTTAAGACCTCAACCAAGGAAATTGATATCTAGATAGAAATATACATCTTGAAATGGAATAAATTAGCAGTTTGGAGCTGCTCTGAATTATTGGAACTTCTGAGGTACGTTTGTAGTTAAGATTATTGGTCTGGTTTAAAGGCATGGAATTCTGCTCCAAGTGGCTCCCTCTTTTTCCGTCTGTGTTGGTTCATATCTGAAAAGAATATCTTACAACATTGCTGCCCTAATAGCCAATAGGTAAAATAAATCTTATATTTCCATTATTGAACCCATTTTTAATGGAGTAGAAATAGACAAGCTATTCATCCACTTTCAAGTTCCGCTTGTTATGCACTTGTCTGAGCTAGTTTACCAGCCAAACTCAAGGATCAGTATTTAAGTTTTAATGAAAAGTTATAGCTTGAGCAAGAGTTAACAAGTGAAAGGATCAGCAGAAGCTTTAATATTTGAATGGTACTCAGGCATCACTCATGATGATGAAGAACATTTGTAAGAACATTGGTGTGCACTGGTTTTTGAGGAGCTGAGACTACCTTTAACTGTTTGTGTTAAAGTCAGAGACAGGGAGGGACTGTTAGAACTTGATTGAGAATTTACAAATTTTGACTTTGAAGTACATTAATATGTTTTCCTCAAAGTGTTTTTTGTCCCCACTTTTGATGAGTTTAGTAATAGGTATAAGACAAATCACTTCCGGCATACAACAAAGAATAGATTTTAAGTTTAGCAAAAACTGACATCTGACTTTCTGAGAAGAATCCAAAGAAAGAATATGGTTTCTGTTGATTGTTGTAAGTTCCATGCTGTGGGCTGCTCATATAGAGATTAATGGGTGCCAATGCTCCCATTTGGTATTGGAGAAATGGTACAGAGTTGTCTGTGACCAATGCTTGCTTCTGTTGGAAAACATGCAAGTCCAATATTCATTGCGTATGTTAATATGCTTCAAAAGTATCCAACTGTTGAAAGGTTACAACTTCATTACTGATCCTTTACATCCCACTCTGAACTCGTCAATACATCTCATCTATCATCTATCCTGATACGCGTGTGTGTGTATGATGTTTATATAATTTATCAATATATCAATATATTTTTAAACATATATTTGAAATCTTTAACAATCTTCGAATTTCATATGTATTGGAATTATTCTCCAAATTATTACAATCTTCAACAGAGAACACCTTAACAAATTCTCTTAGCATCCAGAATGATGTGTGCATCAACCGCATAAATACTTTCAATGTTTTGAAATTATTTTACATAATCCCCATGGTGAATGATTGCAGATGGTCGAGTATTTTAATCAAAAGTCTAATATATCTGGAGGCTATCCTGTGGGGAGTTTCAATTTTGCATTTAGCTTCAGCGGTTCAAAGCACGTTGATATGGCAGGAACAAAGACACTTTCTATGGATGGCCTCTATGTTCCACTTGCTAAGATCCATCTTTTAAAATCCCCACTAATGTTACAAGAAAATGTGAAACAGGCTATCCCAACTTGTTGGGATCCCAAATCCTTGGCAAGGTATGAATATTTGGAACTTTTGTAGGAAATTAACGGGAAAGAGTTTCAAATCCTAACTATTGGTTACTCTTACTTCCCAGCTTTATTGAAAATTTTGGTACTCATGTCATAACATCTGTAACTATTGGTGGCAAAGATGTAATTTACGTTAAACAACACCAGTCTTCTCCTTTGTCAACTATGGAGATCAAGAACTACATCCAAGACATTGGAAATCAGAGGTTCTCAGACACAGAAAGCAATACAAGTTCAGTTCAAATGAATCTCAAGGATAAGGCTAGTTCCACTTTGTTACATTCCCTTTTTGATTTGTGTTTTGGCTTGTTTTATTTATTTATTTTTTTTTAACTTAAATTCTGATTATATGATTATGCTTTTCAAAATTTCAGGGGTCTGATTCCGGTTTATTCAACAGTCAGGGGATATACCCTCAACCCACCACTGCATCACATCTTGCTGGGAAAGAAGTATGTAACAACTACTGAGCATATATATGTATTATCTTTCTGCACTTGATCAATTATGCTATGTACATTTATTTTATTTTTGATCCCGAGTTGCTTTACTTCTGTCTGTGACTGTTACTTTACTGGAATGACTATAACACCTTAAATTCAGAATTAGTTTACCTTGATTATTAATTTATTATTGATGCAGGATGTGACTGTCATTTTCCGAAGAAGGGGAGGAGATGATCTGGAACAAAACCACACCCGGTGGGCAAGAACTGTCCGGTCCTCTCCAGATGTTATCGAGATGACATTTTTTCCAATAACAGCTCTCCTTGAAGGGGTAATTGGAAGGGAGCACCTTACTCGAGCTATTGGCCTTTACCTTGAATGTAAGATAATCAAAGTTAAATCATAGATGGCTTAAACTATGTGCTCTATCATTAGTAACAAAGTAGTTGTGCTAACTGCGTTGAAATGCTTCTTTCAGATAAACCTCCAATAGAAGAACTAAGATACTTCCTAGAGTTTCAAATTTCTCGAATATGGGCTCCTGTATACGACAGAAATCTTACCCACCAAAGAAAGGAACCTGTTTGCCCGTCTTTGCAGTTCAGCATAATGGGGCAAAAGCTCTATGTCAGCCAAGAGCAGGTAAGACCCTTTTTGTGGCAATGACTACTTTGTACAGAGCTCTTCCAACTTTTGGGAGGGTTCATACCCGTAAAAGATGGATTTAGATCATGTATGGACTGATGAGACATACATATATGTAATGCACAAATGCTAATCTTTAACTGCGTAATACATACATGTCCTTGAGATGCCTAAATGACTCTTCAGCACCAAATGAGTAATACCTCAGAAGATGAGCTATGCATTTCATAATTTCTCATTGTGCGTTTAATACATCATTCAATGGCATGAACAGTAGTCGTAAAGATTACTTGTTATTCAAGTTTATTTCATGTATTCGTTTTCAGCAAATTTTTTTGCATGCAGATAACAGTTGGACGGAAGCCAGTGACAGGCTTGCGGTTATGTCTCGAAGGAAGCAAGCAGAATCGTCTTTGTATCCATCTTCAACACTTGGCATCTCTTCCAAAGATCCTTCTACCATATTGGGATTCCCATGTAGCAATTGGTGCTCCAAAGTGGCAAGGACCTGAGGAGCAGGATAGCCGATGGTTCGAGCCAGTGAAGTGGAAAAACTTCTCTCATGTGAGCACAACACCTATAGAGAACCCTGAAACCTTTATAGGCGATCTCTCTGGTGTCTACATCGTCACAGGAGCTCAGCTTGGAGTGTGGGATTTCGGATCAAAAAATGTTTTGTACATGAAGCTATTATATTCCAGGCTGCCTGGCTGCACTATACGAAGATCCCTGTGGGACCATTCCCCAAATGAAAAGTCAAAGAAAGGGAAGTCTACTAGTTTAAATGTCAATGCCGGTGACTCAAGTTCCGGTTCAAAAGAAAATGTTGCGGGTAACAAGTTGATGAAATTTTTGGATGTGTCCGAGATGAGCAAGGGGCCACAAGATCATCCAGGTCATTGGTTGGTTACTGGTGGAAAGCTTGGTGTGGAAAAAGGAAAAATTGTCTTGAGAGTGAAATATTCGCTGCTAAACTATTGAGTGTATACATTTGCATGATGATGTGCAGTTGCGGCTTTTTGTTAGGTAAAGAGGCAGCGCCTTTTCAGGTTCATCTAGCATGCTTTGGCTGTGTAGTAGACTTGAGAAGAGGATGTATTTGGCTATGGTATTGGACAAATCAGGGCTTTTGCTATTTTGATGGCAAAGTTGGTCGAGTTTCTTAGTCCAAGAAAACTACCAAGTTCTTTATTAGAGCGAGTAGATGCTGCCTCTTGTAATGTGTTTGTAAGTAATTTCTAGTAATTTTGAGTTAATACGATGAAACAACACTGTAGGTCATAATTAAGTGAATTATATATATGCTTCTGTTGCCTCCCTTTTTCTGTTTTTTTAGGAGGATAGTTTAGCATATTCTTTGTTAACAACATCTAGTGAAGACTAAAGAGGGACAATGACTGGTGTATCGGCTTGCCGTTATCTCTCGAACTGTTCCAAGAAACAGGTTGAAGATCATTGTAATAAATACTAATAATGCTGAAATAACTGATGAAGAAAGCGATGAAATTACCTGTGATTCCAACTCCTTACATCAAGGTTTGGGATGCGACTAGTAACAGTAACAGTCCTCCCGAGTGAACACTAACCAAACACAATGGCTCAGACTTCAGAGATGTAGTCAAATTCACAATGCCAATCTATTCCTTGTGAAAGTGGACTTCTAGATGTTGAAGCAACTGCGGAGATAGCCTGTGTCGCTTCTCAGGAAATCGTGTGGGGCGAGCTTTGGACGAGCCCACACGAGCTCTGAAGAGGAACTCTGGAGATACTGATGAATCTGATTACCATAGTGAAGTAAGTTGAAAAGTCGGTGTTGAATGTTCCTTGAAATTCCGTTACTGTCTCCATTCCCTCCATAGACCAAGAAAATTAACTCATTTCAAGGATGTAAAGGGAGAGCTATCAGAAGTGGTGCTTAGTTTATCAGAAAGGTAAGCAAAGCCACCATTAAGCATATTCATAGATCAGAGAACATGTTAGTTACTTTGCATTGTACTGTTACAGTCTAATAGGAACTCAATCCTAACTGTAATAAGGTTGGTTTTTCTTTTAGAAGTTTTAGCGTTGCCTAGTCTCGCCAGACATTAGTGATGTTTGGTTGACTTCCTAAGTGGGATGTTATATCAAGGATCTATTTAGTCACTTGTGGAATTGAAATCCATTTGTAAATAGTATCTATGTCTAGGGAAAGTCCTTTTAACTAGAATCTGAAACTTAAGTCAATCTTCTTGAACTTCAACTTATGTTTGGAACTTGGCTGTTCGTGTTGTTGAGGGATTTAGATGCTTGGTTTTGGTATATTTCTGGCCCCCCAGGTGCATTCTCATCTGACTTGGCAGCGCTAGGTCTTAATTTGCGAGATTTGAAACCGGAGACCCCATGAGGGTGATGTGGAGTGCCGCACCGATCCCAGAACAAATGTTGTACTTTAAACTCCCCACCCATGCACCTGCAATGCAAATGCGATACCCCACTCCCATTCCCACACCCGCAATGCTAAATACAAGGAAGGCCTGGGGGTCCCCGCCCTCGCAACACGTTTTTGTTCATATTTAGTAGGAGCCTTCAACATGGCTCTTGTAGCCAGTGTAGTCCTTGTTGTAATACTCTGACTTATTAGGAGAATGCTCTAAGCAACATTTTCTCAAAGGAACTAGGCAATAAGAAGAATTTCCATGCTGTGACTGATATTTTATAGAAAAGTATGATTAGCTTTGGGTTTGTCTTAGGTTAGTTTTACTTCAATAAAGTATGACGCGGTTTATGTCAAATTGCCCATGTTATAGCTAAACTTTAGTTAGTTGGGATGTACAAAACTTGCATTTATCTCACTGATGTCACATTTGTAACTTTATCTTACAGTATCAATGATGCAGAACCATTTTATTCAAAAAAATTTATAAGAGATGTGTAAAGATATATATGAATCATTGCTCTCCAGGAATTATCTAGAATTGACCACCTTCAAAGGTCTGTCCAAATTGCCAACCAGCAGGAACGACATTATTGTGGGTGAGTGTGGCTCCATCACTGGTTGTGATTTTGAAGGAGAGGGTTTGGCCATTGAGGTAGGAATTGCTCTGCCAATTCTGCCCCCAGTTTCTTGACATTGGTAGCCACCCTGTCCTAGATCCCTTGATGGACACTGTTTTAACATCCCCTGCACCCCCAACGTTTGTTATCAACACCAAGTTGAAGTATGAGTGACCATTGATGGTGAACCTTATGCCTCCTTTCTTCTCACATGGAACCCTGTCCAAAACAAACACAAAAGAATTCAAAGTCTCTTAACTAAGCAACAATGTTACTTTCGGTTATCAACCAGTAAGTAAACACGAAAACAATAGTTTTTTTTTTAATTAAATAGAGGATTAGACGATATTAATTCTTCTGCGACAGCCGATTTGGGGTGACTTATATCAAATGTCTAATGCACTATGTTTTCATATTATGATCGATACTAGAGCTAGATCCACTATCGGGCAAATAGATTCATTTGACCATATGGATGTCTAGCATCTCATATAAAAAAGGGTAAAATTCATATTGACAAAACGCTCCAAACTAAATGCGTTATAGTTTTCTCTTCTATGAGGGAATGCACTTCCATTGAAGAACTAAAATACAATTACCTTCGGAATAGTACAGGGACAATCCCAGCACGATACTCAGCAATCTGCAAGAAAGCAGACTGAGCCAAATCGAAATGTTCAAGAGGAGGATTGCACCACCCACCATTGTCGTTGGACAAAGCTTGATTAGGTGGGCATAGGTTGGTGGCAGTGACAATGATGTCACCATGAAGGCACCATTTGGGGTCGTCGTCGTCGTTGCATCGCAATTGGTAACATGCTCCGCAGCTCAAACCACTGTTGAAGAGAGCAGTGCTTAGAGCTGCGGTGCGAGTCCCGTACCCTTGGCTGTACAAGTTTCCATAACCACATGCACCTCCTACATCAATATTTCTACCTCCATCAGACCATCTCAGTATGTAAATATGGAAATACATATAGATCGAGTTGATTAGTTTGTAGCTTACCCATTGTGCCAGTAGCATCACTTCCCCCATAGAATGTTGCATGTGCAGTTTGCCATTCTCCGTATTCTCCACTTCTTCCCTGAGAACTAGTCAAGGGGATCAGCATAAAGAAGAGCAATTGCAGGATCTGCATTGCTTTCTTAGCCATTGTGTTGGTCTTATATTCAGTTGTGTGAGTGATGACTGTGTGTGTGTCGAGTGTAGAAGAGATGCTATATATATATTAGTAAGGAAGGGACTTAGATCGAGTGATTGAGCATGGAAATGAAATTAGTAGTTTGACGGCCTTTGCGGTTGTCACGTTGGCCTAACTGCCATGCTAAATGATATTAATTGAATATCATTTAACTCACCAATCAATATATTATCCGAAATTTTGTATTACCGATATATGCACATGTTCTTTAAGAAATAATTTATTGGTAAAAATTTATCATAAAAAGAGTATAAAATATTTATTGGTAAAGTTTCCAATAAGAAACACTAAAAAATTACAAACCCTGTACTGACACTGAATTAATCGGTTAAGTATCCAAGGGGACAAAATTAATGTTATATATATATATATATATATTTTTTTTTTTTTTTTGAGCTCAACTCTGATTCTCATTCGGGCTAATAAACATTTGATTATCAATTCTACAATTAATACTATGGGGGACATGACATGATCTCTTAAGAACATTTTTAGTAGACTTTCTATTTTGTCCCCTTAGCTATTTTGTAGAGCATGTTTATATTTCCATCTATTTTAACAGCTGCATCAGAGTGACTCTCTATTATAACCTTTAGGCTTTAGCTCGATCATAAATATAGAGAGTGAGATGAGACTCTCTATAATTTAAAACATTATTTTGAATTATTTTATGTAATTTATAAAGACATTTAAACTATTTAATTTTTATTTAAAAAATAATATAAATTCAAAACTAGCTAAAATAGAGAACACTGATGCAAATGTATTCTCAAAAGGCTAGCTAAAATGACTTTTTAGCTACTTTGCTAAAATTTAACTTAAAAATGACTAGTATTGCTAAACATACTCTTAATGCACCATATATATTCTCTTCCTTCGTCTATAATTTTGAAATTCACTATCAAGTTTTGAATACGATAACTAAACTCTAAGCTCATCATCGTTCAAGTTAGTTCTAAACCTTAAGAACTCAAAACCTCGATTAACAAATCCGATGACAACATTCTCCGAATACTGTTACTCTCAAATCTCAACCGTGTTCCTCGTAGTTTTGCTTACTTTGAATTTGACTTAGCATTTGATTATCACATATTTAATAACCGACTAGTAGGTTTGCACAAATCCTTAACCACATAATTAATCATATTGTCAAATGTCAAACCCCTAGCTAATACAACAAATTTCAGATGATAATGTAAACTAATCATCTTTTTAGTTTGGAGGTGGTGGAATAGTTTTAGAAAACTAAGTCAATTGAAACAGCAGTTTGAATTTAATTGGTTGACTGACTGCCGACCAATTACAAGCATTGATAGAAAAGTGATCGATGACATGTCAGTCTAGCTGATGTGTTTCCCCTCAGAATCATCGTCTCATCAAAATAGCACACACAATTTGGAAGAGCTGTGATTAATTTATAAGCTGCTATATAACTTTTTGGAAATTATTCTATGCATCGAATATATAAATGATCCAACACTTATAAGATAATTTTAACCTTTGATATTTATGATTAATATTTTTATTAATAACCTAAGAGTGTATTTAATATAATCTAACCATCCATTTATGTAGGTGCAAGTGCACGTCGGTGCACTGAATCCTCCTCCAACTTTTAGCTTATGAAAGTTGTTGTTTACCAACTTCTATAAACAGCAACTTAATGGTGTAATTTTTAAAATAAATTGTTTTTTTTTTAATTTCATCAATCAAACACCTTTTGGTACTTAACTTATAGTTAAACAACGTTTTAGATGTGCTATTGGGCCCAAGAATGGTGAAATGTGCCGAGTGAGTCTCAAAGAGAACTAAACAGACAAAAAAGTCACTCAATCTTCTTATTGTTATGTGGTCTTAGGAAGAAAAGTTTCTACATCTTTCTCTTCCAAAATTCATGTTCTAAGGCGTCCAAAGTTGCATGCAGAACATGTGGATGTTTTTCATTGTTTTTTCGATGAAAAGAAATGACATCGTAAATCTATGAATGAGACATGTGATGTAGTGGAATAGCCATGATTATTAGTATTCCTTGATTTCAAAGTTTACAGAGTAGAAATGAATTCAAGTTTCCTGCAGTAAAATTTGGATGAACGCAAGCGAGGCCATATTAGAGAGGTTTCCCAAGTTATAAAATTCAGATTACTCCTGTAGCAGATGTACACTATTATTTTACTATTTTACTAAAATAAGAAAACAAGAAAGTTTCCATTGGAGGTGGATCAGCCAGTGCAATCACACTAAAATTGAATACACACACACAAAATAAGGTCGGTGAACAACACAGATAGGTCAAGTTCAATCATGGAAATTCTGAAAGTTTGAGCCGCTACTGTTTGATAGTGTTATATTCATTTCATTGAATCGTTGGTTGGATTATGACAGATTATAATTGTTTCTAGGTGGTGAATAATTGTCCCTTAAAAGCTCTTCTGGTGTAGCTATTTGGTAAATGACAGTTAATTGATAGAGCTAGTTTTGATGATGCACTTAAAAGCCTACCATACTGCGAGGAGTAAGGACAACTGTGACGTAAAAACTTTGATTATTTTTTCCTCCACATTTATCAAACAGCAACGGAGACTTGGTAGAACCGTGGGTGGAAGGTTGGTCGAAATGACTAAGCATGGCTGGAAATAGTCTTTACACTTTCAGCAGTTTTGGTATTTCACTTGAACGAGTTGATTCACATCTACAAGTTCTAGTGATATTAGCGAGTCTGAGGTTCATTCTAAATTAGACGAGTGCATTGGTATAATATGCCTCCTATCTTTAGAAGACGCCCTCTACGTCGATTTGCTCAAGATACCCTGGGACATCCATTTTCACCATGGACACATGGTGGGAAGGACCAATCACTGTCCAGCAGGGAGGTATTTTAGGTATTTCACTTTAGGAAGCAGAGACGGTTTCAGAAAAAATAGAAAATTTCCTTTGTTCTAATTAGGTGGCAGTAAGGCCACGTGGTGGGGAAACCCCCACCTAAGTATTTGCCTTCGACCATTGTAATTGTTCGTTCTTTTACATAACCACAAGTACGGATGACAGTTTAGTCAAGGCTGTAAAGCTAATGATAGCTAGCTAACACAAAGAGAGTTTCGGAGAATAAGCTATTCCATATGGCTAAGTTGCAATGCTCCTGAGAAATGTGGAACAAATGACAACGAATACCAGTTGCAAATAAATGAGTTTCTTGAGCTAAGATCCATACATGGAGCATAGTCTAAAAGATTCTTCCGAGGTTGGAGAGCTAATAATAGAAGATAAGAAGAGTTGTTATTACACAATAGTTGAATCAATTCATGGTCTTATCTACAAAAAAAGGATCCATTTCACAGCTTTGTAACTCAGATAATTAAGAAGGCTACGCTGTGACAGAGAGGCATGGAAATTCAATTTGACATGTCTTCGAACACCTTGGCAACTTCTTCAATCCCCGCCATAATTTCTTCTCTTTTTTTGAAGAGATACATTTGGAAGTCCGATGAACTGTCACCTTATCCAAAACCTCACCGTGCTTCAACAAGTATTCTGCCACTTTCATCTGATCTGGCCTCCCCCTGTACCCACGTATGCAAATAGTCTTCAAGTGTGACACCAAACAAACAGGCACACTCTCTGGTGGATTCCATTCATGATGTAATTCATCCGGATGGTGTCGACATAGGCAATCGCGGCTCTAAAGATTAACATAGATGAGATAAATTAAAATATTTCAAAATTCTCATTTATCGATACAGTTAGTAAGGGTGTAAAGCCATGTACACTTGCCTTTTTCAAGACAAGAGATTCCAGATTTGGCGATGCATTCAGAAAACTAATCAATGGCTGCCAAGAGCAGCAAGCTTGAAGAAGTAGCTTCAAGTGCTTCAAATTAACAAATGTAGGGAGATGATACTGATGTACAATGTGGGGATCCTTTCAGAAATTATGAAGTAAAGATCAACCAAAACCTATCACAACTAAACATTTTCTCTGCGTAATATAGCATTTCAGTAAATAAACTTGAGTGTCTAGAAAGGATATAATCCACCAAGGGAACCAGTTAGAGCATACTTACCCCAAAAATAGGAGCTGAAACTGACAGGTAAGTAACATTCAAAATTCCTGTGAAAAGCCTGTGCTCAGCAGCATCAAGGTGATAGTCAAGCTCTTGACCCGCATGCAGGTCCGCGCAATCAATCTTGGCTTCGTTCAGGGATTTGGCATTGCTTGAGGAATAGATTGCCAAAAGATTGCCATCGAAAGTGAACTTTTCAAGATTTGGAGCATTGGCATTGATAAAAAGTTTGTGCTCATATTCTACTACCTCTAGATCATATGTTTCCAGGAACAAGCTTACTTGTGGCCTTTTCAGCTTCGGTGCAGAGATGTTAATGTTAAAAATGTTGTAGTATAAATATATAAATATTGTGTATGTCTATATCATGTAACAAAATACGTAAAAGTATTTAGATAGGTACTTGAGTGTATAATCATAGGTACTTGAGTGTATGAAGACTTATGTAAACATGCTTTGCCAAAGGGCAACAAGCATGGCAGAAAATCATCATCAAGATGGTTATCATTTTGGTTTTCTCTTTGAGCTTTCACACTTCAAATGTATTCCTATAAATACCCCTTTGTATGAGATGAATAAACACACTTGAAATCTCCATTCTCTCTGAAATATTACTCTCTCTTTCTGTTTGTCAATTCCTCTTATTATTAAACACGTTATCAGCACGAAGTTGCTCTAGAATTAGAATCGAAAATTGACGAAAGAAGAGTTCATCATCGATCGAAGTCATTTTTCCAAACCTACAAAAAATCCCCAAACCCTAGCTCATATCAAAGCCCTTGATTCCAGAAGTCCGGAACCGGTCTCAGAATCGCCGGAACCGACGGGAAACTGCCTGAACCGGCGACCGGAAGCAGAAAAACCGAACCGGACCACTGCCGAGTGCTGCCGAGGACCTGCCGAGGTGCTGCCGAGCAGCTGCCGACACATCTGTCGACAGATTTGCGCGGCGACTTTCCGACAACTTTTCCGGTGACTTTTCCGGTAACTTTTCGGAAGATTTTTCTCGACTTTTTCCAACGATCCTTCCGATCACCTCCGATAATTTTTCCGGTCAAAATTTCCGGCAACACTATTTTAAGGTATTCTTTACTAAAAGTTCCCATTTTTGAGTTTTTATTTATTTTCTCTCATTTTTCCTTTTTCTCGGGAACTTACAATCAAAAGCGGAATTATAGAAATTCACGCCAAATGAACTAAGAGCGTTCGTAATCAATGAACTAAGAGTGTTCACAATGATTCTTGGAAATTGATTTCTTGGTAGCATAGCTCGGAAATCTTATTATTTTTCGTGGAAGTTTTAACTCTGAAACTAATATTTTCTTCTTATCTTCAAGGATGTCGAATGAACCTAGACTCGATTTTCAAATCCTTGACTCAACAAGTTCGGATTACCATAGCTGGAAAACCGACGTTGAGAACCATCTCACATCGAAGGAGATATTGCCCATCATCCATGCACCAGACCCGGCCCTTGTGTTCCCTAGAACACCCAAGAGGCATGCACAAGCAATCATCTTGATGCGACGTCATATGGACAAAGCACTCAGACTAGAGTACATGTCCATTAAAGATGCAAAGGATTTATGGGAGGCGCTACAAGAGCGCTTTAACAATATCCAAGATTCTCTCCTCCCTGACTTGAAGGTTCAGTGGAACGATGTACGCTTCTCAGACTTCAAGTCTATTGCTGAGTACAATTCAGAAGCTCTTCGTCTTAAGTCCATGTTGAAGTTCTGTCAAAGACCCCTCACAGAAGAAGAGCTAATTGAGAAAACTCTCTCCACCTTCCCGGTTGCAGCAATCTTGCTATCAAAGCAGTATCACACTGAAGTAAATGCTGGACGAATTACGAGGTTCAATGAGCTCATACATATTTTGTCGGTAGCCGAAAAGCACGATAACATTCTCGTAAAGAATTATAATTCAAGACCCATTGGAACCAAGAGCGTTCGTGAGGCAAATTATAATGCACC
The DNA here is from genome assembly GCA_025331145.1 of Rosa persica. NCBI lineage: Eukaryota > Viridiplantae > Streptophyta > Magnoliopsida > Rosales > Rosaceae > Rosa > Rosa persica. The sequence goes on along the minus strand of WFKR01000003.1, from coordinate 7,036,842 downwards.
CAAAAGAGGGCACAAGGAGCGGTACCCCAGCAATAGGGGACATGTGTACCCTAATAATAGGGGACATGAAGGACAAACATGTCCATATAACATCCCAATAAAGAAGGAAACCGCAACTTTAGAGCGGGCACACGTGATGGCAACTCCACACGTGGAAGAGGGAGATATGGCAACACCTGCCGTGAAAATAGCACCATGAGCCGTTGAGGTCGCACCATGCGCCGTGGTAGTAGCAGCAACCCTCCTAGGGAATATCCACAACGTGCACAACCTGCACAACCTGCACCTCAAATGAAGGGAGGGAATCACAATGACATGTGTCATAGATGTGGATCAATCGAGCATTGGTTTAAACAATGTCATGCAAGTACCCAATTAGCTGCACGCTACAAGGAGTACAGGGAAGCAAGAGAGCAAGAGGCTAACCTTGCCGAAGATGAAAATAGTGAAGATGTCAATCTCACTGTTGAGGACATCAAAGCTGTAGATGAAGAGCACAAGGATGCCACAGACTTTGATTAGAATAATCCTCTTTCTATTTTCCAAGAATGGCAAATGTGCCTTAGTCAATAAATAACAATTGTATTAAACTCCTTCTTATGTGGCGTACCCAATGAAGTATGATGTCTAGGAAAGCAATGAGATCGGGGTATTTAAGCGAGCCTCGCTCCACCAACATCTCTCTACTTTCCTGGTCATATTTCATTGGAATTACCAAACGGATTGAGTGATAACAATTTGTCTAAAGTTTGATATTTGGAATAGACTTATGAATAACTTTGATGTAATCATTGGCTATTTTCTCTATTAATAAAGTATCGCATTCAATGTCATGGACATGTGTTAATATTCCGAACTTTATCCCTTTCAGTATGTTTTCCGGAGAATTGGAATGTCTTCTTGATAGTGGCACCACACATACTATATTGCGATATAGGCAATTATTTTTATGGATGACACCTAGTCGATCCTCAATAACTACGATGGCAGGACCATCACAATTGATTCATGGTCGAGGACCAGCTCAATTTTTGTTACCAAATGGCACAAATATTAATGTCGCTGAAGCTCTATATGCTCCAAGGGCTGGAAGGACCCTATTAAGCTTTAAAGACATAAGAGCCAATGATTTTCATGTGGAAACACATTGTGTGAATGGACAAGAGTTCCTTTGCATCACCTCTAAAAACTACGGAAATACACGAGTTTTAGAGAAACTTATGTGTCACTCTAGTGGATTGTATGCAACCACTATTAGAGTCATTGAATCCAACCATGTCATGAATGACAATTTATGGGATCCTGACACATACAAGCTTTGGCACGACCGTTTGGGACATCCAGGTCGTGACATGATGCTCCGTATATTAAAAACTTCACACGGACATCCATTCTTCAAAACGAAAAGAAGTACGAACCAAACATTGGTCCAAAGAGTTACTTCTAAAGCATATCATTCGTTTTGTAAAGCTGGCTCTTTAGCAAAGGTAGGATCAAGACCATCCTATGCAAAGGACACTAAAGAAAATATAGCATTCTTACAAAGAATACAAGGTGATATTTGTGGACCTATCCAACCAACTTGCGGACCATTTAGATATTTTATGGTGTTGGTTGATGCATCGACACGTTGGTTACATGTCATGCTCTTATCCACAAGAAATGCTGCATTTGCTAAACTCCTAGCACTAATCATTAAATTAAGGGCTCACCACCCTGATCATCCTATTAAGTCAATTCGTCTTGACAATGCTGGAGAATTTACATCAAGAACCTTTGATGATTATTGCATGTCCATTGGGATTGAGGTCGAACACCCTGTCCCTCATGTACACACCCAAAATGGACTCGCAGAAGCTGCCATTAAAAAACTTTAAATGGTTGCTAGGTCATTGGTTATGCGCACCAATCTCCCTATTTCTGCTTGGGGCTATGCAATATTACATGCAGCTGTGCTTATTCGTCTGAGACCCACTGCCACCCAACCCTTTTCTGCATCCCAAATGGTGACTGGGTATGAGCCTAATGTCTCACACTTACGCATATTTGGGTGTGCAGTCTATTTGCCAATTACGCCGCCACAGCGCACCAAAATGGGTCCTCAAAGACGCTTAGGCCTTTATGTTGGATATGATACTCCAAGCATTATCCGCTATATAGAACCATTGACAGGTGATCTATTTACCGCTAGATTTGCGGATTGTCACTTTGATGAGACAGTCTTCCTGTCCTTAAGGGGAGACAAGAACATTAATGTTCAACAGAAAAGACAGGAATTGCCGTGGTCTGTCCCCACTTTGTCTCATCTTGATCCCCAAACCACACAGTCTGAAATAGAAGTGCGGAGGATTCTCGATCTTCAGAATGTAGCAGAATCAATGCCTGATGCGTTTTCTGATATCGCTAAAGTGACAAGATCACACATACCTGCTGCAAACGTACCTGCAAGGATTGATGTTTCTAAAACTAAAGGACATGACATCCCCTCTATGGGTGATGCAGTGGCTAGACTCATGGCTCCTGCCAGAAAGCGCGGGAGGCCTATAGGTTCGATGGATTCTCGCCCAAGAAAGAAAGCGAGCTTGACACAAAATAATCCATTAATCATCGATATAAATAATCCATCTCATGAAAAAATTCCGGATTATGGTTATGTCCAAGAGACATTATTGGAGGACGCTCCAATAGTAGAACCAATTCCAAATAATAGAGAGATCTCCATGAATTACACTAGTATACATGTAATTATGGACAGAAATTCTATGGCTATTGATGATGCGTTTCCATATCATATTGCAAAAGGAATTATAGAATACGATGATATCGAACCTCGCTCCGTTGAAGAATGTCAACGAAGAGCAGATTGGTCCAAATGAAAAAATGCGATCCAGACTGAATTGGATTCACTAACAAAGAGACAGGTATTTGAGTCTATAACACTGACACCACCAAATATAAAACCTGTTGGCCATAAATGGGTCTTTGTTAGAAAGCGTAATGAGAAAAATGAGGCTGTTAGATACAAAGCCCGTCTTGTGACGCAAGGTTTCTCACAACACCCTGGAATCGACTACGAGGAGACATATTCTCCCGTAATGGACGTTATAACGTTCCGCTACCTTGTCAGTTTGGTAGTTTCCGAAAAACTTGACATGCAGCTCATGGATGTGGTTACAGCATATCTCTATGGGGATCTAGATTCAGAGATATATATGAAGGTTCCAGATGGACTTCAATTACCCAAATCAAGTGGCTCTAAACCACGGAGCGCGTTCTCAATAAAATTAAGACGCTCACTATATGGATTGAAACAATCCGGACGGATGTGGTATAACCGTCTAAGTGACTACTTGATTGGGAAGGGATATGTCAACCAATTTGTATGAGATGAATAAACACACTTGAAATCTCTATTCTCTCTGAAATATTACTCTCTCTTTCTGTTTGTCAATTCTTTTTGTTCTTAAACAAAAAACTGAATCATCATCATATTCAGGGTCCGCATCAAAAATCAACTCTTAAAGTACAGGGCAGCAAGAAAAGAGGTTCTGCATCAGATGAGAACCAGCAAATGAGACTGAAACATGGAGAAACTTGAGACTTGGGAACCAATTTGGTTCAGGAGTAATCGTGATAAACGATTGCAGGCTCAGCTTCAACTTCTCCAAACTTTTCATCACGAAGAGGCTTCCTGGCAACTCGAAACACTGGGGCGGAAGTGACGAGTACACAGAACCCATGGGAATAATACCAAGATCGAGTTCAACAACATTACAGCCAATGGCAGTGCTAGTCCAATAATCAAACAGAAGGGGATCCACCATCTTAGTACAGCAAATACGGAACCGATGAACTTTCAAGGAGTCATGAGCGAAGAGTACATTATCAAGAAACATCGAAAAACTATGGCAGTCAAATTCTTTTGGATCATAGTCACATACGTCTATAGGGGGCACAGAAGCCCACACATTCTCCCATCTATGTGATAAAACACTGGTCTTCACAGCCTCAACTGTTGAAACGAAAGACAGAATGTGGCAAAGAATTGCATCAGGCAATTCACTGAGTCTATCTTCAGTGCATCGTTTTCGACGCTTTGAGTTCCAACCCATTTTCATGTGATACAATTTCTGTAAAAGCCAAACGAATTTCTAAGCTAGTTTCCCAGGCAGAGAAAGTTAATCTAAACACAAAATTCAGGGAACTCCTCAATATTTGCACAAACATCTTTCCCTATTAAAGATCTAGTGGTTTTCCATTAAACAGTATAAATTATACACCTTTGGCACTAGACAGCATAACTTATAAACCTTTGACACTGTACTTGTTCGTTTTCTGGGTTTCTTACTTTCTTTAGTGTCCAGAATGTATACAAAACCGTACTAGAGAAAAACAGAGGATATGCAAACTTGAGGAATTGGCAGACAAGGAAAATTTAGAATTTGGAAAATACCTGAATGGTTGAGCCGATTCTGGGTTTAGGGTTACGGGATACCGGCTGTGGTTGCTGAGGAAAAACAGGAACTACTGTAGGAGTGCAGGTTGCTGCGCCAATCTTCTCCTCGAAATGGTAACTAGTGAAGAGCGGGAGAGAGTGAGAGCGCCTTTTGAGTCATTGAAGCTGGGCTGAGGCTTGGGTGGGCCTCAATGCCTAATAAAGGAGTATAAAGGCTATAACAGTGCTGGGCTGCTGGCCATCTCGGTGATCCGTATAAGGGGCATATATTTGAAACCCAAACTTATTTTGATAAGCTAAGTGTATAATTTATTGCCCAGCTTTTCCTGGCTAGATTATTTTGGTATTGGCAATCATCTCTATGACTCTATGAGTATCTTAGAGTAATATCTTAGAGTAATGGCAATGGGGCTAGTAAAGATTCTAGTCATCCGGTTAATTTTTTTTTCTTAGTAAATGTGGATGTCATTAAACGCATACTAAGATGGCTATTACTTATTTTTCTGTTGCCTTCAAACTAGACAGATTAATAAGTTTTGATAAGAGAATCATTGTGATATATAGGGATATGTCACCTATATTTGAACTAATCGCTCACTTATTAAAGAAAGTCTATCACTATGGAAAATCTAATACATAGAATATAGGCATAGTATTGCTGATCTTTAATCAGTGCTATTTGCTAGAGATTTATTTGGTAATCATTTTGTACTGATTTTCTTATTATCTTTTTATGGCTTATTATTGATTTTTTTAAAGTTTACCTTTTTTTGGCTATATTATTCCTTTGTTTTGAGACCGCACTCCTTTTGTTAAATAATACTAGCCATCATCATACATGCTCTGCATGTGTAATAGTTTTTTTTATTTATTTATGAAGAACATAAAAAAATAAATGAAATAAAACAGTTATTGCAGAGAGAAAATAGTGGGAGAGGAAAGTGAGGGTTGTGGGATAATTTTTTGTTAATTTTTTTTATAAAAGTCTATTTAATAATTGTCATATTTACCATTCTAATTTAATTTTTTCTCAAAACTTTTTAATCTTTCAGAGTTAAATTTGTCTAAATTTTCAGTTTTGGTTAACAAAACCTCTTTTCTTAATAATAATAATATAGATATATGTTTGGACGCCAAATAAGAGAGGAACCAAAATGATTAGTGTTCGTCTAACGCTCAATCATGCGTGAGTGCATCCAAGAGTTATAACTTTATTTTGTTCTTCTCTTCTTCTTCCTCTTTTTTTTTTTTTTTTTGGCAATCTTCTTTTGTTCTTCTCTAAGGACCAATGTGACTCATAAATATACAGATGTAGCCCAGGGTTGTAAGGCTAACGCTCAATCATGCACGACTGCATGAGTGCATCCAAGAGTTATAATTTCATTTTTTTTTTTGGGCAATCTTCTTTTGTTCTTAGAGTACCAATATCGACGATATATCGTTGTATAGATGTAGCTAAGGGTTGCCTAGCCCTAGAACCCCAAAGATGTAAAACCAGACTCCAATTAGGTGCTTTGAGGGCCAACGTGAAATAGTGAAGGTACTAGAGGCCGAGTTCTTCCAAAATATGATCAATTTTGCAGCTATGTTGTGTGGTCCATGTGGACCACAAGTCCACAACCCATTAATTGCATTGCATTTCGGTGGTGGCATAGTATGGGTACAATGTCCATGGTGGTTGGCTCACTATCAGAGACAGAAGCGCACTAACCCACACCACACAGTACAGGAGAGTTAAATCTTGATAGTTGTGAGAGATGACAATTCAAGAAACCGTTCAAAGCTGGTAATTTGGTCGATGACAGTAAATATCAGATATTACAAAGTTCTCGAGGTTAAAATCCAACAAGGAGGCAATGTGAGAGCTAAAATTCTATAAATATCGCGAAATTCTGGTGTTCAGTTATAATTTATAATATTTTTATATAATAAATTAATCTAACGACTCTTAATTTTAAAATTTCAATACTTTAAAACACGATCGTAGATTTATGAAAATAGTAAATTAACTCATAAAGAGATGTCAAGTCTGCCAATTAATGCAGTAATGAGCTCAACTACTCAGTCTGGTATCTATGCTTGCTGCAGGTGTAGTCACTAGTCATTATTGAGTAGCGAGCTAGAGGACCAGTTTTACTCTCATGTTTAATTTTAAATCAGATAATTTTATATAAAAAGTAAATCACTACAGGTAGTAAAGCGTAATTTACTTTGTTCCAATCGTTTTTCTTAACTAATTTTCTACTTTTTCTGTTTTGTTCATCGAAACTGTATGAACATTAATAGGGTTTTGACAATTCGTAACCCTAACACATCTTTCAATGGGTTATAGCTCATCGCTTTTAGCGCCGGTCATCGTGTCTTGATCTTCTTCTGCATGCGCTCAGGGCATTCAAACCAGATCTCCACGTCCACCACTGATTTCGACACCGAATAGCACAACGCTGCCATTTGCCACCACCATTTCCCCTATATAAGCGCCACCACCTTCTCTCCGAGCATACAGATCACTGTAGCAATAATCAGAGCATTTTAACTAAGAAACAGGTCGATCAAAATGGCCGGAACCCTAGCTAAGCTGGCTTGTGTGCTCGTAATGTGCATGGTGGTCGCCGAAGCGGCCATGACATGCAACCAGATCCAGGGCGGGATGGCACCGTGCCTGGGCTACCTCACCAAAGGTGGGACCCCCAGTGCGGGGTGTTGCACCAACCTGAGACACATGGTCAACTCGGCGAGGACCACCGCTGACCGCCAGAATGCTTGCAAGTGCTTGAAAGCAGCTGCTGCTAAATTCCAAGGGATCAACCCAACCAACGCTGCTAGGCTCCCTTCCAACTGCAACGTCAACATTCCTTACAAGATCAGCATCTCCACTAATTGCGCCAGGTACCCGTGTTCCTAATTTCACATTCATGCCTGTAAACCCTAGCTAGCTGCTCGTCTTTCTAATTATCTTGTTATGTCTTGCAGCGTGAAATGAAGATCGAGTCGGATGATGGAGCAGAGCAGGATATGAAGCTAGCTAGTTTAGTAGGCTTATTAAGTTAAGAATAATAAGGGATCGAGTGGGTCCACATAGGGCGAGTTCATGCACTACTTCAGCGACTGTCGTTCAAGTACTCTGTTTTTAACTTTCATGTTAGTTTCAGATGTATGTCTATCATCTTCAGGGAATTTATATCCTGCTATTTTTTAGTCATATGCATGCATCTATCTTTTGATTAACCTGACCCTACTCTGCATTCCGGGTGTGTATCTTTACCTTGCTCGTGCTAGGCTTTTTAATAATCTTGTTATTCACTAAAAAAAAAAATTAATGTAGAGACTACACACATACCGGCATATTTTGATCATTTTAGAAAAAAACTCAAAAACAGTACCTGAACTTCGACCCACTAATAATTTTCGTACCTCAAGTTCAAAAAATATCAGATTAGTACATGAACTTCTGACCCCGATCCAATATCTGTACCTGGAAACAGTTAACTATAGAGTTAATTTTTGAAGGGTAAATCTATCATTTCACTGTTCACTTTTTCCAAAACTCTCTCCTCCCTCTCTACAAACCCAAATTTCCTCTTCTTGTTCTTACTTCATCACACATCGATTTGGGTTTGTGTGTGAGAGGTATGAAAAAGATAATGAAAAAATCTGGGTTTGCAGAGAGAGAGGAGAGAGTTTTAAAGAATGTGAACAGTGAAATGACAATTCTACCCTTGATAAGTTAACCCCGTTAACGATTTTACTGTTCTCATGTACCAATATTGGGTCGGGGTCAAAAGTCCAAGTACCAATCTGATATTTTTTTGAACTTGAGATACAAAAATTATTAGTGGTCGATAGATCAGGTACTATTTGTGAGATTTTCCCACCAGTCTAATGTTTGCCGACATATTTATATGGTCAGTAGTATTCTCTTGGTCAGTATAATGTTTTTTTATTTAGATTGAGATGATCGATTTAGATTGAGATGATCGAAAATAAGTTGATTCAAAATTTTAATATATCTTTTTGATTTTAATCCAATTAGAAGTGTAGTAGATGAACACTACTCATATGTCAAAAGAACATTTCGACACTAATCAATCAACCAATCAACCGTAGCATAACATATGGTGAAACAAAATTAAACTAACGAAATCAGATGAAATGTCAAGCTCATAGAGCCCTGCCCTCAAGGGCTAGTAGTGCAAGGATACGTGAACCCAAGGGCATGTATTAGAGGAACCCATCATCTATACAAGATCGAAGTTATTGTTTTTTCCGTATGTGTATATATCGTTGAGAAAATTGATTAGTCCTCCATCAGCATAAATATGTATCTCGAAAGAGGGAAGGCAGATCCATACTCTTCGAGTGACGTGATCCATGGAGATTGTTACGCACTAGCAGGGATTTCTGGTGCGCAACGTGCATGACCAGATCTGCAAGGCGATGCCGCGATAGTAGGCAGACCAAGTTTTCATTCTTTATCGGAAAATTATTAGGTGATCTCGGATTATAGTATACGTGGTGGTCCTGATTGATGTTATTAGTCCATATAATTTGTGTTTGTTTCTTATTGGTTTTTTAATTTAATTTATCTTTTATTTTTTCATTTCCCCTGCATAGTCCTCACAAAATTAGAGTGATGTTATTGGTTTGGATCACCACATTGACAGTGGCACGTAGTAATCTGGGACCACATAATAATTCCTCAGTTAATTTCATGGGTCCGCAGCCTTAATTATTTACCTAACTATTTGCCAATGCTCACAAGTTTGGACAAAGACTTGTTCCGTTGTTGGAGTCTTTGTGTCACAAACTTATTTAACCAACTAAAACCCAGATCTAGGGTTAATGTATATGACAATGTACGTCTTGGTTTTAGCTTTGACAACAATGAAAGTGTCGGTGTATGTAAACATAAATTGGACACGCAATGTGGTGTCTGGATTGGAAACTTCTGGTACGACGACATTGATGATGTTTTGGCACGAAACGAACAATGAAATTACAAAATGACCCTAATTTCAATCCTTCACCGACTACTTATTTTGGCCTTTTATAGAACCTGACTCTCATTTTGTATCATTATGGCAAGAAGGGTCATAAATTTGTAGTTGCATTTGAAAAAGTTCTATAGCAACTCAAAGTACTGAAAACTTAGAGGTGTGAATTCTCGGATTAGTCACTACTCAATATTCACTAGACACTAATTGAGATGTGTTTTGAACCAATCTACTGACTTTCTATTTCGAAAATTTAATATCGTCTCAGTATTAAACACCCCGTCTCTTTGTCATTCATTTAGTTGATCGATCCTTTACGTCGATCAGTGTACGAGTCTGAACTTGTCCTTGACAGCATTTAAGGTGTACTTGCCAACTGCATCAGTGAGATCATTAATGGCTCTTAGGATTTAATCGCTTAAAATTAGAGGTTAGAGGATAGTGCAAAAGCATTCAATTGAATACAACTACCAACCGACTCCTTCCCAACCCGTACGTACGTTTTTGACTTGTACCCTTCTTCATTATCGAGCAATGATATGGCTAGTGATACCAAGCTAACTTTCTCATAATGAAATGTCACAGTTGAATTTTGATTAGAGATTAATTGAGAATTATATTATAGGCCATACTTAATTATGTATTAAGAAGTGTTTAGAAGTGCTTTCATATATTCAAAAGTGTTTCTAGCACTACTTGACGGAATTAGCCCAAGTGTTTTATGAATTATGCAACTACTTCATTATGTTTTGTGGAGAAGCTATTTTTTTTTTAAGAATGGGTTTGAAACTCAACCTAACTGAGAGGATCAGCCTCACGTCAGGTTCCATGTATTACAACTGAGGGGAACATAAAACCTAAATCCCGTGCTACAATAGAACATTTATAATAATCCTCGTAAAGTATATACTGAATAATAGCAGGAGTCTGCTCTAACCAAACATCATTTAATCCAGCAATACTAGGAAGATGTGCAAGCCTATATGCAACACCATTTGTTCACGATAGATATGTCGAATTCTAACTGATTGAAAAGCAATAATTAATATTTACAATCATTTAAAATTCGACTTGCCTCCGAATAATTCACCTCAGAACTCTTGAACGCAGCAATCAGAAGGGTAGAGTCACTCTCAATGTCAATTTCCGTCCAACCTTGATGTATACTAAGAAGAAAATCAGCTCTACACGTCTTAGCTTTCATATTAATAGTCGAGTTTGCATGCAGAAAAGGCCTCGCAATAGTTACAACTTTCATGTCCAAATCATCTCTGACCACCACCCCAATGCTTCAACTCCACAATCCGCTCTAAAAGCACCATCAATATTAATTTTTAGCCATCTTGTGGGAGGACACTCCCATTGAGTCATAACCCTCTTCTTTTTTCTCGTTGCTTTTGGGTGATATTGTTGGAAATCTTCCAACCTTTGTTTACACCACTCTGTCATTTGGAAATTGCCACCCTTCCAGACAAGATTATTTTTCTCACTCCATAATAACCAAAGTGCCATGAAAAAATAGTCACACAAATCAGCCCTTAACGAGTCCATTACGTCAAACACCCATGTTCTCAAATCATGAGCAATATGATCTTTCGGCTTTAGTTTCAAAGGAGAAGAGGCTTTTTTTTTTATCAAATAAATTCATTCATACGGAAGTGTTACAAGTGGTTTGAACGATACAATCAAGGAGCCACTAATGACCCACCTATAACGTCAGACCAACGGGTCTGAACAAGACTTCTTAAAGGAGCTACTAAATCTCCGGTACACCATGAGGCCGGAACAATGGTCACATAGACCAAGGAGACTCAAAATCCGACATAGTGCCAATAACGTTGGTAAGGACACGTCGGCATACCAACCAGGTAGCGGCTCTGAACCTATGAAGGATTTACATGCACTTGAGTCAACTACTTCCTGAGTAGTGAATACACGCGATAAAAAGCGGGTGAAAACGTCATCACTCGATCAGCAGTGTCTTGTAATCAGCCAACAACAGAAACAGTCAACCACAAAGGATCGGACATTATTCAAAACAAAGACACAAAAACTAGAAAAGAAAACAACCTAGAAAAAAACACGGAGATGCAACGGCACTCTAGGGCTAAAAGACAGGCCCAAATTTGAAGATACCCAGACTACCACACTCTGTAGCCCACATCAAACCAAGCCTGCCTGCCAGCCCAGGACCCAAAGTAGCTTCTGTTGCCCATTGACGGCCGTGACCACTGTTCCCTCGCACTTCTGCCGTCTAACCATTGGTTGCAGATTGAGACACCTCACTTGTCTTCACAATCACCGCTATTGTGGTCAGATCCACTAGAATCGCGGCCTCACCACTCCACCCATTAGCACAACCCTTAGGACACCCCACCGGAACCCGGTTAGAGATCAATCTGACTTCATATCACCAAGAAACTCCGACCCTAATAGTAGAGCACCCAGACCTGCCCGATCCGAACAAATAGACACCGGATCGGGGAGCAAAACCCCCAGCCAAGCACTTTTCCAACACTGAACATCGATCTGGTCCCTCTTTCGCCAGCGAAGATGGATTTGCAACCCTGCCTTACTTTTGCCCTCCTCCTACACCATCACCAATCCACAAAAGCAAACAGACACCAGGATGGAAGCAAAAACGCGTGCACTCCAAAACAACTAAAAATCCCCTCTCGGACCGAGATATAGCGGTAGATTTGCCGGCTATGCTCGGCCGAGAGAGACAAACTCTTGATCTCTGTTTTTGTTTTTTTCTTTGACGCGTGACGGGCGATCTCTTACTACTCACTAACTCACCCACTAGCTCTTGATTATCCTCTAAGAACAAGAGTTTCAGCAGCATTGAATTGCTAAACAATTTTTAAACACATGTTAAGAGCCTTTTTTTTTTGTTTTTTTTTTTTTTTTGTAAAAGTTCAACGAAGCAAGTCAAAGAATTTATGATTGATTAATTAGCAAAGCACTAACAATCAAGCTCATTTACAGGATATATCAATTCTCTACTAAAATTGGTCATCTAGGAATTTTCTAATGTAACATGGATATATGTACATATAGGGAATAACTGCGATTGCGAAATTGAGTTGGTTATTACTTGGACAAAAACCATGCCAGTCTTACTCCGTGCAGAGTCCTATTTGTATGATCGAACAATAGATTCTATTTTCATTACCGCATCGGCAATTAATTTGTTTTGTCATTGAAGAACAAATTATATTGGAGAACCGAGAACGTGAATACGAAACATAAATATACAGAAAATAATTTAGGAATCTATACTACTGAGTTTCACCTCAATGAAATATACAGTATTTGCTTCTTACCGTTATCATATAGATGATGTGACCGGTCAGTATGGCGTGAGAAAATTAATTTCTGCAGAATTAATCGCTCACACAAGCTAAGCTAGTAAAACTCACCCAACTCCCCTCTATATAAGCCACAGTCCATAGCATGATTCCAACTCACTCAAGCTCCCAACTCTAGTGATCACAAAACCCATCCCTACACATATTTCCTTATCTTCTCCATAGTTATGGCATCTGCAGTGGTGAAGCTTGCTTTGGTTGCTCTCATGTGCATTGTGGTGGCTGTCCCCGTCGCCCAGGCCATCACTTGCGGCCAAGTGACCCAAAACGTGGCACCGTGCATCAACTACGTCAAGAAAGGTGGCCCTGTCCCTGCCGCTTGCTGCAACGGAGTCCGCAACCTTAACAGCCAGGCCAAGACCACAGCCGACCGCAAGCAAACTTGTACTTGCCTAAAGAACGCAGCTGGAACCATTCCCGGAGTTAACCCTAACCTCGCCGCTGGTCTTCCCGGCAAGTGTGGTGTCAGCGTTCCCTACAAGATCAGCACGTCCACCAACTGCAACAAGTAAGCATAGTACTGCAGAATATCAATTGTTTTCAGTTTTTCCTGTTTATTTATTTATTTTGTCAACACGATATGATGAAGATCGATGAAGCTGATTTCTTGTTGTTTTATGTTGCAGTGTGAAGTGAAGAGGTTGATGGATACTCAATTTTCGGCCGCAGAGATCATATTATTATTAACGTGAGAATAAAGTTGTGGGTGTTTATGAGATCCACTTGGGATTCCTCATGTGGGAATCCTTAAGTTATCGTTCTGTATGTCATCTGCTAGGTCACAATCTATGTAGCTTGTCTATCTTGAATTAATAATGGTACCTAAATTTCAAATTAATGTTTGCATCTGGTCTCTTTCTTCTCTTATGTTTTCTTCATCATTTACAACCGTCCAGGCCCTCTTCTCTCTCATATTAAGCAGCCTTGGGGGAAAAAAAAAAGTAAAAAAATTGAGCTGTTAGAATCTTGCTTCTTGCCAAGAAAATCCCTCGCCATCTAAGTGATCTATCACGATATGATTAACAGTGGTTAACCATATGATATATAATATACCTAAATATAGGCTTGCGTGTATGATCCATGAAAAGATTAATTATTGAAGAATACATTTAGACCTGCAATACCAAAAGTTATTGGATATATATATATATATATATTCTGATTTCTGCTATAAATTGAACAAGTTTGTGTAAAGAAGTAGTTGGTGCACAGGTGGGTCCGGGACACGTGATTAGAGTATACAGGTAATTGGAATTTGAATGTTATGAGCAAAGCATTTCATTTAAAATTAGGTTACATACAGAATTCAAGGCGGCATAGAAGAATTTTCAAGAATTCAAAGATCATTTTGGAAATGAATGACTACCCCACAATCCAAAGCAAAATTAGCTATAAAAGCGGAAAATAAATTCTATATACTGACAGTGTATTTGTACTGACGTTTATTGTAATATCAAAAGTAATCTCAACTCGGTCATTTATGAAATCTAAGCCATCTATACATACTAAATTTTCCTTATGATCAACGCCTACTTCGAAGAGATTGAATCAAAAAAAGTAAACGAGTCAAAAGGTTAAATTTATTAAAGGGATAAACCAGGGAAGATCTGAAGAAGGCAGAGACCAATCAGACCATCAACGGCGGCAAGACCCATTTCGCCTGTCTATTTCAGGCATTTTCTTTCTTGGTGTTGATCGATGCCGTCGTCGCTTCTTCAAGGCCGTCGTCTTGAACCCACGCCGGCCTCGTCAAAGTATTCATTTGATTATCGAGTAATAAAATCTGATCATTCATTTGATTCATTGTATGGCTCTTTACTCGATGCCTCTGATTCATTGAAATCTGATTATTCATTTGAGGTAGCAACGTGACTGTGAATTAAGATTGAAAACCTAGGTTCTGGAGGAGGTTGAAGAAGATTCAACAAAATCCCAGAATCTGTTTAAACTTGATGAAATAAAAAACTAAAGACAACAATGTTGGGGCAGTGACCAATAAGACACAAAAGAATGAGGTAGGGAGTATAGGTTCGAGTCACCTAGTTACCTTTTGTATTTATAATTATATTATTTTGTTTGTCTTTCACAAGCTGCATTAGACAAAAATAAATTGCATGTTCAAAGAAAAAAGACCAAAAAAATGGAAAATTTTGTTATATTTTACAAATTATTTTTTAAATTATATTTTTTAGTTGACATTGACTTGGTAACAATTTTTTAATTTAATATTGAGAAATTTTATTTGCACATCCTAATTTGTTTAATACACATACCACATTTCTAAATTTCTTTTCTACCCTTTTATCATCAAAAAAAAAAAAAGAGGGAGATGAGAAGGAAAAAAAAACTCCTTCAAATCTTCAACAACTATGAGAATATGTCAACAATTTATTCAAAATATTTGTTCATGATTCTCTTTGTCAATTCAATAATCAATTTAACGAACCATTGAACTCATTCCTCAAACTAGCAAAACTTGAAACTTTATCAAAGCTCTGTTGCCAAGCAAGAGCCTATGGTCTTGTCTTTCTCTTCAAGTCAGAGCTTTCCAAATGACAACAATGTCCTGCTTTGTAGCTTCAATCATTGTCCCAATTATGCGAAGCAATGAAGAAGAATGTGGGAAAACTAGGGAGCATCGCATGTTGGATGCCCTATTATCTTTTTTCCTTTTTCTTTCAAATTATTTGGACTTACATGTTCAGTACTTCTTCATGATCCTCAATAATTAATTTTGAGCCTAGATCTAGATGGTGTTGTGGGGTGTATAAGAAGAAAGAATTGTAAGAGAAGGAATAAAAATTGACAAAGAGAGTTGGGCTGGGCAGAAAGAGGAAGAAAAAGAGGACGAGAGAAGAAGCATAGAGGAAAAATTAGGGAAAAATTGACCAAAAAAATATTAGGGATGTGTGTTAAGGAATGAAGAATGTGTTAATAAAATTACTCTTTAATATTTAAGTATTTCGGTTTTCGAGAAAAAAATATTTAAGTGTTTAGAATAATTAACTCTGAAAAAAGAAAAATATTTATTTGATAAAAAAAATTTAGAATAATTAATTAACATCGAAGATCAAGTTCTTTAAGTTTTTATGTACGGATAACAGAGGTAGGCCTATGAGAAATGATATCAAAAAAGCTCTCATAATATTATTAACGGATTGACCAATTGTGTTTTAGTATTAGTAATATTGAATACATTGTCGTTGACCAAGTGAATTGTTGTTTAAACAAATCTAAACAAATAATATTATGAGAATGAGTATAAAATACATATACCATCGTATCTAACGGTCGGTTTCCTAGTTCATTATGAGTTGATAAGGACTCTCTTTAAAAAATATAATTAAAAAATTACATGAATATTAATGTAACTTCGGTTGACCAAGCAAATCCAAATTGAAACGAAGAAGAAATTGGTTGTATTTGTTACTACATGCATAAAATATTCGAATCGCCCCATCCAACAATTGGTTTCTCCAATTTCATTTATCTCGAAAAGTTGCCCTTTAAGGAATCTAATATATAAACATACGGTTATAATGTTAACCATAGTTGACCAAGTGGATCGAAGTCAAAATAGAGACGAAATTGACTAAATTTTTTACAACAACTACAAAATATTGCAATCTTCTCATCCAATGGTTGGTTTCACCAAATTCATTTTTCACCACGTTGTTATTTTTGAAAGGTCAACGTCATTTTATATGCAATATACAAATTATACACCACTAGTAGGCACATTGGTATTTCTTGTGATCCGCAAACTCGAAATTGAATTTTTTTTTGTTTTCAACCCTTCACAAGTAGAAAAAATTGGCATGGTTTGTGGTCGGTATGTCATTGGTCAGCCAACTGGTTATAAAGATTACTTTGGTTGACCAAGTAAATCGAAGTTGAAATTGGCTAAATTTTTTACAAAAAGCATAAAATACTCTAATCATCTCATCTAACGTTCGATTTCTCAAGTTTCATACCCCTTGAAGGTGTTGCCGTTTGAAGAATCTAATAAATAAATATAAGGTTATAAAGAAAACATACCTCACTAAGTGGATCGAGATCGAAACGTAAATGAATTTTGCTAAATTTCTTACAATAACTATAAAATATTCCAATGGTCATATCCAACGGTCAATTTCTCCAATTTCATAAGTGTTGGTGAAGTTGACTTTTAAGGAATCTAATTAATAAATATAGAGTTACGAAGTTAACTTAAGTTAACCAAGTGGATCGATTTCGAAAGAAGAACAAAATTAGTTGAATTTTACACAACATGCATAACACATTCCAATCCTCCATCTAACGGGTGGTTTTCCTAAATTTAGATGTCTCGATTGCTTTGCCCTTTGAGGAATCTAAATAATAAATAATAGTGTTATAAAAGAAACCTGAGTTGAATAAAATGCATCAAAGTCTAAATTAGAAATGTAGATATGACCCCAGCCATGTAATTATAGTGTGGCAATATGAACCTTGTGAAGTAGCTTGCTCACACACTTTGTATGACTAAGCTCTGTTTATTCATGTAAAAATATTAAACTCAATGGTCATTTAATTCTCTCTTCGAAAACTATATATAAATTGCAACAGGTAAAGATGCCTAACGTACAGTACCATAAAAATTTAAAAAAAAATTAAGATGGAACGGGTACTCATCAATAGTTCAAATCTAAAACTTACGGTTGATTGACAATTATTGATTTAATAATTATTTATGTGATTATTATTATCTTAAAAAAAAAACACACACACACACACAAAAGAAAGCTGTGGCCTATAAGGCTATGAGCAACTCCACCAGCTTCCCCATATCTTGATTTTTCTCTATTTTATGGAAAAATTTGGCTGTTTTACTTCAACAAATTCCCTATAATTATTCCTAAAATAGAGATAGTGATGAAAAAGAAAACGAAATTCCCTATATTTACAGCAATATGTAAAATTTTAGGGAATGATTTAGGGATGAATTATGGAATCTCTAAAATAGAGAATCTATTGGAGTTGGAGAAGAAATTTTTTTGAAGATTTTAATTTTTGCTTTCCTATACTAGAGAAATTATAGGGAAACTGTTGGAGATGCTAACTCTCTAAGAATGGCGTTCTTTTGCCTTAATTTCACTATTTTACCATATTCGATATTGCAGTCAACCCATTATAGTGTTGGAACAAAATTAAAGGAAAAGAAAAATAAAAGAAAAAAATCAACCCATTACAATGATTCGCAATGAACTAGTAAAGATCAACCAAGTACCATAACCAAAACCAAAACACCATTGATATTGTTTTCAATTTTTGGGCTGCTGCCATTCCCCGCCAGCAATGATATACAAAAGCATTTGCTTAATTAATACAAAAATAAATATAAGAGACAAAGTAAAGCTTTTGCTTAGTTTTTGGTTCTCATCTGTACAAATTACCCAGCAATGCCCTCGTTTCAAAACTAACAAGAAACAGGAATTATACGGCATCACTTCACTTGAAGCTTTCGAAGGGTTAGCGACCTTGGGCTTCAAGCCCGGATTGAAGGTGGGGTGGCCGGCTTTCTTGGAGGCCTCGAATATCAATGATTTTTCCAATCCGCTACAGGGCCATGTGGTGGCCGGGGAGGAGATGGGATGGAACTTGAGGGAAAGGGACGATAGCCTTCGTTGGAGAGCTGGAGCCTGGTTCTGGCCAGAGCCCTGGGAGACGGGTAGGGCGCCTTGGTTTATGGGAATTGTGGGGATTCGGTTCCGAAGGTTCTCAACAATGGAGCTCGATCTCATGATCAAGATGGAGGAGAAGAGAGCCTTTATTCATTCTGAAATGGGGTTTGGCCGTGTTTATGTGTGATTGTGTGAGAGGGATGCGAGACGATCTTATTCGTATTTAGAGGGGTGTGAGAGCTCATGGTAAAATTTATTTTTTTACTAGGTTTTGCTTTCTTTGTCTTATGACCTAAATCTTGACTAACCCCTTTAGGAGTACCGGAACCCAACATTTTAACAGCCACATGACTATCACATAGTCAGTGTAGTTGCACGTAGGTGCATGGAATACACTCCCATTCTTTGTAACTTTGTTATGGATTTCCTCCTAAAAAAAAAAAAAAAAACTTTGTTATGGATTGTTTTGAGACTAAAAATTATCTAAAAATTCACAAAATTGTATTGGTTTATGAAATCTAGCTAATAGTTTATACAACTTGCTTGCTTTACAATATGTTTTTTTGATGAGGAATGCATTTGGTCTGATGAGTTGCTTGACTTGATGATGGATGATGATCTTTTAGACTCTAATGGATGTATTTATACTCGATGGGGTTTCAACACTTTGTCCTCTAATGTTGGACGATAAGTAATGGGAACCAACAATCAAACAATACAGGCAGGATGGCCTAACGTTCCAACTTGATTAGATTGTAGCACATTTCACAATAGCTTTTCAATGATATATGTTTTTTGAAATGTTTCAATGATATTTCTTATATTATCGATAAATAGTTAAAAGTCAAATATAAACTACTCTTAGAGCATTTTTAGCAGACTCCTTATTTTGACTTCTTAGTTATTCTGGAGAGCATGTTTAGTTTTTTTTTAATTTTTTTTTATGTATTTTAACAATTGCACCAGACTCTAAAGTGACTCTCTATTATAACTTTTTACTATCTCGCTCCTAAATATAGAGAGCGAGATGAGGCTCTATATAATTTATAACATTTCTTTTAAGTTATTTTATGTAATTTATAAATTAATTTAAACTATTTAATCTTTATTTAAAAAATAATATAAATTAAAAACTAATTAAAATAGAGAGTATTGATGCAGACGTATTCATAAAGTGACTAGCTAAAATGACTTTTTAGCTATTTTGGTTAAAATTTGACTAAAAAAATAGCTGCATTACTAAAGATGCTCTTAGAGAATCGTCAAAATTTTGCTCCAACCAAACTTAAAATTTGAGCTCACTTTTTTTTATTATTTCTTTTATCAAAGAGAACTTTCATTAATAAACTTGGTCAATCTTGATATAATTTCCAAACTTATTGACCATTTTATCCAACCCCTTTCTTAATACTTCTTTCCTTTTATTTATCATTTGTTTTTACGTTTTTCATCGTACTTCTTGGATTTTCAGCTGGACATGGGTTTTCACCTTCATCTCCCCGGAACTTTTATCTTTCAGCATTAATATATGCACATTTTGTTTTAATTACATACTTTGTTGCGTCCGTGTCTGGAGTTTCACTATTTTTTTTTTTGGATCAAATCATCATCCATACTTCATTCCAGCAGAAGGAAAATTACAAGCAGGGATGCAAAGTAGCACAACAGCCAAATGACCTGCTTCTAACTCAATTTCGATCATCTGATCTGAACATTCCTTCCAAATTCTAAAAACAAAAAATGGAGCTAACTCTCCAGAACACCAGTAAGGCTACAAATGACCTAAATCCAGCAAACGGGCCACAGAATGGTTCGAGCCAATGCCGGCATACCAACTGAGTCATGGCTCAGACCCAAGAAGGAAGAATGCGCACCAGTCATCTCCGCCTCGTCGGCTAGTGAATACACGTGATAGAATATGTTTAGGGGATCAACATCACAATAGGCGTTGGTGTTTGAAAGCATTGAAACACAACGAGACCAAAAAAAAGAGTCAACCACAACCAACAACAGAAACCTAAAAAACAAACAATGGAAAAAAACTGAAGAAAAACAAGGTGCCCCCGCCAGGCTTAGACCAAAGCCAAATTTGAGCTAAACCAAATCCAAAAACCAAGCCATGCCCAGATCTTAAAACAGCTCACACCCAACCCAAACTTTGGCCCAGACCTGCAACAACCTCTGCTACAATCCAGCTCTCCCATCCCGTTCCTTCAAACTTTTCGGGTGATCCAATCGGTCCCCGATTAAGAGATGACCACCGTCGATGGACCACAACATATCCGTGACCTCTCCGCATCCGCATGAAGCAATACACCAACCCTTGGGACAAAACGCCAGCCCAGATCGAGATCCAAACCATATAGGGTCTTCGATCTGCTCGACGGCTGCCCAAACTACCCGATCCAACAACAGATTGGGATTAAAACATTTCTTTTTTCTTTTGGTCAAAACATATCTTTGTAGTTTTGTTATCATCATCTATTAAACAAAAAATCTGCGTTCACACAAACTTTCACGGTCTACTTTTGATTGAAATATTATATTATTTCTTTCCATAACAATTTCTTTATCTTAGCTGCATGAGAGTCGGCAGTTTCATAATCATCTAATCTGAGAATTTTTACACTGTAAATTAGCTATGCTTTGGTTTCGAAAAAAAAAAAAAAAAGCCAGCTGGTTGAATATATATATATATATATATATATATATATAGTTGATACTTGTTATGCGCTGAGTAGAAACACCACAAGTACTCGCTATTAGACTAGGTGGGCATCACATTACTAACTTTGGTAGCCCACATTTAGTCTCATGGAAAAGGGAAGGGTGACAAGTCCTAACTTACACTATAAATACATGTTTATCCTCTCATTTATGCTAAGTCACCATTCTCTCCACACCTACCTTATCAACATTCTCACATGTATTTGACTTAAGCATTGAAGAGTCGTAGGCCAGCAACCCCAGTCTACCCTCTGACCTTTATTTGTGGTTGACAGGTGATAGAGCTCGGAGATGGTGCGCCCTTCAGGTGATTCCCGGTACCCCACCAGGTATCGTATAGAAACACACACACGATTCCCACTTAGGTATCGTACAGAAACACACATACGCGCACACGCGCGCACACACACACACATATTCCTCTACTCCTGGATTTTGTGACCAAGATTTACTTCCCAAAAGTCATGCTGAAAGTAAATTAAATTGAAAATGGTAGCTAATTTTGAATGACTCTGATAATAATTTTGAGCCGAGCCTCTAAGGCATACCATGACTTTATTTGATATACAATTAATGACCATATGATAACCTCCTTAGAAACTATGTCAATGATAGATGGTTGCATATTTTTTCTTTTCCGTTCTACATATTTTTTTATGGGGAGTTTCTATTCATACCTCCAAAATTTGTATTTGGACCTCCCCATTTAATAAGCCTCCAATTTACTTTGAAAAATAAGCAATATGCTATCTACCAAAACAAACAACAATCTTCATTGTTTATAGCATCTTTCAACTTCCAGACAAGATGAAATAATCTAAAATAGATAAAGAATGTAAGAGGTTTGCTTGGGAAAAGAAAGGTTAAAGAATAGACATCTGAACATTTACAACAAGAATTGAAGGGACATCTCCATCTACATTTACAATTAAACTGAATAATAATTAAAAAAAAAGATATCAAAATATCAATTTTGGAGGTATGAATAAAATCTTAATTTTTTATGATGAATATCGATATACTTTGTGGTTTCTTTTAGTTGTCTAAAACAAATAGATTTCGGTCCAAATTCTTTAATTTATCAATTAGTTCAGAAATTAATTGGACGGTTGCATGTCTAATGCCCATGCGTATATTTTTTAAGAACATGTTGAAATATATCGATCGAGGTTTTCTGTTGATAGGATGTAATTTCAAAGTGAACGGACGTGGCCAACTGTCATCTTAAGTTCTTAAAAACCAAAAATATATTGAACGTACCCAAGCATTAAAGTGAGCACAACTACCAACAGACTCCTTCCCAACTCCTCCTACACGTACACACTTTGAGTAATGACATATATAGTTTGATAGAGAGATATAGTTTGATAGTTGAAACCATGTTCCCCGTTGGAGAGTATTTTACTTTTCTTTAAAAAAAAATATATAACAAGTGAAAGTGCACACATAATTTGAAAACTATTTTTACAGGTTTCTCAAAAAAATACTGCTGAAAAGTAGTTCCTACGTGGACTTGTTTATGCATGTAATTCTCACACCCAAATTAAACTTGTAGTCCAGAAGTTTCTAATGGTTTGAAAACATGTGGCACATATAATTTTATATGTTTTATCAACAAAACATCATCAGAATTGATGTAACAACTAATAAGTAATGACCGATGTGATCGACCCAAGGAAGGAAACTTAGAGAAACACACCCCACTCCCCCTATATAATCCCCATCCGCGTTGCCCCTTCACTACTCAGTCAAGCTCTCCCAAAACAAGTGATTACATACCCATTCCAAGCTCATCATCCTCAGAGTGCATTATGGCTAGCTCTAAAGCTATAAAGCTTACTTTGGTCGGTCTCTGGTGCGTGGTGGTTGCTTTGCCCATAGCCCAAGCCATCACATGCGGCCAAGTGGCGAGCAACATTGCACCTTGTGCAACCTACGTGAAGAGTGGTGGTGCTGTTCCTGCCGCTTGCTGCAGCGGAATTAGAAACCTTAACGCCATGGCCAAGACCACCCCTGACCGCCAGGCCGCCTGCAATTGCCTCAAACAGGTTACCAGTGGCATCAAAGGACTCAACCCTAACCTTGCAGCTGGGCTTCCCGGCAAGTGTGGAGTTAGCGTTCCCTACAAGATCAGCACCTCCACCAACTGCGCCACGTAAGTATTAAGAGTATAGGACTTTGACCTATTGTAATTGATAATAATTGAGCCAGTATAAATAGGGAGAGTTATCGTTTACTGTTAGGTTGGTTACCAATTGTAAAAATACCTAGAGAAAAACCAATAACAGTACATCGTCTTCTTCCTCTGTTCTTCTTCTTCTTTCTCTGTTCATTTGCTTAGGGCTTATCTTTTTCACCATGATCAGAATTTTTAACAGTAAGTAGATATACTACTCAATCGTTGGCAATTACTTTTAGAGTTTTAGTTTGTCTGTTGTACGTGTTTTTCTCAAACGGAAACTGAAGTTATTTTTGTTTTCTTTTGTTGATGTTGCAGCGTGAAGTGATGAGCAAATTGATGGAAAGTGAACTTCCCAAGTGATAATATCGAGCGTTAAATAAAGTGTGGGCGACATCCACAGTGATGTAATTACCAAAAGTTACTTTATATGTCATCTACTAGGTTATGAAATTATGACCGATGTAATACTCGTGTATTTTAAATATAGAAAATTATTCATAAATATTATTTAGAAATTTTAATTAGTCATAAACTCATCTGATTTTTCTTGTAGACGTAAGGCCGCTTGTTTCTTCTCATTATTTCCTCCATGACGATTTTACCATGGAAGAAAACTAACTCTATCAATCAGTCTCTCACCAAAAAGAACAAAATCTCTCTCTCTCTCTCTCTCTCTCTCTCTCTCTCTCTCTCTCTCTCTCCAGCTAGAAAACCCTTCCTCACCATCTCGCTCGGCTCCAGCAGGTCCCTTCCTCACCATCTCACTCGGCTCCGGCAGCACCCTTCCTCAACGCCGTCGTCGATTATGTTCTCGCTGATTCCATCTCCATTGCCTGTCTCAGTCGAAGCTGACCTGAACAGAGACGAGCCGGAGTAGATTCTCACCATCCGTGCACGAAGACAACATCGTCGGCAAATGGCTCACCGAGGTCCTTAAGTCCACCGGCTATCTCACGCTCTCGCCGCGCAAGTCGAGAAGGCTAAAGGTGAAGCTATCTGATCTTATCAGCCTCTTCGAGGACCGTCGCGTCGTTCAACTCCGGCAACCTTATGCTCCTCATCGAGATACGAGGTCGTCGGTGTCCTCTAATTCAGCCTGAGCGGATTCCATATCGCGTTCTTCATTGTCATGCCCGAGTGCAATTGGCCCTAATTTGTCATCGTCATCGGGCTTCAAGGTTTACCTTCGGTTTCCAGATCGCATCTCTGAGCTAATTCAGCCTAGGATTATTTGATTTTTGAACATTCAGAATTTAATCTCTGGCATGGAAATTGAAGGGTTGGAGATTTGGAATTGGTCGTTCTATGTTTTCGTTGTGCTAAGTTTTTGATTTTCTTATAGATTTGAGGTTTGAATCATGAATTATTACTGTTTTTGAAGAAGGTAGAAACTCCTCTATTGTTATTTGTCAGTCAATTTGATAGCTTTGGTTTGATTTGGGTAATCCTATGGATTTTACCGTTGTTTTGATTTCTGAATAGCTTTTGTATTGTTTTGATTTATGGAAATAAAAATGAATCTTTTAGGCATCATTGTTCAGTTTTGATGTTATGGTATTTGTGTGTGATGGTATTCTATTCCGGGCTATTGCTTTGGCGCGCGTTACCCTCCTGCTCACATTTTGGCCTCAGCTAGAGCGGCCAGACTGCTAGCTAAGCAAAAAGTTGTTGCCACTAACGGTAACAGCAACAAGAAGAAGGATAAGATCAAAGACCCCCTTGACATTGAAAAGCTCGCTGACAATCTCCAAGATTTCAAAATGGGATTACATTTCCTTGCCATTGATTTCAAATACTTGGCAGCTGATATCCTGCTAGTTTTTCGCTTACAAATGGTGCCCTCGTTAAATTTCTTCAGGTTTTGGTGGTCAGAAATGATCTGAAGATGGGCAAAGGGAAAATTGCTGCTCAATGCAGGTACATTTAGATACTTTGCCTATCTAAAATGCTTTATTATTTCATGAATCAATAAGAAGCTTTCTTTCTTGATTAATTAATTACCATGCAGTCAGTTCAATTGATGTTGCATTTGTTTTGGTATCAATTGTATTCTGTTATGATTTATTTTCGAATTCGGGCTTTCATTGTTTAGATTCATGTGTTTTCATTCATGCTTGTCTACTAATATTTGTCATATCTATGTTCTTCCATAAATTCTTTCATTTTTTGTTGCAGTCTGTAGTGGATTTTCAACACAGTGATAATAGCTTTCTATCCCTATGTTAGTATCTTTTCAATTTGATGTAAGTAACTTTTCTATTTTCATTTTGATTCATTTCAAGTGGTCTTTTGTCAAAAGCTTATCAAATTGGAAAATCCTGATTCTAAATGAAATTCAATTTTCTTCTTGTTGTGATTTCATATCTCTATCATTTCTTGTTTGGAATTTGTGTTACACTATCAACATGTATAATTAGCTGGTTTTGTGTAATTAGTATCTTTGTTAGTAGCTTTTTATTACTGGTCCAGTAATTTTGTACATGTGTTATAGTAGTTTTCTGTACCTATGTCAGTAGCTTTTCATTACTGGCCCAGTAGCTTTATACATGTATTATAGTAGTTTTCTGTACCTATGTCAGTAGCTTTTTATTACTGGTGTAGTAGCTTTGTACATGTGTTAAAATAGCTTTTTGTATCTATGTCAGTAACTTTTTAGATTGCTTATATTTTTTTTATTATCTAGTTGATAAAGAGTGCCACATTTGCAGCGCGGTACATTGCTGCTTTTAGTGTTCATTTCAATTACTAATATTTTGTTGTATCTTCGTTCTTGCAGAATTCTTCCCTTTTGCATTCGTAATAGTAGATTTATGTGAATTTGGATATTAAAGCTTCCATTGACCAAGAGATCATTCAGCCAACCAAGAAATAATGAAATGAGTCCTGTGTTGAATGTGGCAAAATTAGGCCTATGAGTTTAGAACGTCACCATTGAAAAATGATAGTAGTATTACAACATTGACAGTAGCTTTATTCAACTATTGTAATAAATATTATGGTAGTGGCTTTTTACAATATGGTAGCAGTTTTTTACATGGTTATATTATTGTTAAACTCTGCATACCTTTCGTACCATTGAATATGTTTTCTTTTTCCGATTGCAACAGCAATTTTATTTTGGTTGTATCATTTACATTTTTATAGGTTTGTTAGTCTCTGAGAATAGTTTTCTCAGTCTCTGGGAGTAGTTTTGTTCTGCTTGGTAGTAGTTTTTGTGTTATACTTGGTTATTCTTTTTGGCATTGATGAGAGTAACTTTTGGTGAGGATGAGGGAAGTCTTTGTTACTGATGAGCGTAGCTTTTGGTATTTGTGGCAGTAGCTTTTGTTGGTGGGAATAATAATTTTGGTTTTGGGAAGCGTAGCTTTTGTTGATATTATTGATAGTGACAATAGCTTTTGTGACCTAGCCGGAGGTTGCCGGAAATCTCACATGAGTAGTTTTTGTTGTTAGTGACAGTACCTTTTTGTGATAATGACAGTAGGTTTTATGGTCACCGGAGACCTCGCCGGAGTTGGCCAGTGTCGACCGAAGACCAACCGGACCGAAGTTGACCGAAGTTTGCCGGAGGTCAGTTAGAGACTCCTCGGAGAGAGTGATTTGTTGACTTTTTACTCTAGAGGAACTTACGGTAAATATGTTAGTTTTTATATCTAAAATTTAATACCATATTTAATCTAGTGGTCTTAAGAGTGAAAAATATAGTTTGTGGCCATATGGCTAAAAAAAATTCTAAAATGCACTTATATATAATTAACCCTTAATAATACTTTTGAAATTAAGATTATGGTCTTTCCCTTATTAATCAAATTATAAAATGCTATCCTATAAATAATTTATTCTAAGCATTAAGCACATGTAGAAGTTTGATCGGAACAGTAATCCAATACTAGTGTAGAACGCCAACCTAGCATACAACTTTCATTATTAGATTGGTCTATTGTCCTAAAGACTTTACTACCTATGAAACAAGCATTATTAACCATTTAAGAGATTAAAATACTTATTTCTAGCCCCACTTACATGCTCATAATATTCTATGTGTACATCATAAAACATTAACATGCAAGAGTTGTCCATCAAGTGAAATCAAATAATCAATTTTCATAACAAAGCAATTTCGAAACCAAGAATTAAAACAATGTCAAATACATGTCTAGGGGCTTCAAACTTCGCCCCTAACTAAGAAATTTAGCCTAAAATTGTAGCAAAATCACAAGCATAAGACATCGTTCAGAGTATTTAAAATTACAAAGAGTAAAGGAACCGAAAAGATGATGACGTGTGGGTGATGAACTCGGCAGCTTTAACTCCTTGAAAACCTTGTGAATACACAGCAACAATGCTAGAGCCTTGGACGAATTTGTAGAGAGAAGAATTTGTGCTGAAGTTGTGAGCCTATCTTTATATAGGGAACGCATGCATAACCTAGTTTTCCTACTCCAATATGGCATGAATTTTCCTTTCCTTGAAAGAAAAGACTTGCATGGAATGACTTAAATTGGCTGCTCGAGATTCACGGCAAGAATCCTTGATGCACTTGGAAATATCTTTCCTTAATGCTTTAGGATTTGACTTTTCCTTCTCTTCAAGCTACATTCATGGACTTGGATAGAATTTTTGCCGCCACTTTACTGGATGGTTCTCGATTGTTCATTGTTCTATGACTTCATGTCTTCTAGAATGACCAAGCCTTTTTGTGAAAAACCTTCAATAAAGTCACAGAAAAAGTCTTTCAAAATGCAATCTGAAAAGCTGGTGAATTCTAGCTTCTCGGAAAGCCTACTTTGCGCATGATTTCCTGCTGCATTTTTGATGTTTCTGACCATCTCTTGGGCTTCTATGTAATACAACATTTTTTCTTCAAGTGTTGCCAACCCATACTGCAAGAGTCCCCTCGAAAAGTTACCAAAAAAGCCCTCCAAAACTAAATCCAAGAAGCTGATTTTGAACTTCCAGTTTTCAGCTTTGCAGCAACTGTTTTGCATAATAAATTTCATGATCTTCTTTTGTGATTTCTGACCAAATGAGTGATCAAACTTCATTCTTGACATTTATACTTTATGTTTAATGCCTTCATTGCTCCATTAAAGCTCATTTTTCTCTCGATTTACTTCACAAAGTACCTAAGAAAATAACAAAGTTACAATAGACTTTTTAAGGAAATAGCTAAGTAAAATATAAAGGATTAAACAATATAATCGTTGCATTTTTTACTTCTATCAATAATAAAGCATTGAACTTTCATTTTCATAATAAAGCATGATTGCACAAAGTAAAAGCACACCACAGAACAATACAATCAAACTAGGCCGTAGCCACTTATCATGACAACATGGCCACTTATGGAAAGAAATAAATCTAAAACTTCTCACTAGTGATTTTGATCAACTTGTAGCTTCATGGTCCATAGGTGATTGACTAGATCGTCTTGGAGGTTTTTATACATCACTGGACATCTAACCTCCTTATAACAATGCAAGAATTGATTAAGTCGTTGCAGATTACGATAAACATGGGTGTGAATTTCCAGTCTACCATATACCTCTGCTTCCTTGGTCTGGTTGAGATATCATTGAGATCAAATGACTCTGCTGCATCTTCATCATGTTCATCTTCGACAATCATACTGTGCAAGATAATGCTTGTCATGATGATGTATTGAAGGTTCTCCTTACTCCATTCACAAGTTGTCCCTCTTATGATTTTTCAACGAGCTTGGAGAATACCAAATGCTCTCTCCACATCTTTCTTGTACGGTTCCTGCATCCTTGTGAAATATTGTGTCTCCAGCGTCCTCGAGTTTCTAATTGCTAGTACAAATGCTGCCCATTTAGGGAATATATCATCAACCAAGTAATAACATTGGCCATAATTCCTATCATATACGTGGTAGCTCACTTAAGGAACTTAACCAAGGCATACGTCATTGAATAATGGTGAACATCTAACGATGTAAATATAATCTAGGGAACTTGAAAGTCCAAATAAGGCGTGCTAGACCCAAGTATCATAGGAGGCCATCACCTCCAAGATGATTTGTCTGTTTTCCCTTGTATAGTATAATGTCGTGCCCATCTGGTGGGACAACTTTTCCACTTCCAATGCAAACAATCAAGGCACCTGACCATCCATGAAAACCCCCTTTCTGCATCTTTGTTGAGCAAGCTTCCTAAATCTGTCGGTGTTGGTCAACAGAGGTAGTCATGGTACACATTCCAGATTGCTCTCGTAAAGAGCTCTAAAATCTCGATGGCAGTGGATTCCTCTATGTCCAGGAGCTCATCGCAGAAGTCAACTATAATGCCATACCGAGCATCCTTATAGCCCATGTCAGCTTTTGTTCAGTAAAAAAACTGACTCTCCCAGTAGCATCTCTTGTCAGGATAAAATATGGGTCGTAGTTGGTCATGTCACGCATCATCCTATTGAAGACCCAAGGTTACATTCTATATCAGTTACGAAATATGTTTGGTTCATACCTATACGGACCTGTGAAGTATTGAGTTTTAAGTCGTTGATCCATAAACTCTCGAGTTCTGGCGATATACTTAGGATCTTCTGAAGAACCACCTCATTGTGATTACTCATCTTGCAGAATTTGGATTTGTAAGGCAGCGGCAAACATCATCATGGATCTTTGATGGTTTCTCGTGATGGTCTCTTCTTGATTTTTCATCAACTATTTCGTCAAACGATTCATTGCAGAAACGGTTCAACAAAATCAAAAGAAAATGAATTTGAGGATTTTTAGGATTTAGATATGAGAAGTGTTTGTGAATTTGTGAGAGATGTGGGTGATAATGACTTCATGTTTATGGACAGTTTGAAATGATATCATCAGATAAGATATAACATGTGGTGGATAAAATATAAGCCGTACTTTGGACAGCCACCTACAGTTTGACAAGTGGCGACAAATCATATTCAAATTCGAGATAAGAAACTATATCTAAACACGTGGCCAAAATATCATGTCAATAATTTCATTGTTTGTCATATATGCTAATACAACACCAAAAAAATAAATAAATAATAATATGAAATAATTTTTATTAAGTGATAAGAATAATTTTTAAATATTATGATAAAAATATAAATGTGAAATTTTAACTTATTTAGTTAAATTAAAAAAAATTAATATAATATTTATAAACATTATACTCATATTATATTTTGATCAAGAATTGTGAAAAGAGCATATCATGGTTGGAGATGAGAATTGAGTGTTATATGAATAGTGTAGGAAATGTGCTAAAATGAGGATAACACCCCAAATAAGATTTTATGGTTGGAGTTGCCCTAAATAATGCCACGGCTTTATTTGATATACAATTAATGACCAGATGAAAATCCCCTTAAAAACTATGTCAACTAGATGGTTGAATTTTTTTCTATTGCATTCTACATATTTTTTTTTAGGCTTAATGGCTGGAATACCCTCTGACATTTCCTTCTATTGTCAATTTACACACTAGCTTATTAATTTTACTCATTAACACACCAACTTTTCCAAAGTTTGCCAATTTACACATTTCTGTTAACTACCGTCAAGTTCCACCGTTAAGTGCCATCATGTGCGAAACATGTGAGGGTATTTTGGTTATTTTAATTTTAATTTTAATTTTTTAAATCTTCTCTTTATTTTCTGTTTTCTTTTTGGGATCTAAATCCCACTATCCTTTCTGATAAAAGAAAAATTTTCACTATTCATGAATCTTTATTTTATTATGGGAAAAAAATGATTTTTACATGAGTGATTCAATTTGATAAGCTCAAATTTTCATTATATGTCAAATCATAATTGAAAAAGCATACCAAAAAGATTCATGGTACGTACATACGTTAAGCTCATCACACACACACACACACACATATATATATATATATATATATTACATCCAACTTTTTGAATCATTATTAACTTCCATTTCATTCATTCAAAAATATCCAATACAACTAAAAAAAAAAAATTCAATGCATCTGATAAATCAAGTTGAGTTAGTCTAAACAAAAAAAATAAAGCATTGGTCATTAACGCCATAACAATTGGACCACCAACATAGTAAACAAAAGGGTTAAATATTGTTCAGTCCTTGAGCTTTTCATCATAAAACACTTCAGTCACTGACCTTCTAATTTCACACGTTTAGTCCATATACTTCAAAATTTTAGACCAATAGGTCCTTGCAGTCTAAAAGTCATGGTGAAATGTCTATTATGCCCTCAGTTCTTTTTTTTATAATAAATTTATTCATTTCTCTTTTTTTTTAATTCTTTTTCCTTTATTTTATTAATTCTTTTTTTTTTTCAAACAGAAAGAAAGAAAGAAAAAACACAGAAAAAAAAAATTAAAAAAAATAAAGAAAGAAAGGGAAAAACAATCCTTTTCCAAAAAAAAAATTAACTAATTAAAAAAAAGAACTGAGGGCATAATAGATATTTCACAGCGACTTTTAGAAGGCAAGAACTATTGGTCTGAAATTTTGAAGTAGAGGGACTAAACGTGTGAAATTAGAAGGTCAGGGACTAAACTGTTTTCCGAGCAAAAGTACAAGAAGTAAACAGTGTTTAACCCTAAACAAAATCAAGCTAAATGTCTCAAACTATGGTTTTCAATTCATGGTACTACTAGTAGCAGCAGAAATTTGCACTCTAGTTGAATCATTTGTAACTCCAGATTGTTCTCTTCGGCCAGTTGAAGTCCTAGATTGCCCTCTTCCTATAGTCGAAGGTAGAGATTGCCCTCTTCCTCTAGTTGAGCCTACAGATGACACTTTTCCTGTAGTTGAGGCTGCAGATAACCCTCTTCCCTGAAAACATATTATCAAAAATTCCAAAAGAAAATTATCAATTATTTCTTTTGATAATGAAAATTATCAATTTAACACTACCAAAAATTAGTTACTTACTCTTCCTCTAGCCGAACTTCGAGACTAACCTCTTCCTCTATTTGAAGTTGCAAATGAATCTCTTCCTCTAATTGATTGTCCTCTGGTTTCCCCCTGGAATACAAAGAGATTTCAAAAGCATATCTCGAAAAAAAAAAAATCAAAGAAATTCCAATAGAAAAGACAGTTTAGAAATGCAAGGGACACTTACTCTTTCTAGAGTTCTAATTGTAATACCCGCAATTTTCATTTTAAATTCGAGAAATTGTATTGAGTGATTATTATACGATTTAACGATTATTGTTCGATAATAATTCACTTTTACATTAATCGAAGTTTCGAAACGTTTATTTTTAACGAAAAGCTCGAAATACTCAGTTTGAGAAATCGACTTTTTCTACGTACGAAATTTGGACAAACTTCCTTCATGAAAGTTGTGCTCGTCGATACGAGTCCGTACACGTGCGGAACACAAAGATCGGATTTTTTCTGAATTAGTTATCGAATTTCGAAGTTTTCCGAAACATGTATATATAGAAAAATTTTGGGAAACCCTAAATTTTTCTACCAGTTCCTCTCTTCCTCTTCTTCTTCCTGTTTCTGGAAAAAAACAAAAAAACTGGGTTCTCTCTCTCAGCTCTCTCACCCGTCTCTCTCGACCGAAAAGGAGAGAAAACTTCTCCTTAATTGTTCTCCCTCCACAGACCACCTCTCGACCTCAAACCAAGTCCCAGATGTTCGTCTCGAGCTGCTCTAGCTCCCGGAGGCAGTTTCACAAGGCGGCGCAGCCTGTGGCGGCGGCGGCATGGCCCGAACCGAAAACCACCATTTTCGGTTCGATCTCGATATCTCGAGCTACACTCCACCATTTCACTTGATTCTTGGCTCATTGAGCTCGCCTCAACTTCCTCTACAAGCACCAAGAAGGACCGGAACTGGGTCGAACGTTTTCACGTTCGTCGGAGCTCGACCCGAACGGATCGAAATACCGAAACTTTCGATTAAGATATCTCGAGCTATACACGATCGTTTCTTGTGATTCTTGGCTTTTTGAGTTCGCAAGGAAGTTCTGAACAAGTTTCCAGAAGGGATCGGGGCCTGAGGTTGCAGTTTTCACGTCGGTTTTCAAGCTCGCCGGTTTCTGCATTTTTTCCGGCCGCCGACTGTAAATCGGTAATTTCGATCCATTCCCGTCATTTTTAGTTCTTGTGCTAGTTATGAAAGTTGCTCAGAATGATGAAACGAAGAGGACAAGCTCAGCCCCGACACCATTGGCGGTGGTCGATGACGGCTCTGTCCCTAACTCCGGCGGCCTTTTCCGGCCACCTCCGGAGGTCTAAAATTTGGTTTCTGTCCATTTTATGATTCTATGTTTGGATATAATCATTTCGGCGTATTATACGCATTTTTCGGATTTCGTATAAATTAGTTATGAATTTTGTGATTTCGATCGATTTCGATCGTTAGATTTTTGATCTGTGAAATTATGACCGTCGGATGAACTTGTATATTTGTTATGATGATCATATGACTGTCCCAGAGGCTTTGTGTGGTCATCGGCGAAGATCCGACCGTTGGATCTTCGTATATGTGAAAAACGGTAATTAGGGGAGCGATTCGTGAGAAACCGCTCGTCGGATTTTAATGTAAATTAGAATCTGGTCGTTAATTAGTAGTTAAATTATGTGTTGAAATTGTTGGCTAAATTCGAATCACATTTGATTAGGTGATTGACGGATTTTATTTGAGTGGGCTATTCGGCGTTAATTATAAATTATAATTATATTGAAGACGCAGCGGGAGTTTCGAGGTGAGTAAAACTCACGTGGTTCATATTACGAACCGAGCATTTTAATTTATTTATTTTTGGTAATTGTGTGAAAAATATTTACGGATTTAATATTTGTTTTAAAATTTCATGGACTTGAATCACCACGGTCCATAGGTAAGTAAAATGAATTTTAACTATACAAATGAATTTCATAATTTTCTTGTGTGAACTATAGATAGTATTAGTGGTCATTCCTGAGTGGATGATTACGTATATATATATTTACGTGAAAAATATATATTGATGAGTGGATTGTTGAATGATGATATGATTGAGTTGAATTGATTAGTTGATTATATTACAATTGTGTAATTCCATAATAATATGATGTATCTTGGTTGGGTTGATTTCAGTATGTGATATTATATGTTGTGTTCATTTATGGGTTTAGGGTCGACGTAATGACCGGTGTGGGTAATCGAACCCTCTAATCCTAGTGTGGATGATGGGATACGATTGGTTGAGTATGTGGAATTATTGGACGTTCTAAATATGTATATAGGTATACATATTGATGAAATACAATAATTGATAAATATGTCGGATGCCATAACCTACGCCAGGTGACGGGCTACAATTCAGTTAGAGCTTTAGTCTGTCAAGTACCGTATTTTTATAAATACGATGATGAGAGTTGTGGAGAAAGTTGTGAGTTGGGTTGTCTTGATATATTGAATTGGTGTTGATTGAGATTGTTATTATTTGCATATGTGGAAATTATTGAGTGTTGCTGTGTGTGGGAATAAATGAGATTAAATTAAGTAACAGTTCCTTCTTTTACTCATACAAGCTTTCATAAGCTTACCGGGTTTTGTGTTGTTGCAATCCCGGTACACTATTCAATGGTGTAGCGGATATTCCTGCAGGTCAGGATAACCAGGGAGGTGACCGAGCTGCTTAGGTGTTACAGCAGTTTTGTTATTTATTTAGTTGTGAGGTGTGTGTATGCTCATTTAGAGCTTTACATTACATTTTGGATTTGAGTTGTAATAATTAACCGAGACTAAATTCGGTTTGATTTTATTTCGTGTGGTGGGTATGTTAAGAAAAGAAATTTTCAGGATGATTATTTTGAGTTGTAGTCTTTTCATGTTTCGGATTTTGAAATGTTATTCTAAAATTCGGGGCGTGACACTAATACTTGTAAATTGTCCACTTAATCTTGTAGAGGGTCCTTCACTTGTTGCCTATAATATATATTGTTTTCAATTGCATTTGTTCACAAAATGAATAGGAGACAAAAGTTAACAAATGCAAAAGTTGCTTACTGTTCCTCTAGCATATTGTCCTAAACTTCTAGCTCTTCCTCTGACTCTTCCTCTTGCTCTTCCCCTTACCACATTCGTAGTTGGGCTCCTTGGAACATGCGAGGGAGGTTCTTGTGCTTCATTTGTCTTCAAAATTACAATTACTACATGTCAATATCTATCAAAATCATTGACTACTACAATTAAATATTTAAAATAGCAAGACAAAATATTATAAAACCTGGTTGCATGTCTTTCGATTATGGCCCTCATTTCCACAGCGACTGCAAGTATAAGCTGCATGGTATCTCTTCAACTTTGTTGCTCCTTTTGGAATCTCATCAGGTTCCAGAATTCTTCTTTTCTTGGGTCTTCCAGGTTGCCTGTGGTAAATGGGAGGTAAAATGGCTCTATGACCACTCTTAGGCCACATGTCTTGACTAGCCATAGGAAAAATAAATGCAGCATAAGTTCTATCATTTGCGTCCTTCTTGTAGCAGTCAACTACAAAATCCATTACATTCCTATGCATCCAACCTATGCAAGACATTGCATGAGGACAAGGAATACCACAAAGGTCCCATCTTCTGCAAGTGCATTTCTTTTCATTCATAGACACCGTAAACTTCCTGCCATATAAATGAGTAACCTCAAATACTCCTCCTCCTGAATGTTCAGCATAACAATTGTTGCTCAATTCTCTATTTTTCTCAATTATCCCAAATATTCTTGGCCCAACAGGTTGTGACCAATGAATTTCTCTTTGCTTTGCCATCCGCAACATCAAGTACATTCTTAACCTCTCTAGCATGGTTAGTATGGGTTTATCCCTTGCTTCTAATATGGCAGCATTAAAGGCTTCACATAGATTGTTAAGGAGTATGTCACATTTTGTGCCAATTTTAAAGTGTGACCTACTCCAATGACTCGCTGGCCTTTTCTGTAACCACTTGTAAGCATCATCAAATATTTTTCTCAACTTATCCATTTCTTGCTCAAACCAGGGAATAGTAGTACACTTTGCAGTTGCCCACATACTCTGCTTTAATACTAGCCCTTTATGCCAAGCTGATTTTAAGTTATTGTGAGGATGTCTGACACAATGCCTATGTTCTGCTTGAGGCATTAATTCTTCAATCGCATCAAGTAATCCTTTCTGTTTATCACTAATGAAAACCCATTTGTTTCTAGCATTACTAATATTCACATCATCAATGAATAATTCTAGAAACCATGTCTAAGTATCTCTATTCTCAAGCTCAACAATTGCAAAAGCTATAGGAAACATACCATTGTTTGAGTCTATCCCTACAACACTTACAAGTTGTCCTTTGTGAGGACCCTTGATGTGGCATCCATCAAAACCAACTACTTTCCTGCAACCTTCAACAAAACCTTTTTTAAGAGCCGCATAGCATATATACATTCGCTGAAAAACAGGCCCTTCTGGTGTTAGTTCGGTTTTAATCTTGACTGTGCTCTCATTATTAACTCTCTTCAACTCTTCACCATAGTCTCTAAGTAAAGAATATTGTTCTGCAATGCTTCCCTGAATTCTCTTTTTAGCCTTATGCTTTGCCTTGTATACTTGATCAACTGTTATGTCAATTCCATATTGCTTGGCAACCATAGAAATGAAGTCACCAACTGAAATTTTGGTGTTGGTCCTAAGCACTTCGTCATACCTTTCAGCTAACCAAGTTGAAGTTGCAAACTTGATCTTTTGTGCCCTCCCGCACAAGTGTAGTGAAACATATGTCTTAATCCTCACGGTGGGACCTTTTCCGACATTAGAAGCATATATCTCAAAAGAACAATTGGGCTCTGCCTTTCCGTTACATATCACGTGAATCTTGTCCCGGTCGTTTCTATCAAAATGAAGTGGTCGTCCAGTCTTCATAGCAAATTCTCTAATGGCCTCCCTACACTCGGCCATAGTTGGAAACTCCATCCCTAACATCAAGTGTGGATCCCTTAAGTCAGTATCTCTTCTATATTGCTTGAACTTTGAATGCTTTTTCTTAGGCTTCCTGTTTACCCTAGCATGAAGTGATCCAATATCAACAACCTCACCATCAGTTTCACTCTCAGACTCATCAAAGCTTTCAAGCTCATCACTTTCACAGTCAAAGATATCAGATTCGTCACCAGGCTCAACATGTTGATCTGCTACATTTTCCTATACAACACAACTTTTGTACTGCCTCATATCTTCGTCAGTTTGTACATAGTCCTCATCAATGTAAAAATCAGAATCTCCATCACTCACATTTGCATCTTTTTCATTAATACCAACTTTAGCATCCACAAGCCCCTCACCATCATCACTAACTTGAACATTTACAAGGCCCTCATCTACGTCAATGCCTACATCTTCATCTTCATCATCAACTTCAAGTTCATCATCCCCATCAGCACCTTGTTCATATTCTCCATCAACACCATGTCCATTATTATCCCCATAATCGTAAAGGTCTCCAAAGTGAATTTGTGATTCATTTATAGGATTAAGTTGTGGCTCAGCATTAACTAGTAAAGCTTCATTTGTTTCCATGTTATCCCAAAAGTATACAACAGAAACTTTTCTAGGGGACTGATTTTGTGCACACTCAAGAGCCCTAAGATCACTGTCTATCTCAACCAAACCAT
This sequence comes from Rosa persica, assembly GCA_025331145.1. Lineage (NCBI taxonomy): Eukaryota > Viridiplantae > Streptophyta > Magnoliopsida > Rosales > Rosaceae > Rosa > Rosa persica. The sequence goes on along the minus strand of WFKR01000003.1, from coordinate 6,998,852 downwards.
CAATGCGATGATAGAAAAAATACCTAATTCTCTTGATCACATACCCAAGATATATTGCAGCTTTTTCCAACTCCCACTTGCTAAATGTGTCCACTTCACAATAGTCTACCCAACATCTAGTACCCCCAACATACTTATCACCAACGAAGACACCACCGTGTCTGATCTCTATAGTGAATTTGTCTGGATCAACTGCAGACAAATTAATACAAAAGATACATAAGTTTCTACAGTGACCGCCAGTTTTGATTTACTGTACCTATTCAATCCATTAACATAAAATTAAAATCTCTATCACCATATGGTCTATATATTAACACTATATTCAAGCATTATTGAAATATCAGATTCCTGCTACAATAGTCCATAAAATAAAAATAAAAAATCCAAAAACTATCAACCCACAGAAAATCTATCACACTAAAAGAGAGAGAATGAAACATATATTTATGTATAAGAGAGGGTGCTCAAAGAGAGTATGGATGGATGAGAAAGTTTGTCCTCATCAAAATCAGATCAACGAGACAGATGAAAACAAATAGACACTACAAGCATAGAACTAAAAACAAAGATATATGAAACAAAGTCAATTGATTACTAGTACGTACAATACTATTGGCACCCTAAACAAAGTCAAGAGCAGAGAGAATAATAAAACCAAAACTATGTATCAAGACCACAAATTTAACCTAACCATTGAAACCCTTATTCTCACATGGAAAAAGCCATAGATGAAACAACAATACCAGACCCGTAAAACCCTTAAGCAGTATATATATTCGGCACAGACCACTATATATATGACATCGAAGCCAAAAGAACGTATTCCACAAAATTCCAAATATGAGATTGATTCATACTCATATAAAAGGTCGATAGAACACTTACAGTAGATTGGAGGGTGTCCGCAGTCCCTTATTTTCGTAATATCAATTTCAAATTTACATATGTGTGTGCAAAATCTTTGCAGTTTGAATTTTCTGTGTAGTGGGTTGTCTCAAAGATTCTCACTTTGACTAAACTTTGATTATGTCAAGCGTGAGGTCTTGAGAGAACTGCGACGTTGTTAGATATGAGAAGGTATATTGCTGCAATAACGGTGAGAAGATCTTTTTTCTCTTCCACGTAAAGATTAACAAGAATTAGATTACTAAACAAAAACCAAAAAATTAAAATTAAAATGATCAAAATACCCTCACATGTTTCGCACATGATGACACTTAAAGGTGAAACTTGACAGAAGTTAACGGAAATGTGTAAATAAGAAAACTTTGGAAAAATTAGTGTGTTATTGGATAAAATTAGCTAGTGTGTAAATTGACAATAGAATAAAATGTCAAGGGGTATTTCGGCCATTAAGCCTTTTTTTTTATGATGAATGTCCATATACTTTACGGTTTCTTTTAGTTGTCTAAAACAAGTAGATTTTCAGTCCAAATTCTTTAATATGTCAGTTAGTTGAAATTGATTAGACGGTTGCATGTCTACTGCATATGTGTATATCGATCGATATCGATCGAGGTTTAATTTCCTTTGATAGGATGTAATAAGTGAAGGGACGTGCCGAACTGTCATCATAAAACCAAAAATATAGTACGTACGTACCCAAGCATTAAACTGACCACAACTACCAGCCGACTCCTTCCCAACTACTCCTCCTACACGTACACACTTTTGAGTAATGACATTTATAGTTTGATAGAGATATAACACTAACCTTACTGTAAGATGTGGCCAGTGGTGTTTCAATTAATTAGAGTGATCAAGGAAAATGCATTTTGCTTAAAATTATTCTCGTTAGGTTTAACAGAAATTGTTGAAACCATGCTCCATGTTGGAGAATATTTTCAATTTTCTTGAAAAAAAATAGATACATAACAAGTGAAAGTGCACACATAACTTGGATAATATTTCACAACTTTCTAACAAAAATATTGCAGAAAAGTAGTTACTACATGGACTTGTTTATGCATGTAATTCTCACACCTAAATTAAATTTGTAGTCCAGAAGTTTCTAATGGTTTAAAATCATGTGGCACGTATGTTTTATTAAAAAAGCATCATCAGAATTGATGTAATAACTAATATAGTAATATGTAATGATTGATGTGATCGACCCAAGGAGTAACTTAACTTAGAGAAACTCACCCCACTCCCTTCCCTATATAATCCCCATCCGCGTTGCCCCTTCACTACTCACTCACTCAAGCTCTCCCAAAACAAGTGATTACATACCCATTCCAAGCTCATCATCCTCAGAGTGCAGTATGGCTAGCTTTAACGCTATGAAGCTTCCTTTGGTTGCTCTCTTGTGCGTGGTGGTTGCTTTGCCCATAGTCCAAGCCATCACATGCGGCCAAGTGGCAAGCAACGTTGCACCTTGCGCAAGCTACGTGAAGAGTGGCGGCGCTGTCCCTGCCGCTTGCTGCAGCGGAGTTAGAAACCTTAACGCCATGGCCAAGACCACCCCTGACCGCCAGACCGCCTGCAATTGCCTCAAACAGGTTGCCAGTGGCATCAAAGGACTCAACCCTAACCTTGCAGCTGGGCTTCCCGGCAAGTGTGGAGTTAGCGTTCCCTTCAAGATCAGCACCTCCACCAACTGCGCCACGTAAGAACATATACTACTCGACCGTTGGCAATTGCTTTTAGTTCGTCTGTTGTACGTGTTTTTCTCAAATGGAACCTGAAGTTATTTTTTGTTTTCTTCTTTTTGATGTTGCAGCGTAAAGTGATGAGCTAATTGAGGGAAAGTGAACTTACCAAGTGATAGTGTGGAGCGTTTAATAAAGTGTGGGTGATTACATGCATCCACAGTGATGGTATTACCAAAAGCTACTCTATATGTCATCTACTAGGATATGAATTTATGACCGATGTAATACTCGTCTATGAAATTAAGATCATGCTTTTGCGTTATTTCTTTGTTTTTAATTATACTTTGAGACAACCTAGCTTTCCATCTCACTCCCACTGCACTTTGTGTTTGAGATAATGAATGCCTTTAAGTCAATAAGAAGCTCTTGAATGTATTCTCTTTTTGTCTTCCAGCTAGTACCTCAAATCATATTAACTCAATCTCACTTGTAATTCATGGGCACCTATTATAAAAATGGGCATGTTGCACAAAGCAGTCAGAGAATGAAGAGAGACTTGTTGCTCTCCCAATTCAGTGAAGGAAAATGGTCCATTTTTATGACATTAATTAATTGACATCCCATTTTTCACAAACTACACCCGCTCTATGGGTAAATTTTTTAAGAGGATATGTGTATGAGAAATTTAAATACACACCATTAATTACTCAATGGACATCCCTTATATTTTTCATCTCATTTTTTCATCAAACTTCCATCTAATGCCTCTCTTCATTAAATAAATAAATAAATGAGAAAAACTTATAAAAAAAACTTATAAAATATTAAATAAACAAGTCCATCTATGCCTCTCCCCAACAAATACCATCCCATTTCGTAAGCACATGTACGTGTCTTTCTTTCACTTCCCACATTTTCTTATATAAACCAACATACCCAAGTGCGATAGCTTTGTAAAGAAAATCAAGAAAAGGGAGAAACATAGAGACTGGAATTAGAAATTGATAGATCGAACTACATCAGGGAGCTGAGCTGAGTACAGCTATTTATACTAGAGCTAGGATTTACAGATTGATGAGATGTGGTTTGATATCTAATGTGAGATATTAATACTGCTAACACCCCCCCCCCCCCCCCCCCTCAGCTTGATGATTGGATACAATCTTCAAGCTGACACAGAGATATAGATGTTGAGATGAGTGAAGGTTGTTGGAGAAGATATTAGACCAGATGCTTCAACCAGGAGGAATAAGTGGCATGGAAGAACATGGACTTGGTTTAGCAGCAATGGAAGCAGACTTGGGTTGACTGAAGTCATTGTTTGACTGCTTTTTATATTTGCACATTTTGGCAACGTAGCTAGACCTCCTGCAGATTTGGGGTTCCACATGTGAGCTGAAAGCAATAGTTTGAGGCTAAGAATGTCTGTGATAACATCTTCGGGCAGAATGTCCAGGATTTTCACATATTTGGCACACAACTGATTTTGAGCAGCCTTCATTAAGCTGACAATTCTGATTGTTGTTGAAAAAGTCACCATTTAGAGAAGAGCTATTAGGTTGCTGCTGAAGACAATGAGGATACCTGGTATTTTCTGTACAATCTTTATTCTGTTGTGTGGAAAACCCACCATTAGAGTTATCAGAAATCTGAAAGTTGCCCTACACCTGAAATCTACCATATGGTACTTGCATTCTCACACCATTGACAGTTTGCTGCATAAAAGTCATTATGTTGATTGAAATTTTCATTTTGTATTGAAGAATTTCCACCATCTTTTTGTTGTGTAAAGCTTCCCTGTTGTTGAGTGAATTGTGTGTTTTGCAGTGAAGGACAACCACCATTTTGTGGCTGAGTAAAGCCACCAGAAAATTGTGTGAAGATGGAATGTTGTATGGTTCCACGCAATTGAGAAGAGTAAGGTCTATGCATCTGAGTATTCCCTCTGTAAGGTGTAGGTGTAGGACATATCACATATCCATTTTAGATAGGACAAGAACCATTGTTGACCCTGACATTTGCAGTGTACGCAAAATGTGAAGATGATGAATCATTGTGAATAGAACTAAGACTTTGTGTCATATTTGTCGCATTTGAAATAGACCCAACTTGAGTAACTAGAGTAGTGGGATTAACAACATAATTGCTACATGAATAACTCATAGCATCATGTGGTACAACATAGGAAAGCATCACACTTGGATTGTAAACTGGCACACCAGGTGGATGTGGATGGGATGCTGCAAACCCGGAATGAACATCAACATGACCACCAATAGTAGGCAACGTAGATGATGGATTGTGTGCAACCATTCCATTCAATGATGACAAAGGAAGACCTGTAGGAGCAGAAATAGACTTGTCAGTATCTTCAAGTTCAGCTTCAGCAATAAGCAAAAGAGACCTCAACTCTTGTATTGAAATGGGGTTATGCTTACGCCTGATTATAGTTTTCATGGTAGTATAGTCTGATGGCAAACCAAGAAGAACAGAGACAATAATGTCTTCATCAAGCATATGAATTCCTACATTAGCCAACTGATCACAAGCTATCTTCACCTGATCCAAATACTTGTTAATAGAATCTGACCCTTTTTGAAGTTTGTAAAAGTTGCTCTTTAGCACCAGAAGCAAACCTCTCCTTAAGCAAAAACCAAAGTTCTCTAGAAGTGTTACTGCCAACAACAAAAGAGAGAACACCACTGGATAGAGTACCAGCAAGCAAAGTCATAACAGCATAATCATTTTGTTTCCAAGTAAGGTACTCTGCTGACATTTCAGATGAGACACCACCTTCTTCTGTGATCATGTACTGTGAAGAACAAAGAAATGATCCATCAACATATTTCATTAGGCCACAACCTCTTAACATTGTCTCTAACATAAATTTCCATGCGACATAGTTCGAGTTGTCTGAACGGACTGTAATCAGATTGCAGAAATTGGACAGCAGGCAATTGCTTAAGTCATTCATGATGGTAGGCAACACAAAAGAAAATATATTGACTGAGGATGACCAGAAATCAACAGTCAATAATCACACTAGTGAGCTCCAATGAGAATCAGATGATCCCAACCAAGTTCTAACAAAACCAAGCTCTAACAATGTCCAGATGAATAAAACCAAATTCTAACAATTTCCAGCTTCTGCAAAGTGTAGCACAACCATTCTATATACTAGCAATGCATTACTATAGAGCATAATAAATCTCAAGAAATCAAACTCATAAAATCATAAAACTCAATAATTTAAATAATAAATTAAACCTAAATCGGAAAATAATAATATACTGCATGCACAATTAATTTAAAATAAATGTCCACTCACAGTACTATTTAGGCGACCACGCTACCGGTTTCCTACGTCGAGCAGTAGCTAAGCACGTCACCCTTGTAGTGGCCGAACAATTAAGCAATCCGAAGTACAGTGAAATTTTCCAATTATGCTTTCTTCCTCCATACTTCAATTCTCGGCAAAAGATTTGGGGAGGATGATCTATGTCTCAAGCCACTTCTGATCGGCCAAGTTTGGCCAGTTTTGGTGGCCGGAATCTGGAGAACTCTGCGTTGACTCATTTTGCTACAGTAAACTTTAAGGCCGTGGTTCCTCGTTTTCCGGCCACGGCACGGTGTTCCACCACTGCAGGCGAGTCGACGAAAGGGAGAGGAAGCAAATAGTGGCCGCGGCTCATCCCCAAATGGTCGGACGACGGAGTTACAGAGGTAAGCCGAAGAGAGGGAAAGAGAGAACCACGGGAGGGAGGAGAGAGAGAGAAATGGGAGTTACCCACTTGGTAGATTCTGATCTACTATAGTAACTTCCCATATATATAGGAAATTACCATAAACAGTAACTTTACCTTTTCGATTATAACTTTCACATATAAACTCCGATTTTTACGAACCATATATGCACGCGCTCTGTTTAATATCCTCTACGACTTTAATGAAAAAAATTTTCTCAATTTTTGACCTGAACAAAAAGTCAACTTTTAGGGCCCCTTAAAAGATCGAAACGGAGCTGAAAAGACTCGTAAACTGGTAAATTTTGTTTCGGGACGTTACATTTATGCTTCTTATAATCTGGGGTTTAGGTTCTATGCCCCCTTATATTCAGCAGTTTCATTAATCAAGGTTTGAGGGTAACCTCACTAGCCCTATTTCAAAAATAGGAGAAATACAAGTCTTACTTGGGCTAAATACTATTACTACACTATCGTTTGAGTCCAAAATCAAATCAGTACCTGGACTTCCAATTTCATCAAAAACACCATTACACTATTATTTCTCATCTAATAGGTCATTCTGTCACGTGTTCATGAAATGGAGCCATCAAGGCACTAAAGTGGCATGCCAACTTAACTCAGGTGAGGCCCACATGGAAGGGAAAATTCTGAAATTAACCCTGGCTTGGGCTTGATCACAACAGTCTTTTCAGCCTTGGCAGCTGCATTGAATCACTGCATGAACCACGGATCGTTCGAATGATCATCATAAGTGGTGGTAGTGGTTGATTTCACTGGTGGAAGAAGCTTCTTCAGAACCCCCATGGTTATAAATCTATTCAAACAAAATCAACCAAATTTTGAGATTTAAGACCACACCCAATCAACTTGAACTCAAATTATTAGCAACTAATATATATATATATATATATATATATATATATATATATATATCAAACAAAGAACCGCCTAAACAGAAACATAATTGAAGAAGGTTTAAATAAATTTTTCTTTTGAAGAAGGAAAAGAAGAAGAAGAAGTACTTCCTAAACCCTAAAATGCAAAAAGCAGCACACTATAAGCTCTAGCCATTTGTTCTTCTCTAGCTACCAAAACCAAATCTATTAGAAATTTAAAGTTCATAAACTTTCATTCTCTTCATAATATTTCAAAGAATATTGCTTAAGCAAAAATCTACAGAAATTTTTCTGACAAAACTTACTCAAGCAAGTTTTTGTAGAAATAATTCTGATGAATTTTGCTTAAGCGAAAAAAAACTCAAATATTTGTTCATATGGATCTTTATTAATAGACTACACAAATCTAATGCTGTAAATATATCTCAATATGAACACATGTAAGTAATACTTTATGAGTGAACTATATTTAGGAGTGCAGTAATGATCGTAGATTACAATTAGGATTGCAATAGCATATGTATCCCAATACTTGCAATGTATATAAACTATACAATATTAAAAGAATCTTACATGATGCACTCGAATAATCCATTTCAGTCTTCTTCTGATTCACCTCTAGTATTCTCTTAGTATTGTGGGACTAATTTATAAGAACAAATTGTGTATCAGAAGGGACCAAAATGTTGTATACACTATACATATCAGCAATGCAATAACAGTTTCTTCAATCAAGAAATTGTTATTACCCTTTAACTGCTATTTCAAATATATAAGTATATAACTACTTGCAACTGCCATGATTTGATTTCAAATCAATCAAATAGATTAAGTGTTTAAACTTACCTTATATACAAACTCTAACAAATACAATGACTTAAATATATCTGCGGTACATAAAAATTTCTATGCAGTATCTTGTTCAATAGGTTTTCTAACAAAAACAACACCTTTTTCTTCTTTTTTCTAAGTCAGCCTTTTGTTTAATCGATTTGTTTCTTGTGCTTTTTCGAGTTGAGGTTTTTCAAAGGCTATCGATCATATAGGAGTGGGCTGCTTCTATGGGCTAGACCACTCCAAGTTTCCTCCTCAAGCTCTAGAGCAACTCAAGTCTATTCAAATCATTATGTTACTATTATTATTCATCATCTTCGTCTTCTTGTTCATTTTCTTATTTGGAACTGAAATTTGGGGTTGGTTAGTTTTGTGATGGTGGTTTTTGTTAAGGTCTTGATGAGGTTTTCAAGCATTCACTATCTGCAAGCATGCAAGTGTCAAGAATCAGCTTCCGACACTCAACAAGTACTACTTGTTGGACCCCAAAATGACATCGGAGGTGCTTTATCGGGCGGCTCCCGCAAGAGAAAATTTCAAACCGGAGCAAGGTATGGAGTTTCTAGGCGGTAATTACACAACGTCGTTTTGAGAATCTAATCAGATTCCCCTTAAAGATGGCTCGGTCTGAGAATAGTCTCAATGCGTTTGTCCAGTGGAGTACACGCAAGTGTGTTCGATTCCTGAGCCCCCAAAATTGAAGAGAGCCTAGTATGGGTCATCATTTGGCCCTTCGACCCTAAACCCGCCCGGCCCGTAGGGCCGAAGCCCTACCCGGCCCTTGCATTAGGGCATGCAAGTCCGACCCTTTTTCAAATAGGGTAGGGTATGGGCCATGCAAATGAAGCCCGGCCCGGCTCCTTTGAGCCCTTTAGGGCCAAGCCCGACCCTGCTCTTTAAGCCCGCCCAATTAAGCCCTAATAATTTCCTATTTTTTAAAATATGTTTCTTTTTTTCCTATAACATACAACTTATATCTTTTTTGTAATTGATGTCCTAAGCTTTATTTTCTTTAATTTTTGTTTCCATTGTTAAATAACAATTAATTTTGGGAGATTTAAGCACATAGTTAATTGAATATAACCACCTTAACTAATATTTATATTGTTATAAGTTAATTTCAATATATATGTGTGTGTGTATTAAATATGATCAACAAAAATAATGAGTCTTGTATTACCTATATAATTATTTAGCCACATTTTATGATTAAAAAAATGCATTTCTTTTTGTTAAACAAAATAAGGCCCTTTTTTTTTGCCCATTTCGACCCCATTTGGCCCTATTCAGAGGGCCGGCCAGACCCGGCCCTTTCAGCCCTAGCGGCTAGGGCTTTTCGGGCAGGTAAGGGTTAGCATATTTAAGAAACCCCAGCCCTAAATTTTGTTGACTTTAACTAGGGCATGCCCGGCCCTACCCTAAGCCCTAAAATTTAGGGTAGGGCCGGTCCTAACCCGACCCATGATGACCCCTAGAGCTAGGGTTAATTTTGAAATTTTTCACTTTGATGAGGGTCCCACCTTAGGTGAGTTGGCATGTGACGTCAGGCATTTTGACGGCTCCATTTCACGGTACACATAATGGAATAGTGTAAGGGTGTTTTTGTGTTTTGATGAAACTGAAAGTTTATGGATTGGATTAATTTTATACCCAAACCACAAAATAGTAAACAATATTTAGCCTTTCTTAATTCATCCTCATTTTGAAAGCTAGAAGCCTAGAACCCATACTTGCATTGCACGCAGTTAAAAGATACATAAATACAATGGAACACTCTAAGAAGGATTAGAATAGTAGACAGCTGGCTTATTTATGACCGAGTACCTATACTTTCATCGTACGCAATTAAAAGATACATAAATAAATACGGCGGAACACTCTTAAGAAGGACTAGAGTAATATGCAGCTGGCTTATTTTAAAGTCATAAGCCGGCCAAACCTCATGAGGGGTTAGGCATCCTAGTAATTGCAAATAGCAACTCCATAATTAAATTGATTTGAAAAGTTACTTCATTCTACGTTCTAATCTAATCAAATTAGTTGTGCTGCTAAACCCATCTAAGAGTCATCATGGAGATTGTAATTTAACACATATTTCTTTTCGGGGGAATGACAACAAACCCCATGACTCCCTGATTGTTAATATAAGCTTCCGTGCCAAGGGTTCCGGCAGTGGACCACAATATTTGGTTTCTGGACACAGTAGCCATATTTGAGTGTTGCGCGCAGGACTTTTTGGGGCATTTGTGATTTGTTTTAAAGGATTAGGGGAAATTGTGTTATGTAAGAGAGATTTTTTTTTTTTTTTTTGTGTAAGAGACTAATTGCTTTGGGTTGTGTTTAGTGCTTATATGTATTAAAATAAGGTCCCGTTTGAGATTTTTTCGTTTTTAAAAAAAATTAATTTTTAATCTAAAATTTTAGATTTTATTGTCTTTAATAAATAAATAAAAAACAATTTTAATTGAAATTTATAAGTCACTGGCATCAGATTTTTGAAGTAATCGAAATGTTACTTTTAGAAACTGGTTTTGATCTAAATACGCTCTCAAGTTATTTTATATACTGACAGCATTTTTAAAAGGTTGTTTACCAAACATGAAATTAGTTTAATTCACAGCTGATTATTCTCACAACACAGCAATCTGAAACTAGCCCGAAATGATACACGTCAATATCGATTTTCCTTCCCATCCTCGTTACCTTGCTTAAACTAGAATACAATTTTTGGGTGTCTCTAGATAAGACCAGCTAGGTCTATTGATTCAACCTCTCTCCTTCCTCTAAAACCGACGTTCTTCTTCTTCCTCCAAGCACAGTACGTGCTTTCTTCCTTTGAAGCTCGAGATCTGCTTTTCTTTATCTCATCTTCAATTTCCCCATGACAGTCTTTATTATGGTTTGTGTAAATTTCTCAATTTTTGTTGAAATTGGAGTGTGGATTGAATGGGAGAAAAAGAAGGGTGGAGATCACATGTCCCAATTCTATCACTTTATAATATCGCGACACCTGTCTTCTCACTAACAGAAAGTTAACAGAGTTAACGTTTCATTTGAAAAAAAAAAATGGTGTTGACAAAGTTGTAACCCCGTCGCTGACAAAGCTTCAAACCTTCAACTATGACTATCCAGAATTCTTATCACATCAATTACATATCTATGTACATGGAAAGGAGAAGAGAATATTGAAAGCGTTGTCGATGAAATTCACAACGAAAACCCATTACAGATTTGATCGATATATATCTCTTGCTCTGTTTTCTGGGAAGTTCAATTAGGATTTTGATCTGAGTTGCGCAGCTTTCTGTTTTAGTTGAATCAAATTGATCAGATTAGTATAGACCCAATTCGATTCACTCGTTTTTCTCATATGGGTCTGTCTTAGATCTTCAAAATAGTTGGTGGTATCCGTGTGATAAGCTGCGTGACAAAACTTTCCTTCTCAATCTTCTGTTCTTGATCTGAATAGTTGCTGATCGGATCGATTTGTGTGCTTGTGGAGAGAACGGAGTCGGAGGACATGAACATCAGAAACCCAAGTGAAGGCTCATCGGAAGAAGGCCAGAAGAGGACTTGTTTCGATAGCAGTACCTCCGAAACCCCTTTGTGGAGAGTGGGGCCGGTGCATGAGGCGAAAGACAAGGGCAGCGCCGTGGCTCCACGGCGAGAGGAGGGAGAGGTCAAGATCAGAGACGGAGGCGAGCCAGATTTGATAACTGTGCGATAGGTATTTTTCAGAGTTTTTTTTTTTTTTCTTTTTTCTGGCCAAGTGACACTGTTAACTCTCGTTCAGCCCAATGACACATGTCAAATTGTAATTCGTGGGGCAGGGCTGGGATAGGGAGTTTGGGGAGAGTTGATTTCCTCCCAAAAAGAGACATTAAATCTGCGAGGGTCGATGAAATTTGTATGTTTGAAGCCTTGGGTATTGTAGAATTGAATTGGGTTCATGAGGTTCAGCAAAATTTAGGTGAAGAAATGGTTTATTGAAGATACAAATTAAAATAGTTTTATGACAAATTTTGCAATACCAAACTGAGGAAGAGGGAGATGAGAAAGAACAGACGTTAGGACTTAGGACTAAAGGAATTCTAATCATTATTTGCTCCAAACGCAGACCAAAATTAGCGATTATTTATTATTTATATTTTATTATTTTACTGCATTAATTATGATTTGCACAACAACTACTTATGGTTACATGGAGAAAGTTCATGAGAATCTTAATTTCTTATTCCATGAGAAAGAAAGGAATTTTTTTTTTTTTTTTTTTTGCAAACCAAATGAGGACTTACTGTACACCCAAAGCCATGCATGTTTAGATACTGAAATATATGGCCGGATTGATCTATGACTTAAGGTACAGCTACTGGCATTTAACAAGGCCATAAAAGATTTGCGCCAAAGTTTTGAATTCGAGGTAAGTGCTAACTACCCGTAACCAATCACCTATGAGTTTAGGAGCAAACTACTATATATAAACGGCATCCCTACGCCTCTTGGTCACTACTCCTCTCTAAACACTTCGACTACTTGAGCAGGTCTTGCTACCATTAAGCACACAATACTAATGGCAAGTTCTGGAGTAGTTAAGGTGGTTTGCGTGGTGGTGTTGTTCATGGCGGCACTGTTTTTGGGTGGCGCAAAAGCATTCGCACAATGCCGTAACTTAGAAGATGACCTGAAGCCATGCATTCCCTACATTAAGCAAGGTGGGACTCCCATGGAGATATGCTGCAACGGGATTAAGACCATCTACGACAAAGAACTGGTCACTCTCCAGGACATTGCTAAGTGTTTGGAGAATTTGATAACTGATGCGTTCACCGGAACTTTTTTCAGACGTGCATCAGGGCTTCCCCACATTTGCGGGATTTCCTAGGCTAAGTCCATCGAAGACTAACACTTCCTCTGACTGCAAAAAGGTATATCAAAAACGATAAATGAATATCTTACATATATATAAACTGTACATTCGTGCATGTTAGTTTTGCTTATTACTTCTGTGATTCTGTTGCAGCATCAAGTCGGAGCTAGGTTTATGAATAAATGGGTGATTATATCGATAGCATGCTCAATTTCTTTTGCAGAATAAACCAGAGAGTTTATCCACGATGGTTTCATTACGTGCATGTTACTATAGTAATGGATTTCTTATTACGTGACTGCTACGTTAGATAACTTTCTTGCAAGTAGCCTAGCTATCATATTCGATTCGGTGTAATATTTGAATAAGATTTATGTCTCCTCCATATGTAGAAAAATTTTCGTTCTAATAAATTTAGTTTATTAGTTTTATTTTCAAACCTGCTATAGTTTTATTTCCAAACCTGCTATGGTTCAAATTAGAGCTCAAATATGTTCTCCATCGGAACATTCAGCCTCAATCTCTGGTCCATCAACCATAAATGAAATAGACTGAAACAAAATAAAATCAGTCCGATTATAGACGGCTTGGTTCAATTGGTTTATTAGTTCCAACCTATGTAATTTTTAGAAATTTTTTTCTTTGTTCATAACTGGGAGGGACTAGTCATTACCGGCAAACCTCTTAAAAATATCCATAAATTATTCTTTCCGTAATAATAATATACCCAAAATTCCAACAACAAAGATGTACACAAAACTAATCAAGGAGCAGTATTTAGACAGGAGGGATGAAACTGCTAATACGAGGGATATATATATATTTTTTTTATGAAGTGAAATAAGGGCTAACTCTTCGCCCTTAATTGAAATTTTATTGTAAAAAGAATAAGGAGGGGGAACTAGGCCAAAATCACTATTTGAAACACAAATGAAGATGGAAAGTACTTAGCAAACAAACATTAATAAGCGGGAGAGTAGGCCAATACCGCTCCTAATACAGTAGAGTGACAATGACAATAAAATAAATGATACAAATTGGAACTCCAAGTAAGAGCCCAAACTGATCAAACTAAAAGACCAATAGGTGAACCTATAGCTAGTACGCAAAGAAATATCATGACCAAACTGAGAAGTGATAAAAAAGATCCAAACTGATCAAACTAAAAGACCAATAGGTGAACCTATAGCTAGTACGCAAAGAAATATCATGACCAAACTGAGAAGTGATAAAAAAGATAGAAACGAAAGCCATCAAACTGAACTTTCATGCAAAGGTCCATTGCCTTTTCTATAGATGTGTGAAACATAAACATTCAGTCGCCGAGTTTGATGTAAGCAATTTAGCGCACGACCCGGGTATGAGATTTAGGAAATGGAAATAGGTGAGCACTAGCGTAGAGTCCGTTGAAAAATGAGATCAAATTGAAATCAAAATGAGTCAAAAAAATAATAATAATAATTACCATAACTCTAATCTGCTCATAACAATTGCAGCCAGTGGCGTGCCGTTAAGGGATCAGTAGGTCCCATACATCCTCTCAGTTGAAAAAAAAAATTATATATATATATAAACCTTTAACATTACATATTAGAGTTACCGTAAGTTTATATTTTTTATCAGAAAAACTGATATAAATGGAAATTACCATTAAATTTGCCATTTTCTCGCCCACCTTAGGAACAATGTGTGTGACTTTTATAAAAAAAACACGCCTGATGAGTGTGAATAATTAATTAAATGGACGTGAGAAAATTAATGAAAAAAGTGGGGAGTTACTACTGATAGTGGAGAATTTTCAAAAATGCACAGAGTGAGAAGTTGTCTTGAGAGAAGTAGATATTTTTCCTCCTCTTTTTCAATTTTTATTTTGTTATTTACCTTCTTATTACTTAATTATTAAATATAATTTTGAATTAATATATTATGCAAAGATTCATATATAATTTCACATCCCGTTTGACTAACAAAATCTCTTCGATAATAATTTTTTGAAAGTAGATAACTCCATTCACTTTTTGTGTCGCAGGCCGGCCCATAAATACTAAACGGTACGTTGCAAACTTGGAACAATGGGATGGCAATGTATCTATATTTGTACATACATTCATGTGTGGTACAGTTATCGACCTGCCTGACCTCTTTCAAGCAAATTGGTTCTCACCTTTTTTTGTGTAATCATTTTTGCGATTTAATAAACGTCCCTAAACCAATTATGATATTAATATGTCACTACACAAATGAGGACATATGATTAGATAAAATTCATTAGTTCCTAGATTTTTAGTTGAGGAGTAAATTATGATACGTGCACACAGCACACACAGTGTAGGAGTAATTTCGCATACATGAATGTTTCTTGCTGCTGGAATGGTCTGGTCTATGAATTCAATTACTGGAACTACTAGCATTTAACATGCTCAACCAATCTCCTTTGGAGATTTCAATTCTGCCAACTACCGATTTACCCATCACCATGAATCCAGTGAGTAAATTATTCTATATAAGCCAGCATTCCCCTTCAACCATTCCACTCACTACTTCACTAGCTAGCTTCTACTCTCTAAACACTTGAGCAAGTTCTAGTATTTTGAAGCATATTACCTACGACGTGGGAATGGCGTTCTCTGGAGTTCTGAGGGTGATTTGCTTGGTGGTGCTATCCATGGCTGCACTGTCGTTGGGTGATGCGAAAGCAGCCATTACGTGCGGTCAGGTGGTGAACAAGCTGATGCCATGCGTTGCCTACGTCCAAAACGGTGGGACTCCCGCGGTGGGTTGCTGCAGCGGGATCAAGACCCTCTACGGCATGGCTCAAACCACCCCTGACCGCCAGAGCGTGTGCAACTGTTTGAAACAAGCAGTCGTCGGAATTCCATACACCGGAGCTAACGCCGGTCTTGCTGCTGGCCTTCCCGGCAAGTGTGGTGTCAACCTTCCCTACAAGATCAACCCTTCTACTGACTGCAAAAGGTATATATGAGCATCTTTTTACATGTTATTCAAAACAACTATACATCACACATCTTCAAAGTCTTCTGAACTAGTGTTTGTGATTGTCTTGTTGCAGCATCAAGTGAGAGCTAGCTAGGTTGCTGATGAAGCTCACCAGCTACTTTATTTCCTCTACACGATCTTAGTGTGGCGTGAGAATAACGTGGTGGTTTAGTGCCTGAGTGCTGGTGATGGCTTCAGTAGTATTACTGCTCCTAGCTAGTATTGTTGTTTTTTCATCAGCTACTTTGTTGTAGCTTGCTTTCAAGTTTTTACTTAAAAGAGTGTGGTTGGATTTGGCCTATGTTAAATCAACCTTCTTTCTTTGTTGGACTGGACTATGTCTAATATCTAATAAAGTAATCATTCATGGACTCTTTACATTCATATATTTGCTTGAGATTACTCCCGGTTACTACTAAATTAGCAAAACAAGAAATACCTACCAGTTAATCCTAACTGACCCAAGGATTGAACTTGATCATATATAAGAAGGAAGGCCAAGATAGACATTTTTCTATAACAAACTCAGCAATGAAGGCAGGCGATTTTACATGTGAATTAATGGCATGCACTCATGAGTTATTAATATACATGTCAGTGACCCATCATCATACGCATTAGATCCATGTAGGATTTGCATAAATCAATAGCAGAAAATCTCTACTTCGAGCAGAAAAAATATCAATTATTTCTGTTTGTATTTATGTACGTATGGGTCTGATCCACTGTAACTGTAGTCTGTTACAAGCTTAGGGTGATGCTTGTGCCCCAATAGGAAGGAGAATCCTAGACAAGCAATTCAAAGATAGCCGTTAATTGGCTTGTACCAAAAAAAATGATAGCCGTTAATTGGAAGCTTAACGTGAACAAACAGTACGGCTACCTAAATGAACCTACCTTCCAGATTAAGACATATCCATTCCCAACGGAGTTTCTTGTATTAGTTTGTGTGTGTGTACTGGAATCCCGATCCCAGTTTAATTTTTCAGAGACTTGCCCAGAAAATTAAGAAAAAGAATAGGGTGCCTTAACTGGTTCAATAATAGTTAAAAACTACAACTTACTGTTAAACAGATTAGAGTTGTAGCAGGTGCTTGTATAACGTCACTGTTATCCCTTCAGATTTGTAGGGTTGTAGCAGTACTCTTAGCCGTCACAAAGTGAACAAGGACGTGTTGAATATCAAAGCACACAAAACTGAACAAGAGTTGGGAGAATATCTTCCACCTTATTCATTATTGTTACTGAGGCATATATAGCCTTTACAAAGAAACTAGAACACAAAACAGCCCACGCCAAGCATGAAACTAGGAACGTGGTACATGATATGCAGGAATGATTCAAAACCCTATCTACACGTCCCAAACAAATAGGACTTATTAACAGCATTAAATGAAGTAAATCCTAACAGAAATAATGACACAAACCCTAACAACTCACATAAACCTCCTTAACAAGTCCTCCCCTAAACTGAATTGCAGTAAGCAATCAGTTTAAACTTGGAACTTTACAGACCCCAAGCAGCTCACGAAGCCTTACAAAGGTATCAAGCTTAAGAGGCTTGGTCATAATGTCAGCCACCTGATCATGAGAACCACAGTGAGTCAGCTTCACCTTTCCATCCCTAGTCAGATCACGTAGAAAATGGAACCGAACGTCGATGTGTTTGCTTCGACCATGAAGAACTGGATTCTTGGATAATTTTATTGTTGAACTGTTATCACACAGGATTGTAATGCACTTGCTTCGTGCATGACCGAACTTATCAAGCACCCTCCTCATCCATATGCCTTGTGTAGCACAAGAAGCTGCTGCAACATATTCTGCCTCAGTGGTTGACAACGTGACCACAGGTTGCTTCTTTGAGCTCCACGATACAGCTCCTCCACTCAAAGAGAACACATAACCAGATGTGCTCTTACGATCGTTCACATCACCTGCATAATCACTATCGGTGTAGGCTAGCAGCTCCGCATCACCTCTCCTCTTATAGAAAATCCCCAAGTCCACTGTCCCTTTCACATATCGAAGTATCCTCTTCACAATCTGTAAATGAAGCTCAGTTGGATTGGCCATGAATCTGCTAACTAGACACACCACATACATTAAGTCCGGCCTTGTCACTGTCAAATACATTAAGCTACCCACCATTTGCTTGTATTCAGTTGCGTCAACTCTGACTCCCTCTTCATCTTTTGTTGGTTTAACTCCAGGAACGATGGGATTGTTCACAAAGTTGCTTCTATCCATTCCAAACCTCTGAAGCACCTCCCTAGCAAACTTCCTTTGACAAATATAGATACCTTCAGAGCATTGAATAACCTCAACTCCCAAAAAATACCTCATTTTGCCGAGATCACTCATGTCAAACTCCCTTTCCATAGATGACTTAAACTCAGCAAACATACTATCACAATTTCCAGTGAATATTAAATCATCTACGTATAAGCTAACAACCAGAAACTTACCTCCTTCTCCAGCTTTGAAGAACAAAGTGTGCTCAAAATCACACTTCTTAAATCCCTCCTTGAGAAAGTAAGTCTCAATTCTACTATACCACGCCCTTGGAGCCTGCTTAAGCCCATACAAAGCTTTCTTGAGCTTATAAACTTTCTCCTCATCTCCCTTCTTCTCAAAGCCTCTTGGTTGCTCAACATACACTGCCTCGCTTAACTCACCATGCAAGAATGCACTCTTGACGTCTAGTTGGTAGATAACCCAATTCCTTTGTGCTGCCAAAGCAATTATCATGCGGACGGTATCCCATCTAGCCACTGGTGCATAGACTTCAGTGTAATCTACACCGAACTGTTGTGCATATCCCTTTGCGACTAAACGTGCTTTGCATTTGTCTACTGCTCCATGTTCATTAAGCTTTGTCTTAAAGACCCACTTAACTCCAATCTTCTTAACACCTTTAGGCAGACTTGTGAGTTCCCAAGTATTATTCCTCTCGATTGCTTCTATCTCATTTTTCATTGCAGTTCTCCACTTTGAATGTTGCACGGCCTCCTCAAAACTAACAGGATCATCACTCACTGTAAACACAGCAAAGTTGTGAAGCTCCTCTTCTCCTTCAGATAAACCCAAGCCTTCTCCACTAACATAGTCTTGCATCCATATTGGTTGTCTTCTATTTCTCTCTTCCTGCATCTCCAATGGACTTTCTTGCAGGGAACTGCTTGAAGATGAAGCAGGTGAGTTTTCTTCTTGAACGATTGGTTCTGCTTCTTCTCTTTCTTCTTCTAGCTCCTCTTGCTCATCTTGACTTTCTTCACTGTCCTCCCAAACTAACACATCCAACTTTGCTTGTTCAGCACTCCTCCCCCAATCCCAGCTTGCATCTTCTTCAAACACTACATCTCTACTGATTATAATCCTTTTTGAAGTGGGATTATACAATCGGTAAGCTTTTGACTCATCACTTACACCTAACAACACGCACTTGCAGCTCCTGTCGTCAAGCTTAGTCCTCTTTGCATCAGGAATGTGTACGTGAGCAATACACCCAAAAACCCTAAAGTGATCAACTCTAGGTTTTATTCCTATCCAAGCTTCCTCAGGGGTCATCTCTCGAACTGCCAATGTGGGACTTCTATTCAACACATAAGCAGTCCAATTAACTGCTTCAGGCCAAAAGCTCTTTGGAATCCCTTTCTCGGAGAGCATGCTTCTCACAAGGTTCATTATAGTTCTGTTCCTCCGTTCCGCAACCCCATTTTGTTGGGGTGTGTACGCTGCAGTAAGTTGTCTCTTGATTCCATTAGACTTGCAAAACTCATTAAACTCCGAAGAAGTAAATTCTCCTCCCCTGTCAGTTCTCAAGCAACAAAGAGCATAACCGGTTTCTTTCTCCACAAGGTTTTTGAAGCATTTGAACATAGCAAAAGTCTCGGACTTCTCTGCTAGGAAATAAATCCACATCTTCCTACTAAAGTCATCAATAAAGCTGAGAAGATACCTCTTACTACTATTTGATGTAGGTGAAATAGGTCCGCACAAATCTGCATGAACTAACTCCAATCTCTGTGAGGCTCTCCACATGCTTTTCTTAGGGATTGGGTCTCTGCATTGCTTCCCTACCATACAATCAACACACACACTTGTGGAAGCTTGGAGCTGAGGTAAACCCTTCACCATTTTCTTGTAATGCAGCGTTCTTAGTCCCTTGAAGTTCAAGTGACCATATCTTCTATGCCACAAATAAGTGAGGTCTTGTGATGTTGTTTGTAGACAGGTAGAGGAGTTATCTTTCACAACGGAAGCAAGGATCACAAACATTCTATTTGCAGACATAGGAGAGTATATGATGAGACCCTTGCTCGGATGATAGATCCTACATTCTCCATTCTGAATTAAAATAGCAACACCCCTTTCTTGCAATTGTCCTATACTAAGTAGGTTGTTTCTTAGTTCAGGAACATAATACACATCACTGATTACCTGAGTTTTCCCATGAATCTCGAGCTTAATGTTGCCTTTCCCAAGTACTGCCATTCTAGTATCATTGCCAAGCTTCACAGAATGCTTGAACTCCTCATCGAGTTGAGAGAACCACATCTTGTTGCCACTCATGTGATTACTGCACCCACTGTCCAAGAACCATACTTCTTCTCGTTTTGCATTGCTTTCCTCCACATAAGCCATCAATAACATCTCTTCTTCCTCATCCAGCTCGGCATAGTTCGCTCCTTTCTCCCAACTAGGGCATTCGTATTGAAAATGCCCTAGTTTGTGACATCTAAAGCATTCAACTAGAGCTTTGTTGAAGGACTGCCTACCTCTGCCTCGGCCCCTTCCTCTGAAGCCTCCACGAGCCCTACCTCTTCCTTCAAACCTGTGTTCATCTCTACCTCCAAATCTCTCCACATTTGTGACTTTCAAGGCATGTTCTTCCTCTTTCTGCCCTTGCATTCGTTGTTCATGAACCAACAGACTACTTTGAAGCTCATCAATGCTCATAGTAGTTAGGTTATTTGACTCCTCAATCGAACATACTACATAGTTAAACTTAGTAGTCATCGACCTTAAAATCTTTTCCACAATCACATTCTGCTCCATTCTTTCTCCATGAGCCTTCATTTTATTTGCAATTGTTAGAGTTCTGGCAAAGTAATCGTCTACCTTCTCTCCTTCTTTCATGCCAAGAATTTCGAACTCTCTTCTCAAGGCCTGAAGTTGAGCTCGTCTCACCTTGGTAGAGCCCTGGTACTTCTGTTTCATTGAGTCCCAGATGGCCTTAGCAGTTTCCTTGTCCAGGATGGTCTCCATGATCGTCCTGTCTATGGCTTGAAAAAGGTAATTTTTCACCTTCAGATCCTTTAACTTTGCATCTTCAATGGCCTTGCGTTGAGCTTCAGTAGGTTCAGCTCCACTTGCTACTGCCGGAATCCCACTATCCACCAGACTCCAGTACTCCTTCGACCGTAAGAAATTCTCCATAAGCATAGACCAATGGTCATAATGACCATCGAATCTAGGTATGGCAGGTTGGACAAAGTTGTTCTCTGTCGCCATCTTAAACTCTCTCTCTCGAACTCTAAGTGTTTCACTCACACTCAGTTACTATCTCTCTAAGAAATCTGCTGTTTCTTGGCTCTCAAACTCTCACACCCTCGATCAGGCCCTGTGAGGGGCTCTGATACCAGATTTGTTGAATATCAAAGCACACAAAACTGAACAAGAGTTGGGAGAATATCTTCCACCTTATTCATTATTGTTACTGAGGCATATATAGCCTTTACAAAGAAACTAGAACACAAAACAACCCACGCCAAGCATGAAACTAGGAACGTGGTACATGATATGCAGGAATGATTCAAAACCCTATCTACACGTCCCAAACAAATAGGACTTATTAACAGCATTAAATGAAGTAAATCCTAACAGAAATAATGACACAAACCCTAACAACTCACATAAACCTCCTTAACAGGACGTACGTCGTCGTACTAGCATGTCTATCAATATGCTTATATGATGATACCATTTCGACAAAGAAATGACAATTGTATAATTGAGTGATCGAACAACCATTACATCATATAACACTAAAGTTCAACCAAATCTGCCTTAGATTGTTGAGACTATAAATCAAATCTCACGTTCGGAATTTCAAATTTACATTTTCAGCCAGGTCATTGTGAACAAAAAAACTTTTCAAAATGAAAAAAAAAATGAGTGAAATTCGAGAAGTGAAATTCACACTCTTTATTTTACAATCCACACTTCATATTTTATTTTTTAATAACTTAAACTTTTATCTTTAGTAAAATTAATATAAGAATTTTAATTAAAAAAATAAAGTGTGGATTTCACTCCATGGACATTTCCATAGATCTACAACTATGATCTAGTAAAACCATTTGCATTGGGCAAAAATAAATAAATTAATTTGGGTAGCTCATAATCGCTCTTCGGCAAAGGGGCCCGCTTCTTTGTGGAGTCTAATATATATCACGTGTATAACTATATATCTAGCTAGCTATCTTGATAAAACTTTGTTTAAAAAGTAGCTATAAGATAAACTAGGTTAATCTTGTGAAATGTCTTATTGTATTGTAAAATTGACATATTAAGAAATGATTCACAAGACTGTACTAGTGGCTTTGGCGAATCTTTTAGAGCTAGGTTTTGCATCACCATTAACAACCAATTATTGTTAAAATTAGCCTCTCACTCATCTGTAGATTTTCTAAAATATTTTGAATCGTCTATTATCAATTGATTTCATCGGTACACTATAAGTTTACACGATATGATTCTGTCCATGCAAACTACTCATCGTCAATAATTAAGGTTTTTTTTTTTTTTTAGCTAGGAAATAGTTAAGATCAAATCACTGCTATAAATCTGACGTATTATGACTCAAACCCATTCCTTGCTGACGAGGGAGTTCACTAAATATGAAACAGCCGTGACATGAGGGACTCGGGTAGCGTCGTAAAAGTTAGCAGCAGCAATCCAACCAAACCATATGACCCAACTGCCGGAGCGGAGAGCGGTGGTGGTGGACCCGAATTTGGTTCGGGCTGAGCTTTAGTTGTTTCAACTGCCAACTGATTTTTCATTCTTCAATCTTTTCCTTCCCACCTAACCCAACCAACATGATCAATGAGATCGATCGGGTAATGTAGTAGTTCAAATCTCACGCATCAAACGCCCACCTTCGATTCTTATGAGTGCGCTCGACTTATACAGGCAGACACGCATATTTCATTTCCAGAGGGTCCACCACCAGCAGCGTCGAGCTGACACCGATGAAAGGTGTCCACGTTCATCACGGGTCGGACCCAGCATCCATGTTCTTCCAGGGAAAGGTGTCGTCTTCCCTAACCAAGCCTACATGCTCTGATAGTCAGATATTGATATCAGTGGCCTCTGAGAAACTCATAGTCTATTCGTATTATCATTTTGCTGTATACAACAAAATCAAAGACACCGACACATGATATTGGATTTATACTACTCCAGGGTACACGGTACACGGTGGTCATCCAGTTAACAAATTTGTAATCAATCACTTTCGAATTTAATATTAAGAATTCAGATCAAAACAATCAACATAAACGTTGCTCCATAATTAATTGATTATTGTTTTTAGGGTCACTGTTGAGTATTTTACTCTATTTTTTTTTTTTTGGGTGGACTCTTAAGTTTCTAACAACTATATTGATACATAATAAATTTTATATTTGAGAAAGAAAAAAAAAAACTTCGATATCAAGATTACATCCATTTGTTGCACTAATTTCTCTGGGGAGTCATTACTGTTTATGTTAGTTTCAAACGAAGTAGAGAGAATCTAATTCCATGGACCTATGGGGATATTGCTTGTCCATCAAACGAATTAAGAATATTTTTCAAGTACAAATCTCATAGGAGGAGGGAATGGCATGCATTAAGATACTTGCAAAAACTAGGAGATGCTAAGTCGGACCATCTTTTTTTAGGTTAAAGTGTTGCAACCTTTAAATAGATGAAACGAAGACTCCCCCCCTGTGGATAAACATGGATCGGTCAGTTCAAAAGCGGGACCATCGAGTATCTTTTGCTGGCAGAAAAGGTGGGAAAGCAAGACAGATATTTCTGGGGGATTGTTATATGGTTTTCTTTTTGCTTTTCTGCTTAAGAACATCGATCATACTTATCCATCTGTACGTATAATGTCAAAAGTACGTACAAACCGAATGGGATATCGGCAACGAAATCTCCACTATGCCTTTTGATTCTGCATATATATAAAGCACAGATCACAACTCGATCAGTTTGTCACTTGGTTGGTACCACATATGACTTACTTGTCTGGATCTACAGCTGCTTACCTTGGAGTCAAGGTTAGATCTTTAGCCCTAAGTGTGGGTTATTATATTCCTAATCATGCATTAGGTAACGCAAAGATAACACTCCTAACTTGGGAGTTGGGATTCTCATGGCAGATCCGGAGTTGACGGTCAGAAAAGAGAAGAAGTGATGAGCTATAATGTAATGTATTGGGGTGTAATGCAATGTAATTCAATCATTAAAATTATTATTTTTTAAAAAATTTAATATTAATGATTAAGAAAAAACAAAATAATGTCAAATATGTATCAAAATCATTTGTTATAGTTAGAATTGAAATGATTATATGACCTGAGTAATCAAAGTTAAAATTTAAAATTTGTATACTTATGCATCATATTTTTATAAACAGATTCCTGAAATGTATGATTTTGATTGTTTCACAGGAAGCTTCATAAATTTTGAATCAATCAAGGTTCACTTAGATCCGATTCAAGATTTGTCAAATTTTCAAACAAAAAAATCACAAATAATATTTGAACTGTATGTCATGCTTGATATATTCTGAATTGAAAAACATTAACTCAATTATGAGATCGGTATGTGATTTTAGTTCCTCGAGTTTACAAATTATTAAACAGGACCTTAAGTACAAAATTAATAAAACAATTTCCTACCTCGCATGATGGCTCGCCAATTCTGCTATTGATGGTCACAGCTACTTCAAGTATGTTGTGTTCTCTTCACATGTGTTGTGACGATAAATATTAAAAAAAAAAAAAAACACATCATCACCATTTAACAAAAAATTTGACTAAACTACTTGCACTTCAGACTACTGCATGTTGAGGTAGATTTTGATAATTGAAACCTAAAGACCCTTTGTCAGGAACAAAAATTAAGTTGTTTGTGAACTTTTTTCAATTTTTAATCATGATTAGGTACCCAAAATTACACCTTTTTCCAACTTTAGAATTTATATCCTCCATAAATATAGATAGCTCCTCACCGCACTTGGCCCCTTCAATCACTACAACTGCTGCACATGTATTACCTAAGCTAAGCCTCTCTCTCTCTCTCTCTCTCTCTCTCTCTCTGAAGCCACTCAGGGCATGTCACCGTTTCTTATGCAGATAAGTAGAAGAAGATTTCTGGTAGTTTTTGCTCTTCTGGGTTCTTGACGAAGATGAATCACAGCCAAAACGTACGTACAGAGCTCAGGTTGCTGATTTCTTCTCTGAATTGTAGTAATTTAGTCCCAGAGGAAGAGAAGGACCATCTCTGATTAAGAAGCTGGAATCGGTCCTTGATTCGGATAACACAACCACTCGCGTAAACCTAATTTCTAGTAGCTACTACTCCCCCAACAAGTTGCTCTTTCTCTCTCTCTCTCTTTCTAGCTGGAATCTTCACAACAACTTCGTAACTCAAACCACCTACAAGAGTAATCACAACCTTTCTGTACCCTTCACAAACCATCTGTTTTACTTTTTCATTTTTCATTTCTTCCACCAACAAAAAACAAAACATGCATCGCCGATTCCTCGGCAATACCACAGAGCTGCCCTACAACAATGGCAACCGTACAGCCGATTCCTACATAAGCGAGGCGAATTTCGACACAAACATGGTCATCATCTTGGCGGCTCTTTTGTGTGCCCTTATATGCGCTCTTGGCTTGAACTCAATAATGCGTTGCGCGCTTCGCTGCAGCCACAGGTTTACTCTTGAGACCCCGGAGCAGGCTGCAGCGCGACTCGCCGCCACGGGGCTCAAGAAGAGTCATTTGAGGCAGATTCCGGTGGCGGTTTACGGTGAAGGGATTCATATTGGGGCGACCGAGTGTCCGATCTGTCTCGGAGAGTTTGAGGACGGCGAAAAGGTTAGGGTGCTGCCAAAATGTAACCACGGATTCCATGTGAGGTGCATAGACACTTGGCTTGTGTCACACTCATCATGCCCGAATTGTCGGCATTCACTGCTCGAGCAACAACAACCATCGAAGAAAACTAGAACTACTAGTCGTAGTACTGGTAGGACTAGTTCTGAAGCGACAGAGAATTCATCACCAACAGCCATTGAGTCCGACCAGGAAGGCAGAGTAGTTCTGGTGATTGATGAAGCAAGGTAAATTTGCGGATTTGGGTAGTAATTAAATGTTTTATGGTGCTGGTAGAATTAGCGGGAAGTAGTAACATGGTGTTGGTTGGCTAGTTCTGTGGAGGCCAAGTGGAGGCCAAGTAGCAATTAGAGAATGGCTACATTATTATGACGAAGGTTATGAGATGTATTGTAAATTATCAAATAATTATTGGTTGAAATGTGGTCCAATTTTACGGAGTTTTACTTTATTCTCATGCTTTGCTTATCACAAAGCCCAGCTGGTCCGGGGACTAAAGTTGGCTCTGAGTCTCAATGTACGTAACACAACTTGGTGTCCGTACCGGCCTTAGAAATTGAGAATACATTCTGAAACTACTGAATCAGATTATGTGAGATTTCTGATGGAGGAAAATGTCACAGCATCTATACAAAGAGTTTATAAATCTCGACTTCTCGAGAGGGATTGTAATATTATTCTGATAGGGGGTGATCGGAAAATAATTTTTGGTTACGATCAATAAACCATTCAAAATAATCGACAACCTTTCTTTGTTGTACAGATTTGCCATACTCTTTGCTTAATCAGCTACAGATTAAAGAGATAAAATGTGTTTTCTTGAGGTTCTGGTTATACCATGTTGATTAGGCATCCCTAATAAGTGGAGCAAGGAGCACCCACCATCAGGTCATCAACCTATCGGCCTCTTGGTGTGGTAGTCCTGTTCCGTAGTTCTGTTCAACATATTGAATCAATTGGACAGTTGGATATGGTCTGGGCAGACAACTGAACAACATCTGATGCGACGGGTCGGGGCTATAAGGGAAGGGAAGCGCTAAAGTCTTCTAGGGGGTGGGTTTTGGGACCCCAGCGGACCGTAACACAGCTCCTCCCCTTTCAAAACGTGCATTTTCTAATTCATCTTTGTTGGGAGGGGGGGGGGGGGGGGGGGGGGGGGGGGGCTGGACCGTAACACAGCCCCTCCCCTTTCAAAACGTGCATTTTCTAATTCATCACTTGAAGACCTTGTCATGTAAACCATTTAGGATAAGGATTGAAGTTTAGACTATACACCCAAAAGTCCAAAACCCACCCCGCAATAACTCCATTTTTCGCTGGGGTCAAACTAAACAGTCGGTTTTGGTGTCCAAAACCGCACTGAACAACAGCAACATGTCGATCAGTTCTTCTGGAGACTCTACACCATTTTTCGCTGGAACTAAATTAAACGGTCGATTTTGGTGTCTAAAATTGCACTGGACAACAACAACATGTCGTTCAGTTCTTTTAGGGACCTGCTAGTGTCAGAAATGGTTTTCATTTCGAGGGAATCATAGCCAGCTCCACTAAACGATCTCCAACCCCACTCTGTTTTCTGCTTTGGACAGTGTTTCTTTTTTTTGCCTTTTCTTCTTCTTATTTGGATCCCCATGGCACCTACATGGTTGCGTCATCTTTAAAGCCTAAAAGTTTTAGTTGATGCAAAACATCACC
The DNA here is from genome assembly GCA_025331145.1 of Rosa persica. Lineage (NCBI taxonomy): Eukaryota > Viridiplantae > Streptophyta > Magnoliopsida > Rosales > Rosaceae > Rosa > Rosa persica. The sequence continues at coordinate 6,971,037 of WFKR01000003.1, read as the reverse complement.
ATGGTGCCACCACACCACCATTGTTGTGAACCTTTTCAGTCCTATAAATGAACTGAAAACTCTGATAAATAATGGTTTTCTATCCTATAATTAATCACGATCGTTTTAGTATTCAAATCAATGTTGGTATTGAAAACCTGTCTTCCTATATTTAAGTTTGAAATCTAGATCCAACGCAAAAATGCTAAACCACTTTGATCTGCTTCTCTGACATTTGAAATGCCAAAATCACATTGGGGGACAAGATAATCGAATCTTGTGAATTTAGCTAAGGTTATATAGACAAATAAATAATTTTTGTAGTTCTCGCGCGTGTAGGCTAAGTCATGCAACAACCAACGGCAGTTGCATTATTGGAAATCAGTTAAATTGCTAGTACGATAAAAGAACTAACTGCCAAATACCAGTCACTCCAGATTTTAAATGGTTCTTTTTTTTAATTTTTTTTTAAATGAGTTTGGAATCCAGCAAGCTGGGAGGTTTATCTTCACGCCTAACATATTATATTAATATTAGGATTGAGCACGGAGGGGGACATAAAACCTTGACCTCTAACACCAGTACATAAATCCTCATAGAATACATCCTGGATAATCACATGAGACTCATCTAACAAAACATTATCTATATAATTAAGACTAGCAAGATGCGCCAATTTATTGGTTACACCATTTGCTTCTCGTAATATATGTCTGATCTGAACAGAGTGTAAAGATGTTATATAAGACTTACAGTCATTGATAATGCGCCCTAACTCAGATCGATCTTCCATAGTTTGTTGTAACGTAGCTACCACAAGCGAGCAATCACTCTCTAGGTCAATGGCACCCCAATATTGGTGAATAGCCAAAAGAAGTCCAACCCTACAAGCCTCTGCTTCCATATGCGTAGCAGAAAGGACTTGAGGGAAATAACAAGTCATCGCTGACAAACTCATATGAAAAGATTGTTTCGTATCAAAAAACTTATTGACCCATTTTGGGATTGATACCCACGAGGCATTGTAGGAATTATTGATATGAGTATGTCAACAAGTCTACTAATGAATTATATGATGAAAATTTATTGTTAAGTGTTTTGATAGTATTCCCCTTTGTGTTTCGCTCAATAGGTGGTATTGTAAATTTGCAATTAGAGGCGTCTCTTTTTGATAGCCCCACGTGGGAGGTTTCCTTAAAATAAATGCCGAACAATTCCAAACTCTAGACAAAATTATTCATAGTCTATTTTTTTTTATCTTTCTTTTCGATGAGGAAAAATAAATACAAACTAAAATCATGAAGACAATCACCCCCAATTAGATCAAACTGGAAAGCAGCTCGAGGGATCTAAGTCGACCAAATAGTCATTGAGGGAGGAGTGCCCCAGACTTGCAAGGGAATCAGCCAAGAAGTTAGCTTCCCGCCATAAATGAGCAAATGATATATATTTCTTCTTTTTTCTTTATCAGAAGAGAAAACTTCATTCTTAATAAAAGATTACAATAGATAGGGTGCAAAAGTCATTCTATCAATAATCAAAATAAATGTAATAGAACAAAATAAAGATTTGCTCGCATTAGATTTCAAACTGAATATCCATACTGATACACTATTAGAGCCAAAAAGAGACTCTAACTTTAACCACAGCAAAGATTGGCAAACAAGACTTTTTTGGCAAGACAATGGAAAACTTTATCATGCTCTCGTCATACAAATCGCGGACTGCAAAGTAGAAAAGGACATTGATATGACAATATGATCAAAAATTATTTTGATAAATTAAAGAGAAAAACTTGGGCATTGGCTCGATCTGCACGTGAATCCCTGAATATTCAGACTTGGGCTTCGGCTTATGAAACCAAGTGATGTAGGCCCATATTTCAAATGTCTCACTCTGCTTATCTACAGCTGATAACGGCTAGTTAGGTCCTAGATCCAACCACTGTTCAGCTGCTGCTGCTCCGAGCTCTCGTTTCATAATGCAAGCAGAGAAGCAGCAGCAGCCGCAGCAGACGTGGAAAATCACCGTCCAAGCCAAAACCAAGAAGAGCTTCAACTTCAAATTCAAGTCGACCCAAATCGTCCCCACTTGGAAGTTTCATCGATTCTCTCTTCTGATCAAGCTCCGCAGAATTATCCTCAGAGTGAAACTGAATTCAGAACCCACAGCATCATCAGTTTCGAGAAAAAGAAAAGCAACCCTCAAATCCAAGCTGCTCAGAATTTTCAAGAAAATTGGAATTCCACGCACCAAGAATCGAGACCATACTGTCCATAACCCTGATTCCCAATCGCCTCTAGTTAGACTGAAACAACACGTTTACAAGGTATTCATGATTTATGACTGTCACATTTATATCTTCGAATAAAATTGTTCTGTGATATTAATTTAGAGTAGCTGGTTTTTTTTTGTCTTGTAGGAACCAATTTCTGTTGCTACGTTGTGCACTGGAATTCTTGTGTTTCTAGCTCAGTCGATATTCAGCATAGCTCAAAAAGGTTTCGTTGTTTATAGTTTGGCTACCTTGCTCTTCTTCTATTCTCTAGTATCCGGTAAATACAAAGTGAGAAGAATTCTCAAGTTTCTGGTGATTCTAATGCTTACGGCGTCTACCGGTTCATCAGTGCTCGACTTCAATAATTATTTTAAGTTTTGCGGGAGATATGTCTCGGACTACATTGGGAAGGCTTCCAACTATGCTGCTCTTTTTTTTATGAATTGATGATTTGCTTGTCATTGAATAAATTGATTGATGTATCATCGTGGGGTTTTTTTTTATAATTGTTATTGAATATGAGGATGATTTGATTTGATTTGAAATTTGAATATATTTGAGCGCCTAATGTCGTTGTGATTAGTAGAACGAAAATAGCAAAATGTTTGAGAACAAGCTAAATTGATATACAGAAAGAGAGAGTAATATTTCAGAGAGAATGGAGATTTCAAGTATGTTATTCATCTCATACAATGAGGTATTTATAGGGATACATATGTAGTGTGAAAGCTCAAAGAGAAAATCAAAATGATAATCATCTTGATGATGATTTCTGCCATGCTTGTTGGCCCTTGGCAAAGCATGTTTACATAAGTCTTCATACACTCAAGTACCTATGATTTATACACTCAAGTACCTATCCAAATATTTTACGTATTTGTTACATGATATAGACATACATAGTATTATACATTTATACTACAACACTCCCCTTCGGATATTTCATGTTCAATAGTATTGTGTTGGTGGTACGCTTCGAAGTTGTCTCGTTAAAAACCTTGCCAAGTAATAAAACCCTGTGGGAAAAAACAACCTTGGTCGAAAGGGAAAAAGAGCACAACGCGCGTTGAGTGTGAAGTATGTTTCTGGATACTCCCCATGATTTAGACTCCCATTGAAGATCGTGGGAGTTCGGATATCCTCCTCAATCTGATGCTCCTTACACGTTTCTCGAAAGATGATTTTGGTAGTGACTTAGTAAATAAGTCAGCTACATTATCTTCTGATCGGATTTGATTTACTTCAATATTTAGAAGTGTTTGTTGTTGCTGACTGTATAAGAATTTCGACGATATATGCTTGGTATTGTCACATTTGATGAAACATAATTTCATTTGCTCAATACAAGCTGCATTATCCTCGTAAATGCATGTAGGTTCATTTGTGGTAAATTTCAAACCACAAGTTCCTCGAATGTGTCTATTTACAGACCTTAGCCATATGCACTCACGCACGGCTTCATGTAGTGCAATAATCTCTGCATGATTTGAGGAAGTAGCAACAAGAGTCTGTTTTGTAGATCTCCAAGATATCGCGGTGCTTCCCATGGTAAAAACATAACTTGTTTGGGAGCGACCTTTGTGAGGGTCAGAGAGATACCCTGCATCAGCAAAGCCCGTCAGAACATCATTATCATTTTGATTGAAGGGAGGAGGAGAACATCGGTCACTATGGATAGTGTTGCCGGCGTTCACATTTCTTTTCTCTTTGTAGGGATAAAATAAGTCCATATCAATCGTACCTTTTAGGTATCGAAAGATTGTCTTTATACCAATCCAATGGCGGTGTTGGTGCAGAACTATGTCGAGCTAACAAGTTTACTGCAAATGAGATATTTGATCTTGTGCATTGAGCTAAATACAATAATGCGCCTATCGCACTTAGATATGGTATTTCAGCCTCTAATAAATCTTCGTCTTCATCCCTTGGACGAAACGGATCTTTCATGGGCTCAAGACTACGGTTGATCATGGGAGTACTCACAGGCTTTGCTTTATCTTCATTAAAGCGCCTTAGTAACTTTTGAGTATATGCTGACTGATGGATCATAATCCCATCATTACGGTGCTTGAGTTCTATTCCGAGACAAAACCGTGTTTTCTCGAGATCTTTCATCTCAAATTCAGATTTCAAATATATAGCAATTTCTTTTAACTCATCTAGAGTTCCAAATAGGTTCATGTCATCAACATAAACTGCTACAATTGCAAATCCCGATCTTGTCCTTTTAATGAACACGCAAGGGCATATTTCATTGTTAACATATCCCTTCCCGATCAAGTAGTCACTTAGACGGTTATACCACATCCGTCCGGATTGTTTCAATCCATATAGTGAGCATCTTAATCTTATTGAAAACGCCCTCCGTGGTTTAGAGCCACTTGATTTGTGTAATTCATGGAGATCTCTCTATTCTCTGGGATTGGTTCTACCATTGGAGCGTCCTCCAATGATGTCTCTTAGACATAACCATAATCCGGAATTTTTTCATGAGATGGATTATTTGTATCGATGATTAATGGATTATTTTGTGTCAAGCTCGCTTTCTTTCTTAGTCGAGAATTCATCGAACCTATAGGCCTCCCGCGCTTCTTGGCAGGAGCCATGGGTCTAGCAACTGCATCACCCATAGAGGGGATGTCATGTCCTTTAGTTTTAGGGACATCAATCATTGCAGGTATGTTTGCAGCAGGTATGTGTGATCTTGTCACTTTAGCGATATCAGAAAACGCATCAGGCATTGATTGTTACGTCCCGAACCCAGAATTTTCAATTTTTATTAATTTGACGGTAAATGTCAGTTACACTTAATTTTTACTCCGTTATATGATTTTAGTGGCCCTAAAAGTTGACTTTTTGTTCGGGTCATAATTTGAGAAAATGTTCTTCATGGAAGTCGTAGAGGATGTTAAACCGAGAACATGCATACGTGGTTCGAAAAAATCAGAGTTAGTATGCGAAAGTTATAAGCGAAAAACTAAATTTACTATTCCCGGTTACTGTTCATAGTAAGTTCTTTAAATAGAAAGTTACTGTGGTAAGTTTCCAAGGAAACTTACCCGGCCTTTTCTCTCTCTTCTCCCCCGATTTCTTCCTCCTCCAGTTCGGCCGAATCCTCCTCCTCCAAGTTCCTTCGATTCCGGCCGCCCCACGACGAAACCCAGACATCCCTAGGTTCGCCTATTCCTCCTCGTCATGCCAATGGTCGCATTTCACGGTATCTCGACCGGAGGAGCTCGGAATTGAGCCACGAAGTTCACTGTAGCAGATTAGGTTTTTCGGCGATTTCCGGCGATTTCGGTCGTCTCCGGCCACCAAACCGGTGTCTAATGTTCGGTTTTCTTCACTGATCATTTCCCCTATGGCCTTGTGTCTCGATTTTCTGTGTGGAAGTCGAATTGTTGAATTGAAATTCTAGGGTTCTTGGAAAATTTCTGGGTTTATGTTCATTCATTGATTTCGACTGGTTTTGATTGTTATTTGGATGTGTTGTAGTTGAATGAAATGAGCAGTGAGTAGAATTGATGTTGTGGATGAAATTTGGTGGCAATAGGAGGAGGTTGATTCCGGCGAGTAACCGCCACTCGCCGCCACTATGGGCGGCGCGTGAGGTGGTGTAGGGCAGATTTCTGACTGTCGTAATTTGGCTAATTAATCGTTGATATAATGTAGTTTCCATGTTGGTGACCTCGGATTAATTTCGTGAAGTGTAGATATGGTTTTCGTTATGATGTGAAATTCATTGATTAATTCACGGATAATCCGTGTATCGGAATTCCTTAATCGGAAGCTCAAAGTAAAGAAATGAAGTTAGAAAAGTGAAATTGGAGATTTTTAAGTAAATAATAACAATTGGGATATGGTTTGGTTTTGGTGGATTTAATTTTTATCCGTCCTGTACTTATTGGTTTATGAACATTATATTGTACAGGACGTGAGGAGGATTCCTACGAAGAGGGTTCGGATCGACGGCAAGCTTAGCCATATACGGTGAGTGGACGTTTGATTTTAAAGTCATGCATGTAATTAAATTTTCTAAGTTACGAAATTATTTAAAGTATCTGTTATTTAATGAGCATATTATTCGATTTTTGATTATGAAACTAGTTATGATTCAAATTGCAAATTAGAAGTGGTTATGTTCCATTTCGAACTTTTTATTAGAAATAATCTTCGATAAGATTATTTCTGAAAATAAAAGTATCATTATTTATTAATAGATTCGGGTTTCTCGAAAAATCTTTGGAAATGGAAGATTTCTTCGAGATTATAAACTTACATTATTTTAGTATATTGATTCATAATTTTGAATCATGTTGGCGTGCAGGGTCACGTCGTTGGACTAAGTTCCTTTCTTGTGAGACTTCGAGGAAATCTCACAAATTCTCGATTTTCATATGGTTTTTACCCACCATACCTGGGTCGATATACTTTATTGCTAGCTAGCCTATTGGTACTCCTCCCTACTTACTTTGTGTTAGTGGGTGAGTAGAGCCGAGCATGGGATGCTCTTGAGTGTGGGACACTCCGACCCGAGCCGAGAGGCTCCCTTCTATTGTATGGTGATGACGTTATTCCTCATACCTTTTAAATTATTTACTTACTTATTTATTCGTCCGACTAACAGGGTCGGTCGAACTTCCCTTAAGCCAGCGGGGCTGGCTTAGTCATGAAAGTGATTTAAAAAAAAAACCTTTAGTTCCCTATTGCATGCATAAGAACGTTCTAAACAATAAATGTGGGAAAGTGAGAAACATTTCTTTCTTAATTAAATATTTTTGTCCACTCACAACTAATGTTTTATCGCTTACTTTCCCCTGGGCTTTTCGGTTTCCTTTGCCCAGTTCACAGTGTTGCTGTTCGGCGTGGGATCGAGGCTTAGCACCAGTTCTGCCACTTGCCTTTCGTAGGTTAATATTAACCTACCTCATGTAATATATTTGATTTTATCGTAGATTGCTCTGATAACCTTAAGAGACTTATTGTTATTGTGTTTTACTTATGGAGTTGAAGATTAGAACCCCAGGCTGTATTCTATAAATTTTACTGCCTTTACGCTTGGGTTTTGCTTAATAACTTGTGGTGGTTGTGAAATATAGGATGACTGCATGTTGTGGGATCTTGGATTTAGAAAAATTTGTTTTTGTCGTTTTTCTCACAGGTTGGGTTGTCCACTTTTAAGGGAAGTTCTGTCGAATTTTTCTTAAAAGTGGACCCCGCAGAGTCCATCTTGAAAATTTGAAAGGATTTTCGGGATGGGTTCTGACATTGATTCTGCTACGTTCTGAAGATCGAGAATCCTCCGCACTTCTATTTCAGACTGTGTGGTTCGGGGATCAAGATGAGACAAAGTGGAGACAGACCACGACAATTCATGTCTTTTCTGTTGAACATTAGTGTTCTTGTCTCCCCCTAATGACGGGAAGACTGTCTCATCAAAATGACAATCCGCAAATCTAGCGGTAAATAGATCACCTGTCAAGGGTTCTATGTAGCGGATAATGCTTGGAGAATCATATCCAACATAAAGGCCTAAGCGTCTTTGAGGACCTATTTTAGTGCGTTGTGGCAGCGCAATTGGCATATAGACTGCACACCCAAATATGCGTAAGTGTGAGACATCAGGCTCATACCTAGTTACCATATGGGACGCAGAAAAGGGTTGGGTGGCAGTGGGTCTCAGACGAATAAGCACAGCTGCATGTAATATTGCATAGCCCCAAGCAAAAATAGGGAGATTGGTGTGCATAACCAATGCCCTGGCAACCATTTGAAGTCTTTTAATGGCAGCTTCTGCGAGTCCATTTTGGGTGTGTACATGAGGGACAGGGTGTTCGACCTCAATCTCAATGGACATGCAATAATCATCAAAGGTTCTTGATGTAAACTCTCCATCATTGTCAAGACGAATTGACTTAATAGGATGATCAGGGTGGTGAGCCCTTAACTTAATGATTTGTGCTAGGAGTTTAGCAAATGCAGCATTTCTTGTGGATAAGAGCATGACATGTGACCAACGTGTCGATACATCAACCAACACCATAAAATATCTAAATGGTCCGCAAGTTGGTTGGATAGGTCCACAAATATCACCTTGTATTCTTTGTAAGAATGGTATATTTTCTTTAGTGTCCTTTGCATAGGATGGTCTTGATCCTACCTTTGCTAAAGAGCAAGCTTTGCAAAACGAATGATATACTTTAGAAGTAACTCTTTGGACCAATGTTTGGTTCGTACTTCTTTTCGTTTTGAAGAATGGATGCCCGTGTGAAGTTTTTAATGTACGGAGCATCATATCACAACCTGGGTGTCCCAAGCGGCCGTGCCAAAGCTTGTATGTGTCAGGATCCCATAAATTGTCATTCATGACATGATTGGATTCAATGACTCTAATAGTGGTTGCATACAATCCACTAGAGCGACACATAAGTTTCTCTAATACTCGTGTATTTCCGTAGTTTTTAGAGGTGATGCAAATGAATTCTTGTCCATTCTCACAATATGTTTCCACATGAAAATCATTGGCTCTTATGTCTTTAAAGCTTAATAGGGTTCTTCCAGCTCTTGGAGCATATAGAGCTTCGGCGACATTAACATTTGTGTCATTTGGTAACAAAAATTGAGCTGGTCCTCGATCATGAATCAATTGTGATGGTCCCGCCATCGTAGTTACTGCGACTAGGTGTCATTCATAAAAATAATTTCCTATGTCGCAATATAGTATGTGTGGTGCCACTATCAAGAAGGCATTCCAATTTTTCGGAAAACATACTAAAAAGGATTAAAGTTCGGAATATTAACACATGTCCATGACATTGAATGCGATACTTTATTAATAGGGAAAATAGCCAATGATTACATCAAAGTTATTCATAAGTCTATTCCAAATATCAGACTTTTAGACAAATTGTTATTACTCAATCCGTTTGGTAATTCCAATAAAATATGACCAGGAAAGTAGAGAGATGTTGGTGGAGCGAGGCTCGCTTAAATACCCCGATCTCAATTGCTTTCCTAGACATCATACTTTAGTGGGTACGCCACATAAGAAGGAGTTTAATACAATTGTTATTTATTGACTAAGGCACATTTGCCATTCTTGGAAAATAGAAAGAGGATTATTCTAATCAAAGTCTGTAACATCCTCATGCTCTTCATTTACAGCTTTGAAGTCCTCAACGGTGAGATTGACATCTTCACTATTTTCATCTTCGGCAAGGTTGGCTTCTTGCTCTCTTGCTTCCATGTACTTCTTGTAGCGTGCAGCTAATTGGGTACTTGCATGACATTGTTTAAATCAATGCTCGATTGATCCACATCGATGACACATGTCATTGTGGTTACCTCCCTTCATTTGAGGTGCAGGTTGTGCAGGTTGTGCAGGTTGTGGATATTCTCTAGGAGGGTTGCTGCTACTACCACGGCGTATGGTGCTACCTCCACGGCTCATGGTGCTATTTCCACGACCGGTGTTGCCATATCTCCCTCTTCCACGTGTGGAGTTGCCATCACGTGTGCCCGCTATAAAGTTGCAGTTTCATTCTTTATTGGGGCGGTTATATGGACTTGTTCGTCCTTCATGTCCCCTATTATTAGGGTACACATATCCCCTATTGCTAGGGTACCGCTCCTTGTGCCCTCTCTTGGGTGCATTATAATTTGCCTCACGAACGCTCTTGGTTCCAATGGATCTTGAATTATAATTCTTTACGAGAATGTTGTCATGCTTTTCGGCTACCGACAAAACATTAATGAGCTCATTAAACCTCGTAATTCATCCAGCATTTACTTCAGTGCGATACTGTTTTGATAGCAAGATTGCTGCAACGGGAAAGGTGGAGAGAGTTTTCTCAATTAGCTCTTCTTTTGTGAGAGGTTTTTGACAGAGCCTCAACATGGATTTGAGACGAAGAGCTTCTAAATTGTACTCAGCAATAGACTTGAAGTCAGAGAAGCGTACATCGTTCTACTGAACCTTCAAGTCAGGGAGGAGGGAATCTTAGATATTGTTAAAGCGCTCTTGTAGCGCCTCCCATAATTCCTTTGCATCTTTGATGGACATGTACTCTAATCTGAGTGCTCTGTCCATATGACGTCGCATCAAGATGATTGCTTGTGCATGCCTCTTGGGTGTTCGAGAGAACGCAAGGGCTGGGTCTGGTGCATGAATGATTGGCAGTATCCCTTTCGATGTGAGATGGTTCTCAACGTCGGTTTTCCAGCTATGGTAATCCGAACCTATTGAGTCAAGGATTTGAAAATCGAGTCTAGGTTCATTCGACATCCTTGAAGATAAGAAGAAAATATTAGTTTCGGAGTTTAAACTTCCACGAAAAATAATAAGATTTCAGAGCTATGCTACCAAGAAATCAATTTTCAAGAATCATTGTGAACACTCTTAGTTCATTGATTACGAACGCTCTTAGTTCGTTTGGCGTGAATTTCTATAATTCCGCTTTTGATTGTAAGTTCTCGAGAAAAAGGAAAAAGGAGAGAAAATGTATAAAAACTCAAAAACGGGAACTTTTAGTAAAGAATACCTTGAAATAATGTTGCCGAAAATTTTGACCGGAAAAATTATCGGAGGTGATCGGAAGGATCGTTGGGAAAAATCGAGAAAAATTGTCCGAAAAGTCACCGGAAAAGTGTCCTGAAAAGTGTCGAAAAGTCGCCGGAAAAGTTGTCGGAAAGTCGTCCCGCGAATCTGTCGACAGATATGTTGGCAGCTGCTGCACAGCTTCTCGGCAGCACCCGGCAGCGGTCCGGTTTGTGATTTCAGATTCCGACGGCCGGTTCAGGCCTTTTCCGGCCGGTTCCAGCGATTCTGAGACCGGTTCCGGGCTTCTAGAATCAAGGGCTTTGATATGAGTTAGGGTTTGGGAATTTTTTGTAGGTTTAGAAAAATGACTTCGATCGATGATGAACTCTTCTCTCGTCAATTTTCGATTCTAATTCTAGAGCAACTTCGTGCTGATAACGTGTTTGAGAACAAGCTAAATTGACACACAGAAAGAGAGAGTAATATTTCAGAGAAAATGGAGATTTCAAGTATGTTATTCATCTCATACAATGGGGTATTTATAGGGATACATTTGTAGTGTGAAAGCTCAAAGAGAAAATCAAAATGATAACCATCTTGATGATGATTTCTGCCATGCTTGTTGTCCCTTGGCAAACCATGTTTACATAAGTCTTCATACACTCAAGTACCTATGATTTATACACTCAAGTACCTATCCAAATACTTTACGTATTTGTTACATGATATAGACATACATAGTATTATACATTTATACTACAACACTAAAGAGATTTTGAGCTGTGTTGTTGTATTGAAACTTACCTCAACCTTAGAATTAAGGAAGGTAATTGTATTAGAACTGGATTATCAACGATTTATAATCGATTGTGGGTGCATCTTTAATGGCCTATAAGAATTAGTGAATGAGTTACACTAATAGCCTAGAGATTTACATAGTTAAACTATATATATATATATAGAGGATTTTTCTCAGGTAAGGATGTCCTTAGTTTTTCTTATGTGCGGATTTGGTGTTTTCACCCACTTTCCGATCATATTTTCACATCTTAACCGTTCAGTTTTTAGAGCCTAATGTATAGATCCCCCCTGCAAAATTTCAGCCAATTTGGTGATCGTTAAGACATCCAAAACTGCAATTTACACGAACGGACCGAATCTGTCGAATCGGAACCGTTCGTATTTATAATGGTAAATTACAGTTTTGGATGTCTTAACGATCACCAAATTGGCTGGAAATTTTCAGAGGTGATCTATACATTAGGACCTAAAAACTGAACGGTTAAGATGTGAAAATGTGATCGAAAAGTGGGTTAAAACCGGAAAGCCGTACCTAAGAAAAACTAAGGAAGTCTTTAGCCAAGAAGGATATATATATATATATATTTAGTACCAACAATGACAGAAATCCAAAATTGATCAACGATATATGAGTAAACAATTTAATAACTAGTTTTTAGCATTATTAGAAAACACTTAGAGCAGATAAACAACTCTCGAAATGATTTAGTTGGAAACAACAATTGAACCGGTGAATAAGCGAGCAGAGCCCTAAGGTTTCTGAGCAGAGTGTGGCGGCGACGGCAAGGTAGTCTTCACCGGCGAGCATGCGTCGTAGGTCACAGCGCTGCAGATCTTAGGGTCTGTTTAGTGGTGGTAGATGGTCAAAACGATCCGGCTGTTCTAGGATCCTGGTGGCCGAGTTTTGGTACTGTGAATAGGGACAGATAGGCGGTTTCCTGGGAGGCAGACGATTAGGTATGTCGGGCTAATACCAGCGTGACTGGGGTCTGGGTGGAAGACTGATCTGTGTGGGGTTGAGAGTGCTAACGGGTTAGCGGGTCGAAAGACGAGGTATCGAAACGATCAAGGATGGGCATTGGTGATCGGATTCTACCGTTTTGTTGGCGCTGGTGGGGTAGTGCAGTGTCGTTTCTGATCGCAGGGATGGCTGCCTAGGTTGGGCGGCGACGACGGCGATGACAGGCTAATGGCGACATGGTGCTCTGGCCAGCGTCCCTGTTTGGGTTTAGGCCTCTGGGCCTGGGCCTGGATCATATGGGCTTTATTTGTTATGGGCCCATTTGAGTAGGTCTGATTCTATTTCGAATTAGGCCAGTTTGGAGGGCGCCTTAACGCCCTCAGTAATTACTTAGTGCCTTGGGCTGGCTTGGTCCGAGATGACCTATTGGGGTGATGGTAGGCCTTTAAGGTCTTTAAAGTCCCAATTGTAATTCAAATCATGATTATACGGAATTGATAATTATCTAGAGTTGGACTGGAGAAAGCGGCTTATGGATGAGGAATGACTCCTATTTGTTTGCTGGGAATTAGCTTTCTTTTCATACCACAATTACGTGTCTGGCGGATAGAGGGTTAGAAGATGATTTTTCCTCATAAGACACAGAATTGTTCTTTGTTTATGAGTTCGCTTTACAAAGCGAGCTCAAATTGACTTATAGTGAGTTTACATTACTTAGATAGAAATTTTTCTATCTTTAAGTGTATGTTAGATTTTTGCTTGTTGGCTAGTCATCTAATGTTATAAACCTTTAATTCAAAAAAAGATAAACAACTCTCGAAAAGGTAATGTCTTCACTTAATTTGGGGTTTAAGTAAAATGCATATTAGAATTGTGCTTGCACATGTCGGTGGATACTTCTAAATGTGAATGATAATCAATTTGACAATAAAAAATAAAAATAAAACAAAATGGTAATGGGTACTCTAATCATGAATAACTCATGTATCTGGATAAAAAAAAATTTGATTTATTGGATTCGAGCAACCACTCACGATGATCATGATATTTATATTGTCAAACATTGATATCTGAGTTTCAAAAAAAGGCATGAAATCAAGTAAAGTTGCAAGGTCAAGATTTTTGAGGCACATGTAATTACCAAGAGAAAGAAGATACAAGAGTCACTTGATCAACACCGATACCTCACAAAATATTGTTGCAATCTCTAAAATATGTTGTTCGAATAATTGCAAGGAACTCGTTTAACCAAACAATATACTATAGCGAAAAGCATTACAAGCAAACCTACGAGCTAGTGCATTTGCTACCTAATAATTATGGCACCGGAGAAGAGAGAATATCGAAATACGAAATAAGATATCTCGTTCAAAGCACTCAATTAGAGAGGTATATATTATTTAAACTTCTACCTCAACGAGTCTGAATAACGACATTGCAATCAACTTAAAATCACTATTTGCATAATGCTAATGTTACAAACGCTACAATTTCGTGATGTCAAAGTTTCAATTTGTTTTTCTAATGTCACATACACATTCTAAATTTTAAATAAAAAAAACTTCAACAAAAGAATCTATCTTGTCACACTAATAGCCACGAAAAGTAACAGATCGTGTAAGTGTTCATAACACAATATCTTAACACTTTCTTACTAAAATGTTCATCGTGCATGTGACAGAATGGGCGATCCATTCTCCTAGTCGAAATAAAACCCTGAATTCCTGAAATAACGAATTTCTCTTGCTACTTAGTACGACACCAACCCTCAATATGAATTTAAATCGTGACATACTACCCAACAGTATCAAAACAGTATGGGGAAATGCTAGTTTCAAATTTGAAATGATAACCATGTTTGAAATTTCAAACCCACACCTTCCCCATCGAACATGATAGGCCTTCAATTCGGTCCCAAAAATAAAGGGCACCTAATCGCTGGCCTCTTTGAAAATCGAAACAGTAGATCTCATCAGTCCTATGAGTTTAGGGCATGGCACGAACAGTGTAAAGAGGGCACGGCCCCACTTTGAGGACGGGTGGGGGCCCACCTAACGACGATGCAATGATGGCGCGTGAACAGAAACCACATTGATCATACTTATTATAAGGACAGACAACAAAAGTATGTTGATGTCAGTGGGTCCCGCCCGACCTTTTGTGTGGCTTCAGATCGACCGTCCATCCCCGCACCACGCGCGGATCCGACGGGACAGGACGAGAGTCAAAGACCTATCTTGATGGGTCTGTTTGACCACACCGGAAACATGCCTTTAAAATATTAATAAACTTCGGGAACTTTGACTGGGATGTCACTTCGTTCGAGGCCCCTCTTCGTTGAAAATCGAGCTGCGTCTTTGAATTTACTATTTTGGGCCCAACCCGCAAAACCTATATTTTGCATTTTGAAATTTTCTGATTATATACTCAAATGTCCAAATTACCCTCTTTATATTTTTTTATCTGGTCAAAATAATTTCTTTGAATGTTTTGGAATGGAACCAGAATGCCAGATGGTCAAGCAGTGCATTGTATTTTGGACATTTGAAGTTCAATATGTTACCGACCTTTCATGGCCGCAAATAGCTTCTTAATATGTAAGTTCTTATATTAGCAAACCTTACAATTTTGACTATGACTAGTACTGCATAGAACATATCCCAAGTAGTATTTTGCTCTGTGTTTTTAATATTTCAATTACTTGACATGGTTGGTTTCCTTTCTTGACTGATCTTAGAGATGTAATCTGCGTATTCAAAAATGAAATGGGGTGCATAAGAATCATCGATCCAATTCAAACAGTCAAAAGGTTGGTGTTCAATGGCAAACAAGAGCTTCTTAGAAGACATTGCCTTTAATTATACTTATTTATAGAGTTAAGTATAGTGGGGCTGTGGGGATATAATTATTACATAATATTTGATTGATCGTAAAAATTGTGTGTCTCTTACGTGTGTTTTGAGATTGGATTTACGTGTGCAGTACGAGTAATAAGAATATATTTGACTGATTAAGATGAGATTAGATAGAATGTTCAGTTGTCATATATCAAACAATTAAGTATTATTCAACATTAACAGAGAAAAAAAAAACTAAGTTATGCATAATATTTGTTCTTGGCACTGCCAAACTCAACACCATACTAATGGAAAACACCGGGGGTGTTAGTTTGGTTTAGTTATTAGCTTGGTTAGAGAAAATTATTGTTTAACACCACAATCTATATGATATGTCTTCTTATTTTCACCACTTATTCAACATACTCTCGTATTTTCTTAGTTTTGATTAGCTTAATTTACCTAGTCTGCAATGGATCTTAACATTTGGTAGCCTCCGGTTGTTAATTACATGGTACTATATCAACCTATTTGATCAAAAGAATTTTTCATGTCTTTGCAAGATGCAATGAACATAGGCGTCAGCAGAGCTAATGGAAAATCACAAGTAGATATGAAAATTTGGTTAACTGATTATGCCTTCCAATCTTAACATTTGAAAACCAATAATCAACATTATTAGGTTTGTTTACGGTGTCAATTAGCAGTCGTTATTTTTAAAAATGAATTATCTGCTAAAATCATGTGAAACCAACAACCAAATGTTTGGTTAACAAATTATGTTGTTTTAATCTCATCACTTGAAAATTAAAAACAAACATGGTCATTTGTGGTGCGATTGGAAATCCTTACATTCGAAATCAAACTTTGTACCCAAAATTCTACAAAATTCAAACACAAATATCTAGAATTCGACGAAATTTAATTTTTATAAATTTTACAAGAATGCAGTATAACATGAGCTAGTGTCAACGTTCAAATCACTACTGAAATATAAAACAAAGGTCCAACAAATTGATTGTAATTCAAGAAACCAGTTTAAGTGTTGGTTTAGACAATTAGTACTTTAAGTAAGATAAAAAATTCGAAAATAGAATGTGTTGGCAATAGAACTCCTTTTCTTCTCTTCACATCTTACGCGTCGCCCTGGTCCTGGTCCAAGGGTTCCACAATTGAACATAAACCAAAAGGGGCATTTTAAAGCGGCGTTTTGTAGTTCGTTGGAAATGACATTTCCAATGCAGGAAGAATCTGGATTTTCTGGAGGGCAAAAGCGTCAAAAAGGAATGCGAAAGCCTATTCTGTTGTTTTAAGGATAATAATAATGAATACTATTCAATGCTTATTAATTATGGATTTTTGGTAGGTTTGACCACTGCTCATTGGGGCTCCATTCCTCTCTGAGACTCTCTCTCTCTCTCTCTCTCTCTCTCTGTGTATAATTTTCTCTCTCCTCAATTCCAATATTCTTACATCTTGTGCTTGCTCCTCTCTCTCCCTCCCCGAAAATCTCTCTCTCACACACCATAAACCTTTCCCAAGCTGCTTTCTTTCTTTGACTTGTTGAAGGCTGTTTATCTACAATTTGGTTCTTCAGTCCATTTCAGACCCTGCATGAAAGCTGGTAAATTTTCTTACTTTTTTACTTCTGGTTATCTTTCTTAACTGAATTCATTTCCATGTTCTTGAATTTGTTCTTCAAATTGTATATAAGTTTTGAGCTGTGAAATTTTTCATTTTGAGATGAAAAATCTGTGCTTGTTGTGTTTTATTGGGTTTCGATTGTCTGTTGCACTCTGTAGCTGCCGGATTTGCTTTTGTGCAACGAATTGTGGTTTTTATTTGGTAGATTTTGCAGAAAGTTTGCGTTTTTATGGATCTGGGCATGTTTTGTTTTGTGAAGTTGAATGGATGCTGTTTAGATAAAAAAGAAAAAGAAAAAGAAAATGGATGTCTGGGGTTCATTTTTTATTTTGTTTGAGTTGAAATTTAGTAGAATGGTTCATTGGTCAAGTATATCTCTAATTGCCAAGTTGACATATAAGAGATTTGAGCACGGTTGGGGATAAAAGATTCAGAGTTTTTCATTTGTCATTTTTAGTTGCAGAGAGGCCGACTGTAATCGGAATATTAAGGGATGCATTATTAAGTTCTAGGTGGAATATCAACCAAACTAGGTATAGAATCTCCGGAATACCCACTCACCCTCAGAAAAAAAAAAACGACATTTTTGCATTTGATAATCTATTTATTCTTTTGGAATGGTTAGGAGGATGTTAGTATGAATTTGCTTAGTGGTAATTATGAGGACACGATCTCTCATTATCTTTTTCCCCAAATGCTGCCTCTTTAAAGTTTGTAATAGCATGCATCTGTCTGAGAACCTTAATATAGGAAATTGGAGGCACTCAATTATTGTTGTCGAGCTATTTCGGGTGGATGGGCCATTTGGATTAACTATCTGCTTGTGGTGCACATAAAACTCTAATCTCCAGATTCCAGCTTCAGCTAATATGTATGCACTTTGTTCTTTAAATGCAGGAAACTAGGTCCAAGTGCAGATTAAAGTTTTGAACATAATTATGGGTTGCTTCACCGTTTTGAAGAGCAAGAAGAAAAAGTCTGAGCAAACTATTTATATTTCTCGTGTCCTCCCTAAGGAGCTAACTCCAGCCACATTGCCTGAACCCCAAATCCCGACCCGTTCACTACAGTCTGCACCCCCAAGTTTTAGGAACAGAGTGAAACCTATTCAACCAGTGAATAGAGTCACCAAAAAGAACAATAGAACTCGGGCATTATCTGCTCCATCAACCCTAGATGCGGCAGACCAAGAGTCTCTTTCCTCAGTTGAATACGAGGAACCAGAAGAGCCAAAATACCGGTCTGGAATCCTGAAGGAACAACCGCCACCAATTCCGCAACCACTTCCCCTCCCATCACCTCAAGGTGCTGCTGCACTGCGGACTACAGGAAGCTTCAAGTCATCCACTGCTAGTGGCCCTCTCTATGCTTCTGGACCATTGCCCCTACCTCCTACTGGAACACTACGGAACTTTTCATATGAAGAAGTATCATCAGCTTGCCACAACTTTTCTTCTGACCGATGCATGTCAGAAGGTCTATCTTCCATCATATATAAGGCTTCCTTTGGAGAAGATTCATCATCAAGTTCAAAAAAATTTGAAGCTACTGTTACTCGCCTTCATCCATCCACTCAGGTAACTTATCAATCTTAAGTCTGTTATGTTGAAGATATAATGTTCTAATTTGTTTTTTGGTCCCCTTATAATGTTATCATGGCTTAACTATTTTCGGAAAATTACCTTTAGTTACGGATGAGTATAGGATTGTCATCCTTTTATTATGTTATGTAATCTAATAAAAAAGAAAAACGAGCTCCTTAGTTGGTGTGCAATGTTCTTGTGTTTGCAAAAGAAAAACAAAATTATGCTCCCCACAGAATGGGTAATTAAGAATATGAAAGCATTTTATGTGTTTGAGTTTATGAAATTCAAAATCCTGTACTTATGATTCCAATTTGGAATGACTGATAATGCTGTGGAATGATGAAGTTATATGGCCTGCAAAATAATCAGCATTTTTCTTCTTCTTTGGTAGTATGCTACCTTGCCTCGAAACATTTGGTTCACATGTATGTTTCTCCATTTGTATGTGGTGCCTGCATTAATGTCCTGCACTTTTGAACATTGTTAACCGAATCATGTTTTCATATGTTTCTTCAGCTTCTAGCATTTAGATCGTTTTAGAGATTTGAGAGTACAGGGTACTGTTACCAAATATCTAGAATGCTCATATAATCCCACTGCTATTGGTTTTTCAGGGTTTAAAGGAGTTTGTAAATGAGGTAAACACTGTTGCATCTTTGCAACATCCAAACCTCTGTAAATTGCTTGGTTTCCATGCACGCGAGGGATCAGACCAAAAAATGTTGGTCTATGAGAGGCTGTTTCATGGAAGTCTGGATCAGTTTTTATATGGACGATCAGATAAGCCCCAAATAGACTGGAATACAAGAACAAAAATTGCTTTATGTGCTGCACAGGGTCTTACATTCTTGCATGAAGAAGGACCTTTCCAGGTAATAAACATTTGCTTGCACTTTTTATTTAAGAACAATTTAAATCAAATGATGAGTGCCTAAGCATTCGGTAGCTCAAATCAAGTTGGCCTTTATTTAATAAATGAATCCTTTTTTCATGTTCACAAAGTCACCCCAAAACTGAAATGCTGATGGTATTTAGAATGCTTAAGTAACTAAATTTTGTAGGGATTATCTGATGGTATATTCGTGCATTTTCTCTGGTGACTGAATTACTGTCCGTATTTACAGGCAATGTACAATGAGTTTTCAACTGCCAACATTCAGATTGATAAAGATTTTAGTGCAAAGCTTTCTGGATATGGCTGTGTTGGACATATTCCTGAGGCAGAAATCTCTACTAATTCTGTTGTAAGTTTTCTTCCTTTGTTTACTGTGATTACCTTTCCAGATCAGTTGTAATTTTTGAAACTTTGTATTTAACTTGAAGCTAATGGTTCTATCTATGCCTCTGCCGTAATCTGTACAGACTTTTAATTTCAACATGATCTTTTTAAAAGATCTGAACCGTTACCTTTGTTCTTATCATTTTTCAGGCAGTGGCAAATCTATCAGTCGAGACACTTGAAAGAGGAATGCTTACTCCCAAAAGCAATGTCTGGAGTTTCGGGATTGTTCTTCTAGAACTACTTACAGGACGGAAGAATCTTGATAGCCGGCATCCTAAGGAAGAGATGAATTTAGTTAAGTGGAGCCGGCTTTACCTAGCTGATGATATGCGGCTGTCACTGATTATGGATCCTCAGCTGAAAGGCCGCTTCCCAGCCAAAGCTGCCCGGGAGGTGGCTAACATTGCACAGAGATGCCTCCAGAAAGACCCATCCGAAAGACCCACCATGAGAACTGTTGTTGAGCATCTCAAGATTATTCAAGACATGAGGCACTCATCCAGGTTTCCTTTGCGAGACCCTGCTGCATTTGCGGGAAAACATATGTCAAGATCGCCCAGTCTTAACGGAATTGTCACCCCTGTGCCTAGGCTAAGCTTCTCCCCTTCACCTCCATCAATAGCTCGGCCATCTGTTTCACCTACTAGACGACTCGCCTCACCTATGTCTCTTCTTCCTCCACGAGCTTGTTCCACCATTGTCACTATGGAGGAGCTAGACCACCTACTGGAAAGCCGGAAATCATCGTCCTCTACAGTTCCAAGGGCTAGCGTTGAGGGATTTTGATTGTGTATAATGTGCATTTTTTATTTTTTTATTTATTTTTGGTTCTTTGTGATTCAACACAATATATAGCAGCAGATAAAGATGTGGTTGTTGTTCCCACCTAATCGGAGAGTATGCCTTGTAGATATAATGCATGCTTAGTAGAACCGGGTTCATCTAGTTTCCCCTAGATTTACAATACAATGCCACGTGTTAATTTGCATTTACTGGAAGTGTCTTCGTATTGAACATGCTCGAGTATGTTTAATGATCGCCCTATATTTCTATCATGCTTGTCGACATGGTGTCTGCTGCAACAACTATATACGTTCAAAGCCCTGAATCCTAATCAAGAAGCCATTGCTGAGAGTTTGGAGATTAAAGTCATTTAACAAAATATAGCATAGGGTGAGTGAGACAACTTTCTCCAAACTACTTCTGTCGTTCAATGAAGTTACCATAAATTATTGAATAAAAATTAGGTTGGAGGAAGTTGTTTCCCCAACTAGTGCTACGGTGCTACCTAGCTTCTAAATAAAATAAACAAAATTTTACTCCCCCTTCTGTAATTCTATGAAGGGCTGTTAGGCTCCCAGGCTAAAACCTGTGACATATCCAACATATCTCAATGTCTATGACATTCGTACCGTTTGATGAAAAGTATCTGCAATGGCAATAGATCCTCTCAGATTAAGCAAGTGCAAGGACGATCTCCTCTTTCAGCGACACGGGCTGTTGAGTCAAATAGAACTCTTCTTTCTTGAAGTTGAAAGAAAGTATAGGACTCATTACTTCCGTTCCGGCTATATTTAACAACCAATGCATATCTCCATATGCACATACATTCAGCACAATCACAATCGTGTGGAGGAACTGAGGATATCTCTCTCCACGTTCTTGTGTCCAACACAAGAACTCGGGATACCAACCAACCCTTTGAATTATTATTAGGACCAACACTCCGCTTATGCAGAGAAACACAGACAGTCTTATAGCTGTTGGTTATATCATCAAATCCCATACCATACTTTTCATACACTACTTGCTCTGTAATTCTTGGAGGTTAGGGGTTGGGAGCCCGAGTCTTTCTCCGGTTAGAGGACTGACTAAGAAGCAACGCCGATAATCACGTATGTGTTTCAAGCAAACCAAGTTGCCTACGACGAAATTAGAATGAGCACAAAGTCCCTAACATGTTGATTTCTTCATGTTTGCCTCTGGTCAAGTGGTTGCCCTCGTATTCTATGGTTTGCAAGGCAGCTAGGCCTTCACGTGGTTGCTCAATAAAGTCCTGCACAAAAAGCACGAGTTGAGGAGGTGCTTCAGCATCAATCTTGGTATCACCAAGTAAACGCCTGAGTTGCGTGGTTGCATAAGCTGTGCCATTGATTATGTCCAACACTGTCTTAGAGACACATTTGATGGAACACTGATATGGTTGCGGGAAGTCTCAGAAAGATGATGAGGATATCCACGGGTAGGTCCATCAAGTTTGTGTTCTCCATTGTTGCTTGGATATTTTCCATACAAATCAAAATTGATGTAAATCAAATTGATTCAATCAACCGTACTTACAAAAGAAAAAAAAAAATTGAAGTTGTATACAAGTGTGCAAGTATATAGATTGGCAGAAAAGAACAAAAAGTTGAAGTTGTATTTTACTTTGTTGTGTTGCCAGTATATATAAACACAATGAGAGTATATAATACAAGCTAATTTGGAATGTAATCTCACATTCACACTCTCAACTGTAGAAACATATTGCCAACCAAACGAAAATTACCTCTGTAGTCTGGTATTATACAAGGAAGCAGCAAATAAGGAAACATGAACTTCATCATAGAGGATCCACTTGGCTTTGATCCTGCCTTTCTTCACCTCCACTTTCCCGCTCTTGAACAACAGAAACAACACATTGATCCTCATTAAGTTGGTCCTCATTCCCCTCAGTGGCTTGTGGCGGAACTGGTGATGTTGAGCTTGTCGGCTGTTCAGTTACCAAGCTGGTAAGACCGGTTTGTTTCAAATAACTCTGTAGAGGAAGGGTTGCCACTTGAAGAAGGGACATCATGCTCAACTGACTAGGCCCCGCTGGCAAGTCTACTTCTCGGCCGGGATGGCAATTCAAGTCTAACTTTCCCTTCCCACTTTCAGCCAATTTAAGTTGGCTCTTAGATTCTGATTCATTTGGAGACTTAGCTTCATTGTCTGAAGGATCAAGGTGTGATGATACATGCCTAGAAGTGCTGTCTACTTCTGCTTCATCCCTAGGGCCCCATGCAAGCTGGTTTCTACAGGCAATCTCTGCTTCACGTTCTGATTGACGTTTCTTCTTGTTTATCATTAGGGTTTTAAAACGGCGTTTAACTGTCATGCACACTTGGCATGTGCATGAAGGCTTATGCTTGCCCTTCCCACTTGGGGGCTGGATGCACACAATGCATGAGCAGCCAGGACGATGCCTTGGATGTTTTGTTGTTGTAGCAACTGATGCAGTTCCTGGGTCAGCCACATTGTCTCCAAGGATTGCAGCATTGGCCAAAGCATCAAGGCCAGAAGATTCATGTTCCTGGATTGGCCTATGGTTTGTTGCCATTCTCCTTTTCTTGAATTCTGAAAAAGAAGACACTATATTAATATACGTAATAAACACTTCCCAAGGTAATGGATCAGCTACTAAAAGATAATAGAGAGACATAAAGTGGCATCATACCCTTACTGAGTCTGAGAAAACTTTCCAGTTCCCTAGGGGTTAATTCGTCCGGTGCAGAGCACGAACACCTGTTGAGACAAAAAAAACATGAGACATACAAAGATTTATTTAAGCACTACCTTACTGCAAGAAAAATTGTAAAACAAAACCCATCACTAACCTGTTTTGATCCCAAACATTGTCTGTACACATCCACTTAGATGGAAGTAGTACGTCAACTGGCAACCTTCGCCATTTAGAGCAACCATCACACTGAGCCCATTGCTCATGTTCCCTGAAGACAAAGCTTATTATTTTGGTATCTAAATAAATTATCTAACTCACTCAAATACAATAATATAAAACCTTTCAACCATGAAAGTGGAAGCATTCAATTGAATATGGAAGACGAGCTACACAATGACAAAGGGAAAGCTTGTTCTTTATACACTTCCACACCATGTTCTTTAGCTAAACTAATGAATAAAAATAGAGCTACCATTTAGAATGGTGAGGCTGGTGCCATAACAGGTGTCCACTGAGATCTCTCAAGTCGTTAGACATTTGCTTTACAAACTAACATACTATGGAAAAGATATATATGTGTATATACAAATAAGCAAAGGAAGTCTTACCCAGTTGACCGGACTATGAAAATACTCCTTTTTCCAAACACAGGAGGTTCCTACATAACAGAAGTAACTGCAAATATAAGCAAACCCACAATGCATTAACATGTCCTTTTTTTTTTTTTTTTGGTTCATAAATTTTCGCCACTGGCGAAAGAACCGAAAGCTTCATATCTGTATATGTCTATCTACATGCACAAGAATACAAGCCACTGTCTAACAGACTAACAGAAGGAAAGACATGAAGTGTGTGTAGATAA
Organism: Rosa persica; assembly: GCA_025331145.1. Classification (NCBI taxonomy): domain Eukaryota; kingdom Viridiplantae; phylum Streptophyta; class Magnoliopsida; order Rosales; family Rosaceae; genus Rosa; species Rosa persica. The sequence goes on along the minus strand of WFKR01000003.1, from coordinate 6,946,784 downwards.
ATTGCAAACCATAAATTAAGAACAAAAACATAAATCCCATGTTCCATGGCTGTAGTTCTATGAAACCCCTTTTCTGGACTTGTACCATATGGGAGTCATGACAATTACGTCCCAAGTCCCACAAATCATAGATGAGCAAATAATTGGTAAATTAATTTGAACAAAATAACTTGGAGAACAAAAGTGAGATATTTATCATAATGGGAAATAATAAGAAAAGATTGCAAATATGTTCATATAACTCAGACATCACTCACTTCATATTCTTCGAATTCAAGATCCTCAATCATGACGGTGCTTGGCTTAACAGCTGGAGGCGGACGAAGCAAATCCTGAGCCTCTTCCCAAGTAAGCTTCAGCTCTAGAGCATCTTGGCTATCAATGAGCAACCTTTTACTCTTGGACCCAATATTTCTCGTTCTTTTTCTCTCCGGAACCACTAACGATTGCAGCAGCAAGCCTTCCCTTGTCCTGCTTTCATGCTTTTCAGATTTATGCCAGCTCGGATCACCACTAGCTGTAGTTAATTGTTTGGACAGTGCACTTAGATGCGGATCCATGCCCTTCATTGACTGAAGAAGACCAGAGTAACCACTTATTACAGGAAGGTTCTCAATAACACCCGAAAAGAAAGTTTCACTTGAGTGAGCGCCATTGTGAATGGCAGAAAGATGGGTGTCCTGTTTATTTTAATAATTTGCATATCAATATTATACTACTCATTTTCCTAATATGAAAAGTAAACAGAGGCTATTACCTGCATTGCAACAGAATTTGATGCCTTTCGAAACCCCATAATAAGCTTTTGTTCAGGTTCCATACGACTGAAAGTCACTGCAGCCAAGAATCATAAAAATAACTATAAAAATGTCATGGCTTGCATAATCATTGCAAATAATCTCTCTTCCTCCATTTTCTTTTCAATTAAGATTGTTCCAACTGTAGCTGAAATTTCCAAATAGTCAATCTTTGGCGTTATATATATGGTTATATTTATAAATACAAACAGTTCTTTTTCACCCCATGAACAGGGGCAAACCCCATGCCATGGTCCCAATGTAGCCTTCTAGCGGACCAAAGAAAACCCAACAATTCACACTATATATAAATATGTGTGTGTGTGTGTGTATTAAACAACTTAGTAAATGCAGCAAATAAAAATTACCGGTATCTCCAGCCTGCAACTGCATCGACTGTATGCAGGGGGTAACACCCTCTAACACATACATCCTACTATTATTGTTAGGCCAGAATCTGAACTGAAACACCCATTCTTTTCCCTTCACATCTTGAATCCTTAAAGGAAGGCCCTCAGGTTGAGAGATGGAAGGAAAATATGCCTACATAGTGGTTTAGATTTGACTGATACATAAGCTTGTAGAGAAAAATATAGTAATGGATACAGACAACATAATGACAAAGGCCACAAATATCAGTAAAATGTTCGGAATAGATTAACCAGAAGGCTTACTTCAGCACATGCTTTAGGGAGCACCAAACGACCAATACGACCAGCATCACTGGCACTCAACATCTTTTCAAACAATGGTACAATTGTGGAATTTGAACTTGAAGATATCACAGTTAAGGAAATCACTGCTTGAGTTGGTGGATAATTATGAAAAAAGCCGAGATTGTTATGGCAGTTGTTATATGGTTTGATCAAGAAGTAATCAACATAAGAATAAAACAAGAAATACATTATCAAGGATACTCCCCAGATATTTGCTGCAACTCTTGGTCCGTAATCCTGGGCCAGTATCGGGGAAGTAACTGATTCCGGCCCCGTCCTTCAGCAGGTGGCCGTGCAACACGTGCCTGTGAAGCCATTGTAGAATTTTCCTCTAAACCTGTGGCAAGGGCCAACTTTGGAGGCTTTGGCAAGAGATGACGAGACCTAGCTCCCTGTAAGAACAGAGAGGATGTCCTAGTGTGTTCATCAATGATACCAGGAAAAGGATTCGCATATCCTGAAGGTGCACCTAGGCTCATACTCAAATTTGTGTGCGGAAGGGATTCATATATATCATTTATCCCTAAGTTTGCTTTATAACTTTCTGGTTTGGAACTTTCAGATGATACATTGGATGTCTGATTAAAAATTGACAGACTTGTGCTTCCAATCTCAACCACAGGAGCTGGAACATCATCCTGTTTCGTTTTCTGCAATAACCCAACTGTTTCATTGTTCTGAGATTGAAGCAAGTTCCTGAGCCCATTACACTCTCTATTATTTTCCAACTGCATAAGCTTCACTTTATCGACATTGTTACTATCCAATTGATTGTCTGAAGGAGCTAATTTTAGCTCACTGATTTTGGATATGCCAGGTCCATCAGGCTTTTCATCACTAGCAATCTGTGTGAATATGTTCCAAAATCATTATAACATAACTCAAGAATACACTAAAGACAGTGAAGCGTCATCCCATTATAGTCTTACATGCGAGAACTAACCAACCATAACGCCATTATAGAAAACATTACAGGTTTTTGTTAGATTTTCCAAATCCAGATTACAGTACACTCTTCCAAATATGACATGTGAATATTTACCAACAGATTTCCATTTTAAGGCTGATATGATATGTGAATAAATCTTACAGGGTGAGGTTCTGAATTCTTCATGCAGTGTTTACACTTGACACCGCCACCATCAAGAAAATCAAGCAGACTCCTGGAAGCAATGCACCCACAATGAAGACGCTGCAGAGAACAAATATGTGCAAACAATCAGAATAGAATATCAAAGTACAGAGGAAGGGGAACGAAACCAAAGGCAAAGTTTATGATTGTTGAGTATACTGCTCACCTTTCCACATTGAGCACATTCCCTCCAACCGGATTCTTTTGAATGGAAAACATCACAAAAAAGTGATTGCTCATATGCAGACCTAGTGCCAATATCAATTTCAGATCACACTATAAGTCAAGAATGTTTCATGTTCTAACTAAACGAGCTTCTTTTCATACCACAACATTATAACAACGCTCTAAACACAAGACACGCAATTTTTAAAGGAGCAATTAATTTCTCAAACCAACCAACAGCATTATCAGATTTTGATTATCCACGATTAGTATTACATTGAGCTGAATTTTAGATGACAGATTCCAGTTATTATTTGTCTACAAAAAAAAAATAGGTCCGAACATATAGATGGAAGAAGATAAAACAAATATAATATAACGAAGTTGCTAAAATAAATAAGTAAAATTGGGGGAAAATAAGTAAAAACTAAAATTCCATATTCCGGCCACAAATATCATGTGGCGGTTAAGAACAGATCACAACGTTGAAATATAAGAGATTACGCACTTAAAACCTCCAATAATCCCCTTAACTTATCAAAAAAAAAAAAAAAAGTAAAAACAAAAATTTATCCAAACCGACAGCATATAATTCGGTATCTTTATTCCCAAACAACATAGAACTAAAAATTACAGCAGCAATTACTGAATTTGCACCGAAAAAACAGAAGCAAGTAATAGTGAATTACCCGCACTTGTGACACAGATTGGCGAATCTACCAGATCGCAAAGCCCAGCCTTTTTTCCATTCGATCGAGCTCGAGCTCCCGCAATACGCGTTCATACAAGCACTCGGATCCATCTCCCTGCAAATTCCACCAATTCTGAAATCCAATCGAAATCATAAACACCGAAATCCCTAATCTAACCGATCATAAATTAATCCAAATTTCAAATTCCACCGATGGATGAACTCAAACACAAAATTGAACAGCAAAACAGCTCAGCACAGCAGAAAAGAGAACCGAACTAACCTCGAAGCTTTCCAGCTTCCGCCGCAGTAGCAGAGCCGGAACTAGTTCATTTGCAGCAATAGGACTGACACGGCAGCTCTGCTGTGACTGTGATTTATCGGCGTCGGAGCGATTTGGAGCTGGATCGTCGGCGATTTAGGGGCAAACGGAGTCGGAGGTGGAGGCCGGGGAGTTGGATCGGCGATTTGGCGTTTTGGGAGAAGAAGACGTGTGCATGCAAAGTTGAAAATTGAAAGAAAATGGGCACAAAATGCATGCACGATGATGATTATGCTTCAAGACTCGGCCAACTCGCCCACCTCTCTCTTTTCCCTAGTTACTACTGTCCATTATTTTCTTTCTTTAAATTAAATAATGCATTTTCCAAATTATAAGAAATAAATTACCCAAATAGTTTGGTCTAACCAAAACCTGACTAGAAAAGAGATTTAGCGTTCGATCATTTACTCATAAAAAAAAATTCTCCGTAATAAAGTTTTATTTAAATCAGGTTCCGATGGCACACTCTAATCTCTATCACTATTGTTTTTAACCAAAAAAAATTATAAGAAATAAATTAATTCCTGATGAATTATAACGGCGGCAGGACAGCACCGGGAAATGCGCCACTAGGCGTATTTTTTTGTCCAATCAGATAGTTCGCATGCAATAAAGAATTATTATGGTGAGTTCAGAAAAAGCCCATGCGTGAACATTTAATTACTAATTTGCCACTGGGATTCTGCGCACCGTCCAAGTTGTTGAAGATTCATGACAATGAATCGCGGCCGTTGACTTGGTTTTGATTTATGATGTCATGTTACGGGGTGATGATAGTAGGTAACCGAGGAATGTGGTACCTACCGGGGAGGGAAAGCGAAACGCCAACGCACGCGCCACAGATGACAGAGCCGTCACGCCCGCAGGCAATGGCGCACGTGTGACACTTGGACGGTGTTTGGGGTTTTGGATTAAGGTGGACGTTATTATTGGAATTTATGAATTTTTAACACGTAATTGGGCCATTATACAGGGAGAAAGAGACTAATTAACAACAGTAGCCATTGTTAATGGCTTGGTGATTATCTTATGCTAAATAGTACGCCCTTTTAAAGAATTGCTAAACAGTCGTGACAATTAGTGCCTATTACCAAAGTTATGAACGTGTCTCACATGGATCAATGATGGCAATTACAAATACGTTGTTAACTTGCATGAATCCAAAGACCGACACAATAGTTGCTCAAAACAAAAAAACTCTCTACCATGGTTTGAAATACAATACATTCCATAAATGGCTATAGTATGATCAATAACTAATTATGTAAATTATGTTCAATTGTCATAATCTAACGGTAGAAAATAAACTTAACTTAAATATAATTATTTATCATTAGATTTACATCTGAGAGTGGTCAAGCAATTTAACATTATTATAAATTTTTATATATGAACAATGATGAGAGATATTTATCGTAATAAACAACAAAACATTATAATGTTTCATGAAGATTAAATTTGTGCAATGTGCCTTTGAAATTACCACGCCAATTCTTCAAGTATTTTTTTTATGAAGGGAAAAATGAATTAAATAACAAAGCCTCCGGGATAACTGGAATTAACAATATCAAACATTTAAGGCTCTAGAAGTCTGAGGATGAACCCTCGCCAATTTTTCAAGTTGTCAACCTTTTAATGCTTCTCAAAAGTTCATAATGAGACATTATGTTTCGCCTGACAGTATTCTCATAGTCAATTACCTTGAGACTAATTGCAATAAGAAAAGAGAAAAATGTTTACTTGATCACAAATCACTGGATTTAAATTCAAGAGTGACTATTGAATGAAAATATTTTTAAATCTACATCTAATAGTTGGTCACCTGATGACCAAGTAAACACTACTATAGCAAAAACTCAAAAAGAGCATCTCATGCCATATTATATCATTGGACCTGTCACGGGAAGGCAGCTCAAGCCCAACTGAGGGCCCAAAGCTAAGACACTCCGGACACCGTAGTCCTTATCTAAGCGTTACTGAAGCCATGGCCCTCTAAAATTCCGGGAAATACTGCAAAAAATCACACACCCTTTTACTTAAGACTTCCACATACACAGCCATGGCGGGAATGGCAGCGACCTTCAGTGTCTCGTCAGCTTCCCCAATCCTCAGCCGTCCATCACCACTATCCTCACTTTCCTTCTCATCCAAGCCGTTCATTTTGCCAATGCGGAGTCTCAACCGAGCAGCCCTGAGTCACAGATTTCCAAGTAAACAACTCCTCTGACTCTGACTCATTGATTTTCTTGTTCAAATTTTCTGAAAAAGTTCAAGTCTTTGGGGGTATTTGGTGATGTTGGGTTTTGAAAATTTCCAGGGATAATGGCGTTTTCAAGCAATGATATTAAGGTGGGTTCCAACATTGAAGTTGACGGAGCTCCATGGCGAGTAATAGGTACACTCTAATCTTCTGCTTCTTCTGGGTTTTTGAGCTTGAAAGGTACAGACTTTTTGCTTATTGGGTAGGTAATGTATTGAGTGGAATTCATTTTGTTGAAGCTATGATACTGTTTTGGTCATTTTTGTTTCATATTTCGTGCTTGTTGTTTGACTCATATGGCATTTGTGTTTCACTACGGGGAAGTTTTATAGCAGATAATGTTTAGGTGGTCTGTATCTATAGTTGGTTAATGAGCCTCACATTGGAGATTTAAGATTTTAATTCTTTATGGCATTGTAATGGGTTTGTGAAAGAATAATAAAAGCTCAAAATCCATTGAAATTTGTGAACCTTTGGCTTGTCGCTAGGGATGTTTAAGTTGAATTTCGGTGTACAATGTACGTACTCCATTTTCACTTGCTTGTATCTCTGAGTTTTTGGCCTTCTGTAGAGTTTCTTCATGTGAAACCTGGGAAAGGGGCTGCGTTTGTAAGGACCAAAATGCGCAATTATCTAACGGGAAACACTGTTGAGAAAACATTCCGGGCAGGAAGTACGGTAATGTTCACAAATCTATCATTAAAATCTGTTTCGTAAAATGCTTGAAGTTCAATGCAGTTTGCATTGCACTGCATGTTGGCCATATAATCTGTGAAAAGTCAAGATGTAGCATACGACATATATACCAAGTGTTAGTACTTTGTGCTGCCAGCTTACTGTGAGACCTAACGTGATATTCATCTTTTATGAATTGCTTGTGGCATGCTTCAATTCAGTTGACTGCAAAACATGACATTGTTTACCATTCAAGTTATAATTGGTTCGACTTTGTTGTTAAGAAAAGAAATAGTAAGATTAGGTTTCACAAGCCTTGTTACGGAATCCAATCAGATAGATATCTTAAAAGACTGTAGGTTTCAAAATGTTTTGTGTTAGCCTGTGTTACTTAATCCCCATATCTCTTCCCCAACTTGAGGTTAGGCCAGTTATTTTATCTAAATTCATTTTAAATGCAAACTTTCTGACAATAGTCATTAGTCATATATCAAGTACGAGGGCATTGAATTTCATCCATGGCATCAAAATACGTTTGTATGGATTATTTTCCCCCACTAAAACATGGAGTACATTAGTGCACAAAAGTGATCAATGTAGCTGTATGTACAGTTACATGCCTACCCTCTTATGTTTGATACTTTGATTGTTTTCCCAGATAAATGAGGCAGCTATCTACAAGGAAACCAAGCAATTCACATACAAAGATGGTCCCCAGTTTGTCTTCATGGACCTGGTATGCTTCTGTAGACCTTTTAATTGTAACATTAAAATTGGGTTTCCTTCATATGGACTTTTAGACTTCCTCTTCTCAAGGAAGCTAAAATGAAGTAACTTTATTTTTCTATCTCAAGTATTTTTCTACTTGTTTCAGACCACATTTGAAGAGACTCGTGTGAATGAATCTCAAATTGGGGAAAAAGTAAAATGGCTGAAAGAGGGAATGGACTGCAATTTGCTTCTATGGAATGATAGAGTACTGCTCTTATTCTCTTTTATGCTTTCCATTATTTCAGTTTCCACTTTTTTGCTGCAATAATTAATGGCACATTATATAAACTGCGTACAGAATGGTACTTTATCCGAGGATTATCACACTATTTCAGATAGATCTCTTGAGCACTACAACTACTGCATGTTGTTGTAATCAGTAACAGTATATGTTTTTGCAACTCAGATTCGTAGCGAGATGCATATGCTTGATATTATGAGTGGCAGCAGCCAGTGTGACATTAGATGGTGCTTGTGGTGCACTGGTGCTTAGTATCATTATTCTGCTCTAAAGTTTGAATGGTGGTCCTTTTTTCTGTGATATGATGCAGCTTTTCGATGTTGAAGTCCCCATCACAGCGAAGCTGACTGTGGTCGATGTTGATCCTGGACTGAAAGGTGACACTGCTCAAGGTAATAAAAACTCGCAACCTTTCAGTAATTTTCAAGGACAAAGTTTACTATTATTGCGGCTAAATGCCCATCAATCCATGACCTGTCTGGGACATGGACGGTGGTAAGTTACTGGTGGAACAAAAATGCTATTAGGCAGATAGATAAGCTGATCATTAGCTTCAGGTACAGAATTTGTGCGTAACTGAATTCTTGGGGTTTAGAAGTCGTGACCTCCTGCTAATAAGTCTACTGTTGTAACAAGTTTCTCATTGTGTCTATGAAATTGGTTTGTTCATGTGAAAGATTATCCGGATGGCAATGGGGTGGGGATATACAAAGAGAAATAATATACACACATACATTTTGGTTTGAGATGTTACTCAAATTTGAAAATCGCATTACTATTTTCTCTAACTGAAATGGAATTGCAGGTGGTGGAACGAAGCCAGCTACCCTTGACACTGGTGCTGTTGTCTTTGTCCCTTTGTTCATAAATATAGGTGATGAAATATTGGTAGATACTAGAACCGGGCAGTACATGAATCGTGCATAGACATTTACTATCATCGGGCAAAAAGTTTTGTATACCATGCAGAGAGACTTTCCTTTGATGCTAGATATGCTACATATGTTAGTCGAAGGTCTGTAAACCTTTTAAACTCCCTACTGTTAAGTGGCTCTTATTTGAAGCACTTTAGTGAAGCAAGAATCTTTTACTTGAATTTCAAGCACATCAAATTTGGATCCCAAAACAAAATTAAGTACCGCGGAAGCGCAAGCCCTGTTTAGTTAGTCGAAGAGACAAAGCGGATAACTGTACAGATGGGTTGAATAACAAAAGGCTGTTCAGTTAGTCGGAGAGACAAAGCGGATAACTGTACAGATGGGTTGAATAACAGAAGGCTCCACGCTTGTCTCTGCCCCCATCACATTGAACATTTGAACGATGGCACTTCAACTTGGCTACCTGTAGCCTAGGTCTAAACCAATGCAAATTAAAATTCTGCCGCTCACAAAATATCTTCATTTCCGAATTACTTATAATTTAAGACAATGAGCTCTATCTAATTTATCATGCAGTCTCTTTTCACGCAGTGGTTTTATTTTCTAAATTTTGTCTTCCAAGATCTAGTGAACTTCATTGAAGCAAACTGATTTAGAGTTCTTCAAAATAAAATTAAGTATTCATCTGCTCCTTAGAGAAATTATGCAATAAAGGATTGTTGAGAAATTGGTATAGAACAGAACATTAATGTAGGGGTACAGTTTCTACTATATGGTTTGCATTCCATCTCTACTTATTCTCTCATGGGAAACTCATCTGTTTTGTACTGCATTCAACACGATTTTGTTCACCCTTCCAGAAATTGATGGAGTGCTGAATGACTGAAGGATTGTGTTAACTTAATCTAAGAGCTTATTATCTCATCTTTATTTTTAGAATGAAGCTAGGGGTTGATGGATCTTTTTGTTAGACCAGTGATTTTAAACTTCCCAACAACAGATATTAATCACATGTCAAGTTGCATGGTATAGATCAGTCTCATCCACTGCATCAACATACTTCTGTAGTGCTTACCCCCGCTAAAAGATGGAGGGCACAAAAGTGGTCAACTATATTTAGCTGTATAGAGATGGTTTCCCAGAAAAGTGAAGCAGCTATCTACAAGGAAACTGAGCAATTCACAAGATGGTGCCAATAGTTTGTCTTCATTAAGTTTGGCGGCGAAGGTTATTGGAAGAGGTACACGCTTTATACTCGTTCATCTCATACCAATCAAAGAAACTTAACCAGGGACAAAACCAGGATTTCCATTTGATGAGATGGGTTGAACGCTTGAACCTCTGAGTAGGTTTTTCTTCCTTTTTCAGATCTTTCGTCATTTTAATACGAACTCATTTTTTTGTATGACATCATAAATCCTTTCTTTGTATGACATTTTGAAGGAGGAAGCATAATACAAACGAGCAATTTTTAATAAAAAGAAGAAACATATATACTACAAACTCATTTCAAACCGCAATCTATTTTTCTTTTCCTTTTCTGATGAACAAACTTGTTGGGTGGTGCTGTACGAGATTAGTTCCTTGAATAAAACTGGTCAACCTACAGCAGTTGCCGTGAATTATCCGTGATTAGAAGACTTAACAAAGTATTGCCGTATCTTTTATGCTTCCAGTATTGTATGGTTTCGTTGACAAAATAAGAATGTAAACAATGGGATAATAAACCAATAATGTAAACAATGGGATAATAAACCAATACACGTACTCGGATAAACAATTCAAATCAGATGAAAGTCATGAAACATATGGCATAATTAAGTCGGTATTCCAGTCAGCCAGCCATCTCCAATTCTCCAATGTGTATATATACGTACATAAAGACATATACATGTATCCCACTAGTCCAGTTACTTGATGTGGCTCATTGTTTCCTTCTTTTTGTTATCGTATTCTGTTACATACTGGGTACTACTAGTACTACCATCCATGCATGCAGCCAAACTGATCGGACTTCTCTCTTGTCCTTCGCCCTCACTCTTTCTTCTCCCTCTTCCTTAAACTGGACTTCCGATGACTGTTGCTGCTGGCAAGTTATCAACTGCGATGCCGCTGGTTGGGTCACCCATCTGTCATTGCCCTCCAAAGGGCTCGCACTCGTTTAAGGTACCACTTTTCCTTCATCAACAGTACTACTTGGAAATCTCACACATCTCACCCACTTGAATCTCTCCAACAATTCCCTAGATCAAAGTGTTGGTTCCTTCTTGTCCTTGTCTCATCTTGAGGTCCTTGATTTTAGCTTTGATTTGTTTAGCAAATTAGATCTAATGTACTTATTAGATCAAATAGCTCTTAAAAACAAATCATAAGGTAATATACAAAGACAAATATAACCCTGAGCAGCCAAGAAGAACTCACCAATTTCGTTTCTAATTACAGCACCTACTCCACAATATACTTTTCTAGCTCAGCACCATCCAGACCATCCACATTGAGTTTTTGACAAAAGGTGAAGGCATAGGCTCCTAAGTCAAGCTGCGGATTTGCAAAGGTTCCACGTCGTGCAGCTCTAAATTCTTCAATCATTTGCATAGTAATCAATTGAAGCACATCAGCACTGAACACAGGATTGGAGTTAACCACATTGTTCCTGTTATACCATATCTTCCAACAAAACATGACTAAAACCACACAGCTCTTCCTTGGTCATAATGGAACTCAAGTTCTGGAAGAAATCAGCAAAAGAGCCTCCTAGTGCCTACAGCATCAGTGCACCACATGGAAAAGAGCAACACCATACCTCCTTTGCCATTTTTCATTCTCACAAGGCATGACATATTGTTTCTGCAAAGGAGTGGCATTAGGCATCTAGGCATCTAGCCATTTAGGACACCAAACTTCATTCAAAACTTTCCGTTCAAAAGATTAAACCCACAAGGAAGAATATCATGGATTGCCCTCGACAGAAGACTTTTGCTGTGCTAGGAAACTTGAGAGACCAAAGAAGCTTCCATTAAGAAGAAGAAGAAGAAGAAGAATCATTTGATCAAGTATCCAGGGAACTATGACCCACTGCTTTCTCAACCTTGACAGCCAGCCAATAGGCACTCATAATACTGTTATCTTCCAATTTCAGTGCAATGCAAGCCTGCAAATAAATCACAAAGGAACTCGTGGACCTTTAAACTCCTGCTGCAAGGTTTCCTCATTGTTGAGGCCTTTTATTCAGAATTAAACCTCTCTTCAATGCCGCACCATATACACTACAAGCTTCTAGCATATTGCCATGTTGATTCAACTTTTGAATCAAAAGGTTATAAGTTGCTCTACTTGCTACTCTATCACATTCATACACAGTACCTAAAACTAATAATGCATCAATCATCTTGTCCTCGGAACAGAGGGTTTGAATCACTTTGTTAAAGGTGATCATCCATGGTGAATAACCCACTGCCATCATCTGCTTCAAATTGATCATAGCGTCATCAATCTTCTTTTCCATGCAAAGACTTTGGATCATAAGCCCATATGTACTAGCTTCTATGTCAGAAACCCCATTCTGCAATTTTTCAAACAGTTCACAGGCATCTTCCAACAGGTCTTTTTCCTTCGATGATCTCCTGCATAACCCTCTCACAAGAGCATTTGTCAATCTTTCATCCACTTCGAAACCAATTTCCACCATCTCCTTATAAATCCTTAGCGCATTACGGGTCTTACCCCATTTCAACAATCCATGTAACAATGTGCTATAAGTAATATAATCAGGGATGCAGTTTCTCTCCTTCATCTGCTTCAACACATTAAGTCCCTCCATTGCCCTACCCTCCCTGCAGTACCCATCAAACAGAGTATTGAAAGCAACCACATCTGGCATTAATCCCAACTCCACAGCTTCATTAAGCAGTTCCATAGCCTCATCTGTGCGACCCACTTTACAAAAACCATCCATAACAGCTGTGTATGTAAAAATGTCAGGTTCTACAACACCCTTCTTTATCTTCATCAACATTTCATATGCATCCTCCACTCTTCCCACATAGCACAAACCCTTTAACAAGCAATTGTACATTTGAACAGTGGGCTTGGACCCAACTCTACCCATCACCTCAAAAACCTCCAAAGCTCTCTGCAATCTACCCTTTTTGCATAATGAATCTATCACAAAAGTGATTGTTGCAACACTTGGGTTAAACCCATTTTCAATCATATGGACTAAAACCCTCTTGGCCTCATCCAGATCATTTTTCTCACAGTAACAGGTAATCACAATAGAAAATGTGGAAGAATCAGGAACTAAACAGTAAGATGATATCTGATCATACAAGCTCAAAGCAACATCAAACTCTTTTGCTACAACTAAAGCCATGAGCAGATCATTGAACTCAGAAATGATTCTAAAGCAACCATCTTGCTCAAAAATACCAAGAATTTCACTTGTCTCTCTAGTGTGCGAAGCTCTAATTTTGTCAACTAAACTCTGTACATGCAATCTACTAGTAATTTCATCAAAACCCAACTTGGATTCTTCACTATGGGAGTGAAAGCCATAATCTTTTGGGGATGTCTGGTGGGTTTTATCAGCAAGATTTCTAGCAGAGCATGAAAGTGTTGTGAAAGTAAGTAGCTTACCTTGTTGGGTTCTTATGTATCTGCTTCTGTATGGAGAGGGAGTCTGAACAAGTTTGAAGCTTACAGGATATGGAGAAGGCATCGGAGACAGAGAGAGGTCCATGGATAATCTGTGCAGCTCTAACTTGGTAGAAAACAACTGTATTACTTGCCTACTTGGTGTCTCGGTAGAAATCGGCTCAAAGTGTCTAACCCAGGATACGGGTCAATACAGCATTCTCAGTCTAGTCCTCTAATTCGATTTTATTTTTAATATATATATTTTTTTTATACCTATGGTTGTAAATTGGGACAAAAAAACTGGGTTAGACACTTCTGCCGATAATCAATCGTTGGCCGAAGGCCTTCAAATACATTGTATTATTACATTAATTTTCTTCATGAAAATCGTTGAAATTACCCATCGGTCTAAAAATGATTGACTTTACCAGTTTACCAAGGGATTTTGTAAGTTTTTAGAAAAGGCATACCACTAAAACTCAAAGAGGAATGAGGTCTCTGTTAACAGGAGAGAGTCTCCCGTACCGCACCCGCAGTGGGGTGGGTCAATCAGTGTCCAGTACGGGGGTATTTTAAGTATTGTACTTTAGAGAGCAGGAGCAGTTTCGGAAAAAATGGAAAAGCTCTGATTGGGTAACCGTAAGGCCACGGGTGGGGAAACTCCACCTAAGAATTTCTCCTGTTAATAGATAGTTGGACATCAAAAGTATTAAAGAAAAATATTGACTGTTAAAATTTTGTTTGAGAGTCAAATTTTAATACAGAGTGATCGAAATAAATAAATAAAAGATAGACTCGTGTATATTATACTCATATATCTACAAAAGACCTTCTCATACAATTTTATTACTTTTACTAGATTTCTTTTTGAATACTGTATTGGCTAATATGGCAAAGCGATGTCATTCCCCATTGGATTGGAGTGGCTACCTGAGCACCTGCTCTTACATCTTCACTGCAATTGTCATTAGTCAAAAAGTTTTAGAAATGGAAAACCTCTTAGGGATGAGAGAGGGAAAATAGTACATTGCTGTTTTAACTGAAGTGGATAAAATACAACTATTTAGAATGAATTAAACAGGTACAAATTTGGAACGAATTACTAATGACTAAAATGAAAATCGAGTAAGAGGTAAGAGTGAAATATTTCTAACTATTATTTATCTGTAAAATATGCATACAATGAACAAATATCAAAGGAAACACCTGGTAACATCGAGAATCAAAAATATGTAAGTATGCTTATTCATTCTCAACTGTTGTTCAAACTTCAAACTCTAAGAGATCTACTAAATGTCTTCCAAAACCTGGGCTCGACTTCCACATCTGGTACTTTCTTCTTCTTGCCACCACCCATTCTTCCAATAATAGGTTTGATCATCTTCTTCAGAACCTTGTGAAAGCCAGAGCCACCACGTTTCTTACTGACCAATGGCGGCGGCTGCGGTGGTGTTGCTTGAAGGCCTTGACCAATCAAAAGTGCTGCTTGCGACCGAGTTTGATGAGTCGGCTCGGAGAGACTCCGCTTTAACATGGCCTGGTTAAGTTGTATCTCCACAGAGAGCCTCTCATATTGGTCCAGCAGAGCACTCTTGTCGTCCCCAAACTTCCTTATCATCACTTCTATTTCATCCATTTCTCTCTCTATCTGCTTCAACCTGGTTCACATGCTTCAACCTGGTCTACATGTTTATAGAGAAAAACATGTATCAAATAGAAGCTTAAAGGGTTGAGGTTTCTCCTTTTCAATGTGGCTGAGGCTGAGACTGAGACAAAGGAGTCAATATATGAGGTCTTTGTTCAAGCAATGAAGCAAGGAATATGTATCATGAACATGATAACTGAAAAGACTGTCAAAGGTTTCTGCAGTCAGCCAGTGACCCAATTGGTGCAAACAAAGAAATGGTAAATAATGAATGGTAATTAATAAACCCAACAGCTTACATAGAATGGAGACCTCTTCTTGGAACTACTTCCATAATTTGCATTTCACTAGGATTAGATTTTTGAATTTGCTATGTTATGCTTTAAATTAGTTTTAATTGGGGACGTTAAGTTATTAATGATTAAAACTACGACCACACTGAACAAATATGTACGTGAAGATTTATAGGTGGAGCTAAAGCCGTGAACTATAAGTAGGGGAGCGGAGTGGCCAAATTAGAGTATATGTAAACACACTTTATTCTTACTTGCAAAAATGAATTAGGTCTTATTCCTTGTATATTATCTCATTCCCCTTACATGGTTGGAGGCTTAATTAGCACAAAAGTAGTGATGATTCATTTGAATTTGCTTTTTCTCTTCCTTTGTGCTCTAGCATTTATATTGTAACTTGTGAATCAGATCTAAAAGGACACCTCCAAATTTCATATCGATAGTTAAAAGATGAAAACTCCAAAATCCTTTCCCATCTAATTCATCTCTTCCTTCTATAATTTTAGAGTAGGCTTCCTTTTTCTTTTCTTTTTTGGCCAGTAAAAGTCTGGGGGTACAACAGATGAGCAGGGGTGGTAGACCACAGGCATAAGGCCACTTTGGACTACCATGAGAAGAAACGCTCAATTTTTTTGCTCAACTGCAGTATGCACACCAGTGTATCTATGGATCCCGATGGATAGAGTTTTACGCTTTAACCTGATTACCCATCAACAAGAGGTTGTTGGTAGCGAGGATCAAATTTGAGTTGGATCTCAACCACATGCACGTTCGTACAAGCTGAACCAAACCTAACTGGCATATGTAGGCTAAAGGGTGCTCAAAATATATTAGTTTTAGAAATCACATTAATGTCTTTATGGTCATCTAATTAAGAAGCAGCTTATAATTACTAATAATTACATTTTATGGTAAGAGTTCCGAACAAACTATCAGAACCAATTTTTTTCTTTTTATGGAAAGATGACAATATGTTATAAGTATTACACATAATGTCACACTATTTTTATAACACGACAATAAGAGCATCATTTACATAACTTCAATTATTCTCTAATATGACTGATAAATGGCTGAGACTGTATATTAACTATTCCGTCACTTAACCGCGTTGGTACGTAGAAGAATTTTCATAAACAATAACCTCAAAATCAACCAAGCCTATACAGATTTGAACCTAGTCACCAAAATCACCTGACAATTAAGAGGCCGATCAACGTCAAAACTAGTACTAGGCCCACGCGTGATCCAAACAGAAAAGGCCCATTCAATTACGCGCACCGTCTCGTAGTCGCTGGTTGCTACGCGCACCAAACTGTTGGATTGGTTTCGTTGTCACACTTCTTCTCTGTTAAGCTGAGACTTCCCCTGCAGCGACCTAGCGTCGAATCTCAGCACAGAAAACCACCCAAATCCAAAACCCTAATTTAAATTCCCTCAATTCAATCGTAAACCCTACAATTCCAACTTTCCCATCATCACAATTCACGCCAAATCCATCTTTCACTGCGTCAAATTCAACCCACCTCTAGCTGAAGATCGTACACATGTCATAAAAGCCTGCAACTTTACCCGGGAAATGGATTCGGATCGCAATTCGAATCGGTTCCTAGGGTTCCGGCGCCGTGAAGTTAAATCAGGCCAAAATTGGAGGCTAAAGACTCTTCCTTTAATGGACCGAACTAGTTTTCTGGCGGTGTTCTTATTGCTCTTCATCGTTTCCGATGTCTCCAATGCTTCGATGCTCACCAAGCATAGAGTTTTGATCGGTGATCCTCCGAAGAGCAATTCGGACAATCCCACATTACCGGTAACTCTCTCTTCCCCTTCTGAATTACTTGGTTTCTGTTCAGAATTGGTAGTTTAATTATGAAGCTATGTAATTTTAGGGTAAGGATTCTCCGGTGGCGAATCCACCTCGGCCTTCTAAACCTGATCCTAATCCTAATCTTAAGCCAGTTGATGGTGAGAAGAACAAAACGGGCTCTGCCCCACCCGCCAAGACGCCGAACCCGAATCCGGATCCGAAAGGTTCAAATAACAGTACTAAACCGGCACCGGTAGGCCCACCAACTGATACCGGTGATGGGAAGAATAACCAAACACATAAGAAGGATCCAAATCCTGAGCAGAAGCCAAAGGAGAAACCAACTCCGGAGCCTGAACAGAAGCCGAAGGAAAAACCAACTCCGGAGCCTGAACAGAAGCCGAAGGAGAATCCAACTCCGGAGCCTGAGCAAAAGCCGAAGGAGAATCCAACTCCAGAGCCCGAGCAGAAGCCGAAGGAGAATCCAACTCCGGTGCCTGGTAAGACACCGGAAGAGGATCCAAGTGCAAAGACTCCAGAAATAGAGAAGACTACGAATAAAAGTGACAATGTGACTAATACACCGAATGTGAAAAAAGAAAGCTGCGATGGGGTAATCGAAACGTGCAGCAATACGGATATGGTTGCCTGCATTAAGAGCTTCAATAGGGGTAAGTCACATTACTGCTGGCACTTTTGAGCTGCCATTTATTTATTGTTAAGATATTGTGCATTCAAGTAGAAGCATTGTGTTTTTTTGTGAGCCAAGAGCCATTGTAAGGGAGTTGGTGAACACAATTAGGCCAATGGTACGAAAACTTAAAAATGAAAACCCTTCTTTGACATCTTGGTTGCTTGATTTCATGAATATTATATAAGAATGCTGATACATTTTTCATTGCTTTGCACTTGTGCTATCAGCAGAACTAATTTTAGTAAGATTCAATCTGTGTCTTATTTATACTGCTCTAGATGGTTAAAATATAAGTCTAAGAGTGACATTATGGGGTGTGGAAATTCCTTTGGTAAAGGTTATATAAAAAACCACAAGTTGTGACTTGTCAGCACTATTATTTTGCCATTTGGTGTGTAAGTCCTATATGCAAGTTATATATATATCATGTATGATTGTATGTAGACTTGGCTTGTTATACAGTGTGAGGCCTGATTGTAAGGCCTTTCTACTCGGTGAAAAAGGTTATACTGTAAAGTACTAGTTGATGTTATAATCTGCCCATTAGTAAGTAAAACACAACATTGTTGAGTGCTAGCGCAAGTCCACAAAGTAGTTTGAAATTATCTGGAGGCTTAATGGATAAACCGAATTAAACACTTCAAGCACCACATTGTCTCAATAACTTCTCAGAATTGCTCTGGTCTTGTAATCACATCTACCTCATTATTGCAGACAGGTGCCAGGATGTGTGTTAGTGTGTGTGTGTGTGTGTGGGCGAGCGAGGCTGTGTACATCTTGTTAAACCATTAATTTGTTGAGATGTTTACTGCCGTTTATGTGTTAATTCATTAATCTGGTGATTTCAGAGTGCCGGACAGGATTTAAGACCATTTGACCTCATAATTATTAGTGAGACAAAAGTTTTTATTTACTTTTTTGTTTTTCCATATATTGCAGAATCAACAGAAGCAGTCATTCTGGTCCAAAATGTACGCGATAGCGCATTGAACGGAAGCCTTTCTGCAGAAGATACCAGGGACCTGGTGATACTCAAACACGAATATAAAAAGGTAAAAAGACCATACTGTTCTTCAGTGTATTGTTTCTCTGATTTGAGTCATTGTCATCTAAATCTTTGGTGGTGAGATTTAGAATGAACACTTAGGTTTGCGGTGTATGCTCTGGTCAGTAGGTCTTTTAAAAGTGGTTTTAAGTTTCTTCAAAAAAAAAAAAAAAATGGAAAAGATGAATGGGTTTGGTTTTCAGTTTTAATCCTATCCATTCCTCCTACCACGCTCTCCTCTCACTTTCTCCCCTCTAAACTAATGGAAATTGACTAGAAATTATGACAGTAATATGCAGAAGGCAGGTGGAAAGGGTTGGATGAGAAGGGACTAGCATTCTTCATTATCAGTCTTCAGTTTAGATATAAAAAAATTCTACTGAATTTTATAGACGATCTAGTTGAATTTTTTTTTAAGTATATATTAACATACTATTATCTTTTAAGTTGTTTTGTATGGTTTCACTAGTTGGTGTCATGGAGGAACCATGAAGTTTCTGTTTCTGTTACTTTTTATGTGGGAAGCTTCACATTGACATTTTTCTAAAGAGCAAAATCGCTTGTTTGTTTCTTCATTTTTTCAGATCAAGCTCAATATGGGTAAAAGCAACAAAATAGTACTAAAAGCTGGAAATGGAGAATGCGTGCTTCAGATGGACCCTTTTGTATCTGAAGGAAACTTTTTCATGCGTTTCCCTTCATATGAGAAGTTAGTGACGCCAGTCAATGGTGCATACTTCTTGATTGTTACAGTGCTAATTTTTGGAGGGATGTGGGTTTGCTGCCTGGTTAGGAGGAGGAAACAGCGCACCGGAGGTGGAGTTCCATATCAGGAACTTGAAATGGCATTGCCGGAATCGGCTTCAGCAACTGATGTGGTTACGGCTGAAGGTTGGGATCAGGGTTGGGATGACGATTGGGATGGAGATAATGCAGTGAAGTCACCTGGAGGGCATCTGGTGGGAAGCATATCTGCTAATGGTCTTACTGCAAGGTCTTTGAACAAAGATGGGTGGGAAAATAACTGGGATGATTAGTTAGTTGAGAACAGCTTAAGATTAGATTTTGCCCAAAGGATTGAGGAAAGTGGGACAAGAATGAAGTTCCCAGAAAACCGGATACGAAATTTAAACCCTTTTTAATAGTCTGCCCTTGTTGAAACTAGTGAGCTTTGTGTAGTGATGTCCCAGAAAATAGGTCTGTATAAGTGCCTGATATTTATTGTAAGTGCAAGAGGTAATATATTTTTTGTCCAAAAGTACAATTTTACTCCACTTGGTTCTGTTACCTTTGAACATTGTTCATCATGAAGGAATTCACTTGTGTTAAGCATTTACTGTTTTACATGAGCATGGAACTCATCCATTTAAATGTTTCAACACTAGTAATTTGGAAATGAATGTAGCAAGTGTAGCAATGTACCTGGAAAGCATGTTGAGTTTATTGGTTGCCTTTACCTTTTGCTGCCCATGTTCAAGCTGATAAATTTAGTACTGTAAGCTCACTGTGGAATTGAATTGCTTATGTCAGAAGGCATTGGTGCACATAATACAGATATATATAAGGTTTGTATTCCACCTTTTTGTTAGCAGGTCCCAATCCCATGTCCCATGAAGTTGGTGTCAGATCACTCGTCCTGTCCGAACTTTAGAATTTGCACTACATTGTCTGACTTTATCGTAGCTCAAGTTCTATGCACTGATTCACTCCAAATGTCACATTTTTCTGGAACCTAGTGCACAATACACTGCATTATTTTATGTCCTGGGTAATATGTCGTCACAGTGATAATGACGGTAGTTAAATTCTCCCAAATTGAAAAGTTTATGGAGAAACTCTGAGATATTTAGTAGTGTACTTTTGTGCCCAGTTATTTTGAGTTGGTAAAACTTGCTCTTAGTTCTGTTGGCCCCATTACATGGTCCGCCCACTTAGGTTGTTAGTGGAAGCATTGTGGGTAGCTGGGTATAATAGTATATCAATCATTCTGTTTCTCGTTAAAAAGTGGGAAAAACAACCAAAAGTTTCTCTTCCTGTCACATCGATTTCCGATGTGGGTTTCTGGCTTGGCCTTGATCAACTGGTTCACAGATTGTTGGTTCCTACCTTTAGGTAGCGTGATCATAAATCAACCAAGCCTGATGCAAAAGCGAAAAAGCCAAAAGGTTGCTATTGTAGTATGCATGGCATGATTGCCATGTTCTACACATAATCACTGTTCGAAAAAGCTTGCAAGTGCTTTTGAGAAGCACCATGTGAGGTGCTTTGATGGTGTTCGAGGCCGTTTGATTAGGTTCCCCTCGGGTCCAACACCCTTTGATTAAGTTAAAGCTTCAAATGTAAGGGTGAATTATTGACCATACTTGCAGGAACTGGGTGTTCAAATTATGATAAAGAAGACAGTATGTTGATTAGGGTCAGTGGAGTACGCATAAATATGCATATAATGCTCATTTTGAATGATAAAAGTCAGAAACCAAATGGAGTAGTAGAATTGAAGCAACATGCCAACAGAAAAGTAAGGTTAAAGCAAAGAGTGTCTCTCCATTGGACTGCATCATTTGTTGTACTAAATTCCCCATTCAATTCTTGTGGTAGCTTAGATTTTAATCTTGCTCGTTAACTGTTTAGCTTAGCTTAGTTTATTTTCTTCTTCATTGAATGATGAGCCGATGAGGAAAATGCTGCAACAAAGTTCAAGACTCCACTCTTTGGAAAATCAGAGTTTAGTGAACTGCATCAAGTACATTGTTGCTTTATTAATACTGCAGTCCTATTTCAAATCAGTACTGCAATCAGGTTTTAAAGATTATACTGAGGGAGATCTCTGATAAAAAACACTACTCAAATTGTCCCATTCAAACCGGTGAAAAGCAATCCGGAACCATACAAGCGCTATAGAACTCGATAGATAAAGAAGTACAAAAGAAGGAATACAATATTTTAGATAAAATGATGGAAAAGAAATGGAGAAAAACCTCCAACATTCTTTTTTTCTTTTACTTGAAAAAAACCGGATTGATCTTCACCAGAACATTATCTGTCACTTTTCTTCATCTGTATATTGAGTTTATTCTAATCTTCATGGCCTTCTGAAGGGCATTGGATGAGTTCTAAGATGTTGACTACTTCACTCATATCGGGACGATTTGATGGAACTTGTGACGCACATATCAAACCAAGCTTGATCACTGGAATTGCCTCCTCTGCCGGATAATTACCCAGAAGTTTTCTGTCAAGACATTCTTCCACCCTGCCTTCCTCTAGAGCCCCCCTCACCATGTCACAGAGCACCACCACATCATCTTCCATATATTCCACAGGCCGCTTTCCGGTCACCACCTCCAAAACCAAGACCCCATACCCATACACATCACATTTCTCAGTAATCTTGACAGTTTGACAAGCGAACTCAGGCGCCATATACCCAAGTGCACTTTGGATTTTGCTGCTCAAGATGCACCGGTCTAACATTGGTAACAGCCTTGCCAGACTAAAGTCTCCTACTTTTGGTTCACCAGAGCTGTCTATCAAAATATTAGTTGATTTCAAGTTGTAGTGAATCATGTTCATTCGATGCAGATGAGCCAAACCCTTTGCCATCCCAAGAATTATGTTGAACCTCTGTCGCCAAGAGAGACCGCTTTGGCCAGGTCCATCATGCAGATTCTTATACAGACTTCCACATGGTATGTATTCATATATGAGCAGCTGCAAGGAAGGAGTCCAGTAATACCCTTCAAGTGTCACAAGATTATGGTGCCTTATCTTTCCAAGTCCTTTAACTTCCCTCTCGAAATCTTCTTGGGACTTGATCAAACTTGAGACTGTCAACTTTTTTATTGCAACCGAACGCCCATCTCTGAGGACCGTTCTGTAAACTACTCCAAAGCCACCACGGCCAAGCTCACAGTCCTTGTTCAGCAGGGCTTGGGCTCCAGCAGCAAAGTCAGCATCACCAGAAAACATAACAAGCTTGCCATACTTTGAATCAGTACTTGGGGAACAACTGAAATCTTCCCCACCAGGTAGTGGAAGAGGAGCAGAATGTGTCATTGAAGACCGCACATGCATATTGAGGACGGTAACAGCTATAACACCAATTGCAATGAATGCAGCAGCACCTATGGCAATGAGAGCAGATATGCTAAATACATTCTTGTGACCACGAGTTAGAGATGAAGAACCACCACCAGAGTTGTTAGAATTTGGGTTGAGGACAATGGGTTTGGGGTGAACAGCAGGGCATGAAAGGTTAAGAACAGAACCACATAGGGACGGATTGCCCGAGATAGATGAGGGTGAGATTGTGTTGAAGAAGCCCCCCACTGGTAACTCACCCTGAAGGTGATTGTAGGATACATTGAAGTAGAGGAGGTGGGAAAGATTTGTCAACTCTTTAGGCAAACTCCCAGAGAATTGGTTTAAAGACAAGTCGACGTATTGAAGATTGGTAAGGTTTGCAATGGCTGCAGGAACAGGGCCAGTAAGATTGTTCTGGGATAGCAACCTGTACAATTGAATAAATAAAACAAAAGGAAATTCAGAACAATGCATTGCCTCAAAGTTTTGACTGTTAAGTTATATCTTTCCAAACAAACATAGGATGCTGCTTTAGTTTCTTTTTTCTGTACAGGCGGTGGAATACTTTTGCAAATACTAAAAATTGGAGATCATAATGTACGCATACTGTCCTTAACTGAGTTTTCAAAATGTTCTAAACGATAACTGTTTAATTTTTCTTTTTCATCAGTTATAACCATTCTTGCTGTTCAACTATATGCCATTATACAGGATGAAAAGCACCGGAAAACAGCTTTAGTCTAGTTATCTGAAGTTATAAATTCCATATGAAGGAACATAACTAATAAAGCAGACAAAGAAACAGAACAAGAGAACTTACAGCGATGATAGAGATGAGCACTTCTCAATCTGAGATGGAACTTTCCCCGTTAGAAAGTTCTTGTGCAGCCTTAGCTCCTTGAGTGAGACTGCTCCTCCAATTTCAGAAGGAATGCTTCCATTCAGCCAATTGTTGCTCAAGTCCAGAACATATGCTGACGTCAAATTACCTATACTTACAGGAATAGTACCAAGGAGCTGATTCCGGGACACATTCAAGAACTGCAAGCTACTAAGAACCCCAATATCAGATGGAAGCACATCAGAAAATGCATTGGAAGACAAATCCAAGACCTGAAGACGTCCATGAGAGGCAGCCATTGGTCTCAATGGATGGTACTCGAGCGTTCCATGTCCTACACCAAGCTTCAAAATCCACGAAGGAAGTTTCCCAACCAACTGATTTCGGCTAACATCTAGAGCTAAAAGGTTGAAGCAATTTGTCAATGACTCTGGCAAGCTCCCAGTAAATCCATTCACAGATAAATTCAACTTCTCAAGTAGCTTTAGATTTCCTAATGAGCCAGGAATTCCACCTGAAAAGTTATTACAAGATAAATCTAACATCCCAAGGCTTCTCAACTCCCCAATCCAAGCAGGAACTTGACCCGTAAGAAAGTTCCCCTTTAAACTCAAAGTCCTACACAAACCAAGTCTCTTAATCGACTCAGGAATTCCCCCGGAAAATAAATTATCACTAAAATCAAGCAACTTCAAATGTGAACAGCCTCCAACATCCTGGGGAAGCCACCCGGAAAACCGATTTCTCCCCAAGTTAACTACTCTCAAATCATACAAATATCCAATACCTTCATGAACATCACCCTCCAGCAAGTTACCTGACAAGTCCAGCTCCTGAAGCCCCCTCAAATACCATATCCCAGATGGTAAATTCCCCGAAAGCAAATTCGACGAAAAGTTCACAGCCACCAAAGCAGAGCAGAAGCTCAGAGACTCAGGAATTTTCCCTGAGAGATTGTTTTTGGCAAACGAAACAACTCTCAGTGACCCACATTGTTGAAAAAACTCATCAGGGATCGACCCGGAAAGGCCATTCTGGCTCAAATCAACGACTTGCAAAGTCCCAATGTGAGCCAGATCAGGGTTTATAGAGCCAGTGAAGTTGTTGTTGGAAAGTGAGAGTCTCTGAATGAACTGCAACCTCAAAAGGCCTCGGTTCACATGCCCAGATAGGCCAAACCCATCTAGAGCAAGCTCAGAGACTCTGTTGCTTCTGGCGTCGCATTTGACACCGACCCAATTGCAAGGACTGTCATCGTCTTCGTTCCAAGAACTGAGCTTGGCCTCCGGGTCTAGCAGCCCGGCCTTGAACACGATCAGCCCCAAAACGTCGTCGTTGAAAACAGGGTTTAAGGAAAGTACTAAGACAGGTGACAAGAGAAGAAGGAAAGAGACGAGTTTGAGTGACATTTCTTACAACCTCATGAAGGTTTCAAAGTCTGAGAGCTGGCGCTTGAGAAATGAGAGAGAGAGAGAAATGGGGAGAGTGTGTGTGTGAACAGAAGAAGAGGGAAATGTAAATAATTATGGAGAAACTAGAAAGCAAAAGAGAGCGAAAAAGTAAAGTAACGCACCAACACCAACAATACCACCCTCCACTTTCTTCACCTTTTTTGGCTGGTTTTTGTTGACCGGAGAAACAAGACGACGATGAGGAGTCGGAGGATCGAGTTGACAAAGAACAGAGCTTGATGAGGTGTTAATTAAGCGGAAAGGTGGCCGGAAAAACGCCGGAAGCGGCGGGAGAGGGAGTGAAGGATCGGAAGGGCGGGCATTAAAGAAAGGTGGGTGCTGTCAGAGAGAGTGAGAATAATAATGGTGGGGGTGTTGTTGTGGGTGAGGATGGCTCAGAGTGAGTAAAGGAGGAGCATTTAAAGCTTCCAACGGCAGAGAGAGAGAGGGAGACTGTGACGCAACCGGGGCTTGATAATACTGATGGGCTCGGGGGAGGTGGCGCGGGAGTCCATTTGGTCAAAGCAGAATCCAATGGTTGATCCACCTGGCCTTTTGACGTATTTATTATCCTACGTTGCTCATTTTTTATGTGATATTAGTTGCCTAATATATACGTGAAGTTTTGGATCCATATTTATGATTTTCAACATATTTTTCAAGGGTATATATTGAAAAAGATTTTTTTTTTTAAAGTCAAATATATTAAAAGGTTGAAACTAACTAAATTCAATGTTTTGGATTTGACGCTAGTAATCAATGCTTTTAGTTGACATATTAGAACAATTGTAACCGTCAGATTATAACAACCACAAATCGAGAGTTCAAATACAAAGTGTAGTCTCCAACAAAGATCATTGAACGCTATAAGTAATTTGGGCGACACTACATTGCTGACCCTCAAAGGTAGATGTACGTCATTTTGACAACATAAACAACAAAACATACGAGAGAAGTACAATGATAATGTAGATATAGTTTTAGGGGAGCCATTCTAATGAGCACCACTTTAACAAAGACTAATTGATGACTTTTTAAACAACAGCTTGAGAGTCCCACTTTTCGATTACATTACGGCAAAATCAACCGTTAGATGTGTATGTATGCCTGAATAGATCACTTCTGTTTTTTTTTCTTTTCTTTTTCAAATTACTAATCGTTAAGGTATTGAACTAGAGTAAATCAATGGGCGAACCAAATCTGTCAAATATGAATCGTTTATGTTCATTCATGATTGATAAATGAAGATTATGAATGTCTTAATGATTTTCAATTTGGTTGAAAAATTATAAAAATGATTTACATATATCTAAATATCTAATAATTTATTTGTGGAAATGTGATCGAAATTATGTAGGTCTCACAAAAATTTCTTCAACTACTTTTCATTTTAGTGATCCTCATTAGAAACTCTCCCATAATTTTAGTATCAAAGTTATGAGAAATATAAACTTGTAAGAGAAAACTACGTGAAACAATAATATAAGTATATCCTTGATAGTCAAAAGTATAAATTAAATGAATCTTCTGGTTTACACTTTACAGTGGTGATGTTGAATGGAATCTTAAATTTGAACTCTCCTCCTTTAAAGTCCAGAAGAAGAAATAAATTTGATTCACATTGAACCAGATAAATATAAAAGTATTGTTAATTCAGTTGGCATCTGGAATGCTAGGATTTCCTTTCTAATAAGAAATTGCTAGGGTTTAGTTTAGTGCATCCAACATTAGTTTATTACCAAAAATAAATAAATAAACATTAGTTTACTCCTAAAGGTTGTCGAGGACAGTAGGGCACTAGCTGAGTGAACCAAAGCTCTAGTAAATATGCATATTTTTATCAGGGTGGCCATGGAGAATATTGCTATGTCAAACTCTTAGAAAGTATAGTCAAAATTCCTTCTGATACACTCTTTGTTTGTCTTAAATGGCTTAGGAAAAAGCCATTATATGGTAGTCGACCAACCAAGACCATCTATAGCTTTGGCTTCTTTCAGACACCCAAAACGAACTTTCACCTACTTGTGTTTGGATTTTACTCTGTTTGACTTTCTGAAACTCTAAAATCCAGAATTTGCCCTAATTTTAAACTCACCCTCTTCTTCTTCTATGATATCTCTCTCTTGTTTCGATGCTTTATGCCTTTGATTAAAAAACCAAGTCTTAATTCTTAATTGTGTTTCTTGGAGATGGCAGATTAGTGGCGCAAATGGCGCATCTATGCCAACATTTATAATCCAAGTGATATTTGATTTAATGGGCTTAATTTCTTAGACCATTGGGCTGCCTCCAAAGGAGGCCGATAACATGGTTACTGGACCATTAGTCCATATACGGCTCTATAACTCTATAAGCATGTCATTTTCTTGATGGTTTAAGCTTTTCTGCCAAAGAGAAAAGGGAAGCTGCAGTTGGAGGTGCCTTGCTTAACTGCTTGGCTTTGATTCAGGTGTTGAAAAAGACCATTGCCTTGTAATTTCAATACTTGCATCTATTCCTTTCTTGGTGTGCATGTCTACTACCCAATGGTCATGTTATGAAAGAGTTAGGGAATGTCTTAAAAAATTCAGACAAACTTCTCTCAAATTCTACAATGTGCAATGGCTTAAGCATGGTGTAACATTCCCGTTGTTGCATGTCGACAGACTTAGGCCAACAAATATATAGTGTATTCGATAAGACGGATAAAAAAATATTATATCACTACAGACGTAATAAAGAAACTTATAAAATTGAATATTAACGTGCTTGATCAATTTGTTATCTTTCTTATAAATTAATAATAATAATAAAAATTCAAATAAACACAAACTTCGTACATCCATTTGATCCAACAATAGCTCTTTGAGTAAGTTTATATACACCCCACTTTACTCTTAATGTACATCCCTTTTATAAAAATTTAAATCCCACTATTACCCCTTACACAACAAACAAAAAAATCAACAATCTGCATCCGCTCCAATAGATCAATACAACTCTGATCTAAGAACAAGAACTAATACATGTAGCTCTATGTCAAGATTCAAGAACAAAGATCATAATTTTGTAAGATAAAAAAATTTAAACTGTTTACCAATTGATCAAATTAACTTAACCTGGAAAAATAAAAATCAATTATCAAGATGTGAGCTTTAATTAGATACCTCCCACATTTGAGTTCAACAAAAACTTATCAATTAAACTTTAGATGGATTGATGTATAAATTGAAATCAATGATTTTCAATGGAAACATGACAATTTTGTAGAGATCGAAACGATGTCATTCCACCACTACTCCTTGTATGAATTTGAGCTACTTACAATTTGTTAATTGGGTTTATTTCCTCCTCTTCTTATGATATTAGAGTAGGCCTACTTTTTCTCACTAGAAGAATACTTTTTATCTGGTCGAGCCTCAACAAAGCCTCAAACTAGAACATTAAGGTCAAACAGTCCTTTACCGAGTCCATTAGGTTTAGAACCACTTGGGCTGGGTTGGCGGACGGTGATGGTGACGAATGATTGTCATGATTCTATAAGGTTATATGGGAAATTTAAAAAAAAAAAGATGAGGAAATTTCTTTAAAGGTGTGTATTAATAAATTAAGGGGTGTGTACATAAAATCACTCGAGATTTTTTGATGATTTCAGAAAAAAGAAAAAGAAAAAAAAATTAGGTCTTTTCATCTCTTAATTTCTTGTTGCGACAAACTCTAATCATTACACTTTTTACCGAGGACCCACGGAGAATACATCCACCCGCGCTGTACGAGATCGCAAGCACCACGTTGGCGCTTTCCATAGATTCAGTGGGGCTGTTACCTAATGATTACGTGTCACCGAGGTATTAATCAGATTCCCATTTCCCCTCACTTCCCACCCTAAACGCGTGCACATCACGCCCCTCAGCCCACTTTAGTGAACTCCACCCTTTCTCCGAGTTTCATCTAATTTTTCAACTCAGTAACTCTCTCTTTCTCTCTCTAGAGCAATTTTCTCTCCCTGTATAAGGATCTCCGACGCCCCTTACCTAACCTCTTCGTCAGCTCCGCCTCAATTTTCAAACCCCTTTGTTGTCAAACTCTCACAATGAGCGTGACGTTGCAGTCGGTCTCGCTCTTAAACCCTAACCCTAGCTCACGCTTCAAGAAGGCGGCGGCGACGACGACTCCCTTCGCCTTGTCTTCTCGGCGGTTCGATCAATTCGTCGGTGCTCGCGGTTATGGAGGAGCTCCGATTGCCGTTCAGAAAGGCCTCGGGTGTGGTGGCTCGCTGTCTCTGCACCGCCGGAGCTTGTGGTGCCGGCCAATTGTAGCCGTCGCTGCCTCGCAAGATGAATCGGTAAAGCTCCAATTTTTGGTTTTAATAGGGAAATTAGCTTTATTTGGATTGTGAAATTGGAGATTGAGGTCAAATTTGGTTTTCAGAGAATGAATTGGTGAATAGTTTGGTTCTTTGAATTGTGTGTTTGATTATAGCATTGCCGGAGTTTCATGCTTTTTCCAATTAACATTTCAATGTCTTTGAGTTTTGTATGAATTTTTATTTTTGTTGCGAAAATATTCGGTTGCATGCTTAAGTTAGATATTGTGGCTCCTTGAAAAAGAGCTGGACTTTTTGAAGTAGATTTAGTCGGAAGAGAAATTTACACACACATGATTGAGGCTTGGTTTATTGGTTCACTCATTTGTTTCCTTCTTGTTTTGTTTACGTTTCATTTGCAGAAGCATCCAGAGATTGAGGTGGAGACGGAAAAGGAAAGTGCCAAGTTGAAAGCTGAAGAATCAGAAGAAGCTTGGGAACAGACTTTGGCTTCTTTCAAAGAACAGGCTTTAAAGATGCAAAGTGTCTCACAGGAAGCGTATGAGATATATTCTAAGAAAGCCTTTGTTATTTTGAAGGAAACGTCAGAGCAGTTGAAAATACAGGCTGATAAGGCAAGGTATGATATCACTGAGATAGCTAAAGAGATCAGTGTTGAAGGTAAAGAATATATCTCCACAGCCGCAAAGAATTCACCTGAACCAGTGAAGGAAATTGTTGAAACATTCAATTCATCAACTGACGATCTGAATGATGTCACAAAAATCCGCGACTTTCATGTTGGGATACCATATGGTATAGCTTATGACAAAAATGACAATGATGCCTGCTTTATTTTCTTTAGTTTTTTATCAACAATTGCAATTTTGATTTTGGTGCAGGTCTGTTTCTTTCTCTTGGTGGCTTCCTTTCCTTCATGGTAACAGGAAGCACTGCTGGAATTAGGTTTGGGGTTATCCTTGGTGGCATTCTTTTGGCTTTTAGTGTTTCAAGTTTGAGATCATATAAGCAAGGAGAATCATTTCCTTTGGCCTTGAAAGGGCAGGCAGGTTAGTTATGGACTTATAGTTTATATCTGTAATCACTACTTATTGGAGCTTTTTCATATGGTTTTAGTTGAATTTGTATGTGCTTAATGATTGTAAAATGGACTGTTGGACATGCAGCTATAGCCAGTATAATTTTTCTGAGGGAGACAATCCTACTGGCTCAGGTTAGAATTTTGTTCTTATTTTCTAAAACTAGATTTCTTTATTATTGTAGTTGATCAGCCTTCATAGATTCTGATATTTTCTTGTTTCAAATTTCTTTTTTCCAATTTGCAGAGATCGTGGATTCCATATATTTTGAGAACCCTTGTCAGGTTTTTGTGAATTGTGACCTTCTCCTTTTTTATTGTTATGATGCTATTTGCTTTTAGCCTTCTTTTCGGTTGGAGGAGCTTTACCTTGATCTGTACATTGAACCAGTAATATAATCGTTAAAGAACCTTGTTTTTCTCCCAAAAATACCATGTTTTGCAAAGATGAAAAATAGCCTGTTACCTAGACAAGCACTTAATGAAAAAGGGTTTTAGTCTTTTAGAAGAACAACTCAATAAAGAATAGTAGACATAAAAAGCTAAATTATATGATTTTTTTTGCCTGGATGGATGGAGATGAAAATTGCTTGGTCTTTGCATAAACAGGCTAGAATTTTAATGTGCCCTTAAAATGAACTTGGGGACAAAATTGCCTAGTCTCCCCCTTCCGGTGTTCCTTGTGCACAATTACCATGAGTGTTATAGCTTTTCTCTTTCATAGCTTTAAAGAATTTAGCATCTGATAAGATACTTTCTCTGTGCAGTGGAGGTGTTGTAGCTTTCTATGTCTATAGGATTGTACAGAATGATAAACACCAAAAAGATTCGAGCTTTGAATGAGACAGAAAGTTGGAGTATGTGCAAGGTTAGTATGCAGATAATTTTTACATGGTGTGCCCTCTATCATGTATCAGTGGTGCAGCACCTAGTGGGGAATGAATTGCTATATCATTAGACTAGTAGCATCTATTTCTTTTGTGAAATTGATCGCCCGAAACAACTAGCGTCTGGTGAAGACTGTTCATTTAAGCTAATGGGATTAAACTCCAACCATGTCAGTGAAGTATTAAAGCTGTTTATATGATTTGTTCTTTGCAGCAAAAGAGAAGTAACCATCTCGGGATGCTCCGGGCTAGGATGTTTGCTGAACTAAAGCCTCTCTGGTTAAACGCTCGTGCGAGCTGTTAGGGACGAGGCATTACGAGTTTGGAGTTTAGACACTTGTCTTTTTCTTTTTTTGTATTACCATTGAGTTTATTAGGGCAAACATATAGATATTTCTGTAATATGGTGTTCTTGGTCTCCTTTTTGATATTGAGATGGTAGAACTAGTTGTTTGGCCTTTGCATCTGTTTCTTGTCCCTGTGTTTGAAGTTCTATATTACATAACAGCTGGCTTGGACTGAAAGCCATCGCTCTACAGGCCACAGCTCATGTAGGTCTTTGTATGTAACTCTTTTCGTTGGCTCAGCCATGATGAAGAGAAATAAAGATGTACCATGATTTCAATGCGAGTGCATCAGAAATTGGTAGGCAAAGACTTCATTAACTATTGTATTATGCTCTATCAAAAGAAACCAAATCTAATAACCCGTAAATTAGTGATAATAAAATTTTGTGAATTCAGCAAGGCCAGAGCAGTTGCCCGGTCGATTGATGGCAGAAATCTTCGGATACAATTTTATTATCAAAGGAACAGGAAAAGGTAAAACCCTTCGTAGAAGAAAAGCACGCCAGCTTCAAGAACACGGGTGCTCCAAAGAGCAGCAGCAACGCCAAAAAGAAACATGGAGCAACAGAGGCAGTAAGAAAATGCCCTTCAACCAGGGCAATGTTTAGGAGGACGGGGAATTTGTAAAGCACATGCCTAACTATGAGGATAAGGTTATTCAGGGCATGGAAAGAATAGTGATCTGCATATGGTGGTTCCTTTTAGTTTCGACCAATCGATAACCTAGTACTCCAATATGTTTCGGAAATTGTACAATGCATACGATGTAATGATGCTTTATTGCTCCATGTTACATAACATTATCTTAGTCATTGGTGATATTTTAAAGCTTTAATTTTTTAATCTTTTACTTAACCGCTAGTTAGTAATTTATAATATTAATATATAATTATGTATTTATTGAGTCTAACCGAAAAGAAAAATCACATGTTCTTATTTTCTCATTAATTTTTCCCACCTTGATGTAATGATTTTTAAACACTCCTCGAGTTGACGAACTCAAAAATCACACAACATAATGTTTTCATGATTTTTGAAAGGCTGAAAACTGAAAACAAAAAAAAAAAACAAAAAAAATTCTTTAAAAAAATTATTTCAGTGTTCCATCAATTGGAACATTTTTTTTAAATTGAAGAGCTTTATTAAAGGAGAATTTCAAGAAAAAGTGGTGTTAATAAGAAATTGTATAAATCTCAGATATATATATTTTTTATAGTCTTTTTAAGTTTTATAAATTTCTTGCTACACTGCTCAAGGAAGTCGCACAAGTCTTGTATAGTGATGATTTGTGACAATGTGGATAACGGAGTTTGTTCCCCAACAGATGGTCAATGGGGTCTGGATTCCTCATCGCATATATAACGTGCTTATACTACTGTGCTAGTTTTACATGTATAAGAACAAGAAACAATTGTTTCCCGCAGGCAATAAAAGCGAAAAGATGATTTAAGCTGCTAGACACATTGAAACTATTACTGTATTACACTAGCATGAGTCGTGACAATAAAATCAATTGCTGGTGCCGAGGGGAAGATCTTCATTTGAAAATGCGGTTGAATGTCTTCCCTTTTCTCTCAAAGGCGTTTTGTCATACGAGTCTCTCCCCTTCTCGGTTTCAGATATCACCACGAGAGACATGATTGGGAATTTCTCCTTGATTATCCAATGGCATGTACTGTGCCATGATTGCCCGGATCTCTGAGTCCATGTATCTCTGCATAGAGGTAGTTCAACATACAAATTTTTAGGATCACCACATAACCCAAAGGGATTGGGTGTACAAAAACATATTACCAATGTCTTTGTTTTCAAGACTTGCACATTGAACTGCATTCACATATGTATACGTATGAGGAATTTTGGGTGTAAAAAACATACTCGGATTCTGTACTTGTAAACTGCATATCCTCCAACTCCAACAGCACCCAAGCATAGAATGATAACCCAAATAAAGCTCCAGCTATACTCTGTATTCCTGGCATTTTGACCTGCTTCCCCACAAACAGAGCAGCAGTTAACTCACACACACACAAAAAAGAAAAAAGGAAACAGACAGCAGATATTCTTCCATGCGGTTTAAGTCTATTACTAGGTAAATTCCAATTCTCAATCTCTGTTGTGCCTATATTTAAAGGATACATTCCAAAATGAAGACTATAAATCATATCTAACTAGAGCATTAGTGGTTCGAAACACTAAGGAAAAGAATTGAGAATACTCACTTATACATGCATCATGCTCTCGCATGTACAGTAAACCACCACCACAGCTGCACTCATAACTGCCCCAAGTATTCTTGCATTTACATTGTGCACATTGGCAAGCCACTTTTTCCTTACACTCATCAACATCTGGAACATGGACAGAAATAAATTCATGGTGGGGTGAATCAATATTGATACGGGAAAATGGGGATCCTCAAACTCTTACTACTTGATTATATAGAAATAAAGAACCTCTATGAAAGTATATTCACCGATTAAGGCTGGTCAAAGTCAGTGGTGGGATTCAAATCCAAGTACCTAAACTATATGCTGATGCAGGAGCGTTATAAATAATGCACAAGTCCCACTGGGCAGATTATGTAATGTTCTTTTGATGGTGTAACCATATATGAGTATGCGGAGATGGTAGTCTAGATTGGAGATCCCATGAAAATATCCCAAGAACATTACGGT
The DNA here is from genome assembly GCA_025331145.1 of Rosa persica. Taxonomy (NCBI): domain Eukaryota; kingdom Viridiplantae; phylum Streptophyta; class Magnoliopsida; order Rosales; family Rosaceae; genus Rosa; species Rosa persica. Next base: position 6,912,346 of record WFKR01000003.1, on the reverse strand, counting down.
TACACCACATCAAAAGAGCATTACATAATTAGATTGAAGTCTCTACATACTGATTAAGCTTCAATAAGCCAATGAGTCGTCATCTGAAAATCACACACTAACAGTGATCCAGAGGCAGTGAGTACCTTCACATGTTTTCTCTCCATCACCCTTGAATCCTGGCGGGCACGTGCAACCTTTTGAATGGTCATCCTGCACATCCAAACATCAATTTCATTTTGTCAAATTTTTATTGGGAGATTTGATTATTGAACAACATTTTTAAGTCCAACTTACACGACATGCAGAGTAAGTATGGCCATTTTGAGTTTCCCTCCAACAACCTCCGTTGTTGATTTCACATCGTAACGCTCCGGAAGCTACTAAATCAAACAAGGAAAAGATGCCATGACTAAAACGAAAACAACAAAAGCTAAATATAAAATGGCCGTCATTTCATAGTTAAATGATGAAGGTTATAAAGCTAATGGAGCATACTAATTGGCAGATATTCTTTGACTAAAATAAAAAACAAAAGAAAAAAATAAAAAGGAAGACGAAGAAGAGACAAATAGTGTGAACCAAGTTAGATCTGTTCGAATGTTTTTAATTTTCCTACCAAATACACTTTAATTTGTTGATTAATCTATCTAGAGACTGCAGCTTTTACCATCAAGCAGATAATTTCTAATTGCAGTAATCTATGAAAGCTTCTACATTTCCTTAAAAGATTGGGGAGCCATGCAAATAATTTTACCTTCACAGTGAGTATAACCATCACCCAAAAACTTCACGCCTTGCACAGTAGGGCATTCACACACTCTTCCCCGGAATGTATCCTTTAACAAAACAAAAATCAGTCTACACCATACAAAATAAAACCTATTGAATAAGCCAGAACATCCCTCGACGACCGGGGAAAAAAAAAAAAAAGAGCCACTAGAGGAAGGCTATGAAAATTGGGATACCCTGCATGCAGTTAAGTTAGAAGCTTTATCCTGCCAGCAACCTCCATTGTTTTCCAGGCATTCATTGGTTTCCACTTCTGAAAGAAAGAAAAAAATAAAAAATAAAAGGCCAATTAATACCATCTCAGGGACAATATTGTGATAAGACAATCAAATGATTACTGATAGGGAATCAATAATTGTAACTAGCTGAATACATTAGCTTTGCATGCTGGCTGAAAACTAAATTTGCTACCATTTCAGTAAGTTGCACAAATCCTGGACTCATGGATTCATATATATACATTCAAAAATGAAGTTTCTATTGGGATCTGAACTAAGGAGATACAGGATACTTGGCTTATTATTAATACTAGTCATTTTTTTTTTTTTTGGGAGTCATAATACACCAACCAATGGTGTCTTCTTTCTTTCGAAGGGGTGCCATCATTTCACTAACGAAGTTTACCACAGTAGTTTGTTTGTTTTGATTGTTGGGTAAAATGATGGTAATACTCTCTTTATGAAAACCCAGTACAGCAAAGATATGCAACCACTTCAAAGTACAGAGACACATAAATAACACACAATCAATTACAAGAATTATTTTACCTACAGGAATATATCCATGAAGAACATAAGAAAGAAATAAAAAAGGCAAGGATAAATGAGGACCTTCACTCAAACACACAGCAGGCTCAGTAGTTTCTTGAAAACCAGCACAGATGGCCTTGAGAACAGCTCCTTTGGCCAGTTTTCCTGAGAATAGGTGCAAAAACAAAACATTAGCAACAAAGTGATAAGTAAACACTGTACTGTCCTCAGTTTATTACAAGAGTTGTATCAAACCTCTGTACTGTCTGTTGTTTATTATAAGAGTTGGCAATATGGTAACATCTCCACGGGAGCCCTTGCCAATCTAGTTCAAGATTAAAGAAAGTGAAACATGAGTACAAATTAACACAGCATGCACAGAACTTGAAAAGATGAGGTGGTGAGAGTAAAAGAATATCATAATCAAATCTGAAGAGCCCAACCTGTGCACCCTGTTCAGCCTTTAGAACCGCATTCTCCTCATTTGCCTCAGGATCCCCAATACATTTCTGTATCTTCTTAAGATCAACACCTTTAATCATGTTACAGAAAACACATTAACAATAGGATTTCAGGACCTCAGCTCGTAGTTAGGTAACAAACTCTTAGGGGCGAAAAAAAAAAGATTAATATTTAAAAGAATATGTCATTGACTAACTCTAGCTATAGTTCTTAAGAACACGAAACAAATATTAACTTCAAGCCAAAAAACTAGAAATAAGGCAATACATAGACAGCATAATCATAGAACTGCATGTACATGCCATCCAAGAGATAGACAATCTAAGATAACTTCCCAAACCATAAAATCACATCCCAAAGGAAACTGTCACCAAAAGTAGAATAAAAAAGCAAGTATTAACAACTAGTTGCAAATTTAGGGGTTAGCCTTAGTAAAGAATCAAAAGATAAATCAGAAACAATATTATATGGGAGTAGTCCTAAAGGGACATAGATAATGCAGCAAACAAAGCTTTATTTTTTTAGCAAGACTTTGTCTAAATATGAAGTCAGTCAAACCTACCCAAGGATTCAATAACTTGATTTGCACACTCAGAAGTGTACTTTTTCTCTTTCATTGGGCATCGAATCGCAAAGTCAGTCACATAGTCCCACCAAAGCCATGGCCTTCCACTTTCATTGGCCACTTTATAGAAGCAAGCTTGACGGAGATTTTGAACCACAACATCTTTCCCATCATAACCTTTACTAAAATCCTGTTCGGGATCTGGAGCACAGTACCTCCCATGATTAATGCACTGAGCCTTGCACTGTTTGCTCAAAACAAAAGCTTCTGGGCAGTACCAAGTAATATAGTGTGGAGTAAACTGTGTGTACCCCTTCCGCTCAAGTACCTGAGCAGCTCCTTTAAAGTTCTTCACAAAATCAATCTGGCTGTCACACTTTGGTCCACACTCATCATTGCTGTTTGTCCAGAACTCATACTCAACACGCTCATCAGGATGTGGAAGAGCCTCTGTCCAGTCTAGATTAATGTTGACCATCTCCCCATCAGATAGAGCTTTTTTAATGCTATCCCCCAAAGATTTGCTGATAAGGGCCGAGGGAATTGCAATTTTCTGCAGATAATCAGCATCTTCCTTTTCTTCCTCAGGAGTGTCCATGGTAATCAATGGTTCAGTTCTGTCATCTGCAACAAGAATAGCGGCCGCCCCACCATTTTGTGCATTCCAAGCCTTCAATGTGAAGTAACAATCTGCCAGGAAATTACGGTAATAAATGAGGATACAGTGAAAGATAAACAAGCATTATCCATATATTCCAATAGAAGGTCCCAATCAAAAGCTGCTGTTCATGTACAGGTAGAAACTAAACAATGCTTTACACAGGGAATAAAGAGAGTCATCTCTTTTACACATGCATATATACTCCACATAACAATCGAAGCCAATAAGGGATTAATTTTCTGAATGCAAACCGAGTTACAAAAACCCAACTAATCAAAGTTTAAACCCTGAGATCTATTCCATCATCAAAACTCTGATAAACTATTGCCCACAAACATTAATAATAGACCAAAGTACTGGACATTAGCAAGAAGGGTGCAGCAGTCAATTAATGAGTTTTCATCATAATCATTACAGGGGAATTAGATACAGACCACAAGTAAAGAACACCGAAACGCAAAACTGGTTATGACATGTTATAGATTGCTAACTGCATGCAAATCAATTGTGACCAATAACACCCATCATTATTTACTCCACAAATTTACAAAACGATGACCAACTAATCAATGAGCTCAAATCTATAACAAGTTAACAATCCAAGTTCATTCCTATTAAGTCACAATTTATGAAGTCACAAAACATAATCCACTAAAAGATGTGAAATCGAAAGGCTAACCTCCTCGATCCGCAAGAAGAAAGGTAGGTAATCCCCCAGGCTTTGATTTGAATGAGATATCGAAATCTTCAAAACTCTTGCATGCTTTTTGATTAGCCTTGGGATAATACACAGTCCCAACCAAGGTTCCTCCATACTGAGGAACCCCAAAATTCCCAATTGCACATTCATAAACATTCTTCAATGAGTGTGGGGAAGTCACTTTCAAGCTGTTCTTTTCCACCACAAACCTCCCCACACAAAACCCACATAGCAAAAACCAAAAAAACACTAAAAATCCAATCTTTTCCTTCATCTTAGACTCTGCCACTGAGTCTCAGGGAGGCCCAGATCAAACCCAGTAAGCAAAAACTCCGATTGCAATAATTAAGAACAGCAAAGATCGAAGCTTTTACGAGTCAGAGACGTTTCTGACAAGAAAAACTCGTTTTTTCTTGCAACCCAGATCGAGAATATTGACAATTAAGCACGGAAACTAGTCTTTTTGCAGTGCAAGTTTTCTGGGTCTGTGTGGAACTAAATTTCGTGGGAAAGCGTAGACAGGTCAATACGCTTTGCTTAGTCTGAGCGTATGTTTAGTATTCAAAGGAGGTAACTTTAACTAATTTTTATTTTTTTAAAATAAAAACAAATTACTTCTCCAACTAGAATTCTATATTCTTGTTACTAGAAAAATCCAAAAGATTCTAATCTCCACAGTTTGGTCTGATTTAAATGGGAACCCTTATCGTTTTTGTTTCTTTTTGTGCTATTGGACCCAAACCCACGTAGAAGCCGAAATCGATGGTACTGTTTGTACTTGCATGCAATCCAGGTGCCGTTTGCTTGCTCTTAGTTTTTGCCTTTATAAGGAACTCTAGCCTAACTGCACAAATCTCATTTACAGATTGTGGGTTTTTTTTTTTTTTTTTTTTTTTTTATTTAGAGGATTACTGATTGTGGGTTTGAGAGATGATTTGCTAACCAATTTTGTTACCTAAAGCGATTTTTTTTTTTGAAGCTATAAGTAGTAAAAACGCATATGATGTAAAAAATATTCGATGATTGATGTAGTTGTTCATCTCAAAAATGTAAATAATTAGTGATGGAACAGTAATTTGTGAGTTAGTGGTTTTTTTTTTTTTTAATGACAGAAAAGAAAACGAACAAGAACTAAAAAACAAAGCCTCTACAAACACCTCCTCCCAGCTGATCCAACTGGAATGCTAGGGACAACGAAATGGGTAAACAAAAGAACCAGACATAAGGATTATTAGAAGTATGAGTTGCCAAAGCTAACTGATCAGCTATAAAATTAGCCTCACGATATATGTGTCAGAAAATAATCGACTGAAACTGAAGAGACAGGGACTTAATATCATAAATCAGAGTCCGAATCCTCCATGAAATTTGGCATCTGCCTTGAATGCAGTCAATTAGGAGCTTGGAATCTCCTTCCGCTATTACATTGGGATGCTGGTGTAGGAGAGTAGTGTGCAAACCATCCCGTAAGGACGTAGCCTCTGCCTCAAGGACATTAATATTTCCTATCTGTTTATCAACTGCAAACAAAAGATTACCATCCTCATTGCGAATAACAAATCCAATAGTAGCCAAACCATTACATACATAACCATCAAAGTTTAATTTAACTTGATTAACATTAGGAGGTTGCCATTTGATATGAAAATATTTTGAAACCTTTGGAAGAGAGATTTTATGATTAGCCTGGAGGTAGCTAGAACTTAGCAAAAAAGCTTGAAACACATAAGACGCAGGAGAAACTTGAAGATGCTTAAATATTAGTTTATTTCTACAGTTCCAAATAGCCCAAGCAGTATAGAAAATTAAAGCAAGAGACTCAGCATAAGATGGTGTGTTACTAATATGCCTAATCCAAGACAAAAATGAGCTATTCCAAGATAATGGAGTAGGAGATGGAGCAGAAGACCAAACTTGTATAGCAAAAGGACATTGCATAAAGAGATGATCAATGGATTCTAAAACATTCAAATAAAACGGACACTCTGGAGAAATATTATGATTATAACAAGAAATTTTATCTCGAGTTTTAAGAGCATTCCTAAGTAAGGTCCAAGCAAAAATTTTAATTTTAGGTGAAATGTTTAGCTTCCACATCTTTGTGATCTAGAATGGCAAGGAACAGCCTGAGTTTGAATCCAAGAGGCAGACTTAATTGAAAACTCTCCTGATGAAGGTCCCCAAACAAAAGTTTCAGAAGTATGATGAATAGGTATAGGAATTGCTAAAATCATTTGAACAACATCCTGACGAAGTAAATGCTGAAGTGTATTAATATCCCAAGTGTTACAAAGTAATTAAATAAGCTACTGTAAGATTCCAATCTATATGAGATCGTTGATCTTCTGACAAAATTAAAAATAAAGGAAAAGAAAGCACCCAATTAAACTATCAACATATTGTGAGTTAGTGGTTGAAGCACTTGAATGATGTGGAGATGGCTATAACCAAAAGAAAAAAAAAATGTGGAGAGGCCGCCGGGAAACACGTGGTGAGGAATGAGGAGGTTGATGACGCATGGCTCTGTTGTTAAAGATATTCGATCACACTTGGACTTGGAGTCTGTCACCGGCGGCAGTCCCATGCATATTAAACCAATTCATGGGGATAAGACAAGACTTGGCACCAAACTAGCTAGGTCATCTTTCTCTCCTATAATTGAATCTGGGAGGATCTGTATAAACTTCTTTACTCGTGGAGCATGGGAGATTCTTGTTCAATTCTCTTGAAGTAGTTCTAAACAAAACCTAATTTAGCTTTCAAGGGCCAAACTGTCAAGGTATAGAGAACTATGAGTTGTATAGTATGTATAAAGATTTCATTGTCGAGTACTCGAGTAATATCAACTCCCTAGATTCAAATGAAAATAAAAGAGTCATTCCATATATTTTTCATGGTCTCACAAAAATTTGATTTCTCTAATTGTATACATGCATATATATATATATATATATATATATATATATATATATATATATATTACATATGAAATCAATAACCCTTGCATACATGTATGTATCCTCAATTTGATGTATAATTCTCAGAATAAAAAAAATTGATGTATCATTCACATGGAGTAGCTTATCTGATAAGAATGAACTATATTTATATCCATGTTAAGGATATTAGTAAACCATTCACGTTCACCCTCTTTCATCTTACCCATATTTGATTTAGGAAGTGAAATCCACATTCTATAATTTATAATCTGCACTCCTTTTTTTTTTGGTCAAAATTCTCATAAAAAAAAATAAAATTTAAGTTACTAAACAAAGAAACATGGAGTGTGGATTGTAAAATGGGAAATGCGAATTTCAGTCCCCTTGACTTATCTTCTCTTGGAATTTTTTCCCAACTCTTTCTGGCCAATTCAGTAAACTCTAAGTGAATTAAGAACACCTGAAGGATATTTTCAAATCGTAGGCTTGAGAGGAAAAACATTTATTCCGTGCTCCATGCTCGCAATTATATCTTTCCTAGTCCCTGCGGGATAGAAACTCCAAAGTCCAACTGGATTTTTCTACCTTTCCAACTCCACACAGAAAACTAATTTCTCTTCCTTTATACATGTATATGTTCCTTCACCCCCAACTCAATGAATAAAAGGTAGCGTTACTGATTCATTGAAGAGAAGAGCATACAGCTCATAAAAAGGGAACTGCGATGTTACTGTGATTTGTTGATTCATCAGTAAGAGTATTGAAAGATGGCGTGGACAGAGGTGATGACGAAGTTCTTCAGATGCAAAAAGAAAACAAACTTGTTTGATTTACCCAGTGATATCATCATGGACATCCTTCTCAAATTGCCACTAAAAACACTTTGTTGCCTTCGATGTGTCTCTAAGACCTTGTTGGATAGAATCGACGATCCTCTCTTCGTTACAGCACACACACGCTTACTTACTAGTACAAATGTTGCTGGTGAAGTTCCTCGGCTAATGCTTGTTACCGGAATTGCACCTTTGGGTTACATAGACATGCAATCACTGAAATACGATGGCGAAGCCTTGAGAGCAGAAACCAAGAATAATGCAATTATCTCGAGGATTTTGCCCCCTTCAAAACCTTACATACTGAAATACTGTTTAGAATTTTGTTACCACGACTTGTTTTTCTACAAGGAAGAGTCTGAATCACAGTCATGCTTCTTGTGCAATCCTCTTCGGGGAGAAGTTCTAAAGCTCCCAACAATCAACTTTCCAGTTCAAAAGAACTTTTATTGTTCGTATGGTATGGGATTCGATAAATTAACCACCAGCCACAAGATTGTTTGTGTCTCCTCAACTATTGAAGGCTGCTTAGAGACTCACGTTCTTTTATTAGGGACAAACTCATGGGAAAAGATACCCTCTCAGCCTCCTTGTAATTTAAGTAAAAAGAAGATATGTGCATATGGAGATATGCATTGGTTGATTGATCTCTCATTACAAGGAAGAGATGATACCGAAGGACTGCGGATAATTTCTTTCGACTTCAAGAAAGATGAATTTTATTGGACTCCCCATCCTACCTCAGTATCTTTGGTTGATGTGCCTTTTATGCACTTGCTTACTTTCAGAGGACCCATCGCCATTGCATATGTTTCATCGGATTTGTATATTAACATATGGGTGTTGAACAATTATGATACTAAAGATTGGGCACTAGATTACTCCATAGATATCCGTATGTTTTTAGAACATTGGCAGTTGCCTAAACTATTATATAGTCATAGCTGCTGTGAATGGGAGCACGGTATAATCTTTATGGATAAACTAGGCCGAGAGTCATCTTTTTTGGATCTAGGACGTACTTCCATGGAACACATAACACTGCATACAACATTCACATGTGGAAGTTCTTTGAGCCCTGTGAAGATCGTCGGCTATACTGGGAGCTTCATTTCTTTAAAAGATTATGGCCAACTGGTTAGACTAGAACCAGGAGCAGAAACGTATCGAATGCAATCTAGCTTCTTACAAAAATTAGGGCTATGTTTTGTTGGTGCTAAGATCGAAAGGGGAAAACAACAATTATGGATACTTGGAAAAGAAATTCCAGTTTGATGTGTGTATCTATCTATCTTTTTTTTTTCTTGTTCAATAAATGATGTGTATATATTCATCGAAAGTGATGGTATCAAGAACTTAAAAAGGCAGACAACCAATTGCATCTATTTTCTTGACTTGGAGTACACAATTTTATATAATTTGTTAAATAGAAAAACAATTACATGATAAAAATTTACAAGTCATTGTGAAATGTGTGTGGATATTATTTGTTAATTTATCTAATGAAATTCCATTTTTAAATATTCATCAACTCTAGGTTCCTTTTTGAGTTGTAGGTACCAAATTAGATTACGAGAAATGATAAGGCGGCTTGTATGAAAATGATTATATATGATCCAAACAAAAAGTTTATTCTGCTATTGTACAAGAATCAAGTTCACTGATACACAGCTTTGATTGAGAAAATGGTTTCCAATTTATGTGTTCTGTTTGATTTGAGGAAAGAACAAGCGAAACAGAACTACAGATAACAGGATCAGCACATTCAAGTGCACAATTTTCAGATAGTCTTAGCTTAATTTCTTAGAGCCAAGTGTTCAATTACTTTACCTCAACAAGAGTCAAAAATTAATTTCCAAAGGCTCTTCATGCTGGGCTTGATCAAAACATTGAAATCTTGTCTGGGACGTCAATGTCACGGAGTATAGTGGAAATGCCTGTGGCCGTAATGGTGAATGCGGTGAGCATAGTTCTCTAATCCAAAACACTGCATAATAGGGAAACAAGCCACGAAGATGCACCTCCCAATTCCTCTGAATATAGAAGATACTAAATTACAAGGGCAGCAGCAATACCACAACAAGGGATCATCATAAGGGTTTTCACCATGGTGATGATCATGGTCGTGAACCATGTTCTTCTTTCAACTATTAGCTACGCAAGATCAACAAAATCCGTTTCAGGAAAACCCCTGTTTCTTGAAAAATGCTTTCGAAACACAAAGGATGAGAAGAAACATCACAAAGAATAAAAGAGAATCGTATGATGATGTACCTGAATGGTGGAGCAAATTCTTGTAGAATGCAGACTAAGATCTCCGAAGCTACATTTAACTCTGTGTTAAGTTCTGGCAGAATGATCTTTGGGACAGTCCAAGTCTAACGAGTATGCTCTCTCTACTAATAAAGCAAGCAATGACATGAACTTCTATGTAGGAATTGAGGTGTAAAAGCTTGCGCATTAAGTTATTCCCGGTTTCGGATTCTCTACCATAACCGGTTGATAATATAACTCACACACCAACCACCTCACTTTATTCCGTTTCGGACGTGATTCTCATTTACTGTACTTTTAAACAAAATTCACACATTTACTCCACTCTTAATCACATTACTTTGATTTGAAATGAACTTCTATGTAGGAATTGAGCTGTAAAAGCTTGCGCATTAAGTTATTCCCGGTTTCGGATTCTCTAGCATAACCGGTTGATAATATAACTCACACACCAACCACCTCACTTTATGGGTTGCAAAAAAAAAAAAACCACCTCACTTTATTCCGTTTCGGACGTGATTCTCATATACTCTACTTTTAAACAAAATTCATACATTTACTCCACTCTTAATCACATTACTTTGATTTGATGTATATAGAAGGGAAGTGTTTTATTTTATTTTAGTTTTATTTTTGATTTTGAGGAATAGAAGGGAAGTGTTATTGTGAAATAAGATGAACAAAAGAAATGTTGTTTTATTATTTGAATGTTATAGCACACTTCACATCTAGTGGCTGTAGTTTAGTGGTAAGAATTCCACGTTGTGGCCGTGGAGACCTGGGCTCGAATCCCAGCAGCCACACAAGTATTTTATTTTTATTTATGTGTTTCTTTATACTACTGGGCAATAATTTTTCACTTTCTAATTTTTATTTGTTATTATTATTATTATTATTATTATTATTTTATCAGGGCAATAGTTTTTCAATTTCTAAGAGCATGTATATCATAGAAGATGCAAGCGACCTAGAAACTAGGAAGTATGCACAATGCACGAGAGCAGAAAATGCAAATGGACAATCATGAACTAGAACATCATCGTTCCGTTGCCTGAACTGACGGTGATTAGACAATTACGATACAGCTGTGAAATTTACTTGAATGTTCCTGTCTTCATATATGTTTGTACCATAACTATTCACCTAATATCTCTCTACATAATACAACAATGATCGTGTATCAAGATTTACAGCAACAGCACACCCAGGATATGTCATTGAAGCTTTCATTATGGTATTCTCTTTTCTACGGGGCAAGATTACATCTCTATTCTCGCTTATCCTCCTCCAAATCTTCTGCAAGCCCATTGTTAAATTCTCGCATAGCTGCTGTATCTCCGCTCACCTTCAAAGCGCCACTTGTTAACGAGACGCCCTCCTCATCAAAGTCATCTCCCGTCTCCTCTGAGTATGCATATCTGCAAGTTCCAGACAGAAATATTATACAATCAGGCTGTGGTGCCAAGGAAATGTAAGAAAAGTAAAAGTCAGATAACTCCATGCATCGAGTAAAACAATATCAATGCACTCATGATGCAAATTTTCCGTTAAAGATACCACTCAATGCACAAGATAATAGAGAAACAACAGACCTCTCTTTCTACTAATTTTATGATGACATCATCAGACTTTATGCCAGTCAAGCCAAACAAATGGAAGCATTCACAAGTACATCCATACATATCTCTTTGAAAAGTACATAGATATTACTATTATTATCTAAACAAGATAAGGAAAATGTAAAATTGCAATGTCAAAGAAACTACCTAGTTGGGTTACTTGATGGAGCCCAGAGTACACATATCACTGCCAAGAGAGCGTAGGCAAGCAGAGTCCAAAATGCAGGAATAACCCAGGCGATTTGCCAAAACTCACTCAATGGATCGGTTGCATTGAAATATAGCTGAATCAACACAAATCAGAGCACATCTAGTGGTTAAGTTCACTTGAAATAAGCAGATGAATCAAGGAACTACACACTCCAGTTACAGTATATTCAATTGCACTAGATGGAATTGTTAATTCACAGAATATATGATTTTATGATCAGTAATAATACCTCAAAGCCAATCCAGGCCACTGACAGAAGCACAGACACTGCGAGAGAGTTGGTAAATTTTCGATATAGCTCCAACTTAGCCATGTTTCTCCTGATCTGCATCCAAAATAAATGGAAGACGGTGAAGAATAGGTCACAAATATAAATTGTCATCAAGAATCCTATATTATCCTATGTGGTAATATATAACAATATAAGTAGGCATTTTGACTGCATACTTATGGATTGCAATAACACTTAGCCCCAGCAAAAGATTAAAATCGCATGGTACTAAAGCACACTTCATTCAGTAAAAGCACATGGTTTCCACACACACAGTGTACATGCATAGCTAAACAAACCAATATTAATAACATAGATACCAATTCAATGGATACCATTTTGTTGCATGAAACAGAAGATACAAAAATAAAAGTGTTCATATGCTGAAGTTGTATTAGAAGAAAAGGAAACTGGGAAAATGCAAACGGTGCATTACTGTACCTGAAGTTTCTCCAAAGTTTTTGATAACGAAGAGAAAATCCACAGAATAAAGCAGGAATCTAAGAAGGCAACTGGTAAGACCAAAAATAACTTTGCTTTTCCAGAAAAGTCATTGATATTCCCCAAATTTTCAATAAGCTCGAGTGCTTCTGATGCCATAAAATATACCACGCCAAGCAGAAATACTTTTGGGGTTATACCACCAAGTGTAGGCTTCACCACACCAAAGCCCATTGAAACTACTAACAGAAGAAGACGAGAGAGTGTCTTCTTGACAGAGCTAAAGGTTACCGCCCACAGTGTAATGCCCATAGGTCTGGTTCCAGTCGAATTGAAATTGACGTACTCAAAGTACCAGACAGCCATTTCACACATTCCAAGAGCAATCACCGCTGTGATGTGGTAGTGCAATTGTATGATATCCTTCCAAAACTGAACAAACCTCAGAAACCAGGCAAGGCCAAGCACAAGGTAAGCTAAAGACATTAAGCCATAGAATGTCATCAAAGGAGCCATCTTCCCCGGCAAATAACCATATGGATTTCTCCAATCAGTCCTTCCTTTAATCAGCGTGCCCTTGAGTTCCGGATTACAAAACATAAAATACAGGTAGTACATTCCAGAACTTTTTATCTCAACTGTCTCAGACTCCATTTTAGCCTCTTCGTTCTTTCCATTAAAGAATGTTTGGATGCGCCTAGGCCACCCGGGATTGTCTGGGTTTTTGTGGATAACAACCTCCCCGGCCGTGCATTGTCCATCCTCGGAAAGATTCCTGGTGCAGCATATCAGATCCGATTTCAGGAACGAAGCCCCAATCCTAGCCCTGTCCTTCACCTCAAGAATGATAGCTTCCACCAAACCAGTACTCTGCTGCATTTCATTCTGCTTATTCGCAGACTCCTTTGTCCTCACAAAAGTAACACTCTCAAACCTGAAATTCCATTAGTCAGTCCGCCGGCATCGTCTATAACTTCAAATCTAAACCATCAAATTCTATAACTTCAGATCAAAACTTCCAAATCCATCTACCTAGGTGACTACAAATCGAGGGTTTTGCGATATAATTCTTACGATTTCGATTTCTAACTAAACAGATCAAAATTCACTATCCTCAATCAATTTCAATTTCTATAGCTAACCTACCAATTCACCAAGCAACATATACAAATCAAGTGAAGTCAAAAATGGATTGTTGAAATTAAGAGGGGTAATAATTAGTGAAATCAAATGACCTGATGAAGGACTTGCCCTTGACGTGAGTATCTGAAGAAGAAGAGGAATCGACGACCTTAGAAGCGTAGAGACCTTCGCTGCCTCCATGGAAGAAGAAGGCGTTTGACTGAGGAGTAAAAGCTTCGTTTCTGTACTCGTGGATGGAAGCATTACAGCCGTTGATGCTCAAAATGAGCCCAACTATGAAGAACCCTAAAGATGAGCCCTTTTCTCCCCAAAACCATCTGGGTCGTTCCATTTCTCACTCCTCTCTCTCTCTCTCTCTCTCTCTCTTGCTCTGACAATTCTCAGCAGAGGAGTGATGGTAAAGTGGAGAAGAAAGCGAGGCAACCAACAGAAAAACGACACCGCACCTTAACTCCCGGGGACCAAACGACGCCGTTGACTCCTTTCCGAATTCCAAGGCTCTCTCGGGTGGGTTTCGGATTTGGGCTTCCCATGGCTTTATTATCTGTTTGTAGGTGTTGGGCTGTGCATGGCACAAAGTCCAACTTTGAACAAGGAATTAAAATTCTAACTTGAAAGACATTAGAGATTTGGAGATTATGACTTATTCAAAAAAAAAAAAAATAGAGATTATGCTAGAGAGTAGAGAAAAGTGGTTAGTATATTCTAGAATGACACTATCTATAGGACCATATTTACTAATAATTGACTACTTGTTGGGGAAAAAAAAAGTTAAAAAATTACATGAAACCTCATATTCATACCACTGCTTTTTAAATCATTTTAAGTGAGAGCAAATGGAACACAAGGACATTCATGTTTTCCTCAGACTCGGAACGTCTAACATACAGGTTTGCTTTCACCGATATTCTATGTCTTTTGACAAATATAGTGGGGATGATGAGATGGGGAGATGAAGTGCGGTAAGAAAGTTTATAACATATATATTTTTTTGGAGATAATATTTCATGATGCAAAAAGTCACTAGCTAGTAGCTGTGCGCCATTGACATACTTCATGGAAATTAATAGAATATAATTTTTTACACTCGGAATATGAATATCTTTCTCCTACTTGGATGGCCAAAAACAAAGTATATACCCATTTGAATATCGTTACGTACCTACTTGTAGTCTTACTTATCTTTTGGTAAGTACCTAACTAAAGTCTTAAATCACCAACATTCTAGCTTTAACCATTTTTGGTTTAGTGGGAATCTAGCCATTTTATGTAGTTATGGCCGATCAATGTGCCTTCTATATTAGGTAACAACTACTTGTGAGTTTCGAACACTAATCAATCCCCATCCACAAAAATCTATAATGTCCATCACACACTATTCCACAATTAATAGATTATTTGGCCACCAAAACATTGAGTGCCCACTTTCACGTTACATAAGTATATCCCTCTAATCCGCTGAAGGCATTAAGATGGAATGGGAACTTTTACTTTAGACACCATTCTAGTTCCCTTGAGCCTCTTCGTTCTAATAGCTTACCATGCATATTTATGGTGTATCTTCAAGACCAAACCCTCTCACACGACCATCGGAATTGAGTCAGTCAGAAGAAGAATATGGTTTCTAGAGATTATGCAGGTAAGTACAAGTTCCTGATAGTCGTACATGAATATGAGCTTCCAGGTCCTTAACTTTCATCATGCATCCTTGCTACTCGAAAGCTTTTGTAGTTTCTATAGAATAATGGAAATCTTTTCTAGAAAAATAATCTTTCATGTCAAGAAAATGATACATAATTTGCTGGAATGTCAATTTGAGCCAGTAGTTATGTATAGCTTGGATTAACAACACGTTTAACAACATAACATGTTCGATATCTAGCGAGAATACATCACTTTGGAGTATTGATCCATTTCTTTAAATATTGCTCATCAACCTAGCTAACTGTTATGGTATGAATATTCTCGTCCCGCAGGGTGATGGCAGGAAGGCTATGTTGGCAGTCCAAAACTTGAGAAACACTCAAATGGTGGCGATAATCACAGCTTCAATAGCAATTGCCTTCAGCTTGGCTTTGGCAGCTCTGACGAACAATGCTTACAATGCAAGCCACCTCTTTGTTAAAACAGCATTTTTCCGCTTGCAGTCGGGGAGGATCATTGCCCTAAAGTATGGCTTGGCCTATTTCGTCTTGCTGTTCAGCTCATTATGCAGCTCCATGGCCACTGGATTTATGATCGATGCCATTTTTCTACTAAATACTTCTGCCGAGTTCTCATCTTCAGGAATAACACTACTCCTATTTGAACGAGGTTACATGTTGGCTCAAATTGGCGAAAGGTTGCTTTGTATCTCCTTTCCTTTGTTGTTGTGGTTGTTTGGTCCAGTGCCAGTGGCCTTGTCATCCCTGGCCTTGGTTTGGTGGCTTAAAGAGCTTGATTTTGTTGGCAAATTCACCCAAAATAACAGGCAAAGTCTCAGCTGATATAGATGCTATTGGGAATAATTCAAACAACATTCATCTTATGATATTATTTGCAAGAGAGTATGGGTTTGAAACCTTAGATTATCATCCAATTTCATTGTCTTTATCACTATCTTTGTCTCTCGATGTGTAGGTTGGAGCATGAGAGCAAGAGTACTGTTGACTTAAAATACAATATTGCTGGTTCATTCATTTCTTGATAGTTTAGAGTTTATACAAAAATGCAGAGGAATTAATTTGAATTCATCGGGTGGTAAAACGTACCATGTTCCAAAACTATAGCATCGTAGGTGTTAAGAGCATTGGCAGCCACAGGATTCAGAAGATAAAGGCGTACCAACCATCATATCAAGCAAAAGTCCAAAATTTGGAAAAGGCAAGTTAACTTCGTAAAATATCGACATAGATGTGGCTAATTTCATTTTGATTATTGGCTTGCGTAGGGACACATCACCCCCAACAACTTATAAAATTGGCCATCGTATCAATTAGTGCGCATTTGTTCTTGTTAGATTCTAAAACCCTAAGCTAGGAGGCCAATTAAAAGTAGGCACAAAACATATATTAATATGACCAGGCCTTTATGATGCTGAATGAATACGAATTTCCTGGCAAAGTTGAATCAAAACTTTGAAACGCCACCTTGCACCAGTAGTCTAGTACTTAAGCAATTGACCGATAGAATTGTCCAATTAGAATTCAGTGGATAGACCACCGAAGCCAACGCTAAGGCTTTTGCATATTCCTCCAAACCCCACTTTAATCTTTAATGTCCATTATATGCATTCCACAACTCTAACCACCAATTGCAATACATGAATGAAACCGCATTTGCTTGTGGCGTACACTCCACTACCATTACATGTTGACCATAAATTGGGTTCCTCTGTCTACGGAACCATCTCTCTGATTCTGATCTTAAACTAAGATGGCGGTGATTGTTTATTTTGACACCATATTGGTCCCTATTAGTCTCTTCCTTGCGGTGGGTTACCATGCTTATCTCTGGCATAGCGTCAAGAACAAACCCTCTCGTACTACCATTGGAATCAACATATTGAAGAGGAGAGCATGGTTTCTAGATATCAAAGGGGTAAGCTAAACTCAATCCGAAATACATATCATTGTTAGCTTGTAGATTTGCTACTGGTTATATAACATGGTACCATTGGTACAAGAAGGTAGTGGATGAAAAGATGTTTCAACGATTAAAAGATGCTCATTTAAAGAGTAAGATTGAGATTATGAGGCGCATTCTCGCATAGTGTCATACATAATTTCAGCATATCTCCCTTTTACTTCACATTTTGTACAAGAAGTCACTTTAATTGTGATATTCTACAAACAATATGTTTTACTCTTAACCTATAACACATTGAATGTGAAGCTCTTATGCCTTCTTAGAAATTTGTCTTGGGAAATTGCGTAGACTCACCTCGATCAACTGTCCTGTATCCGAGCCTTTTGGTGCTTACTAGAGGTATCTATCGATCTCTGTGTAGACTCAACTGCGCACCTGATCGGAGTGCTAACTTGATATACGTTTAGCTCATTCATAGACAAGTTTTCAGCTTTTTTCTAGTAGTGGTCAATTTTTAGTACATATGAATTTAACCGTGCAGGGTGATGAAGATAAGATGGGTATGTTGGCTGTCCAAAGCTTGAGAAACACTCTAATGGGAACCACACTCACAGCTGTTATAACAATTCTTGTTGTAGTTTCATTAGCTGCTCTAATCAACAACGCCTATAGTGCAACCCACATCTTCAGCAGTGCGATTTTCGGGTCACAATCCCCTAGGATATTTGCTCTAAAGTACGGCTCAGCAGCACTGGCATTGTCAATTAGCTTCCTCTTCAGTTCTATGGCAATCGCATTCTTGATTGATGCGAATTTCCTGATTAATGCCTCCGGTGATCATGAGTTCTCGTCCTCGTCTTCAGAACACACACAAAGCATATTTGAGAAAGGGTTTGTTTTGGCTCTTATTAGCAACAGAGTGTTGTGCATCACTTTTCCGGTGCTGTTATGGATGCTTGGGCCGATACCGGCTTGTTTGTCGTCGATGGCATTGGTCTGGGGGCTTTATGGCCTTGATTTTGCTGGAAAGTTAGCAAAAAGCAATAAGCGAAGTATCAGTTGAGGACAATAAGGCCAGCAAGTCGTTTGTCAATGGCAAATAATTGAGCAACAACTAGCTAGACAATAAGTTAGGTATGAGATGGACAAATAGTCGTTCAAAGAATTGGGCTACCCTGCCCCCCCTAGTTTTTCTAGCCTGGCCGTGCAGGGAGTTGCTCTGCTCTGTAGTTTTTCTTTCCTCTGTTGTTCCGTTTCGTTTAATATATTCCCTTCGCTAAAAAAAAAAAAAAAAAAATTCTCAATTAGAACATCATCCCCCTCTTCTCCCCAACAAACAATTTCTTTTCCGTTTTTTTTTTAATACGTCAATTACAAGGATTTTGTGGGAAAAATAAGGAATTCAATATTACATAATGATCAGTGATTAGTAGCTGATATGTATATCCGAGTCGACGAAATGAATTGACATCCATGTGAAGAAAATTCTTGTGAGCTAGGTCTAATTAAGCACAACTAAAATAGTATCGTATGTCATGTTCACGAAGAAAAGAAAGATATTCAACACTCCACTGAATGACACATAAATGAAACATGATTGCAGACCAACATACTAATTGAAGTGCATGGTAAAATAATTTAATTACTAAATGACGATAAACTTTTTATAGACCGATAGTAAGTATTTGACGGGGGAGTATTCAAAGCACCTAAATGTACTTACACCAACATGAATGAATGATTGGATTACATTAAATACACTTTTATGTATTTAAATTTTTTTTTATCAAAAGTTAAGATCATTTTATAAGTATTGAGTCACTTAAACAGTCGGTGCATAAAATATTAAAATAATTTCCAATATTTCACATCAATACTCTTGAGTTCTCCATTCCAAGTCTCATAAACTAAATTTATGAAAGTAATACGAAACCCACCTGCATCCCGTATCTATATCCATATACAAAAGGTCCTAATACCTATAATGGACCCAAAATCTTAAAGCCCAAACATTTGTGGGTCGTAGCCCAAACCGAGCTCACGGTTCAAAACTCCACACCATTAGCAGACACCATCACAAAATAAACCCTAGACCTTTTGTCTTTGGTTGTTTTTCCACCGAAGACAATGAGAAAAAAAAAACACGCCAACACAGAAAAATGCCGCACACGTCAGATTGTGCAATCAACCTAGACACCATTTGCATGATAAAAGGATTATAAAAGAAAAAGATTCATTCAACAGACTGTTGTGCGGAAGCGTAACAAACACAATACTGATATGGAACTAGATGAGCAACCAAACAACGAAAAAAAAAACAAACACAAGAACACAAGAATTTATAGTGGCTCACTCAATCAATTTGATTGAGTTACGTCCACTTCGGAGCCGACAAGAAATTCCACTATAATCAATTTGAGAGAATACAATTAGAGTTTAACAATAAAACTATCTAACTCCAAAACCCCATACAACCAATTCCCTAATAAAACTGAGAATAGACTATTACTCTAGGTTACTTCTTTCTCCCTCACAAAACCAATCCCTGAGGCAGCAAGGTATCTGCATATTTATATGTATATTCCCTAATCAACTTAGGGATGCATATATAACCTAATTAACCTAGGCAGCTCATGGGCTCTTCACATTTGATTTTGTCCACCAATCAAATTAAAGCCAATATTCAATGATCTCCACATTGGCTTTACTTAATGTAAATTCTCCAAAGTAGAACTTCAAAACCAATCACCGCTCCGACATCCCCGTATGGAATTTCAAATCCTACAAACATCAATTAAGTTCAAGCAATGCTTGAACTTGCTCAATGGAACCGACTTTGTCAACATATCAACTGGATTATCTGCAGTTCCAATTTTGCGGAGTTGAACATCATCATCCTCCACCATCTGACAAATCTTGTGAAATTTGACATTTATATGTTTAGTACGAGCATGAGTAACTTGGTTCTTTGCTAAATGAATAGAACTTTCACTGTCACAAAAAATATCCACATATTCTTGAATAATTCCCGAGTCCTCAAGCAAACCACGAAGCCAAACTGCTTCTTTTGCACCCTCTGTTACCGCCATATATTCAGCTTCTGTAGTCAACAAAGCAATTGTAGATTGCAAATTGGACTTCCAACTCACCGGTCCACTAGCAAGAGTAAACACATAAGCTGTAGTAGATCGGCACTTATCTAAATCACCTGCGAAATCAGAGTCCACATATCCAACAACACATTGACTCGTCTTATCATGCTGAAAAACCAATCCAACATCCACAGTACCAAGAATATACCGTAGAATCCACTTCACTGCTTTCCAATGACCTTTACATGGGTTATGCATATATCTGCTCATCACACTTAAGGCCTGTGAAATATCCGGTCTAGTACACACCATACAATACATCAAGCTACCAACAGTATTAACATAAGGAACTTTGGCCATATATTGCATATCATCATTTGTGCTAAGAGACATAGTAGATTTAATCTTAAAGTTATAGGCAAGAGGTGTATTTACAAGTTTAGATTTATCATTCATGCCAAACCGATATAGTACCTTCCTCAAATATTACTTTTGTGACAAACAAACTCTGCCTCTTGATTTATCTCTTTCAATTTCCATTAGGGCTGGGATTTTTAAACCAAAAAGCAGGAAAACCGAACAGAACCTGCTAGTTCGGTGCGGTTCTTATACTTAAATATCCAGTTTCTATTTTGAACAGAACCAAATGAAGATAAGTCAATTCGGTGTCGGTTCTCAGTTATGGAAAAGCAAAAAAAAACCTTGGAACCGATTCTCTTATGTTTATACACGTGCTGCTCTCAATTATACCTAAACCTAAATAATTCCCATGCTTTAAAGGCTGTCAGAGATAGTGGGTGAGCAGTTTGATTTTTTAAGAGTGGGAGCGGCAGGCAGCAACTGTAGCATGCACATGGGAATTCTTCTTAATTGACAATGAGAGAGAAAAAAAACAGAAAGACAAAAAGTGAGAGATAGTGAGGGTGGGACCGTGGGAGACAAAAGAATGACAAACAATGGGAGATAGTTTGCTACTTTTCACTTTCAGCTTTTGTAAGTTTGTGTTGCTAGGAAACTGAAGGCTCGGGCTCGTACTGTGTTGATTTTTGCATACTGCACCATAAATAGAAAGAAAATCAGAAACTCAGAAACTAGCTCCGGTATTCTAGAAATCTGGAAAATGAACCCGACAAACCGAGGAACCGACCGGAGCGTGGTCGGTTTCTGTTTCATCTCGGTTCTAAAACTAAATACCGTCAAACCCAAACTGAGGAACAGTAATATGTTTCGGTCTCGTTCCTTATACTGGAAATGGCAACACCGACCCGAGGCCAGCCCTAATTTCCATGCCCAAAATCTTTTTAACTTATCCCAAGTCCTTCATCTCAAATTCACAACTCAATTGTGATTTCAATTTATTTATTCCACCTTGCTCTTAGATGCAATTAATATATCATCAACATATAAGAGCAAATAAATGAATGTCTCGTCCTGTAGCTTGCGAAAATAAACACATGGATCATAAATCATACAATAATTTATGCAGTTTGTAGACCCAATTTTTTTTACCAGCAATTTTAAACTCTTCTGGCTGAGTCATATATATCTCTTCTTTTAATTCACCATGTAAGAAAGCAGTTTTTACATCAAGCTGTGCTAACTCAAGATCAAACTGTGCAACCAAGGCCAATAAATATACGAATAGAAGAATGCTTAACAATAGGAGAAAATCCCTCATTATAGTCAATTCCTTCGTTTTGTGCATAGCCCTTAGCTACCAACCTAGCCTTGTACCATGATCCTTCATTTTTAGCAAACACCTACTTGCAACCAATTGCTCTCTTCCCATGAGGTAACCGAACCAACTCCCATGTTTTATTCTTGTGAAGAGACTTCATCTCCTCACCCATATCTTTTTCTCTGTAATAACCGCAATTTCTATTTTAATTTCATGTAATTGTATTGAACGATTATTGTACAATTTCACGAATGTTGCTCGATAATATTTCATTTTTAGAATTATCGAAGGTTCGAAACGATTGTTTTAACGAAAAGCTCGAAATGCTCGATTCAAGAAATTGACTTTTTATACGTGTAAAATTTGGAAAAACTTCCTTCATGAAAGTTGTAGAGCTCGTCGATACAAGTCCTTTCAACACATTGATCGGATTTTTTTGAATTAGTTATGGAATTTAGAAGATATTTCTATTTTGAGTATATATAGAAAAACCCTAGATTATTTTTGGAAGGTTGCCATTTTGGTCCGGCCTCCCTTTTATTTTCAGAAAGGTTACTGTTCATCATCTTCAACCTCTCTCTCATTCGTCCGAACTGTCCGAGAAAGAGAGCAATTTTATCCAAGCTTGTTCTCTCTCCACAGGCCATCAATCGACCCCAGACCACGTCACATGCCTTCGTCTGAAGCTGCTCTACTTGCTGGATGTCGTCACTTCCTCCGTCACGGCCTCCAGGTCCGGCAAAATCGCTCGAACTAGTCACACCCGGAAACGGACCAAACCGACCTCCTCGTGTTTTCGGCCACCAAACCACGTGAAACTCCTCCTTCTACATCGACTCGACCTCCTGAAGCTTCCAGAGGCAACTTCACACCGCGACGTGGTCTACGGTGGCGGCTGGAAGCCAGCCCCAATCGGATCGAACGAAACTTTCGATCCGAATATCTCGAGTTGTAGACCTTCGTTTCCTGTGATTCTTGGCCTGGTGAGTTCGCCATGAAGTTCTGAACATGTTTCCAGAAGAAATCAAGGCGTGAAGTTGCAGTTTTTACGTCGAACTAGGAGCTCGCCGGTTTCTAGAAAAATTCCAGCCACCGACTGTGTTTGGTAAATTTTGATCCCTTCCCGTTATTTTCTGGTCTTGTGTTAGTTATGAAAGTTGTTCAAAATGATGAAACGAAGGGGAGAAACTCAGCCCCGACACCATTGGTGGTGGTCGGCGGTGGCTCTGCTACTAATTTCGGCGGCCCTTTCTATCCACTTCTGGAAGTCTAAAATATAGTTTCTGTACATTTTAAAATTCTACGTTTCAATACGATCATTTAGGCATATAATAAGCATTTTTTCGGATATCGTATGATTTAGTTATGAATTTTTAGATTTTGATCGTTAAAATGGTGATCTGTGAATTTAAGACCGTCGGATGGACTTGTAGTTTTAATATGAGGATCATATGACTGTCCCAGTGGATTTGTGTTGTCATGGGCGAAGATCCGACCGTTAGATCTTCGTATAATTGCAAAACGGTGATTAGGGTGGCGATTCATGAGAATTTGTCCGTCAGATTTTCTTATAATTTAGAATCCGACCGTAGAATGGTAGTTTAATTATGTTTTGGAATTATTGGCTAAATTTAAGTCACGTTTGATTAGGTGATTGATGGGTTATACTTGGGTGAGCTGTTTTGGGATGGTTTTGTAATTTAATTGAAGACGCAGCAGGAGTTTCGAGGTGAGTAAAACTCACGTGGTTCATATTACGAACCGAGTGCTTTAAATTATTTATTTTTGTAATTGCGTGGAAAATGTTTATGGATTAAATATTTGTTTTTTTTTAAATCATATGGACTTGATCAACTACGGTCCATAGGTAAGTAAAATGAATTTTAATTATACAAATGAATTTCACGATTTTCTTGTGTGAACTATAGATGATATTAGTGGTCATTCATGAGTAGATGATTACGTATATATATATATATATATATATATTTACGTGAAATATATATATTGGTTGGTGTGTTGTTGAGTGATGATATGATTGAGTTGGAATGATGATTTGGATTATATTTCAAATGCTTAAATTTCATAATAATATTATATATATTGGATGAGTTGATTTCATTGTGTGAAAACATATTGTTGTGCACATTATGGATTTAGGGTCAACGTAGTGACCGGTATGGGGAAATCGGACACTCTAATCCTATGTGGATGATGGGATACGATTGGTTGAGTATGTACGATTATCGGACGTTCTAATTATGTATATAAGTATACATATTGATGAAATATAATAAAGGTAAATATGTCGGATGCCATAACCTAGGCCAGGTGACGGACTACGATTCAGTTAGAGCTCTAGTATGTCAATACCGTATTTTTATAAATAGGATTTCGAGGTTTTGAGACAAAGATGTGAATTAGGGCTTTGTGTTGATTTGTGATTGGTGATTCATGTGGAAATTGTTGAGTGTTAACTTGGGTGAATATAAATATGATTTAATTAAACAACCTTTCTTTCTTTTTACTCATACGAGCTTTCAAAAGCTTACCGGGTTTTGTGTTGTTGCAATCTCGGTACACTATTTAAATGGTGTAGCGGATATTCCTGCAGGTCAGGATAACCAGGGAGGTGACCGTGCTGTTTAGGTGTTGCAGCATTTACTTTTATTTCATTTGAGTTGTGAGGTTTGTTATGCTCATTTAGAGCTTTACAATTCATTTTGTAAGTGAGTTGTAATAATTAACCAAGAGTAAATTCGGTTTTTGAAACTAAATTGTGTGATGAGGTTATTAAGAAAAAGAAATTTTTCAGGATGATTATTTTGAGTTGTGGTAATTTTCATGTTTCGGAGTTTGAATTTTATTCTAAAATTCGGGGCGTGACATTCTCATTCTACACAATCTGCATGTATGACAGCTTCTTCATAAGTAGTATGAATTTCTTCTTCAGTAACTGGAAGTGTATAAGTCACCATATCATTAAGCCAAACTGGCTTTTGAGCATTCCTTTTTTCCTTTGTAGTTGCAATTGGTCCATCTTGTTGTGTAGGCTCTTGGGTTGGAGTCTCTACTTCAACACTCATGTCCTCAATATTTAAATCGTCTGAATCAACAGTAGGACTTACTGGATCAAGTAGAGTTTCAGCAATTTTTTTCTTTAACTCCACCTGCTGCAAACTCTCTACGGTCATTCTCTGCTCTTCAGAATTTTTCTGCTTGTTCTGATTAACCATAATAGCCTCATCAAATGTCAGAATCATCAAATGTCATATCTTTGCTTACAACAACTTTCTTAACATCTGGACACCAAAGCCTAAATCCCTTAACACCCTCATTAAATCCCAAGAATATAGCTTTCTTGGCCCTTGGATCAAGCTTGCTTTCCCTGACATGAAAATAAGCAGGACAACCAAAAATATGTAAATAATGATAATCAGTAGCAGGTTTACCAGACTATACCTCCATAGGAGTTTTTCCCTCAAGTACAGCAGTAGGTAACCTATTAATGAGATGGCTTGCATACACAACTGCCTCGGCCCAAAATTTTTTCCCTAATCCAGCATTAGACAACATACACCGAAATGTCTCCAATAAAGTCTGATTCATGCGCTCTACCACCCCATTCTGTTGTGGTGTCTCTCTAATTGTAAAGTGTCTCTCAATGCCCTCATCTTGACATAGTTTCAAGAATGGATCAGATTTATATTCACCACCATTATCTGACCTGAGCCTCTTAATTTTTCGACAAGTCTGATCTCAATCATCTTCTTCCACTTCACAAATATATCTAAGACTTCATCTTTATGCTTCATTGTGTACACACATACTCTTATAGAGAAGTCATCAACAAAAGAGACATAATAATGCTTACCTCCTAAAGATGCAGTTTTGATAGGTCCCCATACATCAGTGTGAACATAATTTAGAGTACCTTTAGTCTGATGAACTGCAGTCCCAAATTTAACTCTAGTATGTTTTCCCAAGACACAATGTTCACAAAATTCTAATTTTCCGGTCTTTGCACCTTTCAATAGACCTTGTTTCACTAATCCCTGCATTGCTTTCCACCAGCATGTCCAAAACGCATATGCCATAATCTTGTTTTATCTGCATCATCATCTATAGTCTCAGATATTGCTGTTTCACCTGTCACTATGCTCCCTTGTAGAAAATACAAACATCTGAATCTTTCACCTCTCATCATCACAAGTGAACCAAGGACAACTTTAGCGACTCCACTTTTCAATGTAATTGTGTGCTATTTTGATTCTAAAGTTCCCAAAGAGATAAGATTTTTTTTCAAATTTGGAACATACCGGACATTAGTTAATTCTCTGACTACTCTATCATGCATCTTCAAACGAATGGGACCAATCCCTCTTGTTCTGCAAGGACTGTTTTCTCCCATCAAAACTACTCCACCATTCAACTTCTTGAAAGTAGAGAACAATTCCCTATTAGGACACATATGATGTGAACAACCTAAATCCATAATCCACTTGTCAGAATAACCAACTGCAGATGAACTAGCCAAAGAAAATTCAATCTCATTTTCTTCAAAATCTTCAAAAGCTGATGAACAACTCAAAGAAATATCAAAGGCGTCATCTTCATCATCTCTTACAACATTCACTTCAAAACCCTTCTTTGTCTCTATTCTTCAACTTAGGACAATCTTTCTTCCAATGACCTTTGTTGCAACAAAAAGTACACTCATCTTTTGCAGGAAATTTACTTCTTGACTTGGAACGAGATTTACCTCTTTTTCCAATAGGTTTTCTCTCATAAGAATTGCCCCTTACAACAAGTGCTTCACCTGACACATTTTGAAGTTGCTTCTCTTTCTTTCGGCACTCATTATTTATCAATGAATTACACACATCATCAAATTTCACATCATTCTTTCCATGCAACAAAGTTGTAATCACATGCTCATACTCATCAGGAAGAGAATTTAGCGAACACAAAGCTTTATCCTCATCACTAATTTGCACATCCAAATTAGCCAAATATGCAAGTATCTTATTGAAATCACTGATATGTTCAGACATAGAAACACCATGTCGATAATTAAATCAGAAAAGCCACCTCTTCAGGTGAAACCGGTTTTCAGCACTCTTGATCATATATTGGTCTTCTAATTTCTTCCACAACTCTTTTGCAGAAATTTCTTTCCTGACAAAGAATTTATGATCATTAGCAAGGCACATTATGATAGAACCACAAGCCCACTTGTTAATTCTCACCCACTCCACATCATCTATATCTGCAGGTTTATCTTCCAGAGCTATATTCAATTCTTGTTGACACAAGACATCCATCATCTCACACTGCCACATGCCAAAATTGTTGGTGCCATTAAACTTTTCAACTTCAAGTTTGGCATTTACCAATTGATGGCCTGGAAGTCGACCAACGCGAAGAATCTAAAGACTCAGTTCCTTTCTTTTTCTCGTCAATCATGGTTTCCAATCAATGAATTAACTCCCAATTCAGAACCAAAGCTCTGATACCAGTTTGTTGTGCGGAAGCGTAACAAACACAATATTGATATGGAACTAGATGAGCAACCAAACAACGAAAAAGAAAGCAAACACAAGCAAGAATTCATAGTGGTTCACTCAATCAAATTGATTGAGTTACGTCCATTTTCGGAGTCGGCGAGAAATTTCCTATAATCAATTGGAGAGAATACAATTAGAATAGGCTAACTCCAGGTTAACAATAAAACTCTCTAACTCGAAAACCCCATACAACCAATTCCCTAATAAAACTGAGAATAGGCAATAACTCTTGGTTAATTCTTTTTCCCTCACAACACCAATCCCTGCGGCAGCAAGATATCTCCATATATATATATATATGCATCCCTAAGTTAATTAGGGAATATATATATATATATATTTATATATATATATATAGACACACAATTATAGATGCATGTATAACCTAATTAATCTAGGCAGCCCGTGGGCTCTTCACATTTGATTTTATCCACCAATCAAATAAAAGCCAATATTCAATACAGACTTGGTCATCCTAGCTAAACAAGGTTGTACGTTGAAGCCTGATACAGCCAACACGGCCAAATTACTGGAAGACTCCACCAGTCACTTTCACACGAGCAGATACTATCAAAACGACAAACCCAAAATTTAAGAGAAAGCCACAAACCCTAACCCTAACCCTAGCTTTTACGAAGGATACATGGAACTTGGACTACGGGATTTCCCATCAGTTTTGTCCAGAAGCATAAAGGCCAAGGGTCCTCTCATCCTTCGCTGGTCTACCTGAATTACTACTCACTGGCACGAGGGTTTGACAAGGACGATTAGGATTAAATATGATATCGTCCCTGTTCAGTGTCCCATTCGCATTCACACCAGTGGGAACAACTTTCCCGCCCCTCTCTTAAATTTCTGAGTCTATGATTGCTGGTTTGATGGTGAGAGGTCGGTTCCACACGTCTTTCACTTCATGTCACAAAAGAAAATTCAAGATGGAAAGGGACCATTATGTATATGTCGTACCTTTTTTTTTATGACAGTATATGTCGTACCATTCTAGTATATGTCGTACCATTCATATTCTACACCATAAAATCTACCAAGACAAAAGAATATTATATCCATCGATCCATTTTTAGTGTTTCATTCTTCCCCCAGCACTCTCTTTCGAGTCTTCTCTCTTCTTGGCTACCAGTATGCAACTTTGCAATGAGCCATTCCGGTCACTTTAAGTTAATCACAATTTCCTTAGAAAAAAAAAAAGCATAATTTTCTATAAAGATTAGATATACTACGTGGGTTACATGGTTTTTCAATTTCCTTTGTGTTGTTCTCCTTCAATAAAGGTTTCCAATTTCAACTTTTGGTGGAAAATTCAGAACTCTAAATTTAAGAAAATTTGGATTTAGGTTATAACATCAGCAAATATTAATACAAAAATATTTATCGATAATGTTCACCGTTAAGTGATGAAATGACACAAGTAGGACTCAGAAGCCGAACACTTGTAGTAGAGTATTTTCGGGTTTTCACATAATTGTTTGTGTCCTCTAGATTTCTGTACTAATTTTATACATAAGGAGTCATTCTACATAGGTTAGTGAGTATTGGGAGGCAAAATGCCAAAATGTACAAGAAAGAACGAAAATACCTTATAAAGACGCTTGGTTGTAGCATATTATGTTTAGGCTTGACTGTCTTAGACATCGTAGACCATAGCTGCATGTCGTACCTTCAAAATTGATTGGATACGGTAGATGGATACGTATATATACTTAGCTAGACCATAGAATGTGCCAAGAGCCTTAAACCTTCGTGTCTCCTTATCCTCTTTTTTCTATTCTTCACCCATTCTCTTTCTTTGGCTCCAAACTTTCCAAATAACCTTTCCACTTGATAATTTCTTATTTTAAAAAGGTGATAATTTTTTCTTTGACGTGTTAGTTGTGGTGGTAAAAAACACCTTTTTTTTTTTTGTAAACCCTAGTTTCCGTCCTAAGAACAAACTATTTAGTTTACATGAATTTTCATTTTCGATTTTACTTTTCTCATCGATTATGACAGGCTGAACTTCAAACTTTTGAAATTTATTTAACCGTTGCCCAAATTTTTTTCATACTTGTTTGGTCATGGTATCTATTTCCATAGTGGATGGATTTCACTTCAAGAAGTGAAAGACCATTTCTCACTTCTTCTTGTCAGCAATAAGTATGGTTTTTTCAACTAATTTTTTAGGCAACTCATCTAGGTGTCATGAATGTGGTTTGTTTCTTGGTGTCATGTTTAAGCTGTTGGTAAGTCGTACATTCACTCTCAATCATACTTATATCCAATGTACTAACTATGATCGATATTAATAAATTTAGCATCTTCAAGCACAAAAAAAGAAAAGAAAAGATAGTTGGTAAGTGATAGAACGTCAGTCAAACAATATCGATCACGTATCTGAAAAATATAGAGAGTTTGAGTACCGTTGAAAGAATTTCAAACTTTTTTCTTTTTAATTTTTAGAATGTAATTTCAAACATTTAAGACAACATTGAAATTGAAACTAGGGCTGTCAATTCCGACACGACCCCATAACACGACTCAAAACCTGTACGAAATAGAGCAGGTTGAACCCGCACGGTTAAAAAGCGGGTCGGTTGTGGGTTAACCTACCATGACCCATTTAATAAATGGGTCGGCCATGGGTTAACCCACCAACACGAAGTGAACCAGTATAACCCGATTATGTTATACTTCTTGAAATTTTGGATGTTGGAAGTATTTGATCATCGAATTAGACAATTTGAAATATTTTGCTTTATAATTATTGGATTTAATTCTTTATGAATGATATATAATTATTTATTTCTTCGTCATATGGAGTTTTTAGTGAATTTAATCAATTTATGCATTTTTTTAGTTAAATAGGACTCATTGTTAACCCTTAAATCAGTCATTTGTCTAACATGACACGACCTATTTATTAAATAGGTTAAGCGGGTTGGAAACGGGTAATCCGTTTAATAAATAGGTTGGGTTTGGGTTTAAATTTTTGACATGATTATTAAATAGACTGGGTTTGGATTTGTCTCTTGCGACGCGACAAATACATTGACCCGACACGAACCCAACCCTACACGACCCATTGACAACCCTAATTGAAACAATGTTAACCACTAGTACGTAAACTACATGTATTTTCTTTCCTCTCAATGAATTTTAATAAATAGGATACCTACTTGCTAACAATTTATAGAATAATCTCAGAAAGAACTGTTCCAAAGGTTGGGGCGTACAACCGCACAGAGCTTCCATCTTCCTTAATCCACTTGAGAGGACCTCCAAAGTTTTACATGTGCAGCCTTTTGAAATTTTCATACCAGATAATGAGATATAAGAAATTTTACACACACACACACATATCCTATCCAAAGTGAGGCATCACTCTGAAATTAACGTGTGAGGTTAGAGTTTATGGTCACTTTTCAGTCTTATATCCACATCTTGACCGTTCAGTTTTTAAGCACTAATGTATAGATCATCTCTGCAAAGTTTCAGCCAAATTGATGATTTTTAAGGCATTGATAACTGCCTTAAAGCCAGTACATTTCATCATAATTGATGATCGTTAAGGTATTTAATTCGCTTAAACCAATGGACGAACTGAATCTGTCTAACCTGAACCGTACTAGCTTAGGTAGTTATCAATGCCTTGACGACCATCAATTTGGCTGAAATTTTGCTGAGATGATCTATACATTAGTAATTAAAAACCGAACGGTCAAGATGTGAATATGAGACCGAAAAGTGACCATAAACTCTAACCTGACACGTTAATTTTAGAGTGAAGCCTCATTCTGAATAGGATACACACACACACACACACACACACACACACACACACACACACACACACACACACAACGCTTCTCCGGTGCGGACGTCCGCACTTTTTGCTTAGGTGCGGATTTCCGGTTTTGACCCACTTTCCGATTACATTTTCACATCTTAGCCGTTCAGTTTTTATGTCATAATGTATAGATCATCTATGCAAAATTTCAGCCAAATTGATGATCGTTAAGGCATTCAAAACTGCAATTTACAACAATTAACACGAACGGTTCAGATTCGACAGATTCGGTTCGTTCGTGTAAATTGCAGTTTTGGATACCTTAACAATCATCAAATTGGATAAAATTTTATAGAGATGATCTATACATTAGGATCTAAAAACTGAACGACTAAAATGTGAAAATGTGATCAGAAAGTGGGTCAAAACCGAAAATCCGCACCTTTTCCTTAGGTGCAGATATCCGCACCTGAGCATATATATATATATATATATATATATATATATATATATATAACACATATATATAGACACACACATATCTGTGTGATATTATTAGATTGGGAAATAGTTAAACCTTCTGCACAAGTTTGTTGTATCATTAGAAATTTACCAAACGGCTGGCATCATAGATCGTGTATGCATGAAGCCATACGTAATTTACTATGTAGGTGATTTCTTCATGGTTATATTCTCCATTTCATAAAATACTCCAATTTATGCCCAGACACAGATAATCATGCTTTGGTAAATGTTATATATCCTCTATTTTCCTGCTCCATTGTCTTATTTCTTGACCAATAACTTGATCTTTCTTGTAAACGGATCGAAATATCGAATAGAATCCTATGGAGCCAGCTTTATTGAGTTCATAATTCCCTTAATTAGAGATCCCTAATTAATTAACTTGAACCAATGCAATATCGACCTGTGATCTCTGTCGCATAGGCCATAGCGAAGACAATTTCACTGATTATAGGAGCTATTATTTGAGAGATTTGATTTCCGACCGGGAGTTTCTACCAAACTCCGGTGAATTCCATTTTTTTTTTTTTGTACATATTCGAATCATAGAATGATTTTTTTTTATACCGGATTTAACGACGTTGTTTCATCCTAACAAGGAAAGTAATGGCAACTTGGATTGAACATGAACAATTCTAAATCTGGCCAACTTGCTTTTATTTAATTAATTCATTCACGTTCAAGTAAGGCAACTTGAACTTATTTTTTTGTCCCCTACAAGGAATCAATCATACGTTTGGTCCAATGAATTAATCAAAATCGGTTGCTTTGACATGTTTTTAACTTACCGAAGTGTATAAGACGTCCATTACAGGCCAAAGGAAAAAAACTCATATATAACATTTTGAGTATAGAATTGATCATGAGTATCTGTAAAGCTGCAAGCATATTAAAACGTCGCAACACATTGATATCTAAGTATATAGCACGTACGAATATATGCGATACAAAACAAGTCTTCGATGCCTAATCCCATCTGTTGGTTTGTTCTTACTCGGTGTAATAAGTTTGAGGAATCAGACTTCAAGTTGCATCTGTTTAAGGATTATCCGAATGAAACGGGATTACTATTAAGAGTGACGTGCTAAATCATGTTACTTTGTCGATATCAATGTCATCAAATCTGCAACTGGTTCATATAAAAAGGAACACATTACAATTATAGAAATAGGGATCAAATAGGACTTGGTAGAATATGCTCATATTAATTAAGTGCTAGGTACAATTTGCACCCTAAGTTGTTCAAAAAATATTCAGTTTTGTTATAAGAAAAAATTTCAAAAAGACACTTTTTATCCAACTCAAATGCGAAATTTAACAGTAGTTATTAATTTTTAGGACAATTCTTAGGTTCATCCCTTGGTTGAATGAGCATATTCACCATCTCTTGTGATTAATGCATAATAATTTTGTAATTTTCAAATCCAACCATTTATGTTGTATAACGTAATATAAATATTAGCTATGTAAAAAATTAATCAAATTGAAGTCTCTTTAGTTATTCATTTCTATGAAATACATAGACGGTTCATCATAATAGTAGTAAGTATTGTTAGAACCATTCATTTATTTGATTCAATTAGATAATTAAACGATTTCCGATTTGATTGATTTTTACAGAGATGATCTTTAAATGCTAATTTAAGATACGGACCGTTGAATTATAAATTTATTAAGTAAAATTATGTTAATCGACAATGGGGTGAACGTGCTCGTTCACCCTATGAGTAAACCTAAGAATTGTTTTTTTTTTATTAAGATACCTAGGTTTTGAAATTCGAGTAAATTGTAATCGCTTGTTACTTTTTGGATAGCTTTAAGACTTTTTGAACAATGTACTTCAATATAAGAACATCATACTATATGGTCTAAAACTCTTAGCTTGAAATTGATGACTACTGTTAGTGTTAGATGTGTCTTGCATTATCCCAAACAAAGGCGTACGAGCACATGAAACAGATGTGATCAAGTTGTAGTTTAGAAAATCTGTGTTTCAGAGCCACAAAAAGATAGAGAGAGCAAAGTACTATAGGAACTCGAGAGGTGCATCCTAATGTTCTAAACATTAGAGCTATCTACATGGTCGGATAAACAATAGAAAAGCAAAGAAGATGCTCCTGCAAAAACCAAGGCCAGTTCATGTGTCTGAGGCTTGAAAATGAAATTAAAATAATTTTCCTTTCCCACTCTTAATTAGTAAGCGCAATGCTGGGAACACCCTAAATGTATTATCACATCGAAAGGATGAGAATTGAAAGCCTTCATCCCTTTTGTGTTCGTCTCTATAAGATATATTAATTAGTTAATTTGTTGCATTATGCTAACCAAAGTCAGACTTTAGAATATTCATTTTCATGTATGTCAACTGGCATTTAGTCTAGTAGTAAGATACTTAATTTCACTAAAATGCCGTCAAAAGTCCCAAGTTCAATTCCCCTCCTCCATTGATAAGGAAGAAGAAGAAAACCATATAAGCTGGAAAAGATCTAATTTTTCATTCAATGTGGTTGAAAATTGGACAAATGAATTATAATTCCCCAACAACTGATTCTATCCTCCATGAATTTCTTTTGGAAAAAGAAAAAATAGACATCATCCAAGTAGACGAGAAAAGTTTCACTTTAAGCTAGAAGCCCTTACTTAACAAGAAAAAATAACTCGTTGCTTCTATTTCTGGATGATCCGTCAAGTGTTTACAAAATACTTTACACTGAGAAAGCAACTAATTTTACTTCAACAGAAACTAAAAATGTGACTTTTCCTAAAGACAAATTACAAAAAAACAAGTGCATGCTCATCAAAATTCATATGGAAAATCTACTTCATCATCAAAGTATCCCACCATTATCCTAGAAATCACATCCTCGTGATCATATGCGGTAGTCGATGCGGACGACTCAAACACCCCTAGACCTGGCGACATGAGATAGTCACACGACGACAATTGTTGGTTGTGGTGAATCACGTGATCATGATCACTAATTGGTGCGATCATCTCTTCTTCCTTGACGCTCTGTTTTTTGATCGATGTGAAGGATGAGAAAAAGGGATGTTCTTGTTTGCGGGTGAAGTCGTTGTTGGTGTTGTCGAATCTGATCATATTCTTGGAAGAGTCTTGAGAACTTGAAGAATCTAAGATGAGCTCAGGAGCTCTGAGATAGTCAGTGCATGTGTGATTGCCATAGTATGTGGTCCGAAAGAGTTGGGGTTCATCTTTAATCCTCTGCACATGTTTGGTTGCTTTGCAGCCTTGATCAAACTTATGAGTGCACCTGAAGTAGTTCCTGCATATAGAGTAAAACTTCATTAGCTTTAGTTTGAGTAAATGATACATTTAATCTGTGATTACACAAAAAAAAAAAAATATTGCAGTAGCATTTTCGTATGTATACCTTGGATGTCTGGTATTCAGGATCATCTTTTGTCCGTACTTCCTCCATGCATGACCATCGTCCACTAAATCCAGGGTGTCTTTGGTCCATGAATGTGAAGTTTTTCTGCAAGTTAACAATTAAGAGTAGAATTGTACTTTATAACATAAAGCTAAAAAGGAGAGAAGCAAGAGACCTTTCTGTGACCCAATAAAAGAATTATGCAAGTATATATATTCTGTTTTTTATGTGAAATTGTAATAATCTAGCTAACAAAGCAAGTAGATGTGGTCCCTCTATTTCTTATTTTTTGTCTTAATAAATATTACGTTAAACTGTCAGCAGCTCTTGAGACATACGACAAACGTTACATAAATCAAGAGCCAACAACCATTTAAATAAATTAAATGACAATAAAAACTCAATAGTAAAAATTGTTCAACTATGTTTTATACGCCTTAGAATCGAACAATCAATCAAGTTAAACACAAAAGTTTAATTTCTTTTTGGGTCCGAAAAAATTAATCACTAATAATATGTATCAGGAACATAATTAATTAACTAGCATTTGATCTGTCACTAATTACCTTCTCTTGTATGAACCTCTGCGATCCTTGAACGTTTCGGTACTCTTGTAACTCTCTTCATTCGAATCCTCGGACTTAACAGCATCATCAAGAGCATCCCAAGACGATGAATCGGCACCAGCAGCAGCAGAACCAGAACCAGAAGCAGTAACGGTACTAGTAGGACTATTGGCTTGAATCTGAGAGATGAGCTCCTCTTTAGACTCTTCACTCCCGTTCAAGATACGAAGGGTGTTTGTGAACGACCCCAAGATCTTCGTAACAATACCCTCCGCCGATCTGACGTCACCACTAAGACACCTCTGAAGCTGATTCACCATCTCCCGGCCTTGAACCAACTCCTCCACGACCCTCTGCCGGTTCGACGACACACTCTCCGGCCAAGTCCACTCCATCTTCGATAAGCTTCCGAGTGTTCAATGTCTTTATATGTGGAAAGATAAGTGTCGGTACGGTATATGAGTCTCTCTGTGTGTGGTTTAGATTAATGGAGTCAAGAGTTCCTGATGTCCTCCTTTTATATGGGCACCAAAGAGGTACTGGGATTGCAGAGCAAGGAAGACGACTAGAAGCTACAGAGGAAGATTCATCCTAACCCCACAATCTGGCGCGGTTGTATCACACCAAGGGCTGGATGAGCCTCCACGTCGGACTACATCGTACGGCACGGAGAGATGACGTCATGCCGATTATGTCACCGCCCGGTCGTCACCCCACTTGGTGCTACCTGGCATGTCTCCCCCGGTAAATAATATGGTTTTTAGTTCTAATTAGATCTAATAATTAAAATCTAATTGTTTTTTTTTAATCTCAAGTTGCTGGGCAATCAATGCTATCCTAACATTAACTTTTATTAAACTGTAATCTTATCGCTACCGAATCAGACAAATCATAATGCTTGGTGCCCCAAGTTGACAATAATAACCTAATAGGGAATTATGCGTCCCAAGTAGTGTGTGATGTGATTAGAGGCAATTGGGTAATTTGGCATTCAATAAGACGACAATCTATTGGTAGTTACATTTGTAAGGTCCCTGTTCCACGGAATTATCATTCAACTCTCAACGTGTGGATAACCATCCATCGTGGGATACTATGCTTATAATAGAGACTATAATCTCCCATGAAGTAGACCGGTTTACGGTAGATTCAGATTGAAAAACTTTATTCCCTCGTAAGAACTTTTTACCACATTGATTTTTTTTTTTTAAATCAAAATCTGCAATAATTTTTCATTTGTTCCATTTTGAACCTATTTGGTTTCTAATTAATGATATATTCACCCAATGCATTAAGTGAAAAAGTTATAGAGATGTGGAATCAAAATCAAGAAAGAAGAAGTAGCTCTAGGAGTAGAAAGATTTGAGGTGTGATAGATTGTGACCACCATACCAAATGAACATAAAGCCAGAGCGAAGTGACAAATTCTGTAAAAGTGTTATTGAGACAGAATGGACACGACTGTTCGCATCAATAAGGCTGGCGCATCATTGGATAGTGCTCACAAGTCACGGCAAAGTTGTGTAACACAGTGTTTTTTTAAGGGACAAATTCACCAACAGTGTCTGGACACTTAGGGGACTTTCAGAATGATACTTGAACTTACAAAGTTATCAATGTGATACCTGAACTCATTGAACTGTCCAATAAAGAATAAAGAGGAGAGCAAAGCGCCAATGGTGCGCGAAGCGCATGCAGAACATCACAGAGAAAAAAAAGTGTGGAGGAGAAGCAGCCGAGCTCATTCCCTTCGCTTCCTGGGCCCAAAGCAGTGCAGTCTTTCCTTGCCAAATCAAGGATTTGGGGCTTCTTGCTACGCTACTTAATTATATTATATAAAAAAATATTTTTTCGTATCAACGTTGTACCTACGACAAATTTCAGTCACGGAGCCGTTAAATTTTGCACATGCAATGCACGAGAGTCACGGAAATTGGTTGTAGCTACGATGTTGATACGAAAAAATGAGTCCAGGTATCACATTGATAATTTTGTAAGTTCAGGTATCATTCTGAATGTCCCCTAAGTGTCAAGATACCGTTGGTGAATTTTTCCCTCCTTTTTATGTGCAAGTCAAAAAGTTGACCCAACTCTCTAAAAGTTTGGCGGCAGCTAGTCGAGCTCGTCGATTGCGGCCTTGGCTTTCTTGATTAGCCAATAGACGGCCTTGCTAGGCTGGTCGTATCCAAGCCGGTCCTGCATGTCGTAGAATTGAATGGCAGTGTGGGCGACGAGCCGGACGCGGCGGTCCCTGGGGCCTTTGGTGGTGCAAACCTTGCTGTGGCGGTCCTTCCGGCCGATGGCCCTTAGAATGTGGCCTTGAGCCTCCACGGTTTCGCTGGCGGTGGAGGAAGAAGCAGTCCTTATCCCCAAACCCAATCGAGAAGCAGCGGAGGACGACGTCGTTGCGCGGTGTGGAGGTTGTTGTGGCTCTCCCCCATTTTTCTTCCTGCTTATTCGATGGTGGGTTCTCCGAAAGCGGTGGTGTTGGCAAGGAGAGAAGAAGAGAACAAAGAAACAAAAAAAGAAGAAGAAGAATAAAGAAAAAAAAAGAAAAGGGAAAAAAAAAAACTTTGAGGGTGAAGCGGTTCTTTTGTCTTCATTAAGTGACTCACGTGCATCGCACGTGCAAAAATTTAACGGCTCTGTGATAAAAATTGATCATAGGTACGATGTTGATACGAAAAAATGAGTCAAAGTATCACATTGATAACTTTGTAAGTTCAGGTGTCATTCTGAAAATCCTCTAAGTGTTCAGACACCATTAATGAATTTTTCCTTTTTTCTAAATGGTTGTTGCTTTCGAACTCCTTTTTCAACCCAATGTGTATGGAGACTTTATATACAAATAAAAGTATAAGCTTCCGCAAATCCAATCCATTAGATAGTATGCAACAAAATTCTAAATTGAGGTGTGAAGTAAATTTTTGTGAACATCTGTAAATTTTCTCAAAATAAATATTTATCTACGTGCCAGGTAATATGCTAATTTGGACAGAACCTCATCAAGTAAGTTATTGGCAGTATGTGCTTGTGTATATGTTTGATATTTTTATCTTCTCCTTTTTTGTCATTTTTGGTGATTCTTCATCTTAGTTGTTTTGTTTATACTTGTTCAGCAGGGCAGCAGGGATTCTGGGATGAATTCCTAATACAAGTTTAACTTATTCTTTTCATATATCAAGATCGAGTTTGGTTAATTAAGTTTCTTTTCATGAACCGATCTCGTGAAACTGCTGGTAGGAAATTAGTTTAACCGGATCTGCAGCAACCTCGAGTGCTTGCAGCTTACAAATATATGATTATAATAACCATTCCTGGCTTTAGGGGTAACATCGATCTTAATCGAGTCTAGAAAAGGAGTAGCTCTTTATAGTTAATGAAGTACTTAATTAACAGGCTCTGTTCATAGAAGGAATAAAAAATTAGATATAAAATTGCTACAGCTCTATCCCCTACTGCATCTGCATGCATGTGATTTATCCATTGCTATGTTTGAGATCAAGCGGATGGAATCACGCGCCTTGTCGATCCAGATCATGCAAGTCCTCTTTACCATTCCCTCCCATTCTGGGCATGGGTGTCCAGAGCAGATTATCATCGTCAAGGCTAAACCCTAATTGTAAAACAGATTTGTTTTAGACATAACGGCAAGATAAGCACTAAAAATCCAATCAATTTCAACTAGGAACAATAATGATGATTAGTTTCTTGCTCAGTTGTTAAGGATAATAAGTGCATTCGTTTGGATTTGATTGGAGCTGGGAGGAATATGCACACGTCGTAATCATCCAATCTCCCAATCGAGGGTTTCAGAGTCAGCATGACCAAACAAGAAGAAGTTCACACTCTGATGCCGGCTAGCGGCTTGCTTCATGACCTAAGAGGGCTAGTGGAGCGGTCAACACATGTGTTAGTTAGGAGAGTAATTAATCATTAATCTTGTTTTCTTAGAGCAAGTTAATTACTATTATTTCATTAATGTATTTAAGAGAAGCTGTACAGCACGTACGTAACATAGAAGGTCAAACCTAGTTTTCATAATATTTATGTTAGAGGGTTAGCTAGCTAGGGACGGTAAACTAACGTGTTTTGCAGCTTGCGTTCTTGAGGGGAAAGAAAAGAAAAATGGAAGTATAGTTTTCTTGCTTTTACACACCATAGAGTGTGACCGTGTGGGACTGCTGGGACGAGGATTAACGTTAAAGTCGTCGATTGCACGGACCTCTTAGTGTAGGATCTACTGATCAATAGTTCATTACATAGTGCAGAATCCACCGACGGATCATAGCTCATAAATGTAATTATTCAAGTTACGTGATAATAGAGATTGACACTCAATTTATAAATAATTTCAATAAAAAGTTAGTTAGAACACTAATATTGATACTTAGTGATTCTACTAACAATTTGAATTCTTACTTTCTTTTAAATACAACACTGGCCTGACAAATTTAGTTATCAGGAAGCATGCTTTTAAAACTTTAATTCTATTTATATGCCAAGGGAAATGGGAAAATAAGATTGTTAATCTTAATTGTGTAAATACTACTGTTCTAACCTTTCGTTATTAGTGCTTTCCAATGTAACAAAAAGTAAACCCCAGAAGATTAAGATTGAAAATATATATCACATCAATTAAATAGATATAAAAAGTAAACTCGAAAATTACCACTTTCCTGGTGAAGAAAAGGAAATGAAAACAGACTGCATTGAAGTCAATTTTATTCTACCTTGAATTCATCTTGCAGTAAGAGTTAACTCTTAACAACCTCCACAATGATAAGATAATAAGACAGTGCATTCATTCTTATAGTCTTATAGAGTAAAATCTTAGCATGTTTCATGATCCTTGACAATCGAAGCAAATCAACAGATGCGATCTTGTCACGTACGGACTAGAAAATTGGACTACTTGCGGATCGAGTTGTGATCCACGTTTGTCGTTGAAAATTTGGGTCACCTTGACATAGATGTTCACACAAGAAGATTTTGGTCACTCCCAAAAGGATGTACCAAAAGTCAAAAATGATTGCAGGATTATCTAAACCCGGCCAGCTCTAGATCAACAAAATTACATGAAATTTTGAATAGTTTAATCATGTCAACAAGAAGTAACGAGTAGTTTTGGCCGAACGATGTAATGGAAGAGGATATAATGGTTTAGTCAAGGCACGAGATGATCCAATGCCGTGTCTCGAGTTTAGTGAGGAATTTTATATATCTGAGCTTTAGGCTTCAGTAGTTGTTATAGGTCCTTTGGACTTGGGATAGGTTATTATTCTTTTCGAGCAACACCATCAACATATTTGGAGACGAAGTTGAAATGATAAGGACAGCAGAACAAACCCTAATTCATATATATGCGCTCCTTCTATCCTTAATCTGATTCGTCTAAAGTAAGACTTAGTAGATGATTTGCCACATCATTCGTGACGAAAGGAACGATAAAAGTTTTGATGACCAAGTACTATTGTTTAAAAAATGGATCACAAATTTTTAACCAAAAGATCTACATTTAGGGTAGAACATAAAATCGACAAAGAAAAAGAAAAAAAAAATAGGAATAGTGTTTAGCCAAACAAGGCCAGTTTTCGACATAGGCCGAACATGGGGATATGCCGAGGGACTAGGAGCTCGATTATATATATTAGCCTTGGACTCATATTTACATACGGATAAATAATAAATGACGGTAAGAAAAAAATTTACCTAAAAAATCATATTCGACTATGACCATTTAGTTTAGTGTCCTAAATTTTTATTTTGTAAATGAGAGGTCTTTAATTCGACACTCATAGTTGTCAAAAATGTTCATTTTATTCATTAAAGGGCAATTCACGTATTTTAAAATTTGTTGAAGGTTGGGCACTTTTTGTCACTTTATATTATAAATATATTGGGTCTTACTACATTTTAAAATAATAATGGGCCGGGCTTTACTGTAAATTACAAGATCCAAGCCGTTCATATAAATCAGGTCTTGCGGGCTTTTTCGGACCGGGTTAAGTAGTCCTCATTTCTTTGGGGCTGGGCATGGCTTTATTTACAAAGAAATCTTTGAAGATACTAATTTTTATTTTTAAAAGGGGTTTAGAGATTACAATCAAAATAAGATTATTTTTTATTCGAAAAATATCCTTTAAGGTTGACTTGATTGCTACAACGTAACGATAGAGGAAGAGTTGAATACTTGGTTGCCATGGGGGTTTTGGCGTCATGCTTTACTACATCAGCCACAAATATAGAATAAAATTATATAGGGCTTAGAATCTTGGGTTTTTGAAGTTAATACAACCAAGAGAGAACCTTCAACTTCAACAGAGAGATAAAACGACCTAGCTGTCTCTGCAGCTAGGGTTTCTCGGTGCCTCCCTGCATCGATAAAATTTCCAAAACTTCATATTCTCCATCTGATCTCATTCCCCATTCGATGGCTGGCATCATGGATGATTCTGTGGCAACTTTCAGTCAGGGGGACTCGGCTTTGGTGGCTCTCGGGGATGTAGGAGCTGCGACGTTTCAAGATAACCATTGGTATATGGTTGGACGACTGTTGGCACCGCAGGCGGGACTTCCAGGGTTCAAAGGTACCACATCTAATATCTGGCATATCCGATCAAGCCTTACCATTCAAGATGCAGGTGAACGCTTCGTGTTTCAATTTGAGAATGAGGCTGTGCACAATCGGATTTTGCATGGGGGTCCTTGGTTCTATCGTAACACGATGCTTATTGTGGGAGAATATGACGGGTTGTGCCCACCCGAGATTGTGGCTTTGAATCTGATAGAGGCCTGGGTAGTGGTGCGGGGTCTTCCTCTTGCCTTGCAAAACAAGACGGCGCTCAACATGGTGGGGGACACGTTATGGCAAGTGGTTAGAATGGATCTGATTGCTCTAAAAAGAAAGGAAGAAGAGCAGAGGATCAAGGTAGTGTTTGATGTTCGTCGTAGATTCGCTCCTGGAAAGTTGTTGAATTTTCTCCAGTGGTGAGGCCGGAATTAACTTTCATATATGAAGCAGGTCAAGGGTTACTGTCACGAATATGGTCTGTTTATTCATGATGCGATGGGATGTGACAAAACTTTGTTTAAAGAGAAGGAGGAGATTTTGGCAAGTTCATCGATTGAGGCTATGACGGGTTTGTCTTTGAATTCGGGCAAGGATGTGGTTGCTTCTGTGATGGTGATAGAGGCAGGCAAGGGAAGTATTGATCTTGTCTGTGTGGAGGTTATCTCGGGTTCGACGGGTCTGGGTGCTGGGACTTCACGGCTTGGGATGGAAGGTAGTGCTGTGGTGTCGAATGGCCTCATAAGCTCTAAGATGATAGGCTGACAGATGGTCATTGAGCCGGTCCTGAAGCATTCGTTTCCTCGTGATCCTTTGATTCTCACTCAGCAGGAAGTGGGGTCGAAGGCATTGGCTTTGAGTCCAATAATGGATGTGATCGGGAAGGAGAATGCTCATGTGGAGTTCTCTTCCTTACAGGTGATGCCAAATGGGAGGAAATGAAAGGCTATGTCAATGTTGAGTAGGTTTGGGAAGAAGTTCTTAGCTCTTCCTGATTCAATGTTGGAGGTTGGAGAGAATGCTTCCTTGATTGTACAACACAAAAATGGAAAATTGTTGGTCTCACCTAGAAAGAAGAAGATTGGGCATCCAAAGGGCAACAAGAATAAAGTTAAAGTTACAGATGAACAAGAAGAGAAGAAGATCCGCAAGTATAAGAGGCAGGGAAAAGCTTTGAGTTTTGACTCAATTATGGAGGTATTAGTTGATGCGGATGTGAATGTGCATGGAACAATGCAAGTTGGAGAGGATGAGTTGGTTCCATTTGTGGAACTTCCGGTTGCAGAGGGAGAGGAGGAAGGTGAGGATTCACCTTCTATCAGTAGTTTAATTTTATTTTATTTTTAGATCGCAAAAACAAGTGCCTTAGTTGTTACCTTTTTATCCTTGCTTCAAGGTTTCTGATTTTTGTTAGAATAATGGTGCATAGATTTCCTAAAGGTGGGTGTACTCGGGACTATTTAGGATGCTATCTTAGCATAGGATTTTGGTGGTTCTAAGGAACGATTGCTTTCTGACGACCCCATATGAGTGTTTCGTTTTTATACTGCTTGTT
This sequence comes from Rosa persica, assembly GCA_025331145.1. Classification (NCBI taxonomy): domain Eukaryota; kingdom Viridiplantae; phylum Streptophyta; class Magnoliopsida; order Rosales; family Rosaceae; genus Rosa; species Rosa persica. Next base: position 6,868,413 of record WFKR01000003.1, on the reverse strand, counting down.
GAATCTAATGAAAGGGTTGACCTGTTTGCGTTAAAAAAAAAAAGGTTATCTTTGATTCATATATTGACACAACACTCAAAACAAAGAATAATGCAGAAGATGTCACAAGTTTATGTTGCTTTGTTGATAAAGTTCAGAAAAATAAACAAATTTGTGTGGAAAGAAGTAAGAGCCATATTTAAGTTGGCAACTGTAACTATGTATGTATACAAGAATCTTTAGAACTAGCTCACATCACCACATATTTAATTACAATCACACAATTGACAGGGCTAGCTCACAGAATGATTATGCTAGTTAAACAAATGCTTCTGATAATGGTTACAAACCTTTATCGTGGAGTCCAGTAGCTGCATCAACAGCAAATCAACAGCAAAGCAACATAAACTTGATCAAATTTTATTGTTATAATAGTATTGTACAATGGATTAAGCACTAGAGAAATAACTATCCATCATTAAAAAAATAATATATATATATTTATATAATATATATTGATTTATGGGCTTTTATGGGCCGAGCCTAGCGGACTTTTACGGGTGTGGCCTCACGGGCTTTTACTGACCTTTGGCGGGCCGGATCTATGGGCCAGTCTGGGTTTTAAACCCCTAAACCAAGCTCAGCCCTCTACCTAACGAGGCGGGTTTTTGTGGGCTTTTGCGGGTTTTTATGCGGGCTAGGCCGAGCTTTTATCCTTTGGGCTTGTGGGCCTCCATCAGTCCACTTGATCCGCGACCTAAATGATGAGGCCTAGATATAGATAGTCATATCTTGTGTATCCTTGTCCTCCTAAAACATTCTCATTCTATGTTGTTCAAAAACATAGTAGTACACTTTAAGAGTATGCTCGGCTGCTAAACAATTCTTGTTCATATATATATGATCCATTCTTGGATTTGATTTAATGCTGAGTATAAATTGGTAGATCATTTTTAAGTCACCATTTTCTTATCTAATTGTGCCTTAAAAGTATGAAAATTGACTTGTCTTTAATACTATTTTGTCATCTTTAATCCATTTTCTTGTTCTTGTAGTTCAAATCTTTCTCCCCACATCTTGTCTTTTTGGACCTTTGCATGCACCTTGGCTGATTTATGAGTCCATGGTGTAAGAGATGCTCTTGCATTTTTGCATCCAAATAAGCATATTTGAAAGGAAAGATACCTTATCTCTTCTCATCTTTTGATCCATGCATCACTTTCGCTTCACCAAGACACTTTCTTTTCTCTCTACACCTCCAGACCACCATTTCCACCACCATAACTCACATTCCTATCAATTCCACAACCATCTAATACCACAAATCATCACTACATACTTTAGGTTTCATCATCTCTATAACATCAAGAGCTTGAGAAGCAAGGTGGAGAAGAAATCACCACCATATCATGACCTTGAAGACTCATCTCCATCATCACGTCCATCTTCATCAAGACACTCTCTTTCCTCTCTACACCTCCATACCACCATTTCTACTACCATAACTAACCTTCCCATCAATTCCACAACCACTTAAAACCACAAATCATCACTACCTACTTTAGGTTTCATCATCTCTACAACATCGAGAGCTTGAGGAGCAAGGTGGAGAAGAAATCACCACCATATCATGACCTCGGAAACTCATCTCCAGCATCGCGTTCATCTTTATCAATAATCACTCCTCTCTCTCTATCTTTTTATTTACTTGATTTATTTTAGAATGTAATACTTTGATTATCCAATTATGAGTGAGTGGTAAACTCATTGGGGCTAGACTTGAAAGCCCTAACAAACCTTGCTTGAATTGATGTTCTTAGTTATAAATTTATGCAAATTCATGTTGTTATCCTTATTAGCTAAGTACTCCATAGTTGAAAGCATTTACTTAAACCTAATCAATTTGATTCAATGTTTGTATTGAAATTTTTGCCAAGAGATTGATTACATTTAAGCAAAAGGAAGAGTAAAACCACACCATGTGTACATGTGAGGGTAGTGAGCTAAAATTACATAGTGATATGATTGACTTTGTTGCTTGGTTACCTAAACTTTTATCTTTATGCATTTAGGGCAAAAAATTAAGACTTAACAGGTAATTGACTTTGTCACTTAGTAGTTAATTCTAGACCTACCTTTCTTTCGAGATTGTGGGTAGGTGCCAGTCACCCCAAATCGGCTATCGCAAGGGAACTAATATCGTCTAATCATTTGTTTAATTTATATATAAAAAAAATTGAATAAACATAAAAAAAAAAGGTTAATTCTAGACCTAACTAGTTAAAGTTAATAGAATCAAAAGGGTTTGAGTTTTAGTATTCCTAAACAGATGTTAAGAGTGCAGGTCGACAATTAGTTTTCATCAATCAAAATCAATTGCTTTATTGCTTTCAAGAAAGGTTAAAACTGAACCTCGATGCTCTAACTCCCACCTATTTATAATAACCTCGGCGCTTAGTATAGTCTTGCTTATTTTCATTGCAATTAGTGTAATCTTTCAACCAAAAATTCATTATTTATTTATGCATATCATCATTTACCTGCCATACCTTGTTATAAGTTTTGGTTCATGAATTTGTAAATTGTGTGCAATATTTCATGTTTCCCTTAGGTTTTCCCTAGCTAGGAAATGATTTTCCAATCCTCGTGAGTTCGACATTGTTTCTTAATCCCCTATTATATAACTTGTATCAAGATAGTAGCTTTAATCACTTAGGTTTTCCATGATACTTGGAATTCCTTTGTATGAGTCCTAGAATAATAGTTAGAAATTTGATACATATGTATCTATCTTTCGATCTATATCACGCAGATTTTAGTGTATTTCCTTTGTTTCTTTTGAATGTACAAGTAGTGCTAAAGAATCCATAACCACCACCAAACCTGATACCAAGATTTTTAAAGGATAAACTCTTAAATTTTTTTTCTTATTATTTTTCTTCAATAACATCAAAACGTTATTGTTTAAACTCTAAGCTTGTTCTTCAAATGACTTTAGAAACCCAGTTTGAGTTCTCAATATTGAACTAAGAGTCTTCCACTGTCTTTTATGAGTATCAGGGTCCTAACTATTCTACAAAAATAAGTTTTTGCGCAACTTTAAAGTTTGTCTCGATTTGTGTGACAGTGTCTTGCTATACCATATATTTTTGTGAATAATTTCATATTTTTGCAAAGCATCCCCATGATTTTTTTCTTGGAAAAAACATTAACGTTTGATATTCTTTTTCTTTCCAAGATCAAATCTTTACTAATTTTTACACACAATTCTAAATGTGAATCCAAAATATTGAGCCCAAAAGTTGTCAGAAGTCTTTCAAACTATAAAAAGATGCTCAAATAAGGGGAGTGAAATCCACACTCCTCCTTTCCCTTTTCAGTAACTTAAATTTTGTCTTTAATAACTTTAATTATGTCTTTTTATAAGAATTTCAACAAAAAAAAAGGAAAAGAATGAGTGCATATTGTAAAATGAGGAGTGTAGATTTCAATCCCCTTAAATAAATGTTTTACCTTAATAATTAGCGTCATATTGATAGAATTCTAACTTAATAAGTGATTACAAAATCTATGAAATAAATAGAACACTTAATAGTAAGTTGGTTTAGGGTATAGAGTGATCGCCTGAGCATGGTCGTATTTGAAAACTTCCTCCGTGAGTATAGAAGACCTGGCATGTCGACGAGGCAATGAGATGCCGGGGGGATCAGGCATGTGCGCCATCCGGCTTATCTTCTCACGATGGGTTCAATGTTATGAGGTTTGGCGCTAGAAATTCTTCGGGTGGTGGTTTCACAACCGAGCTAGTAAATCCAGATATAAATCCGGTATCGGGTAGTAATCCGATAGATGTAAAGGTTGCGAAGTTTTCAGATCTGCCAACAGAAAAAGGGAAATGGTGGACACAGCAATGAGGTGTGGGAGTAGGTCAAGGGGATTTTTGACATGATCCGGTGGCCCACTACACGATCGCGGAGAACAAATGGTGCTCTTGGTCCATGACAGTCATTGCGTAAGGCAATGATGGGCTACGGAGAGTGGATCTAGGATTAGCCGGAGATGCAGTCACATGCTTATCTTGGTTCCTGGGCGTTGACCCGTGCAACAATGTTGGACGGCAGCGAAGAGTAAAAGTTGGGCGCGGGCCAGGATGCAGATATATTGTTGGGCCTGGAGAAGGACCGGCCATACGTAAAAGGCTGGGGCCTGGAATTAGGCTAGGGATCCTGATTTGCTTTGGGCCTATTTTGGTTGTTTGAGATCGGCCTTTGAGTTGTGGTACAAACACTTAGGTGGAAGATTGCCCTCTATTTGGCGTATTTTTTACGTTAGAAATTCATGGATGGTCACATCACTAGTTACATTGTTAGAAGATTGTTCTTTCATGGGCGATCATATTATCAGTAACATAGGTGGAAGATTATTCTCTTTTCGGCGTATAATATACAAAGAATATGGTTGGTCGCTCATATCACCGATTACTTATGATGGAACATTTTCACCACCACACTCATCTTCCCACCAATTGCATAACCCTCCATCATCACAAATCATTACTAGCTACTATTACTTTCGCCATTCTCACGTTATCAAGAGTTTGGAGCAAGGACAAGGAGACATCCACCACCTTATGAGCTTGGAGACCCATCTCCACCTCCCCTTTTGGCATAACCAATGGTCATTCTTCATTCCCCAACTCTTTATTCTTGATGTTTCTTGGAATGTTGAAGTTTATCTATCTAGTTATGAGTTATTAGAGAATTTTTTGGGGCAAGGATTGAAAGCCCTAGCCAATCTTAATAATATTGATATGAGTACTATGTTTGATGCAATTTTCCATTACCACATTCACATGCTACTTTAAAAAGTGAAGGTTTATTTGAATTTGACTAGTTTAAGTAATTAGCATTTGCTATCTCACTATTAGTGTTTTGAGATTAGTCACCTCTAGAGATTAAAGAGCATGAAAGCACACTATGTGTGCATGTGAAGGTAGTGAGTTAAAATCACCTTGACCCAAGATTGGTTTGCTTGCTTGATTATCTAAACTCTAATCTTAATGCATCTAGGAGTAATGAATTGAAATTTACCCAGTAATATGATTTGTTCTTAGGTAGTTAATTCCAAACTTACCCTATTGGAATTAATAAAATCAAAGGAATTTAGGTCTTAGTACTATTCCCAGGATGCTAAGAGGATAATTAGGTATTTGAGATTGCATCACTTGTAATTTGAGCATCAATGCATGAAAGGGAGGCTGTGGTGGACAACTTAAGCTCTAACTCCCATTCATTTGACAACAACTTGTTTAATTAGTTTATCTTAGTTTACTTTACTTTCTCTAATTGTTTCAGTTTGATTCAAAACTATTCCCAACATCAAATCAAATCACTACATACCATCTTGCACATACTCACCATGAACTTGGGTTCATTTGTGAGTCTTTGTCTGTGATTATACATTTGCATATTCTTTCTAGTTGTCCTCTAGGTTTTCTCCAGTTAGAGTGAGATTTACCAATCCTTGTGAGTTCGACATCCTTATCTAATCCCTTTTGCTATAACTTGTGCCTCTTGCATTTAAGGGTGGCTATAAGGTTAACAATGACAATAGTGGTATAGTTTGCCAGTTTGTTCGTCATCATATGTGTTTCTTAGGGAATATGATCGAAAGTGATGCATGTGTGTAAAACTTTAAGCGAGATGCTTGATATTTTGAAAAATAATAGAAATCTGCCAAGAAACTTAATATGAACCCTTTAGCATCTTGATTAGAAGTTGAGAATCCCCTTCAACTTGAATATGAGTAAGACCAAGACGTTGAGCCTAAAGTATACCAAAACACATGCAAACCATAGGCTTCAGCTTGTAGAACTGACGCAAACACAAAGGGTATAGAACCTGCAACATAAATAATTTCTCTAGCATCTCTGATTACAAAACCAACAACCACTTTTTTGAACAAGTTACTGATTCATCAAAATTTAATCTATAAAAGTTATGACAATAGGAGGAGAATTACAAAAATTCTATACAAGTTTCGATGGCTCCGCAGATAATTCAAACCTTCCATTAAAAATATCGACAATGGTCGACTAAGACCATGGAACTTGGAATGAATTCCCTATCACGTACCACAAATAATTTATATGTACTCTATATGGCAAATAAATAAAGAAAAATATGCTAATGCAGCATGGACCTTGGACTGCATTGCCTATCATTTTTTTTCTGGCAAAGAGTATTTGGGAGGGGGCAAGGCAGGTCCCTCATCTCAGAAACTTTATGATCGACCGTTTGTCCCGATCACCTGAGGCAAGCCTTGGCAGGTGTCCAACTAACATCTAGATTGCCTATCATTTTGAATGAAGAATATATCCAGAAATGGGTCCCTGTAAGAAAAGTACCGAGTGGAAGGAATAATTAGGACGAATACGTGAACCCTGGAATACGCATGCCATGGTTAAGGTTTTGGTGGTGAGAGGCAAATTTCAATTGCATACACAAGGAATTTCCATGGAACCTTCCCAATACCGACAACCCATCCTTATATATTCGTCTTGTTTCTTTCTCTTGAAGTCACAAAGAAAATCCAGACCGAAAAAAAAGTCACAAAGAAAACAAGAAGCTAGGCAAAGATGCATGAATCCGACTAACTTAAACAAGAAGCAGTTTAAGTATACGATCGAAGCAGCAAATCAATTTTTAACGGATCAACTAAATAGGAAAACTTTTAGCAAGTCATCTTAATGTGAACAATCTGAATATATATATATATATATATATATATATATATATATATATATATATAATCTTGCTCAGGTGCGGATATCCGCACATAAGCAAAAATGTACGGATTTTGTGTTTTTCCCCACTTTTCGATCACACATTCACATCTTAACAGTTCAGTTTTTAGGTCTTAATGTATATATTACCTCTGCAAAATTTCAGCCAATTTGGTAATCGTTAAGGCATCCAAAACTGCAATTTACACGAACGAACCAAATCTGTTGAGTTTGTATATGTTGTTGTAATTTACAGTTTTGAATTCCTTAACGATCACCAAATTGGCTGAAATTTTACAGAGGTGATCTATACATTAGGACCTAAAAACTGAACGGTTAAGATGTGAAAATGTGATCGGAAAGTGGGTCAAAACTGGAAATCCGTAAGGATCGAAAAACTGCGGACGTCCGCAGTGGAGAACCGCTATATATATATATATATATATATATATATATATATATATATATATATATATATATATATATATATATATATATATATATATATATATGAAGGGCAATAATATAGGGCCTCAATGAGGTCTAAGATTTGTGGTCTCAAATGCTAAGTGTCATGCTATGTAACTAAATACAAATTTTATTTTCAATTCCAAATAATATATCTTGCCACATCATACTATTGCAACACAAACTTTACCCTTTTACATTTCTTTTAAGATATTAGGGGGTGAATCAATTACATTAATGAATTTAATTAGGTGACAAAAAAAATATCACTTATTAATTATGCATTAATTTAAGTGATATGTCAATATATTCTTTGACCAATATTTTTCTTCATTTAATTAAATTCTTTCCTTTAATATTTCTTTCCAAATGGCATTAATATATTGAATTATATGTCAAGAAATGACGTTTTTCTTCCAAATATTGATTGATTTCATCCAAAAAAAAAAATAGCATTAATAAATTTAATTTGAGAAATACTTAAGACATAAGTAAGAGGTAATCAAAATTCTCACGTTAGCAGCCATTAATTAACATCTACAACATAAATATAAGGAAAAAACAAACAAAAAATAATAAATTCAGATCTAAGGTTTAAACCCTGGCTACATAAAGAGAAAACAATGAACAAAATAATATATACAATCATATGAATACGTAATTTTTCACATTACGTGTTATGCAAATCTATTGACTAAATTACATGAAATTTTTTCTACTCTTGATTGAAGGAAAAAAAATTGTTGTTTAAATCTAAGCATGAGTGTAATGAAAAAAAATGAAAGAAAGCCAAATTTTTTTTTTTTTTAGAAGAAAGCTAAAATAATTTATAGTCATTAGATTTTGAAAGGATAAGATGTTATTTTTCTCAAGAATTACATTATATGATTTGACAAATAGGTAATATGTGTAGATGATATGGCTTGACATCTAAAATTGAGGCCACAAATCATTTTCGATATATGAAAGTCACTGTCTCTTAATTTGTTATAAAATGTATTAGATATACTCGTCTCGTTTCCTGTGCAGTACTCATTATAATCCATGTTGACACCCCTAATTCTGCTCGATCGGCTATTATAAGCATAAGTTCAGACAAACATATTTATGATTTGACCCAACTACAACTTATATGAGGCATAATTACAGGCAAAAAAAAAAAAACAAGGTAGATGAGAAATTTTAAATTCACCTGACTTAATTAAACATTTGGAGATTTTACTTTAATGGGAAAAAGAATATATGTTGATCAAGTGCTTGTTTGGTCTTTAACTTAAACTTCCAAGTTGCTTTCTTTAACTATATATAGCCAAGAGCGGGATTCTAGAATTATACACGATCGAGTAAATAATATTTGCCATTTTTGGCCAAAAGAATGTAACCAGCCACTACACTTCTAAAACACACGATTTCACTACACACACAGATTACTACAAAACAGTTGGCAGTAGTGCAACACATAGGTACTCATCAAATAAAGTTCACATAATTTCTTGTTCAAAGTATTCCATCATTGCCTAATAATAAATCATGTCCTCAGAGTAAAGCTCCCTCATTGTTGGCAACCTGCTGATAGGCTCAGGCGACTGGAACACCATCAGTTGATCACGTGGCACAACATAATCAAAAGATAGTGATGATGATTGACCGCTCGCCACATGATTAGATTTAATGATCTCTCTTTCGTTTGATGAGTAGGATGAGAAAAAAGGGTGTTCTTGTTCGTGCGGCAAGTTGTTGTTCTCAAATGTGATCGTAAACTTGGAATTAGACCCTTCTCTAAGACAACCACCGCTTACGTTATCAAGGATGAATTCAGGAGCTTTGACTAAGATATGTTTGCATGTGTGAATTCCGAAATATGTAGTCCGAAACAACGATGGATCATCTTCAACTTTCTGCACCTGCTTGGTCGCCTTGCAGCCTTGATCGTACTTATGACTGCACCTAAAGTAGCTCCTGCATATATATGTAAATTAAAATTAAAATTAAAGTAGGAACTAATGGAATAGCAGCATCATAGTTATGATGCATGTCTGTACTTTTCCGTTCATTATGCCTACCTTGGGTGGTTGGCATTAAGGATCTGTTTCTGTCCGTACTGTCTCCATGCATGACCATCATCAATGAAATCGGGAGCATCTCTACTCCATGAGTCTGAATTTTTTCTGCAAGTGATTTACAATAAGCTGCCATGATCAGACAAACATATTTAACCTAAATCGAAAAGCAAGTTTGGTGTCCCGACTCCTCTCTTATTTCGAATCAAAATGCTACAATATATGTGCTTCACTGAGTTCATCTATTACAGGTGACACATGAATCAAAAGCTAACTATCGCTTACCTAGCTAGCTTCGAAAATACATGACAGTCCACATGCAACTAGACTCTTGATGCATGTATTTGAATCTTTGGGGTTTGACCAATCAATCAATCAATCATATTTTCAAAGAAGGAAAAAAAACAAAAACAAACGAAACAAAACCAATCCCTGAATAGCTTTCATGTTGTAGTATGATTAATTTCACAAGTATGTGAAAAATTGTTACTACATACATAATATGTTACCTTTTCTTGGAAGAACTTCTACCATCCATGAACATTTCCGTACTCTTAATAACCTCAACAGCATCCCAGGATGATGAATCTACAATAGTAGGAAAAGCAAAAGTACTACTACTAGTATTGGCTTGAATATGCTCCCCCTTGGAGTCATGATTTCCACATAAAAGGGAAAGGCTATTCGTGAACGAGCACACGATCTCGGTAACAAGACCTTTGGCCGATTCACCATCACCATTACCGATAACCAAGTGAAGTTGATTCGCAAGTTCATGCCCTCGGACCAGCTCTTCCTTCACCTTTTCCTGAAGATTCCATGAAGCTGGCCAAGTCCGCTCCATTATGATTAGCTTTTATGTATTGGTCTGATAAATGAAGACTCTGCAGTGTGCTAGATATCCTCTTATATATATTGGACGAAATCGTGCAGGGTCTCATCTTCTAGTGCAGCGCAAGAAAGAGTAGTGAGGACTAGAAGGTCGATCATAGTCATCTCTGACTGCTTACACCAACGGTGAGATGACCCTCCACATCACTAACATTTGGTGCTGGTAACCAGGGTTTAATTGTGAGAGGGCTTACTCGGTGTCAACAACCAAAGATCATTCCAAACCACAAACAAAGATTAGTGTGGATTTCCAAACCAAGAAAGAAAAAAAAGAATCATTGTGGATTTTTAAACCAAAAACAAAGATTATTGTGGATTTCCAAACCAAAAAAAAATTAATTGTGTATATCCAAACCATTCCAAACCAAAAAAAAAATTAATTGTGTATATCCAAACTAAAAACAAAGATCATTGTAGATTTGTGGGGATTTTAAGTTTTAACCATGTCTTGTCCTTTTGCTAGTGGACTTCGTTTTTGGTCCAGCCGACATTCTGGAAGCTTGGAAGTTAAGGTTTTTAACTACTATATATAACTTCTAAAAATCTTATGTTATCTCCATTTTTAGGACAGTATTATCTATCAACTTATCGCTATGTCATGACAACTAGGCTTTCAGGGGTCATCCATGACATACTTCGATCGGAATAAGATTCAATTCTAATATGTTCTACTTTACGTTCACATCAGCAAACATCCATGTCATACTTCAGCTTCTTTTCCACATTTTGTTTCTGAAGCACCCCCGTTACCTCATGTTGTCCATTTTTAAGCATAGTATTACATAATATTCGATGATAGTAGTGTTTACCCTTGGACCTAGTCCAATAATAATAGAAAACAACCAAATATACTATAAAACCACCAATCAGTTCACTTCAATAAGAGAGTATCCAGTGCACCGATGTGCACTTGCACCAACAGTAATAGATGGTTAGATAAGATCAAGTAAAATTTTTTGTTATTAAAAAAAATGGTTGTCTATAAATATCAACAACTCAGATTTGCTGGAATTGTTAGTTCACTTGCACCACCGGTGCATAATAGAATTTTCCCACATCAATTGTCATTTTAAGCAAAGTTAATTGTCAGATAGTGACCAAATTTACAAGTGACAAAATAAAAATGTGCAGATCTTGGAAGAGCTCTAGTAGGGTTTAGTAGAGAACTAGTATAACGGTGATAAGGCAGGGTTTTGTAGTTGGGTTCAAAGGTCGAGGGGAGTCGTCACCAATGGCATTCGTCTTCACAGCCTAACTTTCTTCAAAACATAAGTTTGTTTGGCTGAAGTTTCTCAAGCTAGGGTTTCGTGGTCAGGTTCGGAGGACAGGATGAGTGGCTCCCACTGTTGAGTAACAATTTACTTATGTAATTGTGTCCTAAAACTATGGAAATTGCCTTGTCTTTCATTATTATTTTTATTACTTTTAATCCATTTTCTTTTCTTTCTAGAAAGCCATGCATTGAGAAGAAATTACCAAATGAGGCTTGAAATGTGAGGCTTGAAATGCGAAGAAGTGAAGCTTAGTAGAAGCAATAGGCACATTTTGTAACACATGCTCAAGGAACGCATTCCAGTTGCAACCAGTTTAGATAATCCATTTCTACAGATATGGCATATCTCAATTTTTCATGTGTGATAAAGAGTGTTCCAATACACAAGTGGAAGTAACATTATAATTATTTTTTATCTAATAAGCAACTCATATACAACAACTAGTCTATTGTGATTCAAACTTGATCACGACCTCCCATTTATAAAGGGAACACTTATGCTACTAGACGAAATGGTACTGGGAACTATTACTAATTTCTATGATTTCATTTTCTTGAATGTATGGTGGAGACTTTAAAAGAATCAACTTAATCACTTTCCCATTTAACGCTCCTTCCTTATGTTCCGCTGCATGCCTAGCATGCACGACCTAGCCTTCTTGGGCATAAATTACCTTATCATTTATACCATATACTTTAAAATTCATTCATATAGTTTCACTCATAGATATTAAATTGCAGGGTGAATAAAAGTGTTTCTATTGAGACCTCAAAATCTCTTTAAAAATGACTATTAAGAACAATAATTATATCAAAATAATATTAATTTAATTTTTCTAGACTTTCCAATTCTATAATATTATATTGCATTCTTTATTTTTTTTTTCTTTATCTATTTTCATTTTCCAATTTTACTACATACTCATTAAAACATTTATATATATAATAAGAATTCAAACTATGATTAAGATCATGTGACATAAAAGATTTCTATCATCATAATGCATATAGGTGAGGGAGAACAAAAGGATTCTATTATGACCTACATTTAAATCTATTCATTATATTTGAATTGAGCTAACAATTAAAGGAAAAATTAAAAACTAAAAAATTATTGAAATAATTAATCATGAGGTATAGGAAATAGAGAAAAAAAATATTAAGAAAATGACTACTCTTTTTTTTTTTGCACAATTAAAATAGGAAAAGAAGAAAAAACCTCAAAATAGTTGATGTTAAAACATGTTCTTGTTGATTAGGAATTAATTTTTGAAACCCAATACCTTTTGTTTGATATTATTTTTTATTGGATAAGAAATTTATGATGTCTGATTAAGGAATAGACATGTAGTTAAGATTTATAGAGTAATTAAATTAATCATTGAAATGACTTAACCTTTTATTTTAAAGATAATAGTTTGTTTGTAAATTACATGAGTGAGGTTATTTGCGGAACTTCAATGAGGTTTAGTGAATAAATTTAGTATTTGAAAATTTGATAGGAGGTATAGAAAACATGGGAGGTCAAGTGACTAAATTTAGAGGTTCTAATAAAAAAAAATCGTGAGTGATTATTAAACCCTTTGTCACCTGGACCTCTAATATAGCTTAGTCCAAACTCAGTCAACCCTCCCCCCTCACCACTTCATCACATGGTAATTAAACAAACGTTATCGTAGTCAAAAATATGAATTTCATGAAATATTCAATGAAATTACGATATGTTCTCTTGAATAAAGGAATTATCTTCATAAATTGGAACTCAAAAGGAGTTGGTTACAGTGTTGTTGTAACATATCCATAAAACAATCTTGGAGTGTTATCAAATTATAAGTAATTTATCTTAGCCTCAAGCCATAATGACCATTACATATATATCATTTTGCTGCCATCTAAAGACAGATTAAGAAGATGTCGTAGCACCCACAATGGTACATACAGATATGTCCACTCACTAGACATCCAATGCTCACTTATTTCACAATAGCTTGAATCATCCTTTAGTACTACTCCAGAAGATTCGCTAGTGCTGCAAGTGTTAGACAAAAACAAAGGTTGTTGGATTAAACCTCCGAGATCCCAAATTTGAAACCCTGAAGAACTCGAGCCCATATATTTGGTCCACAGTTGGGCACAAATCCAAACCTTAGCTGATTTGAGCACCCAAAGTGATTTGGGTAGCCTTAGTGATTTGGACACCCAAAGTGAATGGGGCTTCCTCATAGAGGGCACCCCTCTGTCATTGCTACCGCCTCTTGTTGACAGACCAAACACCACCTCCTCACATGCAAACTATTCCATTGAGCCTTTCGCCGCCTATCGACATCGCTTCAGCAGAACGGAGCACAAAGCTCCTCACCACTTTCCGATGGGTTTTGAACATGTGGTGTTGCCATGATGGATGGACTAGTTTCGTCATTAGCCACGATCAGACAGATCTAAGCCTCACTTGCAAATCAAGGTTATCTCGACAATCACCCAAGAACTTCAAGCATCCTCTGCTTGGTCAAATCTAACCAGGATCTTCAAAACATTCCTTCCTTGCTAGCGTATTCCTGAGGGCCACACCGCCTACCAACACCTTCTAACGGCAAATGTTAGCCTGCTGCCAACTTGGAGAGTAAAGCCGTTGTGAACCAATCACAGCGCATAGGTTCGGTAGGTGTGATCGCAGGCAAAGATTGACATTAGCAGTTGGTATTAAGCAGCGTAGTGTGGAGAGGAGAACTCCACTTAGAAGGGAATGTGGCTCCGACTGTCGTGGTTGAGAAAACCAGCCATAGCGGCTAGGGTTTGTGAGGTTTAGACTATCTGTGACGCGTCTGTTCAAAAACATTAGTAATTGGTAGTATAAAATTATGATATATATGTAAAAATAATGATAATCAAATGTGTTGTGGAATGGGATGGTGGTGGTGCGACTAGATCGGGTTTGTCATGGTTGCAGGCTTGGTTGTTACTAGTGTTTTAGGGTTTGGCTTGATTTTCATGTTTTATTTTGTTGGTAATAAGACACTACATGTTGTGGCAGAGACAATCTTCTCTTCGGCCTTCTAGAGGGACGTTCCAATCTGGTTTTGCGTCAGTAAAAATGTCTGGTTGTTCACAGACGAGCATTATTGGCCTTCTAGTGGGTCGTTCCTGTCTGGTTTTAGGTCGGAGGCGATGGCGGTTTGAAGCAGTTGTGGGTTGACAGTGTTGACAATAGGGGTGGTGACGATGGTGGGTTTACTTTAGTGTAACAACTCTCACCCTAAATATTAGGGAATAATTTTATCACGCCCCGAACTTTAGAATAATAATTCAAAATCCAAAACATGAATAGTACTCAAAAAATATCATCCTGAATTTTTTTCTTAAAAACAAACACACCTCACACCACTCAATAATACATAACCAAATCCTCAAGGAGTTTATTTATTCCAGTACACTCTCTTCAAATATAATGTAAGCTCAGATGAGCATAATAAACCTCACAACAGAAATGAAATCAAAATAAACACTACAACTCCTAACCAGCTCGATCTCCTCCCTGATTATCCTGACCTATAGGATTATCCGCTACACTGTTTGAATAGTGTACCGAGATTGTAACAACACAGAACCCGGTAAGCTTTTTAAAATCTCGTGTGAGTAAAAAGAAATGAACGGTTGGTTTATTATAACACAATTCTTTTAACTTAAGTAGCAACCAACAATCTCAACATCTATAAGGAAACATCAAACAACTCACGGAAATCCATAAGGAATACATTTCCATAATCCTCTAATTCCACAATATCACCACTTTGGTCCTACAATCATTCAACCACATATATCACCACTTTGGTCCATCCCAACAACACGTTAGAGCTCTAACTACATCGCTACCTATCACCCTGCTCTAGGTTCAAGTAATATGACATATTCTCAGGTTAACTTAATAACCCTCGAACTTTGGACTCTCAGCCCTCAGAACAAATATACTCCGATTATCATTAAACAGTCGAACTTCGGAAATCCCCTTCCTCAGAACAAAAACACTATGGTTGTCTTTAACCGTAGAACTTCGGACATCCCCGTCCGCAGAACTCTACCTTCTCCACCTCTATACAACCCATAGTATATGTCAACCATGAATATCAACATAAACTCATCAATCATGATCATCACATATAAATATGGTAAGTCACATTTCAATCCATAATAATTAAATCATCACAATTCCACACTCTTCAATGTCATACCAATTTGTATATAATCACGTAAATATATATATATATATATACACACACACACACACACGTAATCATCCACTCAGGAATGACCACTAATACCATCATAGTTGAAGCATAAAAATAGTAATTATTTGTATAGTAAAAATCATTTTTTACTTACCTATGGACCATAGTTGATCAAGTCTATATGATTTAAAACAAATATTTATTCCATAAATATTTTCACACAATTTCTACAAAAAAATAAAGTAATTAAAAGTACTCGGTTCGTAATATGAACCACGTGAAGTTTATTCACCTCGATATTCCTACTGCTTCTTCAAATTAACACAATTCACAACCGAACTTGCTCATCCAAGTAAGACCGTCAATCACCTAATCAAACATGATATTAACTTACCCAATAACTCAAAAACATGCGTAAACAACAATCCAACGGTCGGACTCTAAATTATATGAAAATCTGACGGACGGATTCTCACGAATCGCCTCCCGAATCACTGTTTTGCAATTATACGAAGATTTCATGGTTGAATCTTTGCCCATGACCACACAAAGTCACTGGGACAGTTATACGATCAATATATCGAAACTACAAGTCCATCGAACGGTCCGATCTTCACATATCACAAATCGAACGATCGAAATCGTAAAATTCATAACTTAATCATATGATATCCAAAAATTGCGTATAATATATTGAAATGTAGAATCTAAAAATACACAGAAACTGCCCTTTTGACCCCCGGAGGTGGCGGGAAAGGGCTGCCGGATTTAGTGGCAAAGCCGCCGCCGACCACCGTCATTGGTGTCGGGGCAGGGCTGCTCTTCTTCATCTAACTAGCTCAAGATCAGAAAATAACGGGAAGGGATCGGAAATTACCCAAATAGTCACGGTGGCCGGAAAATTTCCAGAATCCAGTGAGAGCTCTGATCTACGTAAAAACTTCCAAACTTGCTTCGATCCCTTAGGGAGAATTATTCAGCAACTCAAGGCGAGCTCACCAATCCAGGAATCACACGAAACTAAGTCCTGTAGCTCGAGATATTTGGATCGAAGGTTGGTTTTCGATCTAGACCAGGGATGGCTTCCAACCGCTGCCACAGGCCGTGCCATCCTGCAAGGCTACTTCTGAAAGTTGCAGGAGGTCGAGGCGAGCATGAGGATGAAGTTTGGCAAGGATTGGTGGCCGGTAGCTTGAGTTATCAAACTTGGAACCAAATCGGGCTTAAACCGGCCTCGAGCTCCTCCGCCGTGTACCGCCCATGAGACGGCGGGTACACGGGCAAGGCTGCCACTGGCTGCTGTGCAAGGAAGATGCGAAGCTATAGGAGGTGGTCTGAAGTTGGTTGGTGGCCGGTGGAGCAAGAAATCGATCAGAGAAGCCGAGCTCTGTTTTTCGGAGGGTACGGACGCCAGAGAGAGAGAGAGAGGAAGAAGAAAGAGGAACAGTGCGGCGACCGAAATAGAAACCCTATTTCAGGAAACTTTATGAAAATATTATATACCAAATTGGAAAAATCTTCTAAATGCCATAACTAATTCATAAAAAATCCGATTTTTGTGTTCCACATAAGCACAGACTCTTATCAACGAGTTCTCCAATTTTCGTGGAGGAAGTTTTTCCAAATTTCGTATGTATAAAAAGTCGATTTCTTGAATCGAACATTTCGAGTTTTTTGTTAAAACGAAATGTTTCGGAACTTCAATAAATCTAAAAATAAGATACTTTGAGTCTAAAATTCGTGCAAAAGCACATTATTAATTCCACACAATTACACAAAATGAAATTGAAAATTGCAATTATTACAAATTTGGTCTCATCTTGTTATTGAAAACATATGACAACAAACCAAACGATCAAATCTTACCAGCACGTTGACCTTATTGAGGGCAAAATAATTTTAATTCTATATGTCGATCTCACAGAACAACTGACCATTGGAGTCATTAACAATATCACATAGCTACAATCGGTATGCTAATTGACTTGATTAATCAAAACCTATCTATGGTTGTGTATGTCGCTTGTGGGTGATCTCAAGAAAGAGTCGTGACAACTATTGCAAAAGAAGATAGAGAAATAGAGAGATTTCTCAAAACAGTTCTAGAGAGATCGAGAGAGATGGGGATGTAGTCTGATTTTGGGTATTTATATGTAGATGACCTAAGATAGATGGTCTAGATCAAGCGGTGGAATGAAAGGTCTAGATTTCTCCATCTCAAATTTTGATTGATTTCCAACTTGTCGGATCGTGCACTTTTATCAAGTCCTTAAAAATTGATATTTGATAGAATTAAAAGATCTTGATAATACAAGTATGCATATATTTAATATTTTTATTTAAAATCGGATTTTACATATAGTCCCAAGTCTAAATGTCCGGCAATCCTTTTGGTCAGGTTTAGGTCACAACGAGTGTTGGTTTGGTCGATCAGAGTGGTCAGGTGGACTCTGGATGGTGAGTTAGTGTCTACACAAGTGAGTGAAACTAAGTGTTCTTATTGGTTGGCTGAGAGGTGAGATGTCAAAGATTCACTGCTCCGGCGCTTGTTGTCTTTGCCATTTAGTTGTAGTGTTAGTCATTATAGAGTTTAAGTCTGAAGTCTAGTAGTCATTTCTGTGTAACAGATATTGTCTAAAACTCATTGTAAGCAGTTCATTATTAATAAAGTTTTTCTTGATAAAAAAAAATATTATCGAATAAAAAAAATAAAGTTTTTCTTTCTTTCGAGAAATTGAGAATAATAATTAGCCAACTTGGATGTTGGTTTATTGCATGTGCATCACAGATTATCGACTTTAACCATTTCGACGAAAAGAGGGACCCAATTTGAGAATAATTTCAGATATGTTGGATAAACATCAGTTAACAAAATTACGAAAATATACAAATTTTGATGGTTTCAAAGATAATTGAAACATGAAACATTGATGAAAAATAAATACTGGACTAAGACCTCTGGAATTTGGACTGGATTCCTTATCACTTACTATAATTTATACCTAACATGGACTAGAGCAAAGAAATAAAGAAAACTAGAATCGAACTTGGACCGGATTGCCTTTCACTTGCCTCAATTAGTCAACTTATTTGGAATGAAGAATAAAGCCAGAAATGGGTCCCCGTACGTAAAGTACCAAGTAGAAAGAGGGTTGGAAGAGACAATGATTAGGCGTAAATATTTTGATTTGAAAGTATTTATCCCTGGAACTTTGCAACCATTTCTATGCATAGTTAGGGTTTTGATGGTGAGAGCCCAATTTCAGTTGCCCAACGAATTTCCATGGAACCTTCCCAATGCCCACCATTCTTATATGGTCTTTTCATAATCTCAAAAAAAAGAAAATGGTCTTTTCTTATTTGTCTTCCTTCCTTCTCTCCAAGCCACGAAGAAGAAGCTAAGGAAAGATACGTACATGAATTCTTGATGTTTTTTCTCCATTTCGGCTCTATAGCCATTCCCAGTCTTTTCAATTTATTCAATGACTATAAATTCAAATTTTGCATATTTTTCTGATTGTTCTCTTTTCCTTCTCTCTAGTGATCGTGTTCATCTTTTATGAGTCAATCCCAGCCAAATTATAGATGTAAAAAAGAAGAAGACAAATTTACATGTTCTTTTGCTAATAACAACCTACAGTACGAATAACCGTACGGGGAACTAAAGATCATTCTTCTTTCTATTTGATGAGCAGCCCGCTCCCAACTACTAGTTTGTAGAGTTAGATGGATTGTATCGTAGACCATAGTTCTGTTCAAGCAGTTTTATGTGGGACACTTTGTACTTCTTGACTACGAAATCATATACATACCTACCGATCGTTCATACAATTAACGATGCCTACAAATCGAGCATTGAAAACTTGAAGTTCCTGAGAGATTTATCAAAGTTGGAACTCCCATCGTCCTACCATTGTTTGACGACGGACTGGTACCGTTTTGCTCCTCTCAATGACGATACCAGGCTCTTGCCCAGATTGATACTTCCCACAACCAACGTTTAACAAAGAGTAATTAATTATCATAATGTGCCAAACTTTTATAACCAACACGTAGGTATATCAAACATGAAACACACCAATTTCACTGGACACAAATTACAATCAACATGTAGGTACTCATCAAAGTTCACATTGGCAAACTTTCTTGATCAAAGTATCCCATCATTGCCTTATAATAAACCATAAAGTCCTCATAGTCGAGCTCCATCATTGTTGGCAACCCGCTGATGGGCTCAGACGACTCTAGCACCGCATGTTGATCAAGTGGCACAAGATAATCAGGGGATGATGATGATGATGATGGTTGGTTGCTCGCTACATGATTAGAATTAATGATCTCTCTTTCAGTTGAAGAGTAGGATGAGAAAAAAAGGTCTTTGTATGCGCAGTTGTTGGTGTTTCTCAAATTTGATCGTAAACTTGGAATTAGACTGTTCTCTAGGAATGCCACTGCTTACGCTAACCAGGATGAGTTCAGGAGATTTGAGTAAGATATGTTTGCATGTCTGATTTCAGAAATATGTAGTCTGAAACAACGATGGATCATCTTCAACTTTCTGCACCTGTTTCTTCGCTTTGCATCCTTGATCGTACTTATGACTGCACCTGAAGTAGCTCCTGCAGATATATGTAAATTTAAATTATAATACAGAACTAATGTAATTGCAGCATCATAATTATAATGCACGGGCGTACTTTTCCGTTCGTTATGCATACCTTGGGTGGCTGGCATTAAGGATCTGTTTCTGTCCGTACTTTCTCCATGCATGATCATCGTCAACAAAATCGGGAGCGTCTCTGCTCCATGACTGTGAAGTTTTTCTGCAAGTGGTTTCCATAATCAGACGTAAACATATTTTAACCTAGATAGAAAAGTAGGTGGTGTTATCACTCTCTTATTTTGAATCGAATATGCTACAAGTCTACAACAGACGTGATTCGTTGATGCATTGAGTTCATCTATTACAGATGCCACATGAATCAAAAGCTAACGATCGATCACCTACAACATATATACATGACTGTCCACAACAAGACTCTTGATGTGTTTGAAGCTTTGGAGTTTGATCAATCAATAAATCACATTCTCAAAGAAAAACATAAATAAAATACAAAAGAAACAAAATCACTACATAGCTTTCAGGTTGTAGTGAGATTATTTCACGAGTAAGAGAAAATTTGTTTATTACACACACATATAAATGACTGATTACTTGTTACCTTCTCTTGCAAGAACCTCCACGATCCGTGAATATTTCCGTACTCTTAATAGCCTCAAGACCAAACCAGGATGATGAATCTACAACAGTAGGAAGAGCAACAGTACTACTACTAGTATTGGCTTGAATATGCTCCCCCTTAGACTCATGATTCCCACTTAAGAGGGAAAAAAGAGTTGTGAACGTGGACTCAATCTTCGTAACATGACCGTCGGCCGATCCACCATCACTATTACCAACAACACAGCGAAGTTGATTCGCATGTTTATGCCCTCGGATCAACTCTTTCTTCACCTTTTCCCGAAGATTCCATGAACACACACTGTCAGCTGGACAAATACGCTCCATTATGACTCAACTTTATGTGTTGATCTAATTTATGAAGACTCTGTAGTGTGCAATATATCTTTTTATATCTGAACGTACAGGAGTACATGCAGGTCCTCAACGCAGAATAGGAGTATGCGCAAGGCAGAGTAGTGAGGACTAGAAGGTCATAGTCATCTCTGATAGCATTACACCAACGGTGAGATGACCCTCCACGTCACTAATATTTGGTCTTGGTAACCAGCACGCGCTGTTTAGGGTTTAGTTGTGAGGGGGCTTAATCGCCTAATCGGTGTCAAAAACCAAAGATCGTAGAGGTGCTTTTTAAGTTTTAGGTAACCATGTCTTGTTCTTTTGCTAGTGGACTTTGCTTTTGGTATAGCCGACCCTCTGGAAGATGGAATCTAAGGTTTTCAAATACTAATTTTTGGACTTGTGAAACCTCATGTTATTGTCCCCTAATCTTCTTTTTCAGTACAATATTATCTATCAACTTATCGCAATGTGATCAGACAACTAGCCTTTTAGCAGGGATCATCCATGGCATACGTTGGTATATGATTCAATTCTAAATCAACTCTACGTTCACATCAGCATACATAGATCCATAATTCCATATGAAGTACCCCGTTTACATCATGTTTGGCCTTTTTCAAGCATAGTATTACATATTTTCGATGATATAGTAGTGTCTACCCTTGGACCTAGTCTAATAATAATGGAGAACAACCAAATAAACTATAAAAACACCATTTAATGCACTTCAATAGGTCATTTTAAATAAGATTAATCGTGAGATAGTGGCCAAGTTCACTAGTGACAAAATAAAAAATTGCAAAGCTCAGAAGAGCTATTCTAGGGTTTAGAGTAGTGATGAAAGTAGGGTTTCGTGGTTGGGTTCAGAGGTCGGGAGGAGTCGTTGCCAATGGCGTTCGTCTTCACAGCCTAGCTTTCTTCAAAACATGAGTTTGTTTGGGCTGAGGATTCTCAAGCTAGAGTTTCGTTGGTCGGGATGAGT
The DNA here is from genome assembly GCA_025331145.1 of Rosa persica. Classification (NCBI taxonomy): domain Eukaryota; kingdom Viridiplantae; phylum Streptophyta; class Magnoliopsida; order Rosales; family Rosaceae; genus Rosa; species Rosa persica. The sequence continues at coordinate 6,846,169 of WFKR01000003.1, read as the reverse complement.
CACTCCCACCCCCTATTTAGGCCTATCATAGTTATTTTCAGATCTTTATATGCCACTCTAGTTCTACATAAGTAATTTATGTTTTACTCTCGACGGTTATGCCAACCTAAGCTTTTCAGTATAGTTATGTCCCTCCAAACTCCAGCCGTGCACGGAAGGAAAAAGATATTGTTGTACCTCACGTGAAGTTCACTTTTACTTCCATAGCCATATACAAAATTTACAGTATGTGTTGTTTGCTGGAGTTTTATTGCTTTCAATCTTTCATAAATTGCACTTTCATTTTTATTTTATAGTTTAAAATAGAGCCAGTAGAAGAAATATATTCATCAGAAGCTAGAATAGGCAGTTACATATTATTCCGCTGCCATCTAGCAGACAAGAAGGCAGTGGTAGTACCCACAATGGTACATAGAAAATAGACATACTCATTGTACAATCAAGTACGTAGACAAAGTGGGATTCCCCTTAAGTACTACGCCGGAGGTGCTAGAATGCTCGGTCCTCCCAACCTAACTCATAAAACAGTAAATCTAGTCACCTAGAGATATCAATTGGTGTACAACTAGAGACACTGAGAATTAAATCGACAAAGACCAAACCCGATGCTAAAAACTAGATATATAGGAAAAAAAAACCACCAGGTGCCTCAAAATGGGCCTAAATGAACTAGAAAATAATAAAGGCTAACTAACGGCCCATTTGACCTAAAGAAGAGCAGAACCCTAAGCCCAACTAGCTGACCCAGCCCTGTTGAGCTTCCACCTTTCTGTGTTGAGGACGCCGCACACTGCTAGCCAGCCGTTGCCACGCCTGCATCATGCCGTCTCCGCCACTTCAAGGACCACCGCCGCCACCGCAAAGGGTAACAAAACTCAAACGACACCAGACCCGATCCAAAAAGAAAGGATCCTTGTGCCCCTTGAGTATCGACTGCATCCCGACAATATCGCTGCACTGCTGCTGTTGCCTGAAGACAAACACCAGCCTGCGTTGTCCCTTGAAGCAGATCCATGACTCCCCCAACCACAGAGTGGTTTCGACCAAAGCAAGACTAAATCATACACAAACCTCGAGCCACTGCAAATCTATGAACTAGGGAACCCTAGACCATCAACACGCCTCTCAGCGACGATGAGGCAAGCCCCACCTATCCAAAATGCTGCCGGACGAGAGGATCTTGGCTGAAGACTTGACCAAGGTTGGTGCGCGTGCGGCGTCTTTAGACTTCAGAAAGAGAGAGAACGCTATAAATTGCACTTTCATGATGTAATTGTGGTGTCAAAAACTATAACGAATGTCATTCGGTAGGAATTTGATCCTCAGTAGGCCTTCTGTAACATAATATATTATCACCTGCTAAAATGATCTAAACCAATATATTTATTTCGCACAAAAGAAATCACTACAGATGACAAGACCTTTGTGACCAGAAACAGCTAACTTCGATGATACTTGGAGCTGGAGTTCAAACTACAAAAGGGAATGAAACGGACATCACAAGAAATCCTGATATATTGTCATATGACAATATGACAATCTCTAGGTAACTCGTATCTCGCCCGTTCTGATTTTCGAGTATTGGGATATCATTAGCTAAAAGAATAGTTTTTTGCACAGTATTGTTTAATAAGATACTAAAAGACTGAATGTGATGAAGGGCAAATAACACGTATCTCTCTTGTACAATTAGATATATATTGAGGTGTAAGAAAAAATGGGTAGACCTGATTTTTACACAAACCTACTATGTACTATGATCTGCTTGTTCTATCTTTTTTCCCTCCTTCCACACTCCCCAGTTTTATGTTTCCACTCTATAATTCTATATGAACTTACATCATGGTTAAAGACCCCCCAATGTGCGAGACCCAAGTATCGAACACATTGCGCAAAAATCCTCAATTAGGGACTTCAGGACTTCTTCTTCACCTTATAATTTTCCTCCCTGACAGGGATTATCCATGCGTGCATTTGGGCCTAGAAGATTCAACATCCCCTTCTGCTGTCAAATGCTGATGATTTGTTTTATATGCAGATGGGGCTAATGCAATTAATCTGTCAAGCAGAAGCAAAAATATCAACTAGGGTCTCAATAATATAAACATTCCATAATAAAGCAGGCACATTGGTAATACATATGCTCAACAAATGCACTCCAGTTTCAACCAGTTTAGATAATCCATCATTCATATGTGATACAAGTGTTCTAAAACACAAGCTTCAGTCATTTGGCCATAATTGGCACCAAGTGCTCAACATTTCCTTGTTATAAACAGAAACGGTTACCACAAACCAGTTGGAGTGATTTGATTCCAAAACATGTCATACAATCAGAGAAAGATTTCTGATATCTATACACTCAAGTTATTTTAATGATAACCACTAGCATGCAACAAAACCTATGTTACTTTTTCATACTTATTTTCTGCTGATGTACCCAGATTAATACTTCAAGAGGAGACCTTTGTAAACTGCATGACCGCAGTTTGAGACAAGCTCACCAAAGAACCAAAAAAGAATAACAAAAAGGAAAGATGAACCCACCTTTAAAATTTTACAACCACACTCCACTGGAAAGCCGTATTGTGGACAAAGATGACGGAAGCCATCTCAAAATGTGAATTTGTCTACAAAAGGGGTATATACGTGTTTAACCTGAATCTTCATCTTTTTCTGAGCCCAAATGCTTATGTTTCCTACTTACTATCTCAGCTTCTCTAGCTATCTGGATATCTGACGGCCAAAAAATATGTTGTACAACTTTGTACACAAAACGAGGGAGCAAGGCTACAACTATTATAAGCAAAATGGTGATCCAATAGGTAGGAGAACACGCCAAATGGTAAAAAGTCCTGTCCCCAAAAAAAAAAATAGTGAAAATTGTATATCAGTTCATGTAATAAAATTTTCATAATTTTCAAAACAGAACAAGGAACAGCAGAAGTCAAGGAAGCTAACCAGTAATTGGGATAAACAGGTATGGAATCCAATATCACCACACAGGCATATGTTATGATTATTGATCCCCATACTGCGATATGAGTGATAAATACCCACCGATGAATGTCCATTGCCAAATGTACATTAACAAGGATGACTACTGCTATGGTCCACAAACTGCCCATGCTCCATATATCTATTGTGCTCTCCTTATAGGTGAACTGGGGCACATAGAAGAGAACAAGACTCTGCCATAGGGTGTCAAGCATCGTTATCCAGAAAAGATTTGGATTATATGCTTCCTGTCTATGGCCAGCACCATACAATTTTGGGTATTGTAACAGTGTCTTGTGGCTCAGATCTTTGTCCAGTACACCAACAATAATTGTAGGGATAGACGTATATATAAGAGAATAGAAAACACTACTCCAATCTGTCAACGCCGAAGTTGTTGAAAATGCTGTGGACAATATATACCTGCAAAATAATACAAAAGCCTATCAATTTTGAGAACAGTGGTTTCCACCTCCAATAAATTTTTGATATTTAAGCAATTAACTAAACTAAAAAAGATTTGATCACACAAATGTTTCTTAATCAGAGAGGATCTAAAATACGACAAGGCACATGCAGAACAGTTTCAGTAAACTACCCTTATAACCAGAGAAAACATACCAAAATAGCATCAGCACAAAAACTGCGTTGCGGTAGAAGTTGTAAAGAATCAAATAACCAATACGCTGATAATTCCAGTGTCCATGCACCAGAAGCAATCTTTTCAAAAACCGAAACTGTCCCATGGCAAAGTCTGATGCCATCACAGCTTGACGACCTTCCTGACCACAAATTCCAACACCAACATCCGCCATTTGGATCATTGAAACATCATTTGCCCCTAATGACATGTCAATGGTCAGAGGGAGGAACCAAGAAAAAAGAAAAGAAAAGGGAACTTCAGACCAGTGAAGTGCAGTTTAGGACAGCAGTTTGTATATACAAAATAAACAAGTAAACTCAAGGATCTAGCAGCTTCACTTGCAAGATTGCACGAGAAAGATGAACAAAACCACTCCTTGCCAAACAAGCAATCACTAAAGTATTATAAAATGACGACTCACCATCACCTATAGCCAGTGTCATATCATCAGTGCGGGTCTTAATTAGATCAACAATTCCAGCTTTCTGCAATGGTGCAACACGACAGCATACAACCACACTACAGGAAGTGGCAAGGTCGAAAAGCTGTAGAAATAAAAAGAAATTAGCATGTAAATCTTAGCAAATATATGAACCAATTCCATAATCTTGTGTGCACACAGTGCAACTAGACAGAACTCTAATATCAGAAGCAAACAATGAGCCACTTATAAACAAATGCAGCACTGGAACTAGGCACATCAAGTTGCCATTTGATTCTTCGATATATGAAAAGAGAAACTTGCCTCCGACTGCAGATCTTTCTCCAAAATGTATACCAAACTGTTCCCATCAATTATGAGTGCTAATGGTGCACTTATCTTTCCTTCTTCCTTTGCTTCATGGCATTTTGGCATATTAGATGACTTTGCATCATCAGGTAACTCAAGATAATCACTTGCAGCATTGCTTTTGCATTTTGAACTCTGATTTCTTTTATTTGATGACTGCACACCATATTTTTCCATAGCATCAACCAAAAGATTTCTGCATTCAGCCTCAGAAGTTCCATTTATGATAATTTGTTGCATATCTGCTGTCAACAGTTTGCATGATACACCAATTGAAATAGCTGTCTCTTGCTTATCTCCAGTCAAAACCCAGACCTTAATTCCAGCTTGCCTGAGGGACTCAATAGCTTCTGGCACACCATCTTGTAGCCTATCCTCAATTGCAGTTGCCCCAAGTAGCTTTAAGTTGGATTCAATAAGAGCTGCTGTTTGACGTAGTTTTATGGATCGATCAGTCAGTGAGGTACTTGCATCTTCATACATGCTTTGCCACTGTTCAAGTTCTTCATTTGTAAGATCTCTTGCAGCAACCACAAGAGTACGTAAACCATGTGAGGAGTATTCACTCAAATGGCTCTGAGTTGAATGTCTCAATTCATCATCTCTTTCAGAGTCATTCGCTAATATGCTGAGCATAGAGGTATCAGCACCTTTCACCAATACCTTTATAGTATTGTTTGGAAATCTGATAACAACTGACATTCGTTTTCGCACACTGTCAAATTCATGCAGACCCAGTACATCCAATCTAATTCCAAAAATATAAAAGAAAAGTCAATATTATAAGAGCACAGCTGTATGATATATTATAAGAGCACAACAGTATGATATACTACAACTCCAGCAAGTCATCCATGAGATGATTCAAACATGTAGAATGGCCAGCTAGTTGCAGTTGCATATAAGGAAGCAAAAGAAAATGGAAGTAGAAGTGAGTGACTTTCTACCTTAGTTTCTCACCATTGACATCGATTGCAATATGTCCCGATGTGCGCTCAAAGAGAGTATATCTATAACCAGAGGCTGCAGTAACTAGTGCTTGCTCATCCGGGGATTCCCCCTGATAATCAATAGAATCAACACCACCCTTAGCACAACTGGAAGATGTACTAGTACTGACTATAGGAACCACGGTATTGCAAGCTGCCAACGTAAGGAAAAATTCATGTGCAGCAATCCTCTCATCTTCACTCAAGTCTTTGTGCAACAACTCCATGAGCTCATAATCGACAGCAACTTCAGATTTAAACTTCCATCTCTTTCTAGCAAAACCTTCTCCTGCCACAGATCATATAAAATGAGCCATATTGAAGATGCACATTAACAATATCATCTCTGTCACAGACAAGGTAAGATTCAAAAGAAAGCAGAGCAGGAAAAAACTGTCATGATACCTGTATTATTTTCTTCCTGCAATTGATCAGCCACAAGCACACAGCTCCCATAATCCCTCCCATATATGCTTGCTCTGCGGAATTCCATCTTATTTTCAGTAAGCGTCCCTGTTTTGTCTGAAAATATATATCGTATTTGACCCAGATCCTCATTGATATTCAAGGATCTGCACTGGAACCTTGAGCCAGAGCTACAGTCGAACATATGCCTGTCTTCAATCATGAAATATGACTGGCCCAAACGAACCAACTCAATACTAATATACAGAGCGATTGGTATCATTATCTGAAACACTATGACAGAACTCAAAAAGGAGAAAAAAATCTCCATAGGTATCCCATAATATTTATAGGTTTTCCCATTAAGCTTCCCCCAATTAGTGAAGAATCTTTTCCGGTAATAAGGCAACGTATCAACCTGATATTTATGGCGTATTAGCCACGTGCCCATGCCAGCAGCCACAACTGAACACATGACAAAAAGGAAAATTGACAACCACAAGGTTTCTCTATTCATGTAGCCTTCAAGTTTGCTTCTCTTGGAAGGAGAAGCTGCACTATTCAACATTGCCTTTGTTTCCTGTCCAGCATATACCACAACACCAATTATCCACTCCGTGTTCTTCAGCTGGCAACCACGCAAAACTATGTTTGACTGTGTTAGGGGAAATCTATGTCCATTAAACTCCATGTTGGCTGTAAACTCATAGATATTGCGATTTGGTTGTTCGCATCTGATGATCCCCATAATTGCACACCCTTCGGCTACTGCTGAACCTACAGCTGAAGATGTTTCCTGGCGTGCATACCTTGTTTTGAGGTTTGACTCGCCATCCAGATTCATTGTCTGAATGTAGGCAATTCCACTAGGGTCACTTGTTCCTAACAAAACTATATCACAAGGAATTGTATCATCAGCACGGATCTGCAGAACCTCGCCCACTTGAATATTTTTCCATTTCTTTGGTTGAAATTGCCCAGATTGAAGGACCAGAGACTCCCGGTTGTTTTCATTCCTGTCTGATCTATGTCTTCGCCAATCCTCATAGCCATCTTTTATAGCAGTGACACAGAGCACAAATAGGAGGGGGAAAAGAGACACTGTTCTTCCAAACACAGCAAGAGGCGGAAGCTGATTGAGAACGGCTATAGCTAGAAAATACAAATAAGCAACCCGGTGAAACTGAATGAAAACATTCTTGGGCAAGAAGGTGATTAAGGTGTACTTGCTCGTTCGAATCTCATTGCCAGTGAACTCATACTTGTCATTTGTTTTCTTCGGATCATCAATATAGATCAACCTTGGATTGTCTTCATGTAGGAGGTTATCTTCAAATTGAATGCCTTTGTGGTGACTCCCCTGAGACTTGTTCGCCTTTTGCAGAACCCCAGATGGAGCCTGGGGGACATCATGGGACGTTGAATTACTATTGATACTATGCAGTTCCATTGTACCCCACGATACCTGGCGTTTTTTATGCCGCGTGGGGTATTCCAACGGAAACTGCGGTCGACACTCACGCTCTACCGGAAAAAACTGCTTTCCTGGTTTCTCACCACAGTCAGGAACAGCAGTGTATTCCCTCGCTAACAACGATTCACCTTGGCCATCATCAATGCCGTCAAGAATGGAAGAAGAACTGGATTCATCAAGGCAGAGCTGCTCGAGTCTCTCAGCTAGAGAAGAGGGCGGCACAAGTGGCTTTGATGGAGAATCCGGTGATGACAGCAACGGATGCTCACCGCTCATATATAATCCTCCAATGTGGTCATCGGAGAATCACACACTTCCATCATTTCCATCCAATATGAACAAACAAGAATTCACAAAACCAAGCTCCAAATCCCAACAATCCACAAAAACAAAAATTCGAGCTCTACTTAATCAAAAATTTCCTCAATCACAAAACACGAAAACTCAAAATCTTGTTAATCAAGACCAACCACGCTCCTGCATAAGGAGAAAAACGACAATGTAGGTCACCAACACCTCCCAGAACGAAAGAGATGCAACAAAAACAAGAACAAAAATTTCACTCGCAGGCAAAAAGCAACAGATCAGAGAAAGAACGTACCACCCCTATAATCACAGAGAGGGAGAAGCGAGAGGCCCACGCAGAATCTCAATCGGCTCAGCTTCGATCCAAGATCCTAATACACACGGATCCCCAAGCGAGCAAGCAATGCCAGAGCTAGAAACAAAAAAAAAAAAAAAAGACAATAAAAAAAACGAATCAATCACCAATCCCAATCCAGTTCCGTAACCCTAACCCCGTCCTCGCCCCCAAAATCAAAAACAGCAATCCCAATCAGAATCAGATACACCAGAATGTGGCGTGCAAATATCTTTCTCAGAGGTAAAAAAAAAAAAAAAAACAGAGAACTGAAATCATGATAAAAACAAAGGCAGACCTCTGAGTAGTCTCTGACTCGGATAATGCGGACAGACCGAGCTTTATCGTCTCGGAATCCGTGCTCCGACTGCAAACGTCGTTCAATGTAAACACGAAATAATTGGAGAAAAAAAAAATGGCGGATCGGAGATGAGCTCGTTTTTGATTGGCTACGGATTTTCAGTAACGGGATCGGGAATTTGGTGAAAGAAAAGGAAAAGAGAATTAGGGGGAGGGGTGGTGGAGTTTTGTGAGAATCGGAGGAGGCGGGGGAATGGAATAGAGGGAGATGACGTGTCGGAAATGGAGGGGTTAGTCGGAAGGAGAAGGCCGGAAAGATCGGAGGGGAGGGATAGGTGAAACACGAATCGTGGCTGGTCACTAAACTTAGTAACGGACGCCTCGTCGTCTTGTCATTCTCTCTCTCTGAGATTTTTGGCCAGACAACCTTCTCTTTAATTGCCTCTTTTAACCTTTTAAGTTTTAATGATGGTGATGAAATGAAATGATAAGATTACTGGGGGGTAAATTGTGAAAGACGAGAATGTGATGAGTGGGGATTGCAACATCAACGGTAACTTTGTAATTACACTTTTTTTTTTTTTGAGAAAGTAGTAATTACACTTTAGGTGTGAATGATGAGAGACGATAATTTTGCCCTTTTTTTAGTAAGCAGGGATTTTCAAAATATCTGGTTGATACCCATGACGTGCTTATTTCTCTTGACCATCACATTTTAAGATGAACGGCTTTGATTAGTTACAACTACTTACACCAGCAGTCAATAAGTAGTTCCAATTCTCCCAAAAGAATATTCTTAATTCTAGAGAAGCAAGTGACAAAATCTTTACTACACTACTCATTATGTCAAACATAATGTGTCGTATATTTATTTTTATTTTTTTTGAATAAAAGAGATAATATCATTGATAATCAAAATAAGAATCTCATACTATATTTTAAATATCTAAATAAACAAAAGACTAGATAGAAATCCATCATTATATTTAATAAACCCGTTTATTCAAAACGAGACTACAAAAAGAATATAAACAAAACTACAAAACTAAAAACCAAGTGGACTATATGGTTGAGATCCATCTTGTAGGGTGCCATGAGAACTATAGAACATATTTTTCCACCAAAAGGAATGTTTAGACGTAGATTTCTATTAACGTACGTAGATCTCAACTACATCCCAGCTAATATAAACTTTTCTAGGTCAGATTGCTTTTCATTATGTTTTGCTGACCTCATTGCGTAGTTACACATGCAGTTATTCTAATCCAAGTGTCTTGGCAATCCAAGTGTCTTGGCACAAGCAACCTAGCTAGCTCATGCTACATACGTTTTAGGTAGTTTCATGATTATCTTTACCCTCTTTTGGTTTGCGTGAGGTCTAATCAAACCGACCACTCAGTCACTCACCCATCAATACGTATTTATTGTCTCTTTCCTCTGGACTTGCATTTCCAAAAGTACCCCTCGCCGGTACTGAAAAAGAGAGGGCACCCCGTAAAACGTTGAATGTGATCACGTGTGAGTTCAGGTGAGGTGACAGTGGACCAGCTCAGCCGTTGATTGATCGGATCAAGCGGTGGAAGAGGCACGTACCGGTACGTGATGGTGAGTCTGCTGCTGGGCCTTTATTGTTTTCTGGAATCTCACGGATTCCGATTCTGTCAATCACAGTGGACCGCGGAGGGGACTGACTGGTCCATAGTTCATGATGAAAGCTTCATAAATATGAGGACGAGGTTACTCAAAGCGGACTGTTCTTGTTCTTGTCGTTTTGAACAAAAAGGCTTGCATATATAGGTAGGATCATAAAGGTCATATGTTTTCCCGTTTTACCCTTGAAGTTGTCCTTATTTTTCAGGTCCCCCTCCTTGATTGCCAAGAAGAATCGGATACAGTTTTGCCTGGCTGTGTCCTCTGCATTGTGGCACCTACCATTCTGGAAGAACGTGAATGAGGGTAAAGTTTAAACACTAGCCCTGAAAGATACTGTGGTACCGGTTTTAGACTGACGATTAAAGAATCCTCCGTTACTGCATTGCTCGCCGGAGCGAAAAGTAACGCGAAATGGTCCCGTACGTGTTGGAAATAAGAGTATGAGATAGAAAATAGATGTTCATGCAAACCATGCGCATATCCTAGCTAGATTGTAGAAGGCACCCAATAATGCAAAAGTGCCTCCATTAGCTACTGGTGTATGCCCTTTGGTGGTAGTCATGTGTTATCATCAATTTTGTAGGAATCCATCCATGCAATATAATTGAAATTTTGGGCAAATTAGTAGAAAAATCTACTTATTGTAAAGAGATAGACTTATCTTACAATCATGGACAACATTATGATTAGATTTAGAGTAGAGTCATAAGGTCATTACATTCTTATAATTTATGAAATCGTAATTGATAGCACATGCAATCACAATGAGGAACGACCCGTATATTATATGATACGTATCTCTTTAGCTTCACATTCAAGGTTTAAGGGACTTAGAATTTTCACTTTGCAAAACCCTATTGTTACAAAAGAGATAGTCATTCGCGATGCCGTATACACAATGCAAAGAGATGAGAAGCAAGGGTTTTCTTCAACTCTATTTTCCCGAAGATGGAGGAGCTTAACAAGGGTATTTGCAATAATTGGAATGGAGCCACCTATTTTGTCTGTCTTTTTGGTATGTAAGTCATGGTACAAGCAACCCTTAATGGTCCTTTGTGCTGATAATGTCTCCCCGCGCCCAAGACAAGTAGATGCAAAACTATGTTCTTTTTCTTTTTCTTTTTGAGATGTTGTATTCATTCCTCCACTTTTTTTTTTATATTTTTTTTATTTTGGGAAAAAGAGGAGGATGGGGGGTTGAAGAAGGAGGGGAGTGGAAGAGATAGACAATATTATTAGATCTACTGATACAAAACTATGTTCATTTGTTTTTTAAGGGGGGAGAGAGTATAAAATTCTAATTGAAGATGAAGTTTTTTTTTTTTTTTAATGGTTTGGAACTCAGCCTAGCTGGGAGGCTCAGCCCCACACCCGGTTCCACTTATTAATAGTAAATTAAGCATTGGGGGGACATAAAACCTAAAACCCTAGCCTCAGAATACAAGTCATTAATATCCTCATAGAGTACATCCTGAATAATAGCAGAAGTCACCTCTAACCATACATCATCAAACAAACCCACACTAGTAAGGTATGCTAACCTATCAGCAACACCATTTGCTTCTTTGTAAATGTATCGAACGTGAATGGATTGGAAAGCAGACATGTAATCTTTGCAATCCTCCAAGACCCGACCCACTACAGATAAATCTCCCTCGTCATTCTTCAGGTCAGTAATTAAAAGGATAGAGTCGCTTTCAATGTCTACGTCCGACCAACCTTGGTGAATACCAAGTAACATACCTGCTCTACATGCTTCAACTTCCATATTACATGCCGAGTGAGCATGTACAAAGGGCCTTGCTATAGCTGCAACTCCCACACCTTCATCGTTCTAGCCACTACCCCAATGCCACCACTACCATCCACCCCACGAATAGCCCCATCAATATTGATTTTGAGGCGACCTCGAAGATGGAGTTATTTTATTGTCTGAGGTATGCGATTTTGGATTTGAAATTACTATAGTTGTCTTGTTGTCACTTTCATTTGTGATTTTATCATTGGGTAATGCAGCACATCTATTTTGGTTAGAAAGGAGATGGGATGTGCTAACACGGCCCCCTAACGTAATAGTTTAAGGGCAGGTTGATTCAAATCCTGTCACCTTTCTTATATTCAAACTTTATTGTTGTTCATGTTGATTTTATATATTTTTTCTTTGTCTAATTTATGGTTTAGTTATTCGATTCTGATTTTTGGGGACTCTTACTACTCATTCAAGGTATGTGATTCTGAATTTTGAAATGACTAAAATTGTCTTGTTTTTACTATAATTTGCGATTTTACCCATTTGGTAATGCAACGCATCTAGTTTGGTTACAAATGCAAAGAGATGTGCTAACACGTATAACCCCCTAACGCAACAGTTCAGGGTCGATCATAGGTTCAAATCCTGCTACTTTTCTTGCATTCAAACTCTATTGTTGTTCATGTTGATTTTATATTTTTTCTTTGTCTAATTTACTCTTCTAGTTATTTGATTTTGATTTTTCGGGGATTTTAACTATCCATTCTCACGGGTTAAATCATATTATAACCTACTTCACCATTAGTAAATCAAAATTCCAAATCTAAGGTTATCTGAATTACGCACTGCAAGAGAACGGTTTATTGAAGGCATTTCTACAAAAGGAATTCATTGTTTTCCCACTTTGGAACCTCATTTCGACTATTTGACAGTCCAAATTTTAATTGTCCAGAAAATTTCATTATGAACATGTGTATGACACCGAGATATTTTACTCTATTCATGTGAGCTTTCTAATGAGAACCACTAAAATAAGAACTGATTGAAGAAATTTTTATGAGACTCACGTTTCAATAACATTTCGTTAAATCAACCGTTAGATGTTTAGATATTCATGAATGAATTATTTATGCAGTTTTTCAACCAAATTGAAAATCGTCAAAACATTCATAACAGTGATTTATTAGTTATAAACATGAATAGTTCATGTTTAATTGATTCGGTTTGTCAATTGATTTGATCTAGTTTGGTATCTTAATGATTAACAATTTAGATAAAAATTTTCAGAAGTAATATACTCATACATACATAAACATCTAACCGATTAATTTACCGTAATGAAGACTAAACACCTGTTCTTTATAAACATCTGTGCGAGGATCTGGAACTTTTATCTTCCATCTGTAGCAATTTCCAGATCTGGATTGGAATATTTGCAACCCCACAAAAACGACATATATGGAGAACAGGTGAAGGAGAAGCTGCATCTCTCATTTCTCAATATTAGACAACATAACTATACAACCCATGTGTAACCTTATGCTTTGAGGAGTTCCGACAACGTTGATCGGTGGAAAAACCCATAATCAAGAGTTGAAGAGAGCTGTGATCGAGAGGGAGAAGAAAGACTTGAACAAAAAAGAGGACAGGTGTTTAGTTTTCATTGGCTTTGGTTAGGACCGGCTGAGCATATGCGGTCAGCCAAGGATTGTAAAGAATGTTACCATTTTCCAAAGCTCATTTGTGACTTTCTTATGTGAAGATTCATTACTTAATTGGGATTTGGGTTTTCTCCTTTAAAAGACGGCGATGTTGAGAGCGAAGAAGAAGATGAAGCCATCGTCACCGCCTAGGAGCCACGGCATCGTTTCGAATATGGAGAACACTGAGAAGGACCACGATCCATCTCTCAGTCGAAGATGGGAGGATTTAGACGAGGACTGTTTAGCAAATGTGTTTACAAAAGTTGGAATGAAGTCTCTGCTTTTGGCTGTTCCTTATGTATGCAAATCATGGTACGCAACTACTCTCAATCCTTTAAGCTGGAGGTTTCTCTCTTTTCCAGACTTTGAGCCTTATCCTCTGTTTACTGCTCCTTCTGATCATGATGTTAATGTTGCTCGTGCGCCTGATGATATTAACATTGAAGAGGTTGAACCCAAGTCTTTTGGATCGTTTTACGATAAGTTTGTAGAAGAATATGGAATCGATAGGAGTCGTTTTTCGATCACAGCTTTTGTCAAATATGTAGTGAATCGTAGCTATGGAAAGGCTATTTATGTCAAGCTACCTACATTTTGTACTGAGGAAGCGTTGAGATATGTCTCGGATGCTTGTCCTGAACTTAGGGGTTTTCGTTTTCCTGATGATTTAGCGATGTTCAAGCATTCTCGAATCATTCCGGAAGTTATTGGGAAATGGAAGTCGTTGAAGCACTTGAGTTTGGGAGGAAGCATGGCAGGAATTGCTACACAATACCACAGAAGTGGGGAATACATGTGTAAAGATTTCGAGGCGTTGTTGTCATTAATCAACTATGACAGTCCAAACAGCAGTACAAATTTGTATGATATCCTGGTGCAGGTTGGCATTCACTGCAAGAACATCAAGAGTTTGCATATTTTTGATGCACTTTTTGGTGAAGTTGAGGCATTGACAATTGCGACGACGCTGCCGGATCTTATGCACTTAACCCTGGGACAATCTCAAATTCAGCGAGATAGTCTTGTTATTCTCTTGAAGGGCTGCAAAAAGCTGAGCAGCTTTCATCTTGGGCATTGTGATGGTTTTGGAGAGTGTGATGAAGAAATATTGAAGCTTACTTCCCATATTAGTGACTTTAGGTGTACAGGTGCTTCAAGTAGATTTTATACTCGCTTCGATGTGTTGAAGAAGATTGTTTTAACAATGGGTATAAGGAATTTTGTTTGGAGGAAAAGGAAGATAATATCGGGATAGATCATCAAGGAGTGTGTTTTTTTCATTGGTCTTAAATTCACATTGTACTCCTGAAAGTCGATTTTTTTCATTGTACTCCTGAATATCGGGATAGATCATCAAGGAGTGTGTTTTCAGTTATACAGTTTATTTTTGTTCCTTGTGTTTTATCCAATGCCGATTTGGCTGCTCTGTTACCATCTAGGCAAATGAGAATATGAAAATTGTTACCGGTTACTGAGAACGTGCTCAATTGTGTGGTGTTTTATCCATGGATCGAGCTGTTTCTCAAGTGATAACCACTCTTCTTTCAGTCTGTTGAGTCTTTCAAAGTACTGACTTTCGGAGACTAGGGCTATCCATCTATACTGTGAGCAAAACTGAATTGTTATGGGGTTTGACTGTGATTTTGAGGTTCTTAGCTCCTCATATTCTTGAACAGCTTGATGCTGGTGCCATAAATTGTGTCTTGTTGTTTGGCCTTGGGCATTCTCATCATCTCATGTACCAAAAAATATGACGCCAACGTGTGTTGCTGCTATTGTCGGATAATTAACCATAGTTCTTTTCGGTATCACGTTTAAGCTAGTAAATTTGATAGATGATCATTTTACAGGTTTCTTAGTTTTCGTGGTAATTCACTGATATGTTATTTCATATTGGAAAGGCATCAGACTAGAGAAAAGAAATCTAATGCATTGTATGACAACATGCAGAAGACTAAAATCTTTCAGCTTCAAACTTCAATTCTCAACAAAAGCATAAACAATTAAACATGCATAATGAGGTCATCAGGGAAATCAAATAGATTTAGCATCACACTTCAAAGTTCAAACTTCAATCTTCTGATTCCTCCATATCCTCAGTTTTTAGTTTTTACAATCTGTTTTGAAAACAAGAACGCATCTTTCAAGTTTCAATCTAATGTTTTTGTTTTGAAACTCGGAATGTATGGCTTGGCCTCGTCCAAACCCCGTCTAACAAACATCTTAGCAGCTGTGGATATCCTCATTGCCATTGCCATGACATGCACCACCAGGTCAGAGTAGTGAAACAAAAACCCAACTTATTTGCTAGAAACTCGAAACACCACTCCTCATTTTCATCGTCAACCATCGAAAGTTTACCATCATATATACATATTCTCCACCTACGTACTCTTTTCCTTCCTGACATGCAACTGCATCTAGCTACTTCTTCCTTGCAGGGGCTCCAGCTTCTTGGTCTTCTTGCTTTTGAAAGTGAAAGTTATTCAAACTTTGGGCTTACCCAATAAACAGCCCATTTCAAGTGGCCCATTAATACGTGGGGATATATTCCCACCTCCATTTTCAGTTGGTGTTTTTCAGCTCAGAAAATCACGATGTTGAGACCTGAGAAGAAGATAAAGCCGTCGTCAGATCCGTCGTCGCCACCATGGATCGACGGCGTCGTTTCGAGTCATCACCTCGATCAATCTCTCACTCGAAGATGGGAGGATTTAGAATTGGACTGTTTAGCAAATGTGTTTGCCAAAGTCGGAATGGAATCGCTGCTTTTAGCTCTTCCTTTTGTCTGCAAATCATGGTACGCCACATCTCTCAATCCCTTATGCTGGAAGTTTCTCTCTTTCCCAGATTTTAAGCCCTATCCTTTGTTCGCTGGTATGCATGAAATCGATTTTGAAACCCGGAAATTTGGCCCCTTTTATGATAAGTTTATAAGGAAGTACCGAATTAGAAGGACTCGTTTCTCCATCACCGGTTTCATAAAATTGGTTGTCAGTCGTAGCAATGGAAATGCTACTTATCTCAAGCTACCTGGATTTTGTACCGAAGAGGCCTTGAGATATGTGTCGGAGGCATGTCCTGAACTTAGGACGCTGTATTTGTGTGATGATTTAGTGATTTTCAAGCATACCCAAATCATTTCTGAACTAATTGGGAAGTGGAAGTATTTGGAGCACTTAACTTTGGGAGGAAACTGTGGGGAAATTTTGAAGCAATACCGCGGAATTGGGGATTACTTGAGTAAGAACTTTGAGGCGTTAACGTCGTTCAAATACAATAGCAATCAAACTCTGTACAGAATCCTGGTACAGATCGCCATTCACTGCAAGCATTTTAGGAGTCTGCATATCTTTGAAACCCTTGTCGGTGAAGTTGAAGCATGGGCAATTGTGACTATGCTGCCGGATCTCACGCACTTAACCCTGGCACAATCTCGTATTGAACGAGATACTCTTTTCAAGCTCTTGCGGGGCTGCAAGAAGCTTTGCTCGTTTAATCTCTGGTGTTGTGAAGGTTTCGAAGAGTGTGATGAAGAATTATTGAAGCTTGCTTCCCATATTAGCGAGTTTTGGTATAAAGGTGGTCCAAATGATTTTACCCGCTTGAATGAGTTGAAGGGGGTTATTTTAACCATGTGTTTAAAGAATCAACTTTGGAGGAAAGGGAAGATTTTACTGGCAGAGTATTATCAGTAAGGAGGGTTGTTTTTCTATTTGTTGCATTTGGTCTTAAAACTCCTAATAGCCATTGTAAGTTTACTCTTGAAATCTTCATATGTTTCAAGTTTTTAGAGTTGGTTTGTTTAATCTAGAGCCAAAAGTTAGTATTCCTCAGACTGGTTAATTCTTTCAAGCTGCTGGTTCTATATGCGAGGAGCAAAACACTGTTGCTAAGCGTTGTTATATTCCTAGACTAAAAATTGCAAAGCATATACTATGTCACGTGTGTTTTATATTTTTTTATTTTTTTTTATTTTATAAAGAAAAAGGACGGTGCGGCAACCCTCAAGCTTTGATAGTCTTGATTAAAGAAATTGTCGAATACAAGAGAGAGACATTGAGCCTAAACCCATGATTATAATAAGTAGCTAGAGAACATCTTGAAATACTATCCTGACTCTACTAAAAACTTGTACTCAACAAAGCACTAACTAGCAAATAACGTTCTACTGGCGACTCTATTTGCTTTAACTGTATTAACGCAGCGGTGACACAACGGAAAGATAACTTGTTCTGTAACTCGATTACAACAAAGCATAACTACCATACGCACAGCTTTCCCATTATGATGCCACTGGAAACACCATCCAGTGACACTTAGTTTCACTCTGCTACTAGGAGGCAGCGACCATTTGACCACACACGGAACTCGTCGCCTACCTAGAGCAGACCATTTACTGCTACTAGGAGGCAGCGACCATTTGACCACACACGGAACTCGTCGCCTACCTAGAGCAGACCATTTACTGCTACTAGGAGGTTGCGACTATTTGCAAGTGAAAGGAACTCGTCGCCTAACTAGAGCAAAACAGGCACACAAGGTGCATAGACTGGCACACAGGCCACTACCTCCTATCGGAACACAGTTGGAGGTTATTACCGATAAAGCAACAACAGAAAAAGAACAAACACAAAAGCAATAAACAGCTACCAACAACCACCAACATGGCCCAAAAGCTAAAGCCCGGCCCAACCACCCCTGCATCCCAAGGATCCATCGCCGTCAGCCAACCTCGCCGCCAGCGTGCTCCAACATCACCACTCCTCCGCCTAGAACCGCGGCTCTGTGGCACCGCATCCCTACGTCGCTGCATCGTCGCGCCATGTCGAAGCCTGCTCCAAAGTCCGAGATCGGATCCCTGAGCGAAGCATAACCTCTCCGGGCTCGTCTCCGCCATGAGAACCCAGCTCCAACCCTTGCCCAGAACCCGACAGCAGAGGCGACGCCTGAGCCCACCGCCGGCCGGCACCCTAGCGCTTCTCCTTACCTGTTTTCGTCCCCGAAACAGGAACAGATCTAGATCGACCTGCCCTCCTCGAGCTCGAAAACCCTTTCCCTATTCCTGGACCGTAGCACTGCCAATGGACCATGCTGCTAGCCTGAGCCACCATCCTCTCTCGGACTGGAACGCAGCGGCATGAGCGCCGGCGGCGCTCGGTCGGGAGAGGTTCACTCTAAATTTCCTTTTTATCTCCGCACGTAGGGCGCGTTCTAAAGTTTTTGTTTAACGGACCAATTGTGGTGTTTTATCTTTCATCAAACTAACATGCGAATGCTTGGCACTCCTTATCATGGTAAACATGCATGCTGTAAACTCGCGTGACACAATCCATTAACGTTTTGGGTTGATAATTTGTCAACTCGTGAATAACCAACTAGAGTATCTCAACGACACCCGATATAGCCTACTAAGAAAGTGTAGTGCTTGCCGGAAATTAATGGATTTTTGCTTCGTGATCTTTTTGCATAATCTCTGAAAGCTATTTCCAAATCTGAATCTAGACTTGGCTCGGATCTAGCTAGACTCGGGTTTCGAATTGGATTCTATTCCGGGTCTGGATCTGGATTCTGGTTTGATTTGGATTTGATATTTAGACTAGGTCTCGACTTCAACTTTTGGTGACCCACTTAGGTAATTTGTCACAATTCGCCGCCTCACATGTTATGAAATACCAGATTTATGTTCTTTATATTTTAAACTTACTGATGGTAATCACCACAAAAAAAAAAAAGGACAGGATTACTAAATCAGAGCGGGCTTAATTTGTAAAAGCCCAATTGTTTGCCCATAGACACTTCATGTCAAGTGGCCCATTAATAATTAGGATATATTTCTATTTTCCAGTTCCGACTTCCGAGCGGACAGGATTCGGGGTTTTTGCACTTCGAAAATCGCGATGCTGAGACCGCACAAGAAGCCGAAGCCGAAGCCGTCGCCAGAACTGTCGTCGCCACCATGGATCGACGGCGTGGTTTCAAGTCATCACCACGATCAATCTCCGAGCCGAAGATGGGAGGAGTTAGAGGCGGAGTGTTTAGCAAACGTGTTTGCCAAGGTGGGAATGGAGTCTCTGGTTTTAGCTCTCCCTTTTGTCTGTAAATCATGGTACGCCGCATTTCAGAATCCCTTATGCTGGAAATTTCTCCATTTTCCGGAGTTTGAGCCCTATCCTTTGTTCACTGCTGTTCCTGTTGATGATGATACTGTTGTCGAACCCAAGAGTTTTGGCCCCTTTTACAATAAATTTGTGGAAGACAACCAAATTGATAGTTCTCGGTTTTCGATCACCGGTTTTATAAAATTGGTTGTCAGTCGTAGCAAGGGAAAGGCTCTTGAGCTGAAGCTACCTCAGTTTTGTACAGAAGAAGCATTGAGATATGTTGCAGATGCTTGTCCTGGAATTAGGGATTTGCATTTTTCTGATGACTTGGTCCTTTTCAAGCATTCTCAGATTCTTCCTGAGGTGATTGGAAAGTGGAAGTTTCTGGAGCGGTTGACTTTGGGTGGTAATATGGAGAATATTATGAGGCAATTTCAAGTGAAAAGTGGGGACCATTTGAGTAGGGATTTCGAGATGTTGTTGCCGTTGGATAGTGTTAGTCCCATCAGCAATAAGAACTTGTATGAAATCCTGGTGCAGGTTGGGATTCACTGCAAGCGGATGCGGGCTTTGCATATTTTTGATGGCTGTGTTGGTCAGGCTGAGGCTGAGGCAATCGTGACGGGGCTGCCGAATCTGGTGTTCTTGACCCTGGGATCGTCTCGTATTGAACGGAATACTCTTGTTACGCTCTTGCAGGGTTGCGACAAGCTGTGCTGTTTCAATGTCTGGAATTGTGAAGGTTTTGTGATGGCTGGTGAAGAAATGCGGGAGCTTGGTTCCCATATTAGGGAGTTTAGGTGGACGCGGGATCTAACTGGTTATAAGTGCTCCCATGTGTTGAAGATGGTTATTTTATCCAGGGCTAGACTAAATCAGATATTGAGGAAAAGGAACAAATGAACAATTCATTGGGGATAGATCACTAAGGTGGGCGTTTGTGTGGTCTTTGTCGAAGTCTAAATAGGTGTTAGCTGAGCTAACATCTTAAGTTCTCATTGATCTTTTAACTCTGGATGTAAATGTTTATCTTCAATATAAACTCAAGTGTTATTTTGGTTTGTTAAATCTTTTGGGTTAAGCTCATTTTCTGTCCTTGTGATTTGAGCTATTCGACTTTGGTCACTGTACCATAACCTAAGGAGTGACAGTAAGGGGTGACGGAAGATTTCATAGAAGATTGGCACTGAGGGCAAACATTCGTAACCTTGAGGTCGGAGTGTGATTCTCAGATTGTTGGAGCTGTTTCCCAAGTGATGGGCACCGTTCTTTCAGTGCAGTTACTTATTTCAAGCTGCTGATTTCTGAAGACTGGAATTGTAAGGCAGACTGTAATGCTTCGTGTAACTTGTTATGGGATTTAACTGTGCTTTGGTACTGCATGTTATATTCTTGAACAGCTTGCTGCTGATACTATAGGTTCTTGTGGATTAAGAGAGATTGTAATCTAGTGTATTTCGTTATTTGGATTACTGAGCATTTTCCAGCTTTTAACCAAAATAGTTTGTTGTATACAAGTTATCATCCATTTCAAATTGCTAAAGGCTGATGCCAAGAGAAAATAAATTGAAATCTTGGAACAATGAACTTCAATTTCAGATTTCACAAATAGGGGCATAAACATAATGAGGTATTATACTATTCTCTTTCTCAAAAATCATCAAATTGCTACACTTTCGAGAGAAATCAAACAGATTTGGTAATCACAGTATCCCTTGCTGTAACACTTTCGGAATCAATTGAAGCAGAACTCAGCTTCTGTGGTGTGTTTTCACCTACTGATTCCTCCATCTCTTCAAAATTCACAACCTGAAAAATTGAAAGACAGGAAAACAAAGAACACCCCATATTTCAGTTTGAATCTCATTTTCAATCTTAGAGCGAAACCATGAGATTTGGGGATGTATGAATTACCTTCACTGCTGGTGATCCAGAGGCCTTCTTTTGCTGCTCCTTTTCTCTCAGAGACCGAATCGGAGAAAATCTCTGTTCCAAATCCAAGAGGCATAAGAAGAAAAAATAAAAAATAAAAAAGATTGACAAAGAAAAGAAATCAAAATGTAGAAGTAATTGGAGCGCTTACAATGGATTGAGAATGGAGCTGATTCAATCTGAACACCCTATCAACATCAATCTCAACCATCTTCTGGATTTGACCTCTGTTTTCTATCTCCTTCACCTGCAAATCCAGCATTGCATCCCTTTCCTCGAGCATCTTCTCCGTTCTCTCTCTATCCAGTCTTATCCTCTCCAGCTTCTTCCTCATCGCACTCAGCTCCTCCGCCAAAGAAGCGTCCATCGCCGCAGTCTCGATCATCTCAGCCGGATAAACCGGCCCGTTCTCCTTGTTCGAGGGTCCAAACAGAGAGATGTTGATGCATTCTTGTGCCGGTGGCTTTGCTTTTGTAACCGGACCGGCATTGGCCTGAGTTGCTGGAGAGTTCACAGGTTTGAGTGGCGTCCGGCCGCTTTTGGGCCGGAGGATGTGGTCTCCGGCGAGTGGATGATGCTGGAGGGTTTGCATTTTGGTTAGTTGTGTGAAGATGGGTTGGGACTTGGGAGTTGAATTGATGCAAATCTAGAGATAGAAAAAGAGGAGGGATGGGAGACAGACAGGGTTTTGAATTTGAAAATAGACAGGCGCTAACGGCTACAAGTTTGTTTTATAGGTTTTGTTTATTTATAACAAAAGCACCAGATTCAATTCAGTTTTCATTATTATTTTTCAAGAAATAATTACGTAAAGTGGGACCTTTCATTCAATTCGTCCCAGGAAAGGATGATTATGCATGCTTCAAAATGGACCAAAACTAATAAAGGTCGAAGCTTCGTGGGACTTTGGATGAGAGAAAAGAGCAAATTGTGGAGACATCTTCTTACACTCCCATTTTGTCGAGTGAAATGTGTGAATTCTGTTCGGAAGGCACAGAAGAAATGAACGAATCGAATGCAAAATCTATCCAAGTTCGCATGCAAAATCGTTGCCTTGTCAAGTATGCTAAGATTTCAAAGGTTCTTGTAGTTCACTTTTGGGTTTTCTTTGCTATTCTCTCTTGATTTTGAGAGGATTGAAGTCATGTCCTTTGTTCTGTTTGTTAAAGAAAGAAAGCACAAAGCAAAAGATAAAGAGGGTAATCAAATCATGGTTTGGTAAAAGCAGCAGTAGTCCCTAATTAAAGGCCTTCCTCCATGCATGTCACAGATGTCAATAGTCAGAATACACCGTCTGACTGAGCCACTGCTTCAAGTTTTTCCATCAGTCAAAGTTGAATATCCTTTTTTGTCTGATCACCTTTTCTTGATTTGGAGCTCACAAGTCTCTAGATTGATAAACAAACATAATCTTTTGTATAGAATACATAAAAAATTGAACTATTATTTCTGTAAGAGAACCTAAAAATCGAACGGTTCTATATCGATTCATGACATGGCATTTATGTTTGAAGCTGCCATTCACTATTTTCTTAAGACAAACCTACTATCATCTATGTATATATCTACAACAAGAGAACGAAGTCCCCGATGATCAGAGCTCAGAAGTAATCCATTGGGAGCTCCGGCTCCCAATCATCGTCGGTCTTGCTTTTCCGATAACGGAACTTCTGCTTACCAGAACTTCTTCTTGTGCTCTTATCAGATTCTACAGGTCTTTCAAAGTCAGAATACTCTTCAATGTCATCTATGGAAGTCGCAGCATTTTGGTTGTCCAAAAAACCCTGGTTTCACAGAAACAGAAAGGGTTACATTACTCTTACTTTCGTGCATCGATCATTTGTAGCACTTAGTGATTTCAACCGCATCTATCTCACCATGTTACAGTTAGGAAGAAGGGAAGTGTTTCCAAAATTACAGTAAACAATCTCAATAGATTAACGCCATTCATGATGTTCAGACAAGTATAGCTTCTACCAAATCTTTTTCAAACAAACTGTATGCTACATAGCTACTAATAAGGAAAACAGCGATGGTAAGTAAACATTAGCAGCCAGAGAAACTAGTCACAAACAATGTCAATCATGACTAGTGGTTTCATTTTGCACAGAAAAGAACCTTGGTCAGCCTGTATACGCGAGACGCTGCAGCTTCATGCACAATGACGGCATCAGATACAACTTCAAGCACATCCTCGACAAACAAAGCATATGTACTCACCTGAAGTCGTAGAAAGCAGATGCAATTGGAATGCAAGTAGATATAGGCAAGCAAGAAATTCTAATTGAAACAGAAGTAATTCAGCCTTTGCTGTTCTTGTGTAAAACCTCATCTTCACCTACCAAACTTGACGGGATAATTGCAATGCCAAATGAATCAAGCTCAAGTGATTCAACAGCCCCTGAATTGATGTTAAAATTATATCCCCGCACCTAGACATGCAGCGAGAAACAAGTTAGATGATCAAGGAACAGGTAAAAAGATATGGACATTGCAACAATAAAAAGACTGACCTTTCCGATTGTTCGTCGACCTGGTGTTACAACTTCGTATCCTACCTAGCAAAATCACAACATAAGAAATCAACTTAAGAATATGCAAGTATTAAGAGATATTGAACAGGATAGCACCCAACAACTTTATCTAGCAATCACTAAACCGTTCTGCCAGCACAGATTTTATTGTAACAACCTTGTTCACATGCACCTCAAGTTGAAGCTAAAATTCAATATCCAGGGAACAAAGACAGAAGAACCGCCTTTCAAATACAAAGGGACACAAGACATGTCCAATTCAACCCTCTAAGAGAAAATTCAAGACATACTTGAGCAAGTATTTACATTCGAAGATCAAGGAGACTATCAAATACATACCAATGTTTCCAATCCAACCATTTTGAATTCATTCTCAATCACACTCTCATCCTCCACAAGCACAACATCACCAACCTGCAAAAAATAACAATTGAATAATCACCAGCAACCTTCTACATAAGAATGAAACAAGTGCAGGTGTCACAAAAAAAGTACCTGGATAACATCCTCCAGAAGAAAACGTTCACACTCCCCTGAAAGCAAATTTCTCCTCACCTCTACAAACATTACCATCCACTGCATAAACGACAAAGAGGTCATACACTCATTGAAAGTTTAAGTCTACAGTAAAATTCAACTTACAAAGCATTTAGTTTCTAACAAATTGCCAACCAATTGATCAAGCCAACAACTTTTGACACTTACAGAAGTGGTGTTGACCCAAAGCTGTGAAACAAAGCCCAAGCTGAGAGCACTTTCAATACTGAACACCTGCTTAGCTAGAATACTGGACCTCTTCATCAGCTGCCTCACTTTCTTCAACCCAACATTGCCATCAACGCGCTTCAATCCCTCCTCCTTCTCCAAAACCTCGCCTTCACTACTCTTCGGTTCCAGAAAATCTGAACCCAATGAAGTAGCATTGGCTTCTTCACTGGGTCCAATCCCATTTTGCGTTTCATCACTTGGTTTGGATTCCAGGTCGAAAAGGTTTTCGCTTTCCTCCTTAAACCCTAATTGGGTGTGAAACCCAGAAGCCTCTGATGGACTCTGACTGGTCCTTCTGCTGAGGCACAAAGACCTCGCATTTCTATGAGATGTGGGGTTTGAACTAGTGGAATTTGATGGGTGCAAGCAATTTGGGGTAGAAAAATGAGGATCTCGTTGGCTTTGTGGTCTGTGATTGGATTTGGGAAACCCTAATTGTTGAAATTTGGTGACAGCGAAGTAGAGGGAGCTGGAGGGAAGACAGTCACACATGGTTTACTGGGAGCACTCGGCAGTCTCATCCAAATTACCCAACCGAATCAGTTGGTAATTTAGGACAAAATCGTTTGCTTGTCTAACGACGAGTCGTTTATCTTATCCATGTACTACACGACAAGTTGGTTGTTCGTTGATTGGCTCTATTCTGCTGCAGTGAGGGTAGAGTGCATAGAAGGGAGCCCGAGCCCCTCTGATAAATACCATTTTAGTAAGGATTAGTTGAAGATTTTTAATTATATTACGGCAAATCAATCGTTAAACATTTATGTATGCATAAATAAATCATTTCTGAATACTTTTCTTTAAGTTACTAATCATTAAGGTACAAATTATATCAAAATCAATTGACGAATCATGTCTGTCAAACATGAACTCTTCAAGTTCATAACTGATAAATCACAATTATATGCCTTAACGATTTTCAATTGCATAAATGATCTGCATATTAATATTTAAACATCTAATCATTGATTTGGGGAAATGTGATCAAAAAATGGGTCTCATAAAAAAATCATCACTAATCTTTATTTTAGTAGTCTTCATTAGAAACTTTCCTACCGTGTATTCAAGATAATTTTTTTTATAGATGAACTTAAAGAAATAGAAAAATCACTTATTTTTGGGTGACATTCATTGCATATACAATATGTTCCTAAATCATAAATAATGGTGTCCTAAACACCATATTCCAACACATATGGTCAATAGCTCAAAATGCTTTATGTTTTGACTCTCTTAATTTAGGATGCTTTAGGGGTTTCTCATTATAATTTTTTTTTTCGCCATAGAAAAAAAAACACGTATGGTCGATATCAAAAGCAATCTCAGCTAGAACAATGGTTGTTCTCAAATACGTTGATGGAAGCACACCAAGGCCTTGTTTGTTTCACGAATTTTAAGCTAGGAAAAGGAAAAGTGCTTACTTTCCTGTGTTTGGTAAGTGCAAGGTTAGGAGAATGTTTCCTTCTGTATGGATAACAGGAAATCATGGTATGAAATGAGAATTAATTTCATTTTCATGCAGAAGTGTCGTTTGGTTGTAATTAGAGTTTGGAAAAGAAATAAAAAATGATATTTCACTGAAAATTGACTCCCTCGTAAAGCCTGAATTGAATTACCTAGTAGGAGGTGGTATTCTAATTCCATTCACACCCATCAAAGGTAAAATTACATAAATTATCTCTCTAAAAAATCTATATTCTCTCGTAAACATTCCTTAAAAGTTGATGTCATATTTGTACTTTAATTAGTAAAATGATGTTATTGAAAATTATAACTTTATATTTCATTCTTATGACTTACCAAACACTGCAATAGGAATAGAAAATTCCATAATTTAATTTTTAGTAATGTTCCAAACACCTACATGAAAATACCAAAACTTATTCCATTCCATATCGGTCTGGAAAGGAAAATAAATCATTTTCCTATTTTGACATTCTTGCCAACCAAATGGGGACTAAGGGAGAATAGGAAGGAAAATGAATCCTTCCATTCTCCTAAGGACCCATTTTCTTTTCTCATTTTCTAGCATTTATTACACTTTTCTAACATTTATTACACTATTTGTATGGCTAAAGTAATTCTATACAAAAATAAATATCAATTTTCTTCAATTATATTATTAGTTATTGATTCCATCTTTACCATTACCAAACATATTAATAGATATCTTAATTTTTCTTCCCGATGAAATACAAGGGAACAACTTTCCTAAGAAATCAATTCCATGAACCAAATTAGGCCCAAAATTGTCAAAATTTGTGAAATAGTCATATATTGGAAGCCCTACAATCCCTACTTCTAACAAACGGGATATGCTGAATCTAGCTAAATAATCTTTTTTTTTTGGATAATTAATATTTGAAAATTCTAATAACAACTGAAACAAAAAAACATCCACGAAAGAATGATAAATGTTTCTCTCTCGTCTTCTAATGTAGTTTCACAACTGACCCTCATTCATTCATTCGTTTTATGAACACTCATTTTTGTTTTCTTTATTACGAGTGAGCCAAGAGACTAGTTAATGTAGTATCATTTTTTTATTATTCATTTCTTTCTGGTGTTATTTCTTGTGTGATTAAGACCCTCTCATTTTCTAGTATGATTAAGACATTCTCATGTATCCATGTTTGAGCCCAAAAGTAATTTTGCAATATCCTTTATGATTTAGCATAGCGGGCTGATACATGCGACCCAAAAGTAACGGTCATTTCAGATCCATACGGAAAACGAGCCCTTATGGGATTCAAGTAGCAGAGAAGAATTAATAATCTTCATTCAATAATCCTTTTATGGCAAGGAACTATTGAAACCCTAGGTATATATACCAGGTTTCAAGGGACAACAACGCTCAACCTCTCAATCAACTAATTTCTCATATTAACCAAAGTCTCTCCGGAGCAACCTTCCTTGAACCTAATTGAAACCAGCGAAGCTAGGGTTATGCCCTAGTGAACCAGCGAAGCTAAAGTCACGCTTTAGCAAAACCTGTGCTTTCTCTTACTTCCCGGTGATTACTCTGCTCAATCTACAATGTTGAATATCGATTAAGTACGCAAGAGATCACAGCAAAAGTCATTATTTTATTAAGGTATAGAAAAGAACCTTTGTGATGAGGTTGGTGTTTTCTTTGTTCACAACGCTCGAAAAGAAGTCAGGTTAAGGGATGCCCCAACGATCACACCCACAATGTTGGCACGCTTGTGCATCATCACCAGCAAAAAGAGACTGTTTGCTAACCCAAATGAGGCCGAAGCCAAACATTTTGGCACTTCCAGTGGGACTTGCTTTAGAGTCTTTTTGTGTTTGCCATTATTGGGAAGTTTGGGAACAATCCTTATAGGAGCGTTTACTTGAACTATCAAAAGCACTGCATTCTCGTGCTGTTGTCGTGGTCTTTCAGAGTATTTTTTTTCTTGTAAGTTTTTGCCAATAAATGGCGTTTGTAGAACATATCTTTATTCAATGAGGTTTTTAGCTCATTTGTTGAGGTAACATTCCATAAGTCTTTGGATTTTTAATGGACGGGCCAAATTTAAAGTCAAGAACAACAAAGGATCAAACCATGCTAAGGAGAGGATCCGGATCCAAATTATTGTGTACTCTCAGATTACCATGTGTACATTCGGGCTAATAATATGGTTTAATATTGATTGGCTCTTTAATGTGATTTTTTTTTCACCTCCTGTAATGATTCTCATGTGAATAACTCAATTTCATTGGCCCGAACCACCACATGATACTGCCATATGATAATCCGGGACCGCATAATAATTATTCGCGAGGCAAAAAATTAGATGACATCTATCTCATATTGATTTTTCAAGTTTGACAAATTAGATTGACCTTAGCACCCATTTGCTAGAATATCCTTATCACACAATCTTTGTGAAAACACTCCCCATACAATGAAAAAAAAAATGTTTTTAACGTGACAATAAACAACAACGAAAAAGGTTGTGGTTTTTATCATTTAAGGGAGGGGGCTGAAACCTCATTTTAAATTCATACTCTCAGATGAGATCTTAAAAGAAATTAATGATATAATTTGCCTTTTTTGGTCACATAGACCAACCAAGCATTTTAACAACTATTACATAATGAATAGAGTATTTACTATGAAGTACTCTGGTAATAATTTTGATTCTATCTATAGATGTACTAAATTCGTCTAATATCATATAAAAATTTGAGTACGAATTATCATTATCCGAGGTAATGTATGTCGAATAAACAGCTAATACTTACTAACAAATTTTTAAGTAGATTATTTGAAATAATTCTATCATGCTTAATCAATGAAAATTCAAAAATAATGAAAGCGTGAATGAGTGGTCGACGCAGTTTGGACGCTGGCGTGGCGTGCAAACCCAAAATAAAGTACCCAAAACCGGAATTAAGCATATTCGGATGGTAGTCCAAAAAGCCGGATTGCACTTGCAAGTCGTAGCCCCAAAACCAACCATTCACACTCCGCCACGTGTTAGTCACCCACCTTTTCATTCGGAGCATCTGAAAATCCCCATCACATGATTACTTGGCAAATATAAGCGGCGACGCGACCTCTCCGCTCTTCAGATTCGTAAAAACACGTCTTCAACTCCTCCTCCTCTCTCAACATTCTAATCCTTCGTCGTCGGCAACCTACCCAAGTAAGCTCTCTTGTCTCTCTTTGAATTTTGGTTTCCAAATCGGAGCTGTATTTCGGGTTTTCCGTTTTGAGAAACTGTAGGGAAATTTATCTAAAGCTTTGGGCTTTATTAAAAAAGAACCCGTTTTTAGATCTGGGTTTTTGTTTTTGCGTTTGCTGCACATCGCAGACGCGAAAATAAAAACCCAATTGGTGATGGAATTCGTTTAAATATGTGTTTGCTGTGGCGGGCTAAACCACATTAGCTTGAAATTCAAAAGCTTTTTGGCTTCTTCGAATCTCTGATTGGCTTTTGTACGATCTTCTTTTGGGTTCTTATTGTAATTTCGCTTTCTTTGCTTTTTTTTTTTTTTTGGGTTGGTTTTTGTTTCTGGGTATTGAATTGTGTTGTTCATTGCATCCAATAGCATCTGCATTATTCCTAATTATAGGAAAATCTGGATTATAAGGGGAAAAGGTTCGTAAAAGAATTAACCTTTGCTTTGCGAATTTGAATTCGTTTATAGAAATTAATTGCATAATAAAACTGGTAATCTTGTGGTGTTACGATTGTTGGTAATATCTCTACTTGCGTTGTTTATTGTGCTTGTGTTTTGCTTGCTGAGAGTGTGTTGTGATGATGGAGAACTTGTTGCATTTGTCACTGTGCTAACTTATTTTGTTGTATTCGATATTGAACACAGGTCTGATAGCTTGATCCTTCATGAAT
This sequence comes from Rosa persica, assembly GCA_025331145.1. Lineage (NCBI taxonomy): Eukaryota > Viridiplantae > Streptophyta > Magnoliopsida > Rosales > Rosaceae > Rosa > Rosa persica. The sequence goes on along the minus strand of WFKR01000003.1, from coordinate 6,816,124 downwards.
TCAAGAGCTACTGCAGCATCCGTGTTTCCTTGTCAGTCAGGAAACAAGAACAACATCTTCTTCATCTGGATTTTAATCTGTCTATTGCCGAGATTCTTGGGAACCCCGTTTGCATTTGTTAACTTCCTCTTGGTTAAGGCAATAGACAGGAGTCCTTCTGCACTAGTCTAGGTGACAGTTGTATAGATCAATTTCTTTTGAGCACTGGTCTTGGAGTTTTGGGTTCAACGGTTATAGCAGGGATCGATTCAGCTGCCTTCTGCAGTTAGCATCCCTTCTCTAAACTCGATAATGGTTTCTCAGCTACCTGATTCGTCCAAGACCCGCGGGTGCAAACCAATTCAGACCCAGTTGCTTTTTCCAATGGGCCCGATAGATGCTGCAGTGTCCGATCACGTTGAGCTTGACTTTTCAGATGTATTTGGTCCTGTACCAGTCCACGTCCCACTAGACTCGGCTAATTCTGCCTCCGCTGAAGATGGTGTTGACCATATATATGATGATCCTGTTGTCATTCAAAACCGATCACATTCTTTGGTCGGTCCCTCATCTTATGTAAGCCACTCACTGAAGCTCAACAAACTCACTATTCGTGACACAGAAGATTCAGTGGATCTGGTAGAGTGTCTCCATGAAGATAACGTGAAAGAATCTCAGGAACCTTTTATTGGTGATGGTGTCCTTGGAAAACCTCTAGAAATTGTTGAGGAGAATTCCATGAAGAACGAGAGCATAGGCATTGAAGATTTTGAGGTTTTGAAGGTTGTTGGGCAGGGTGCATTTGCAAAAGTATATCAGGTGAGGAAGAAGGGGACATCAGAAATATATGCTATGAAGGTCATGCGAAAAGATAAGATCATGGAGAAGAACCATGCTGAATACATGAAAGCTGAGAGGGATATATTAACAAAAGTTGATCATCCGTACATTATCCAGCTTAGATACTCATTCCAAGTAATTCCTCCTCCCGATTCTAGAAGTTTTCTATTCGAACTTGCCTTTTCTGTAATGTCCTTTGGTCAAAAGATACTGCAGTTGCTGGCTTTGCAACTTTGATGACATTGCATAATGTATTAACTTGGTTTAATCATCACGCAGACCAAATACAGACTATATCTTGTGCTGGATTTTGTCAATGGAGGTCACCTTTTCTTTCAGCTCTACCACCATGGCCTTTTCAGGTAACTAAGGTTTTGGAGTTCCATTATTTTGAGCTCTAGTGCAGACACTAATGTTTACACTTCTCTTATTTCCAGGGAAGAGCTGGCACGAATATATGCTGCTGAGATTGTTTCTGCGGTATCTCACCTCCATGCAAATGGCATAATGCATAGGGATCTTAAACCTGAAAATATCTTGTTGGATGCAGATGGCCATGTATAGCTCCTTTTCTCACTCTCTTACGTTGATTGTTGTTTGTTTAATTGCTCCAAAGAAGTGTAACTGACAACATGATCACTGATTTGTTAAATAGGCCATGTTGACTGATTTTGGGCTTGCAAAGAAATTTGACGAAAATACAAGATCTAATTCTCTATGTGGAACTGTAGAATACATGGCACCTGAAATAATCCAGGGAAAGGGCCATGATAAGGCAGCAGATTGGTGGAGTGTGGGAGTTCTATTGTTTGAGATGCTTACTGGAAAGGTATGCAGTTTACTGATGTTGCTTACATGTCAGACTGGTGTGTTTGTATAAAGGGCCATGATAAGGCAGCAGATTGGTGCAGTTTACCGTATATGTTATATATAATGTGTCCTGGTGTGTCTTGCTTCTGTAGCCCCCTTTTACGGGGAACCGTCAGAAAATTCAACAGAAGATAGTTAAGGACAAAGTCAAGTTGCCAACCTTTTTAACAAGTGAAGCACATTCTCTGGTGAAAGCGGTAAATATCCTCTGTTCTAATATTTATAATCTACTTTGTTTTTTTGGGTCTAAACTCCTTTTAACCAGTTAATGAACCTTTTAGTCTTGGGGTTACTCTAACGTCTTTATGGCAGTAAGTACTGAATTATATGATATGTTTTCGTTCTATATTCATCTATGCATCTAATATAATGTTAAGCACGGGACAATCTAGGATCTTAGTCAATACCTCAGTAATTTCAAACTGAATGATATATAGATATGAGAAGTCCAATGCCTTTTCTTTTGATGGGTCAAGACTGAAGAATAATGCTGATTCTCAAGTGTTTGCGCCTTCTCATTCATGTTTACAATTGACTATGAAACTTACTTGTTTTCAGCTATTAGAGAAGGACACCAGCAAGCGCCTAGGTTGTGGGCCTCTGGGAAGTGATGAAATCAAGCGCCACAAATGGTTCAAGCCAATTAATTGGAAGAAATTGGATGCTCGCGAAATCCAACCAAGCTTCCGACCTGATGTTGCTGGGCAGCACTGCATCGCCAACTTTGAGAAATGCTGGACTGACATGCCACTTGTGGACTCCCCAGCTGCTAGTCCGAATGCTTCTGGAAACCCCTTCTCAGGCTTTAGTTATGTTAGGCCTGCAGTTTCTTTTCTTCAGAACTAGATCCCCCGTGTACTGAGTTCGGTTGTCTCCCTGATACAAGCTTTTTTATCCATGTTTTCCTTTTCCTCTCCTAGACGAATTTGATTATAACAACTCTGTACTCTGTACGTTGCTGGAGAGCAGTAATAAAGAGAATCACTTCTTTGATATGAAAGATTTTATTTTTGAATTTTATTTTTATTTTTATGCTTTTGTATCCGGTAGTATTTATAAGGGGAGGAGAAATCCACATGTGGATAAATCATGGTGCACGTGTCAAAATGCTAGCCTTTGCTGACACTACCACTGGTTCTCCACAAAACAATAGCTAAACTAGTTCACCACATGACCACCATAACGACCACAGCCATGGCTTATCTGGCTTCTCCAAGCTTAACTACACTTAAACACAATCCCAATCCCTTATTTTACTCTCCATTAAAACCCAATTCACTTGACAATCTCTGCTTCTTCACAAACCAATTCAAGGTTCACACACATAGATGTAATGCATTCTTCGGCGACATCCCTGGAAATGTGTTGGAGAACACACTTCATTTGGAGCAGTTTCCTCCTTTTCAATATGGGATCATGGAGTTTCAGAAAGTCACAGAGGACCTATCAGAGACACAGAAATGGGGGTTTCTGGTTTTTTCTGGGATAACGTGGATATACTTAACTGCAAGGCCAGGTATTCTCATAGGTGCCATTGATGCATACCTTCTTGCTCCTCTGCAACTGGCTTTGGATAGTTTGGCTGGAAGGAGAAGATTGAAGAGGACTGATTTTGTGATTGGAGACAAGTTGGGAGAAGGGTCTTTCGGTATTGTTTATTCTGGGGCCATTGTTCCAAAGAATATGAATGTTGAAGAGAGAGTGCAGAAGAGAGGAAGGGGAAAAGCTCTGCAGTTGGATGAGAGGTTCAAGGATAAGGTCATCCTCAAGAAGGTAACTAACTATGATTATTGCTAGGTCTATATTGCTTTTCACATGATATGTAAAGTGGGCTTCTCTCTGATGAGTTGGTTATTTGAGATATGCAGGTGAAGGTTGGAATGCAGGGGGCAGAAGAGTGTGGCGAATTCGAGGAGTGGTTCAACTACAGGCTGTCTAGAGCAGCACCTGAAACATGTGCTGCTTTTCTGGGAAGTTTTGTTGCTGATAAAACAAGTTCACAGTTTACAAAGGGTGGAAAGTGGCTTGTTTGGAAATTTGAGGTACTCAAAACACATTTGGGGATCACTTGCTTAATAATCTAGCCTTTTTTTCTCTATATTCAGCTTCCATAGATCAGTCATAAAGGATGATGCTTTATCAGTTTATATGATGATTAAGAACTCGTTGCTATTTTATACCTTGAATCTTTGATCAAGTTCTTGTATTTAAATGCTCACTTAAGGATGAACCATCCCTCACACTAATTGTAGGGATGTCAATTTGACAGGGAAACCAAACTCTTGCTGACTACATGACAGATCGGAAATTCCCTTTTAACCTAGAGTCTGTCATGTTTGGACGTGTCTTGCAAGATGTAGACTCTGTCAAGCGCAGTGCCCTGATCATCAAGCAAATAATGCGTCAGATTATTACTTCGCTCAAGAAAATCCATGACACAGGCATTGTTCACCGGGATATAAAGCCAGCAAACTTAGTAGTGACAAAAAAGGGAAAGATCAAGCTCATAGATTTTGGGGCAGCTACTGACCTCCGGATTGGAAAGAACTTTGTTCCAAACCGAGGCATGCTTGACCCTGACTTCTGTCCTCCTGAACTGTACGTGCTCCCAGAGGAAACACCGGTGCCTCCTCCAGAACCTATTGCTGCAGTTCTTTCTCCGATTCTTTGGCAGGTACTAAAGTTTAAACTTTTTTGTTTCTTTGATGCTAAACCTTGAAACAAAGAAGTGCTGCTTTTTAGGAGATAGTTGGGATATGTATAGGAAATGTGTTTATTTGTTGAAGAGGTTGCGATTATTGTTGCAGCTGAACAGTCCTGATCTTTTTGATATGTATTCTGCTGGTATCATACTATTGCAAATGGCAGTACCATCCTTAAGGTCTTCGGCAGGCTTGAAGAATTTCAATGGGGAGATAAAAAGATTTGGATATGACTTGAATATGTGGAGGGAGTCTACTCGCTTGAGGCCTAACTTATCACTTCTTGATCTCGATTCGGGTAGAGGATGGGATCTGGCTACAAAGCTGGTTTCAGAGAGAGGTTCCCTAAGAAGGGGGAGATTATCAGCGGCAGCTGCTTTGAGGCATCCTTACTTCCTTTTAGCTGGTGACCAGGCAGCTGCAGTTCTTTCAAAATTAAGTTTCACCAAATAGTGAGCAGCCTCAACCTGTGAGTAATGCCCTCAGAGAATTTCATATCAGTTGATTTCGTTAAACTAAATCTAGTCTGCCATTGCATAAGTTATAATCAGTTTGTCCAATATGCATGTTCAAACATTATTTGAATTTGGTTCATCATCCAGATCACGATGAAGATTTTTCTTAAACATGATTACTAATGGGATGAAATATAAATCCATTGAGTTTTTTTCCCCTCTTTTCCTTTGTTACAGCAAAAAAATGGAGAGGCCCATGGACATGGAATGCTTTGCGCCTGCCAGTATATGACTGTTGCCATTTTTGCTCCAGGTGACCTAGGAATTTCGCTTCCAATTTACCACTTCATCAGATGCAATTACAAGAGATTACAGTTCCATTAAATGTTTTTGGTACAGATTATATAGGAGAGGAGGTTTATACACACTCTCAAGCCCACTCTGTTAATTCTTTTCACAGTATCGTTTTCCTCTTTGTATCAGAAAGCTCATTTATGCCATGAAGGAGTAACAAAATCAACTGATTTATAGTGATCAAACACCAGTAATGTTTCTACATAGACCTATATGGAATATGCCAGAAATCACAGTTTGACCATATTTTCTTTGGTTCCTACACTGTTTGGCAAGGACTCCAGTGTAAATCCATATTTGCAGTCTGTTACATGTTATCCGATACGTAACCACTTATGGAAGTAGCTCGTTATATACATGAACATCATCGTAACAATTACATACCAAGCAAGTGATCCCAGAATGCTTAATCCCGTGCACCAGTAGAGCATCACTAACTCATCAAGAAACCATTCTGGTGCTGGTCCTGGTATTTCTGCAGAAGTTAATGAGTAATATCCAAGCCAGAATCGAATCCATAATCTGAAGAGGTACCTTAAACCTCAAACGGAACCATATGCACGCATGAGATAACTGAATTGCTTATACACACCCTGAAATAAGAGCTATCTCGTAAAACTTCCTTTTCCGAGACCTTTCAGTGATCCACCACATCAGAAAAACCCAAAAACTATTTATTTTGCTGCTTAGAGCTGATACAACTGCTAGAATGTAGGCTTTGGCAGTGGCCGGCCAGCTCATGTTTTCTCTTCAATACTGATGGTTGAAACTATATCATGGGTCATGTAGCAGTGTCAGCACCAGCAGTTAAGCCAAATGCCTCTCTTTGTGACTGACGCTTACAAGTTCAGAAAGGAAAAGCCACAAAGAATACTGACAAGTGAAGCTCATATTTAGTAACCAAGGAGTAAAGCCTAAGCCGGCACTAGAGACAGTAAGAAGTGGTTCTCCAAATCTTTTCTGTTACTTTAGCTGGGTGAATCTTCATGTTCTATCATATATACAGAACATTTGACATAGATCATAGACAAACCGACAGATGCAAACACATAAAATTACGGATCATCCTGGTATAGAAACTCTAGCGGACTCCTCTTCCTGCAGCCTCATTTGCATTTCCACGCACATTTTGAGTTGAAGATGGCCAATCTTCTGGAGTGAAGGACTATGATGTTTGATGTTGAAGGAGCTTTCGAGAGAAATAGCATACCTGTCATCCATGTAATCTGTTCCTTCAGGGAAGAGCTACAACAAAAAACTCCCACCTCCAGTACTTCCTCCTTTCTGTTCCTTTAACATATTACTTATGGGATGAAATCATAAAACCGTTGAGGAACTCTTGTCTTGTGTTACCGCAACTCAATAATGGAGAGGCTCACAGACTTGCAAGGGCTTGCACCTACCAGTTATTACTGTTACTATTTTTGCTCCATGGGACTTGGGAACTTTGCTTCCAATTTACCACTTGTTTAGATGCAATTACAAGAGATTACAGTTCTGTTTATATGTCTTTCGTACAGATGATATAGTATAGGAGGTTTATACACAACCCTAATCCCATTTGTTAATTCACTTTACACTATTTCTTTTGCTCTTTTTGTATAAAAAACTCATCTATGCCATGAAGAAGGAACAACCTTTTGTTGGTGATCAAACAGTAGTAATTCTGGAATATGCTGGAAATCACAGTTTGACCATATGGTCCATATTTCCTTTGGTTGGAACTGTTGTCAAACAGCTCCAGTTTGTAAGTCCATATTTGCAGACTATTACAGGTTATCTGATACGTGTTGGATATTATGTTGGATATCAGCCACTAATATCCTAATTTCCTAACTACACTGATTCAGCTATAATCGCATAAAGATGAACACTGAACACATGCACAGAAGAAAAGATGCAAGAGAGAGAGTTGAGAGAACGGCTAGACGTTGCAGCCTTTCCTTTTCTATTCCTCAGTTTCAGATCTACAGTCTCATGTTCATGTATATAACCCTAATGCAACAACCAAAGTGTAATCTCAGCCATACATGTGACATTTGATCAGACCAAGCACTTGGCCACATAATCTAAAATACTATTACAATAGAACATAAAGTAATTTAACATTTCTGTTTGAGGACAAACATAAATTAACATAGAGAAAGAAATAGTAATGTGTGTTTATTCTTCTCTCAATGGAGAGTTTATATAAGAGTACAAAGCTAATGTGAATGCTCTAAGAGAAAACCAATTTGGTAAATATGATCATCATCAAAACAACTCTACTTGGTTATCTTCAATGATGATAATTGCCATGCTTGTTGCCTCTTGGCATAAAGCATGCATGTTACACAAGTCTTTATACCTACATTATACACTCAAGTATCTATTAATGTTATAGACATATTATACATAATACATCTATACTACAACACTCCCCCTTGGATATTTCATGTCAATAGTATTGTTTAGGTCGTGCGCTTCTAGGTTGCCTCGTTAAAACCCTTGCCAAGTAATAAAAACCCTGTGGGAAAAAACAATCTTGGTTAAAGGAGAAAAAGAGCACAACGCGTGTTGAGTGTGGAGTATGTTTCTGGATACTCCCCTTGATTTTGACTCCCCCTAAAGATCATGGGAGTTCGGATAGCTTTCTCAATCCGATGCTCTTCACATGTTTCTCGAAAGAGGATTTTGGTAACGACTTAGTAAATAAGTCCGCTACATTATCCTCTGATCGGATTTGATTTACTTCAATATTTAGAAGTGTTTGTTATTGCTGGCTGTAGAAGAATTTAGGGGATATATGCTTGGTATTGTCGCCTTTGATGAAACCTAATTTCATTTACTCAATACAAGTTGCATTATCTTCGTAGATGCATGTAGGTTCATTTGTTGTAGACTTCAAACCACAAGTTCTTCTAATGTGTCCATTTATAGACCTTAGCCATATGCATTCACGCACAGCTTCATGTAGAGCAATAATCTCTACATGATTTGAGGAAGTAGCAACAAGGGTCTGTTTTGTAGATCTCTAAGATATCACGGTGCTTCCCATGGTAAAGACATAACCTGTTTGGGAGTGACCTTTGTGAGGGTAAGAGAGATACCCTGCATCAGCAAAACCCATCAAAACATCACCATCATTTTGATGAAGGGGAGGGGGAGAACGTCGGCCACCATGGATGGTGGTGTCGGCGTCTTCATTACGGAAGATGGTGTTTTGCCTTATGGGGTCAGATCCCATACATCTTTCTTTTCTCTCTGTAGAGATAAAACAATCCCATATCAATCGTACTTTTTAAGTATCGAAAGATTGTCTTTATACCAACCCAATGACGGCGTGTTGGTGTTGAACTATGTCGAGCTAACAAGTTTACTGCGAATGAAATATTCGGTCTTGTGCATTGAGCTAAGTATAATAATGCACCTATTGCACTTAGATAGGGCATTTCAGCCTCTAATAGATCTTCGTCCTCATCATTTGGACGAAAAGGATCTTTTCCAGGCTCAAGACTACGACCGATCATGGGAGTACTTATAGGTTTTGCTTTATCTTCATTAAAGCGTCTTAATAATTTTTGAGTATATGCTGACTGATGGATCAAGATCCCATCGCTACGGTGCTCGAGTTCTATTCTGAGACAAAACCGTGTCTTCCCAAGATCTTTCATCTCAAATTCGGATTTCAAGTATTTAGCAGTTTCCTTTAACTCATCTAGAGTTCCAATTAGGTTCATGTCATCGACATAAACTGCTATAATTGCAAATTCAGAACTTGTTCTTTTAATGAACACGCAAGGGCATATTTCATTGTTAACATATCCCTTCTCAATCAAGTAGTCACTTAGACGGTTATACCACAACCGTCCGGATTGTTTCAATCCATATAGTGAGCGTTTTAATCTTATTCAAAACGCGCTCTATGGTTTAGAGCCACTTGATTTAAGGAGCCACTTGATTTGGGTAATTGAAGTCCATCTGGAACCTTCATATATATCTCTGAATCTAGATCCCCATAGAGATATGCTGTAACCACATCCATAAGCTGCATGTCAAGTTTTTCAGAAAATACCAAACTGACAAGGTAGCGGAACGTTATAACATCCATTACGGGAGAATATGTCTCCTCGTAGTCGATTCCAGGCGTTGTGAGAAACCTTGTGCCACAAGGCGAGCTTTGTACCTAACAACCTCATTCTTCTCATTACGCTTTCTAACAAAGACCCATTTATGGCCAACATGCTTTGTATTTGGGGGTGTCAGAGTTATAGACCCAAATACCTGTCTCTTTGTTAGTGAATCTAATTCAGTCTGGATAACATCTTTCCATTTAGGCCAATCTGCTCTTCGTTGGCATTCTTCAACTGAGCGAGATTCGATATCATCGTATTTTATAATTCCTTTTGCAATATGATATGCAAATGCATTATCAATAGCCATAGAATTTCTATCCATCATCACATGTACACTGGTGTAATTCATAGAGATCTCTCTATTCTCTGGAATTGGTTCTGTCATTGGAGCGTCCCCCAATGATGTCTCTTGGACATAACCATAATCCGGAATATTCTCATGAGATAGATTATTTGTATCGATGATTAATGGATTATTTTGTGCCAAACTCGCTTTCTTTCTTGGGCGAGAATCCATCGAACCTATGGGCTTTCCGTGCTTCCTGGCAGGAGCCGTGAGCCTAGCCACTGCGTCACCCATATAGGGGACGTCATGTCCATAGTTTTAGGGACATCAATCCTTGTAGGTACGTTTGCAGCAGGTATGTGTGATCATGTTACTTTAGCAATATCAGAAAACGCATCAGGCATCGATTCTGCTACGTTCTGAAGATCGAGAATTCTCCGCACTTCAATTTCGGACTGTGCTGTTTGGGGATCAAGATGATACAGAGTGGGGACAGACCATGACAATTCCTGTCGTTTCTGTTGAACATTAGTGTTCTTGTCTCCCCCTAACGATGGAAAGACTGTCTCATCAAAGTGACAATCAGCAAATCTAGCGGTAAATAGATCACCTGTCAAGGGTTCTATGTAGCGGATAATGGTTGGGGAGTCATATCCAACATAAATGCCCAAACGTCTTTGAGGACCCATTTTGGTGCGTTGTGGATGAGCAATTGACACATAGACTGCACACCCAAATATACGTACGTGTGAAACATTAGGCTCATACCCAGTCACCATCTGGGACGCAGAAAATGGTTAGGGGCAGTGGGCCTCAGATGAATAAGCATAGCTGCGTGCAATATTGCATAACCCCAAGCAGAAATAGGGAGATTGGTGTGCATAACCAATGCTCTAGCAATCATTTGAAGTCTTTTAATAACAGTTTCTGCGAGACCATTTTGGGTGGGTATATGAGGGACAGGGTGTTCAACCTCGATCCTAATGGACATGCAATAATCATCAAAATTTTTTGATTTAAATTCTCCATCATTGTCAAGATGAATTGACTTAATAGGATGATCATGGTGGTGAGCCCTTAACTTAATGATTTGTGCTAGGAGTTTAGCAAATGCAGCATTTCTTGTGGATAAGAGCATGACAATTGACCAACGTGTCGATGCATCAACCAACACCATAAAATATCTAAATTGTCCGTAAGTTGGGTGAATAGGTCCACAAATATCACCTTGTATTCTTTGCAAGAATGGTATATTTTCTTTAGTGTCCTTTGCATAGGATGGTCTCGATCCTACATTTGCTAAAGAGCAAGGTTTGCAAAATGAATGATAGGGTTTAAAAGTAACTCCTTGAACCAATTTTTGGTTCGTCCTTCTTTTCGTTTTGAAAAGTGGATGTCCGTATGAATTCTTTAATATACGGATCATCATATCACGACTTGGATGTCCCAAACGGTCGTGCCAAAGCCTATATGTGTCAGAATCCCATAAATTTTCATTCATGACATGGTTGGATTCAATGACTCTAATAGTGGTTGCATACAATCCACTAGAGCTTCAGTGACATTAATATTTGTGCTATTTGACAACATAAATTGAGCTGGTCCTCGACCATGAATTAGTTGTAATGGTCCTGCCATCGTAGTCACTGAAGATCGACTAGGCGTCATCCATAAAAATAGTTGCCTATGTCGCAATATAGTATGTGTGGTGCCACTATCAAGAAGACATTCCAATTCTTCGGGAAACATACTGAAAATAATAAAGTTCAGAATTTTAACACATGTCCATGACATTGAATAATAATGCGACACTTTATTAATAAGGAAAATAGCCAATGATTGTATCAAAGTTTCCAGAGTCTATTCCAGAATAAAATCAAATTTAGACAAATTGTAGTTTATTCAATCCGTTTGGTAACTCCAATGAAATATGACCAGGAAAGTAGATAGAGATGTTGGTGGAGCGAGGCTCGCTTAAATACCCCGATCTCAATTACTTTCCTAGACATCATACTTCATTCGATGCATCACATGAGAAAGAGTTAATACAATTGTTATTTATTGACTAAAGCACATTTTCCTTTCTTGGAAAAATAGAAAGGACTATTCTAATCAAAGTCTGCGGTATCCTCGTGCACTTCATTTTCAGCTTTGAAGTCCTCTATGGTGAGATTGACATCTTCACCATCTTCATCTTCAGCAAGGTTGGCTTCTTGCTCCCTTGCTTCCCTGTACTCCTTGTAGCGTGCAGCTAGTTGGGTACTTGTATGGCATTACTTAAACCAATGCTCGATTGATCCACATCGATGAGACATGTCATTGTGGTTACCTCCCTTCATTTGAGGTGCAGGTGGTGCACGTTGTGGATATTCCCTAGGAAGGTTGCTGCTACTACCACGGCGTATGGTGCGACCTCCACGACTCATTGTGTTACTTCTACGGCTGGTGTTGCCATATCCACCTCTCCAACGTGTGGAGTTGCCATCACGTGTGCTCGCTCTAAAGTTGCGGTTTCCTTCCTTATTGGGGCGGTTATATTGACTCATTCGTCCTTCATGTCCTCTGTTATTAGGGTATCGCTCCTTGCGCCATCTTTTGGGTACATTATAATTTGCCTCACGAACGCTCTTAGTTCCAACGGGTCTTGAATTATAACTCTTTACGAGGATGTTGTCGTGCTTTTCAGTTACCGACAAGACATTGATGAGTTCATTGAACCTCGTAATTCGTCCAACATTGACTTCAGTGCGATATTGCTTTGATAGTAAAAGTGCTGGGATGGGGAAGGTGGAGAGAGTCTTCTCAATTAGCTTTTCTTCTGAGAGAGGTTTTTCACAGAACCTCAAGATGGCTTTGAGGCGAAGAGCTTCTGAATTGTATTCAGCAACAGACTTGAAGTTGGAGAAGCGTATATTGTTCTACTGAATTCAAGTCAGGGAGGAGGGAATCCTGGATATTATCAAAGCGCTCTTCTAGCGCTACCCATAAGTTCCTTGCATCTTTGATGGACATGTACTCTAATCTGAGTGCTTTGTCCATATGGCGTCGCATCAAAATAATTGCTTGTGCATGCTTTATGGGTGTTTGTTGGAACACAAGGCTCGCGTTTGGTGCCTGGATGATGGGCAAAATCCCTTTCGATGTGAGATGGTTCTCAACGTCGGTTTTCCAGCTATGGTAATCCGAACCTGTTGAGTCAAGTATTTGAAAATCGAGTCTAGGTTCATTCGACATCCTGAAGATAAGAAGAAAAGATATTTTAGTTTCGGAATTTAAACTTCCATGAAAACTAAAATAATAAGATTTCTGAGCTATGCTACCAATAAATTAATTTCCAAGAATATTTAGATTAGACCGAAACAATGATGTTTAATAGGGTCATAAATTGATGCTTGCGGACGCTTTTAGTCTGAATGTCATAAACACTCTTAGTTCATTGATTACGAACGCTCTTAGTTTGTTTAGCGTGAATTTCTATAATTCCGCTTTTTGATTGCAAGTTCCCGAGAAAAATAAAAGAGGAGAAAAAGGAATAAAAACTCAAAAACGGGAACGTTTAGTAAAAAATACCTCGAAATAGTGTTACAGGAAAATTTGGCCGGAAAAAGTTGTCGGAGGTGACCAGAAGGATCGCTTTAAAAAAGTCGACAAAATCTTCCTAAAAATCGAGGGAAAAATGTCGGAAAAGTCACCGGAAAATGGCCATGCAGATCTATCGGCAGGTGTCTCGGCAGCTGTTGACAGGTGCTCGGCAGGAGTTGTCAGCAGGTCTCGATAGCTTCTCGGCAGGAGCTGTCGGCGGCTCTCGGCAGGGGCTCGGTAGGGCTTCTAGGCAGCTTGTCGGCAGCTGCTTGGCAAAACTCGGCAGCGATCTGGCAGCGGTTCAAATCTTCCGGCAGCTGGTTCAGGCTGTTTCCGGCGGTTCTGAGGCCGGTTCTGGGCTTCTGGGATCAAAAGCTTTGATATGTACTAGGGTTTGGAGGTTTTTTGTAGGTTTGAAAAAATGACTTCGATTGGATGATGAACTTCCTTTCTCTTGTCAATTTTCGATTCTAATTCTAGAGCAATATCGTGCTGATAACGTGTTTGAGGACAAACATAAATTAACAGAGAGAAAGAGAGAGTAATGTGTGTTTATTCTTCTCTCAATTGAGGGTTTATATAGGAGTACAAAGCTAGTGTGAATGCTCTAAGAGAAAACCAATTTGGTAACTATGATCATCATCAAAACAACTCCACTTGGTTATCTTCAATGATGATAATTGCCATGTTTGTTGCCTCTTGGCATAAAACATATTACATAAGTCTTTATACCTACATTATACACTCAAGTACCTATTACATGATATAGACATATTATACATAATACATTTATACAACAACAATAACATTCTAATTGCTTTTAATCTTGCATCGTTGTCTAACATTGTTGGTTCAAAACAAACTCTTATGTGCTCTGCTTTTGGCTTTTATAAAGTCATTTCGTATTAGTGTTTATAAACAACCTCTTAGTTCTTGAAATTCTGACATCCAAAATAGAAGCAATGGATACCTGAAGATCGTGATTTTGTAATTTTCCCCAAGTTCAAAATGAAGTCCTTGGAAATACCCGTATCCCTCCATTTCTTTAACTTACACATCAAACAGTACAAATATTCAGTCGTAATTGCTGTTAATTAATTGCTAATTAACCTTTTTCTTCTTTACCAAAACAATGAGTATATTGATAAAAAAAAGGGCAAAGATACCTTCCCGGTGTGCAAAACAAAACAACCACATCAACTTTCGTCTCTGCTTCCTGTTCCTCTCTTTATCCTCCATTGACTGGTGAAGATAATTATCAAGTTTGAGTGGAAAAGGTAAGGCTTGCTGTTTCTTTCAACTTTGCTTTTCTCATACCATGTATCTAGAATGAACCAATCTACTTCAAGGCTTCTCTTAATGTATCAAGTTTGAGCGGAAAAGGTAAGGCTTGCTGTTTCTTTCAACTTTGCTTCTCTCATACTATGCATATAGAATTAAACAATTTACTTCAAGGCTTCTCTTAATGATCGATCAAATTGCACCCTAAACGTGTAATGATCTAGACGTCTGAGCTATTACCGACAGTAGCTGGTTTTCTAAACAAAACCATAAAAATGCAGATAACTGTCTCAATTTCAGTCTTTAATAATTGTCAGTTTGTCACTGCTTTGTAGGACCCAGTTGAGAAAGTTTCTTAGTTCTGTTACTAGCTGCAACTTTACTCTTACACATGAAAATGTATGGATGAATCAGATCTCAAGGGGAAGGAAATGGCAGATCAGGAAAGAAGCAATTTTGCCTTCCCTTCAAAGTTTGAAATGTGATAATCTCCAACAACACTTTTTCTTGAGTGTACCATAGTTTCAGTACTAGCCCAATTCAAGAAACTATAGGCTTCCATTGATATAAATACCTAGTCCAAGATAATCAACATGCATTGTCTTACAAATTGAACACCATGGATACCCACAGAACAAAGTTGGTTTTACAGAACATTCTTGTAGTGACCACCATTTTCATGACTTTGATATCTACTTTCTGTGCTGCCAGTGGAGTTGAGCAATTGGAGACCATGGTCGAGGAAGCCGAAGATCATTTAGCATATCCAAGCACAACTAATTGGTATGTATGCGTCCATGAGAATATCATTTAACTTTCTTCAGTATAAAGATTAATGTTTGGTTCTATGTAGGATTGATGAGATGAATGGCATGGAAGATGAAGAATGGGCAATGGTGCAGAGGAAAGGGAACCAATTTGTAGTGAATGATCAGCCTTTCTATGTGAATGGATTCAACACTTACTGGTTAATGGTTTTTGCTGCTGATCAGTCCACAAGAGGAAAGGTCACTGATGTGTTCAAACAGGCAGCTTCAGTGGGACTAACTATTTGTAGAACTTGGGCATTTAACGACGGCCAGTGGCGAGCTCTTCAGAAATCTCCAGGAGTTTATGATGAAGAAGTTTTCAAGGCAAATTCCAACTTTTTTTTATTTTTTATTTGTGAATCAATGCTTGTGAATAAATGAGTTTTAACGTGAATTTCATGTAATGAGTTGCAGGCTCTGGATTTTGTGATAAGTGAAGCAAAGAAGTACAAGATCAGACTCATATTGTCATTGACTAACAACTGGGATGCATATGGTGGAAAACCACAATATGTCAAATGGGGAAAAACAGCTGGCCTGAACTTGACATCGGATGACGACTTCTTCACTCATCCAACACTCAAAAGCTACTACAAGGCCCATGTTAAGGCAAGTTAAACCATTGTACTTAAAAGTTTGTTGTGTTCATACAATTTCAGTGGTTGTTTCTACAATATGCAAATTATGCATTGATATTTTGATTCTGCAGACGGTGCTTAATCGAGTGAATACCCTCACCAACATAACTTACAAGGATGATCCCACTGTTTTTGCTTGGGAACTGATGAATGAGCCTCGATGCACTTCAGATCCTTCTGGTGATAAACTGCAGGTTTGCTTTCCTCAAAAGTCTTACTTAAATTAGCAAATCATGTTCTTGTAGTTCAAGCAATATTGTGTGTTTTCTAGGAATGGATACAAGAAATGGCAGTTTTCGTTAAGAGTGTGGATCCAAAGCACCTTGTGGAAATTGGTTTGGAAGGATTTTATGGCCCCTCAACACTTAACAGAGTTCAGTTCAATCCTAACACATACGCTCAACAAGTTGGAACTGATTTCATGAGGAACCACCAGGTCTTGGGTGTTGATTTTGCTTCTGTTCATATCTATGCAGACTCTTGGTAACTCCCCAAACTCTTTGTTTACGGTACTATTATTTTACTTAAAGCTAATATAATTTCCTTGATGAAGGATTTCGCAATCAATTTCTGATATCCATCTTCAATTCACCGAGTCATGGATAAAAGCTCACATTGATGATGCAGAGAAGTATCTTGGAATGCCTGTTGTGTTTGCTGAGTTTGGTGTGTCTACGAAAGACCCTGGCTACAATGTCTCATTTAGAGACACTCTAATCAGCAGTGTGTACAAGACCCTCTTGAACTCCACCAAGAAAGGAGGGAGTGGAGGTGGGAGTCTTTTGTGGCAGCTCTTCCCTGATGGAACAGATTACATGGATGACGGCTATGCAATTGTTCTCTCAAAAGCTCCTACGACATCAAATATCATAGCCCTTCACTCCACAAGACTTGCCCTCTTCAACTCCAAATGTGCTTGGAGATGCAAATGGGGTTGCAGGAAGAAGAGTCCGCTAGAGTTCCTATACAATGATGACCTGTAATGTTATGTGTTTTCCACTGTCCGCTCCTTGCTGTTGATTTGTCTATGTATGAAATGTGTATTCATCTGTACATGACAAAACTTGAAGATTCACCCAGTTAAAATAAAAGAAAAGATTTGGACCATTCATGAGTTATCACTTGTGCCAGCTTAGGCATTTCCTCTTAGTTACTAAATATGAGCTTCTCTTGTCAGTATTCTTTGTGGCTTTTCTCAACTGTTGAGCGTTAGTAACAAAGAGATGCATTTGGCTGCATTGCTGTTGCTGACAAGACTAATTCTACATATTCCATAAAAAATTTCAATAATCAAATGAAGGAGTAAACATAAGCTGGCTTGGCCTGACCAAAGGCTTCATCCTATCAGTGGTATCTGCTCTACGCAGCAAACTGAATAGTTTTTGGGTTTTCCTGATATGGTGGTTCACAGAACGGTCTCGGAAAAGGAAGCTTTATGATATAACTCTCGTCGCATGGTGTGTATCAGCAATTTACTTTTCGCTTGCATGCAAATTCTTACATTTGACGGTAAGAGGAGCCATTTTCAGATTATGGATTGGAAATTACTTATTATCTGCTGAAGTATTGCCAGGACCAGTACCAGAATGGATGCTTGATGAGTCTTCACCATCAGCGATGCGCCTGCTGCAAGGGATTAGGCATTCTGGGATCACTTTCTTATTACATAATTGTTACTATGATGTTCATGTATTTAACCAGCTACTTTCGTAAATGGTTACATGTTGTTGAAATTGTTGTAGTATAAATGTATTATGTATAATATGTCTATATCATGTAATATGTACTTGAGTGTATAATGTAGGTGTAAAGACTTATGTAACATGTTTTATGCCAAGAGACAACAAGCATGGCAATTATTATCATTGAAGATAACTAAGTGGAGTTGTTTTGATGATGATCAGAGTTACCAAATTGGTTTTCTTTTAGAGCATTCACACTAGCTTTATACTCCTATATAAACCCTCAATTGAGAGAAGAATAAACATACATTACTCTCTCTTCTCTCTATTAATTTATGATTTTCCTCAAACATGTTATTAGCATGATATTGCTCTAGAATTAGAATCGAAAATTGACAAGAGAAAGGAAGTTCATCATCCAATAGAAGTCATTTTTCCAAACCTACAAAAAACTCCAAACCCTAGCACATATCAAAGCCTTTGATCCCAAAAGCTCAGAACCGGCCTCAGAACCGCCAGAAATGGCCGGAAACAGCCTGAACCGGCTGCCGGAAGATTTGAACATTTGCCAGACCGCTGCCGAGCCCTTGCCGAGACCTGCTTACAGCTCCTACCGACAGCTGCCGAGACATCTATCGACAGTTGCCGAGACACCTGCTGACAGCCTGTCGAGCAACTGCCCACAGATCTGCAGGGCATCTACCAACAGATCTGCATGGCCATTTTTGGGTGACGTTTCCAACATTTTTCCAGGGACTTTTCCGGCGATTTTTCGGACAATTTTCTCGACTTTTTCCAGCGATCCTTCCTGTCACCTTCGACAACGTTTTCCGACCAAATTTTCTGGCAACACTATTTCAAGGTATTTTTTACTAAAAGTTCCCGTTTTTTAGTTTTTATTCCTTTTTCTCCTCTTTTCTTTTTCTTGGGAACTTGCAATCAAAATACGGAATTATAGAAATTCACACTAAACGAACTAAGAGCATTCGTAATCAATGAACTAAGAGTGTCTATAATATTCGGATTAAGAGCGTCTGCAAGCATCTATTTATGACCCTATTAAACATCATTGTTTCGGTCTAATCTAAATATTATTGGAAATTGATTTCTTGGTAGCATAGTTCAGAAATCTTATTATTTTAGTTTTCGTTGAAGTTTAAACTCCGAAACTAATATATCTTTTCTTCTTATCTTCAGGATGTCGGATGAATCTAGACTCGATTTTCAAATCCTTGACTCAACAGGTTCGGATTACCATAGCTGGAAAAAAGATGTTGAGAACCATCTCACATCGAAAGGGATATTACCCATCATCCAGGCACCAAATGCGGGCCTTGTGTTCCAACGAACACCCATAAAGCATGCACAAGAAATTATCTTGATGCGACGCCATATGGACAAAACACTCAGATTAGAGTACATGTCCATCAAAGATGCAAGGGACCTATGGGTAGTGCTAGAGGAGCGCTTTGATAATATCTAGGATTCCCTCTTCCCTGACTTGAAGGTTCAGTGGAACAATATACGCTTCTCCAACTTTAAGTCTGTTGCTGAATACAATTCAGAAGCTCTTCGCCTCAAAGCCATGTTGAGGTTCTGTAAAAAACCTCTCTCAGAAGAAGAGCTAATTGAGAAGAGACTCTCCACCTTCCCCGTCTCAGCACTTTTGCTATCAAAGCAATATCGCACTGAAGTCAATGATGGATGAATTATGAGGTTCAATGAACTCATCAATGTCTTGTCGGTAGCTGAAAAGCACGACAACATTCTCGTAAAGAATTATAATTCAAGACCCGTTGGAACCAAGAGCGTTCGTGAGACAAATTACAATGCACCCAAAAGATGGCGCAAGGAGCGGTACCCTAATAACAAGGGACATGAAGGGAGAATGAGTCAATATAACCGCCCCAATAAGGAAAGAAACCGCAACTTTAGAGCGAGCACACGTGATGACAACTCCACACGTGGGAGAGGTGGATATGGCAACACCAGCCGTGGAAGTAACACCATGAACCATGGAGGTCGCACCATAGGCTGTGGTAATAGCAGCAATCCTCCTAGGGAATATCCACAACGTGCACCACCTGCATCTTAAATGAAGCAGGTAACCACAATGACATGTGTCATCGATGTGGATCAATCGAGCATTGGTTTAAGCAATGCCATGCAAGTACCCAACTAGTTGCACGCTACAAGGAGTACAAGGAAGCAAGGGAGCAAGAAGCCAACCTTGCTGAAGATGAAGATGGTGAAGATGCCAATCTCACCATAGAGGACTTCAAAGCTGAAAATGAAGTGTACGAGGATGCCGCAGACTTTGATTAGAATAGTCCTTTCTATTTTTTCAAGAAAGGCAAATGTGCCTTAGTTAATAAATAACAATTGTATTAACTCTTTCTTATGTGGTGCATCGAATGAAGTATGATGTCTAGGAAAGTAATTGAGATCAGGGTATTTAAGCGAGTCTCGCTCCACCAACATCTCTATATACTTTCCTAGTCATATTTTATTGGAGTTACCAAACGGATTGAGTAAACTATAATTTGTCTAAGTTTGATTTTATTCTGGAATAGACTCTGGAAACTTTGATGTAATCATTGTCTATTTTCTTTATTAATAAAGTGTCGCATTATTATCCAATGTCTTGGACATGTGTTAAAATTCCGAACTTTATTATTTTTCAGTATGTTTCCCAGAGAATTGGTATGCCTTCTTGATAGTGGCACCACACATACTATATTGCGACATTGGCAACTATTTTTATGGATGACGCCTAGTCGATCTTCAGTGACTTCGATGGCAGGACCATCACAACTAATTCATGATCGAGGACCAGCTCAATTTAAGTTGCCAAATGGCACAAATATTAATGTCACCGAAGCTATATATGCTCCAAGGGCTGGAAGAACCCTATTGAGTTTCAAAGATATAAGAGTTAACGGTTTTCATTTGGAAACACATTGTGAGAATGGACAAGAGTTCCTTTGCATCACCTCTAATGACTACGGAAATACACGAGTATTAGAGAAACTTATGTGTCGCTCTAGTGGATTGTATGCAACCACTATTAGAGTTATTGAATCCAACCATGTCATAAATGAAAATTTATGAGATTCTGACAAATATAAGCTTTGGCAAGACCGTTTGGGACATCCAAGTCGTGATATGATGATCCGTATATTAAAGACTTCAAACAGACATCCATTCTTCAAAACGAAAAGAAGTACTAACCAAAAATTGGTCCAATGAGTTACTTCTAAAGCCTATCATTCGTTTTGCAAAGCTTGCTCTTTAGCAAAAGTAGGATCGAGACCATCCTATGCAAAGGACACTAAATAAAATATATCATTCTTGCAAAGAATACAAGGTGATATTTGTGGACCTATTCACCCAACTTGCGGACCATTTATATATTTTATGGTGTTGGTTGATGTATCGACACGTTGGTCATATATGATGCTGTTATCCACAAGAAATGGTGCATTTGCTAAACTCCTAGCACAAATCATTAAGTTAAGGGCTCATCACCCTGATCATCCTATTAAGTCAATTCGTCTTGACAATGCTGGAGAGTTTACATCAAAAACTTTTGATGATTATTGCATGTCCATTGGGATCGAGGTTGAATACCCTGTCCCTCATATACACACTCAAAATGGTCTCGCAGAAGCTGCCATTAAAAGACTTCAAATGGTTGCTAGAGCATTGGTTATGCGCACCGATCTCCCTATTTCTGCTTGGGGCTATGCAATATTGCACGCAGCTGTGTTTATTCTTCTGAGGCCCACTGCCACCCAACCCTTTTCTATGTCCCAGATGGTGACTGGGTATGATCCTAATGTCTCACACGTACGCATATTTGGGTGTGCAATATATGTGCCAATTGCACCGTCACAACGCACCAAAATGGGTCCTCAAAGACGATTGGGCATTTATGTTGGATATGACTCCCCAACCATTATCCGCTACATAGAACCCTTGACAGGTGATATATTTACCGCTAGATTTGCGGATTGTCACTTTGATGAGACATGCTTCCCATCGTTAGGGGGAGACAAGAACACTAATGTTTAATAGAAACGACAGGAAGTGTCATGGTCTATCCCCACTCTGTCTCATCTTGATCCCCTAACCGCACAGTCCGAAATTGAAGTGCAGAGAATTCTCGATCTTTAGAACGTAGCAGAATCGATGCCTGATGCGTTTTCTGATATCGCTAAAGTGACAAGATCACACATACCTGCTGCAAAATTACCTGCAAGGATTGATGTCCCTAAAACTAGAGGACATGACGTCCCCTATATGGGTGACACAGTTGCTAGGCCCACGGGTCCTGCCAGGAAGCGCGGGAGGCCTATAGGTTCGATGGATTCTCGCCCAAGAAAGAAAGCGAGTTTGGCACAAAATAATCCATTAATCATCGATACAAATAATCTATCTCATAAGAATATTCCAGATTATGGTTATGTCCAAGAGATATCATTGGGGGACGCTCCAATGACATAACCAATTCCAGAGAATAGAGAGATCTCCATGAATTACACCAGTGTACATGTGATGATGGATAGAAATTCTATGGCTATTGATGATGCATTTGCATATCATATTGCAAAAGGAATTATAGAATATGATGATATCGAACCTCGCTCAGTTGAAGAATGCCAATGAAGAGCAGATTGTCCAAAATGGAAAGATGCGATCCAGACTGAATTAGATTCACTAACAGAGAGATAGCTATTTGGGTCTATAACGCTGACACCCCCAAATACAAAGCCTGTTGGCCATAAATGAGTCTTTGTTAGAAAGCTAATGAGAAGAATGAGGTTGTTAGATACAAAGCTCGCCTTGTGGCACAAGGTTTCTCACGATGCCCTGGAATCGACTACGAGTAGACATATTCTCCTGTAATGGACGTTCTGCTACCTTGTCAGTTTGGTAGTTTTCAAAAAACTTGACATCTAGCTTATGGATGTGGTTGCAGCATATCTCTATGGGGATCTAGATTTAGAGATATATATAAAGGTTCTAAATGGACTTCAATTACCCATATCAAGTGGCTCTAAACCACGGAACGCATTTTCAATAAGATTAAAACGCTCACTATATGGATTGAAACAATCCGGACGGATGCGGTATAACCGTCTAAGTGACTACTTGATTGGGAAGGGATATGTTAATAATGAAATATGCCCATGCGTGTTCATTAAAAAAACAAGTTCCGGATTTACAATTATAGCAATTTATGTCGATGACATGAACCTAATTGGAACTTTAGATGAGTTAAAGGAAACTGCTAAATACTTGAAATCCGAATTTGAGATGAAAGATCTTGGGAAGACAAGGTTTTGTCTCGGAATAGAACTCAAGCACCGTAGCGATGGGATCTTGATCCATCAGTCAACATATACTGAAAAATTACTAAGGCGCTTTAATGAAGATAAAGCAAAACCTGTAAGTACTCCCATGATTGGCCGTAGTCTTGAGCCTGAAAAAGATCCTTTTCGTCCAAATGATGAGGACGAAGATCTATTAGAGGCTGAAATGCCCTATCTAAGTGCAATAGGTGCATTATTATACTTAGCTCAATGCACAAGACCGGATATCTCATTCGCGGTAAACTTGTTAGCTCGACATAGTTCAGCACTAACACGACGCTATTGGGTTGGTATAAATACAATCTTTCGATACTTAAAAGGTACAATTGATATGAGATTGTTTATCCCTACAGAGAGAAAAGAAAAGACGGAAGTATGGGATTGGACCCCATAATGCAAAACACCATATTCCGTAATGAAGACGCCGGCACCACCATCTATGGTGGCCGACGTTCTCCCCCTCCCCTCCATCAAAATGATGGTGATGTTTTGATGGGTTTTGCTGATGCAGGGTATCTCTCTGACTCTCACAAAGGTCGTTCCCAAACAGATTATGTTTTTACCATGGGAAACACAGCGATATCTTGGAGATCTACAAAAAAACCCTTGTTGCTACTACCTAAAATCATGCAGAGATTATTGCTCTACATGAAGCTGTGCGTGAATGCATATGGCTAAGGTCTGTAAATGGACACATTAGAGGAATTTGTGGTTTGAAATCTACCACAAATGAACCTACATGCATCTACGAAGATAATGCAGCTTGTATTGAGCAAATGAAATTAGGTTTCATCAAAGGCGATAATACCATGCATATATCACCTAAATTCTTCTACAGCCAGCAACAACAAACACTTCTAAATATTGAAATAAATCAAATTCGATCAGAGGATAATGTAGCAGACTTATTTACTAAGTCATTACCAAAATCTCCCTTTGAGAAACATGTGAAGAGCATCGGATTGAGAAAGCTATCCGAACTCCCATGATCTTTAGGGGGAGTCAAAATAAAGGGGAGTATCCAGAAACATACTTCACATTCAACGCGAGTTGTGCTCTTTTTCTTCTTTGACCAAGATTGTTTTCCTCACAGGGTTTTTATTACTTGGCAAAGTTTTTAACGAGGCAACCTAGAAGCATACGACCTAGACAATACTATTGACATGAAATATCCAAGGGGGAGTGTTGTAGTATAAATGTATTATGTATAATATGTCTATATCATGTAATAGGTACTTGAGTGTATAATGTAGGTATAAAGACTTGTGTAACATGCTTTATGCCAAGAGGCAACAAGCATGGTAATTATCATCATTGAAGATAACCAAGTGGAATTGTTTTGATGATGATCATAGTTACCCAATTGGTTTTCTCTTAGAGCATTCACACTAGCTTTGTACTCCTATATAAACTCTCAATTGAGAGAAGAATAAACATACATTACTCTCTCTTTCGCTCTGTTAATTTATGTTTGTCCTCAAACAGTTATGACGATATTGATGAATTGTTCTATCCTGTATTAACCACCTCCATTTCATTAACACTCCTAACTATTTCAGAGTGACTAGGAACCAAGAGAACCGAGTATCCCAATTACATTCCCATAAAATCTTCAGAACTGCCACCTCTCAAAGCCATCTTGGTTGAAATAGGGATGCTCCATTGCTTTTCTCCCAGTGATTCTTGAGCAGGATCATAAGTGAGCATTTTCTGCATTGTCCAAAAAGTAATACAGCATTAGACTCATTACAAAGAAAGACATAATCAAAGTAATCATGAAAACAACCAGCGACAGTCCAACATCATCACCTAACAAACGTAAGTCTATGACGGTAATACCAGCAAGCACCAATTCTGGTCTGGAATGAAAGAGTGCAGATAGATCACATATGAGAGACTGACTCAATTATTCATTACGGTCAACCCTAGCATTTTGTTGTTTAGCTATTAAAGAGTTTGCTTAACAAATCAGGTAGCTATTGAACCAGAGTACCAGACTAGCCTATCACAGAAACAGAAGCCTAGAAGTATTCAAACTCGATGATTTCTAAGCAAAGATGAGAAATGAAAACTGACATTGCAACCTGTCATCTACTCGAAAATAACATTGATCCAGAAAATGAATAGAGGTATGCATCACCCTAATAAAGAAGGTTGAAATATGCAGATTTTTCACTCTATGAGAACCAAAATTTCATTCTTTTGAGTTTCGCCTCCTCAAAGTAGTAGACAGGGGAGGTGGACTTTATCCGGGAAAAATATCTAAATGAATCGAAAAGTGGCAGAATACAAACTCTAGTTGCCAGTCAGACACAGCTCATCTTGCTGCTCCCCCAGGGACACCTACGGAATTGGAGACTTTCCAACCCCCTTACAACATAGGGCTTCCGCAGCACTACTTACTTTGATCGTAGGAAAAATGAAAAAAATAGAAAAAAAGATACAGGGGACAAGGCATCCACTGATCCACCAAGCAATCTGATTGAAACAGTTGGGTAACACTTCATATAATTGTTGCATTACAACATTAACTATTAAGCTAAAGCAAAGCTGTCCTCCAATGGTGAAAATTGCCTGAATAGAAACTTTAAACTATTGACGAACAATTGCCATCACTCTATCCAGCAATCCCACAACTGAACCACCTGCTCATCTCACTAACATCATTCCTAGAAATAAATAACTAAAAAAATGAAATGTAACAAAACGAGTGGTCACCTGAAAATGGATTTCAACACCTCCTCGAAACAGAACATTCCCAGTTACCATCTCAGCTGCAATTCAAGAACAGAGATTTAAACACACACCATACGTAGAAAGCTCTTGACTTTGTTAGACGGAAACCCGCCATTGCCGGCAATGTAGGTCCCGATGTCGGTGTCGACGGACTCATGGACGAAATAGAGAGACCGATTGTTCTCAGTGGGGGGTTTCGAGGAGGAGGAGCACAAGAACGTAGCTGGAAGACAGGGACTTGAGAAGAGAGGCCTCGCGGAGAGCAACGGGAAGATTGGTGGCCGGAGGGATTTCCTTTAAGGTGAGGTATTGGGCGGTGGGCTTGTGCTTGGCCTTGTATATATATGAGCCCGTTGGACCCTGAGCCTCCCCCTATAAGCAACCAGTCCTCGTAGTCTGAGAGATAGAGTGGTGTGGCTGAGACTGAAGGAGTAGGACTTTGCATGGGATGAAGAAAACAGTCAAGAGAACCATGGCCCCAAAATTCCACGTACTATAAAGTCCATGCAGTTCGTGAGGAATGTTAAGATTATTTTGTGCTCCTAAATTCTAAAATCATTAATTTAATTCTGAAAGATAAATTCAAAGACCTAAATTTTAGGATGAGAAAAAAATCAAAATTAAAAGTGAAATAGTGAAACATATCTTATAAAAAGGAAAAGAAAATAATAAGAATAAGAACAATTTGGCAAATGTCAAACAAATCTCCGATCAGATCATCCAATTCACATTACTAGACCGTGCAATTTCGCTCCAGGCTCTCGCATGATGTCCAGAAGAGTAACTTTTCTTTCTTTTTAATTATTGCTGTTTGTAGATAGAATTTTGCCTAGTTCTTTGTTTTTTGCATCCAGTTAGGACGTTCCTAGAAAAACCCTAATTTCTTTGTCATATATCCTTTCTCAGTTTTCCGTCATTGAAATTGTGATCGATTAGAACTCATTCGATGATATTATTAGTAATTCGGGGGATGATATTTACTGTTATTTGTTTTTACTTGTTATTGGAAATTATCTCTAAGATCTATATGAATCATTTGGTCTTTACGGGTTTTCATTGTAAACATAGTATGAATATATTTCTGAGCTAGTTCATTTGTAGCTGATTAGTTGCTTGTTTTTCTTATACAGGGGAGTGAGTTCTTTATGGTTGATCCTCCTCTAAATCGTAATTACAGACGACCTACTAGCGTGACTCCTATTATGGACACGGCAGCGCGTATTGCTCAGATGTCCACCACGCATAGGAGAATTTTTGGTGAGAGATTGAAGTTCCTTTATTCGCATTGGAACAAACACCGATCTGATATGTGGGGTTGTTCCGATGTTATTGCAATAGGAAAACTACCAGCATCAAAGGATCTGCAGTACCGCAAGTCTACAGCATTGAATGTTTGGCTGGTGGGTTTTGAGTTTCCAGAGACAATGATGGTGTTCACTAAGAAAAGAATTCATTTCTTCTGCAACCAGGGTGATTCTTTCAATCCTGCTCTTCTCAGGATGCCTGCAATGAAGGCTGTGGGTGCAGACATTGTGAGGCATGTGATACTAGACATTGATGTCTACTCTGCTCTGACGGATAATTTATTGCGTGACATTTGCGCTCAAGCAAAGGCCGATGGCCATGAAATTCCTGTTGTGGGGCACATAGGAGGGGAGGTTCCTGAGGGGTTTCTTTTTGAATCTTGGTCTGAAAAGCTGAAGAATGCAAATTTTCGGATGAGTGATGTAACTAATGGGTTGTCTGACTTGTTGTCTGTCAAAGACAATGACGAGCTTGTGAATGTGAAGAGAGCTGCTTTCTTGACTACTAAGGTCATGAATAATATTGTGGTTCCAAATCTTGAGTTTGTTATTAATCACAGTGAGAAGGTAACACATTCTTTTTTGATGGATGAGATGGTGAAGGCTATACAGGAACCCTCTAAAGCTTTTGCGAAGATGATTAATGTAGAAAACGTTGGTATCTGTTACCCTCCTATTCTTCAGAGTGGTGTTGGTGGCAATGATGAGTTACTTTCTTATGATTCTGCTAGTGTGGTCATTTGTGCTTTTGGATCCCGTTATAAGAGTTACTGCTCAAATGTAGCCAGGACATTTTTGGTTGATCCCAATCCCTTTCAGAGAAAGGCACATGAAATTCTTCTCAAGGCCCATGATGCAGCCATTAGTGAGTTGAGGCCCGGGAACAAAGCTAGTTCTGCATATCAAGCAGCTCGTTCTGTCGTGGAGAAGGAGGCTCCTGAGTTAGTACCTTATCTGACAGAATCTGCTGGGATAGGCATTGGTATTGAGCTTGTTGAGTCCCGGTTGGAACTTAATGCGAACAATGACCTTGTGCTGAAAGCAGGAATGGTGTTCAATGTGTCACTTGGTTTTGAGGACTTGCAGAGTCAGAATGATCTTACTACATCAAAGGATCAGAGCTTCTCTTTGTTGCTAGCTGATACTGTTGTTATTAACGATGTCAAGCCAGAGGTCTTGACAGTCGAAAGTGCTAAAGCTATTAAGGTTTCTAGTAAAACGAAAAGAGATACTAATGGAACCGAAGATCTGCGGTCCAGCAAAAGGATGAGGTTGGAGCTTGACTGGGATGATCCAGTCAAGCTCAACGATAAGCCCACTTTCTCCGTTGTGTCCACTCAGGCTTCCACTTTTTCCCTGGGTGTTCCAATGCTTTGGTCAGATTCCGGTCTGGTAATTAAATGCATTCCCTTACCTATGACTTTATAGCTCTCTCCTAATACTGATGCTGTGACACTTGAACTTTGGTTGATTTTCTTTCGTAGGCGTCTGCTGATTTACAGACTGACCCTCTCAATGCCAGGGAGAGGTCGTCATATGCGGAAAGGGGGAAGTACACGGGGATAAAACCCACAGAGAAAGTGGATATGCTAATAGCCAAGTACTATATTGATGACGCAAAGGGCCGTGTGCAGCTAACAGAGCGTATCATTCCAGTGTCGCAGACAGAAAGTGCTTCGTACGTTACACCTCCATGGCAGACAGAAAGAGCTTTGTATGGTACACCTTCGTGGAAGACAGAAAGATCATCGTGGAAGAGAGGAAGACCGTCTTCATTCGTTACACCTCCATGGCTGGCAACGCCTGCATTAGGTACACTTAACTGGAAGACAGACAAACCTGCTACACCTCCAAGGCGGATACAGGGTGGGTTTGGTAATGCTTATTGTTTCTTTTAAGCAGCTTATATTGGAAGCTAGCAGCAGACATAGAATGTAGGAAATGGTTCTGTTCATCTGCAAGAGCAAGACTGCAACAAAAGGGCATGAGAAGTTTGCGATTCGTGTGCAGCAAGTCACCCAACAGTGAGTCTCTCTAGTGCATTCAGACCAACTCGAAGCATTAGAAGCACGATCGACCACTCTGGTCAGATGTTATGTGGGAACATGCACCAAATCCGAGTTTTGAAATTTAGAATACCATAAACTTCTATTAGGTTAAGGAGAAAGCATATGAACCATTTTCTCTTTCTATTTGATATTGAAGCATCTCTAAAGTCACAGACACGTAAATTTACAGCAGAATCCCAATATTTCCTTAAAGCATGAATAAAATACAGAAATTGATTGAATTTTCAGTACCTCATCCCCACACTTTATATTAATTACGTACGTTTAATTATATAGAAGATCAAATTTTCACAAGCTAATAATTGCAACACGTATATTCATCATCGCTAACACTTGATAGATTCATCATTCCTGGTTTAGCTCTTCAATTACGTAACGGTCTAACCAAAAACGTGAATAAATGAATATAATTTCTTCGTCCTTCTTAGTGCGTGACATGTACCATGAGACTCAAACTCTTATATTTCTATTTTCGGTGATATATAATGCGCTCTTGAATGGGATTTCAACACCTCCTTCATTTCCTCCTCAAAAAAGAACATTCTCGGTTACCATCTCAGCTGCAATTCAAGAACAGAAATTCAAACACACACCATACGTAGAAAGCTCTTGACTTTGTTAGACAGAAACCCGCCATTACCGGCAATGTAGGTCCTGAAGTCGGCGTCGACGGACTCGTGGACGAAATAGAGAGACCGATTGTTATCTGTGGGGTTTTCGAGGTGGAGGAGCTCGAGAACGTAGCTGGAAGACAGGGACTTGAGAAGAGAGGCCTCGCGAAGAGCGACGGGAAGATTGGTAGCCGGAGGGATTTCCTTTAAGGTGAGGTATTGGGAGGTGGGGTTGTGCTTGGGCTTGTATACGATCCCGTTAGACCCTGAGCCTCCTCCAATCGGCAACCAGTTCTCGTAGTTATCGTAGACTTCCTCCATTGATGGAGATTTGGTTCCTTTTTTGTGGCAGGAGGGTTTAGGGTTTAAGAAGTAGGAAAGGGAAGAGGGGAGTCTGAGAGACTCCATGTGGAGTAGGACTTTGAATGGGATGAAGAGGACCTTCAAGAGAACTACGGCCCCAAAAATTCAACGCACTCTAAAGTCCAATTTGTGAGGAATAATGAGCTCTTGTCTTACCCTAAATTCTACGTCATTAATTTTTTTTTTAAAGACAACAATCTTTTTATTGATTGGCTGAATCATACATAAAGATTTACCCACATGAGGCTGACAAAAAAATCATTATCTAAACAATTCAATATTTTTAAGAAACAATGAATCTCATCCAAAAAAGTTATAATTCATCCATGAATGATCAAGAGTCACAAATGAAGAGAACGTCATTGGCGTCATATCACAAGCAATAGGTGAGGAAGATGCATTTGCTAGAAGCAAAATGTCACTTCCCTCAGCCACCTCCTCCATAGCATTAGCCACCACATCTTCAGTTTCACCTGCAGCTTCATCTGCAAACTCAACCATAACCATTTCTTCAGTCATCATAGCTTCCCCAGTTACCTTAGGAAACATAGTCTTCCTAGGTTTAGGCCCCTTGGTCTTGTATATGTTTTTGTTCTCCCATAATGTCTCGTAGATTAGTTGCTTGTGTTTCTTATACAGGGGAGTCGGTTCTTTATGGATGATCCTTGTCAAAATAGAAATTACCAATGTCCTACCAGCAAGACTTCTATTATATGTGGACACTGCAACGCGTATTGTTCAGATGTCCACCTCGCATATGAGAATATTTGGTGATATATTGAAGTTCCTTTACAGGCATTGGCAGAGACACCAATATGATTTTTGGGGTTCTGTTGATCTTATTGCAATAGCAAAACCACCAGCATCAAATGATCCGCAGTACCGCAAGTCTACAGCATTGAATGATTGGTTAGTGGGTTTTTAATTTCCTAAACGAGAATATAAAATAACAATTTTTTCCTTAAGAAAAATTTATTTAATTTATTATTTGAGGATTACATCAAAACGCAAAAGCCGCATAATTTGGGATTAGAATTTGGTAAAAAATTTAGGTGTCTCTAGCATTACTCAAATAGAAATTTATTATACATAACCGTTTTTTTTTTAATTTCTCATTTATTTATATAATGAGAACGGGCATAAATGGAAGTTCTATATTGTTTTCAAACATGATAATACTGCATTAATTGACATGAAAACAAGTATACAATTATGTGACAAAGACGAGTCCCCGGTTATCGCACTAGCAGTACGATCATTTAGTAGATCTTTGTCAAATTGAGGAAATAAATGGGAAAATAATAAAGAATGAAGCCCAGTGCTCGTGAACGTGCAGAGAGACATTGGGCCGGTGACATGAGCGACAAAATGTTAAATACTGATATGATGAAAGCTAAAAGCATAAACCACGTTTATGTTTTCTAATCAAACCAAGCGAAAACCAACCTCCTTAGATCTTTGTACTACTCAGGTGTCGAAATTGAAGTAACCAAGTATTCATCATAGTTGTCATTTGTCAATTTCACTTCAAGCATGGATGTCATTTGTTCCATTTGTATACTTTCCCTCCTAAAACGAAAATCAGAAAACAAACGTGAGATTTTTTTTTTTATAACAAAAAAAAAAAGGTCATATGTTGTAAACGGAAAGTGTAACATATATGGTGGACATGATTAAACCAACAGAAATCATCATGTGGGAAAAAGCATCATAATTTTTTTTTTTTTTTGGTAAAACAAGATGAGGAACACAGGGGCGAGACAGCCGAGGACGGGGAGAGGCCCGATCAGAGTAATGATCATCTGTATCAATTGACATATTTAATTTAAGCCATGCAACAAATTTTTTTACCACAGTTCATATCAAGCACCAATTCTCCAATCGAAATTATCTCTGAAGATGGTGACCATGTGTTCCAAGTAGTGGAATAGAGTAATTGACTTCATTTCAAACTTCAACGCATTCAAGAGAGTAAATTCCACTTCCTCAATCTCATAGACTGACATTGAATCAGATGTGCGTTCTTCGAATGGAATTGCCATCTCCTCCTGCAACTTTGAAGCCAATGCTGAGCTTACTTTTCCAATTGTATAAAATCTCTTCTTCAAACCATCCTATATTGTTTCAAGAATCTCCAAACCAAAAATAACACAAGCAACTACAATACTAGTTCAGTTTGTTTTTTTTGCTTCTTCGGTTTTCAGGGGATGATGCCAGACATCAAACGGCTTGGTCTTGCAAAGATCTTTACTTGTTGTTTTCTGAAGGGTCAATGCAGTTTGTCCAGGTTCGTATATCTTCTCTACCATCACTACTCAACAAGAATGATAAAATTGCCGAGGCAACGAAGAAAACCATATGCAACTCTTCTAAATTATTTTATTTTCATGAAATGGTCGTTTTTTTTTTTGGTCAAAAAAATATTCGTATCGGAAATTCACTGTGTATTGAAACAGTTAAAGTGGCTTTTGTATAATTCAGAGTTAATAGTTGAAATCTAGCTGTTTATGAGTATATGACGTCAAAAATTAAATATAAAAGTTGGCGTTCAGAACCAACCTTGTATTGAATATTGACTTTAATTTGATTGGTGGGTAAAATCCAATGTGAAGGGCCCATGGTGGAAATCACATGGGCATGACTCTCTAGGTTAATTAGGAGATATATATATGTCTACTTTAACTAGGGAATACATATATGTCTTGCTGCCGCCAACAGATTTTTGGTGTGAGAGATTAGACAATTAACCTAATTATATTTAGGGTTTTTGGTAGAGAGTTTTATTGCAAAACTCTAATTGTATTCTCTCCAATTGATTATAGTGGAATTTCTCGCCGGCTCCGAAAGTGGACGTAGCTCAATCATATTGATTGAGTGAACCGCTATAAATTCTTGTGTTATTGTGTTTGCTTTCTTTTTCGTTGTTTGGTTGCTCATCTAGTTCCATATCAATATTGTGTTTGTTACGCTTTCGCACAACAAACTGATATCAGAGCTCTGGTTATGAATTGGGAGTTGATTCATTGATTGGAAATCATGGTTGACGAGAAAAAGAAAGGGGATGAGTCTTCAGGTTCTTCGCGTTGGTCGACCTCCAGGCCATCAATTGGTAATGCCAAATTTGAAGTTGAAAAGTTTAATGGCACCAACAATTTTGGCATGTGGCAGTATGAGATGATGGATGTCTTGTGTCAACAAGAATTAGATACAGCTCTGGAAGATAAACCTGCAGACATAGATGATGTGGAGTGGGCGAGAATTAACAAGTGGGCTTGTGGTTCTATTAGAATGTGTCTTGCTAAAGATCAGAAATTCTTTGTCATGAAAGAAACTTCTGCAAAAGAGTTGTGGAAGAAATTAGAAGACCAATATATGATCAAGAGTGCTGAAAATCGGTTTCACCTGAAGAGGCAGCTTTTTCGATTTAATTACCGACAGGGTGTTTCTGTTTCTAAACACATCAATGATTTCAATAAGATACTTACAGATTTGGCTAATTTGGATGTGCAAATTTGTGATGAGGATAAAGCTTTGTGTTTGCTAAATTCTCTTCCTGACGAGTATGAGCATTTCATTACAACTTGGTTGCATGGAAAGAATGATGTGAAATTTGATGATGTGTGTAATTCATTGATAAATAATGAGTGCAGAAAGAAAGAGAAGCAACTTCAGAATGTGTCAGGTGAAACACTTGTAGTAAGGGGCAGATCTGATGAGAGAAAACCTACTGAAAAAGGAGGTAAATCTCGTTCCAAGTCAAGAAGTAAATTTCTTGCAAAAGATGAGTGTGCTTTTTGTCGCAACAAAGGTCATTGGAAGAAAGATTGTCCTAAGTTGAAGAATAGAGACAAGAAGGATTCTGAAGTGAATGTTGTAAAAGATGATGAAGATGACGACTTTGATTTTGCTTTGAGTTGTTCATCAGCTTTTGAAGATTTTGAAGAAGATGAGATTAAATTTGCTTTAGCTAGTTCATCTGCAGTTGGTTATTCTGACAAGTGGATTATGGATTCAGGTTGTTCACACCAAGGAGTTGAATGGTGGAGTAGTTTTGATGGGAGACAACAGTCTTTGCAGAACAAGAGGGATTGGTACAATTCGTCTGAAGATGCATGATGGAGTAGTCAGAGAATTAACTAATGTCCGGTATGTTCCAAATTTAAAGAAAAATCTTATCTCTTTGGGAACTTTAGAATCAAAAGGGCACACAATTACATTGAAAAGTGGAGTTGCTAAAGTTGTCTCTGGTTCACTTGTGATGATGAGAGGTGAAAGATTCAGAAATTTATATTTTCTACAAGGGAGCACAGTGACAGGTGAAATAGCAATATCTGAGACTATAGATGATGATGCAGACAATACAAAATTATGGCATATGCGTCTTGGACATGCTGGTGAGAAAGCAATGCAGGCATTAGTGAAGCAAGGTCTTGAAAGGTGCAAAGACAGGAAAATTAGAATTTTGTGAACATTGTGTCTTGGGAAAACAGAATAGAGTTAAATTTGGCACCGCAGTTCATCAGACTAAAGGTACTCTAGATTATGTTCACACTGATGTATGAGGACCTACCAAAACTGCATCTTTGGGAGGTAAGCATTATTATGTCTCTTTTGTTGATGACTTCTCTAGAAGAGTATGGGTGTACACCATGAAGCATAAAGATGAAGTCTTAGATATATTTGTGAAGTGGAAGAAGATGATTGAGGCTCAGACCGGTCGAAAAATTAAGAGGCTCAGGTCAGATAATGGTGGTGAATATAAATCTGATCCATTCTTGAAACTATGTCAAGATGAGGGCATTGTGAGACACTTCACAGTTAGAGAGACACCACAACAGAATGGGGTGGCAGAGCACATGAATCGGACTTTATTGGAGAAAATTCGGTGTATGTTGTCTAATGCTGGATTAGGCAAAGAATTTTGGGCTGAGGCAGTTGTGTATACAAGCCATCTCATTAATAGGTTACCTACTACTGTACTTGAGGGAAAAACTCCTATGGAGGTATGTGTTGTGCGGAAGCGGCAAATGAGTCCCACACACACAGATCCAATAATGCCGATACTCCCCCCAATTTAGCCACCCCGTGGAGAACGGGTATGGGATTTTAATACAAAAGGCCTCGCCATTAGTGTGTGTGGTACTATTCCTTATAACTTAAGATTGACTCTTCACCTTTCTGATGTGGGATTCCAAATGGCTCTAATCTAAGCCACACTTTTCCAATAATCTCCACCTTGGCGTGATTCGAGCCATCTCCAATTGTCTCATGATCCGAATTCCAATAGCTCCACCTTGACCACAAGCATCCAATTCCAAATCTTGTGATCCCAATCCAAACGGGAGCTCCTCCAAATTGTAACTCGACCGTATGCATGAGACACCAAGTCCCAAGCGTAACTAGGGCTCTGATACCACTTGTTGTGCGGAAGTGGCAAATAAGTCCCACACACACAGATCCAATAATGCAGATACTCCCCCCAATTTAGCCACTCGGTGGAGAACGGGTATGGGGTTTAAATACAAAAGGCCTCGGCATTAGTGTGTGTGGTACTATTCCTTATAATCCAAGGATGACTCTTCACCTTTCTGATGTGTGGTACTATTCCTTATAACCCAAGGATGACTCTTCACCTTTCTGATGTGGGATTCCAAATGGCTCTAATTTAAGCCACACTTTTCCAACAATCTCCACCTTGGCGTGATTCGAGCCATCTCCAATTGTCTCATGATCCTAATTCCAATAGCTCCACCTTGACCATAAGCATCTAATTCCAAATCTTGTGATCCCAATCCAAACGGGAGCTCCTCCAAATTGCAACTCGATCGTATGCATGAGACACCAAGTCTCAAGCGTAACCTGGGCTCTGATACCACTTGTTGTGAGGAATCGACAAATGAGTCTCACACACACAGATCCAATAATGCTGATACTCCCCCCAATTTAGCCACCCGGTGGAGAACGGGTATGGGGTTTTAATACAAAAGGCCTCGGCATAGTGTGTGTAGTACTATTCCTTATAACCCAAGGATGACTCTTCACCTTTCTGATGGGGGATTCCAAATGACTCTAATCTAAGCCACACTTTTCCAACAGTATGGTCTGGTAAACCTGCTACTGATTATCACTATTTATATATTTTTGGTTGTCCTGCTTATTTTCATGTTAGGGAAAGCAAGCTTGATCCAAGGGCCAAGAAAGCTATATTCTTGGGATTTAATGAGGGTGTCAAGGGATTCAGGCTTTGGTGTCCAGATGTGAAGAAAGTTGTTGTAAGCAGAGATGTGACTTTTGATGAGGCTATTATGGTTGATCAGAACAAGCAGAAAAATTTTAAAGAGCAGAGAATGACCGTAGAGAGTTTGCAGCAGGTGGAGTTAAAGAAAAAAATTGTTGAAACTCCAATTGATCCAGTGAGTCCTATTGTTGATTCAGATGATTTAAATATTGAGGACATTAGTGTTGAAGTAGAGGCTCCAACCCAAGAGCCTACACAACAAGATGGACCAATTGCAATTACAAAGGGAAAAAGGAATGCTCAAAAGCCAACTTGGCTTAATGATATGGTGACTTATGCACTTCCAGTTACTGAAGAAGAAATTCCTACTACTTATGAAGAAACTGTCATACATGCAGATTGTGTAGAGTGGGAAAAAGCTATGGGTGAGGAGATGAAGTCTCTTCACAAGAATAAAACGTGGGAGTTGGTTCAGTTACCGCATGGGAAGAGAGCAATTGGTTACAAGTGAGTGTTTGCTAAAAAGGAAGGATCACGGTATAAGGCTAGATTGGTAGCTAAAGGCTACGCACAAAAAGAAGGAATTGACTACAATGAGGTATTTTCTCCTGTTGTTAAGCATTCTTCTATTCGTATTTTATTGGCCTTAGTTGCACAATTTGATCTGGAGTTAGCACAGCTTGATGTAAAAAATGCTTTCTTACATGGTAAATTAAAAGAAGAGATATATATGAATCAGCCAGAAGGATTTAAAATTGCTGGTAAAGAAAATTGGGTCTGCAAACTACATAAATCATTGTATGGTTTGAAACAATCTCCAAGGCAGTGGTACAAACGGTTTGATAAGTTTATGTTCGGTCAGAAGTACACTCGGAGTCTTTATGATCCATGTGTTTATTTTAGCAAGTTGCAGGATGAGACTTTCATTTATTTGCTCTTATATGTTGATGATATGTTAATTGCATCTAAGAGCAAGGTGGAGATAAATAAATTGAAATCACAATTGAGTGGTGAATTTGAGATGAAAGACTTGGGAGAAGCTAAAAAGATTTTGGGCATGGAAATTGAAAGAGATAAATCAAGAGGCAAAGTTTGTTTGTCACAAAAGCAATATTTGAAGAAGGTACTACATCGGTTTGGCATGAATGATAAATCTAAACCTGTAAGTACACCTCTTGCCTCTCACTTTAAGCTTAAATCTA
The DNA here is from genome assembly GCA_025331145.1 of Rosa persica. Classification (NCBI taxonomy): domain Eukaryota; kingdom Viridiplantae; phylum Streptophyta; class Magnoliopsida; order Rosales; family Rosaceae; genus Rosa; species Rosa persica. The sequence goes on along the minus strand of WFKR01000003.1, from coordinate 6,778,633 downwards.
CTATGTCTCCTAGCACAGATGATGATATAAAATATATGGCCAAAGTTCCTTATGCTAGTGCTGTTGGTAGCTTAGACCGGATATTTCACAGGCCTTAAGTATGGTGAGTAGATATATGCATAACCCAGGTAAAGGTCATTGGCAAGCAGTAAAGTGGATTCTACGGTATATTCTTGGTACTGTGGATGTTGGATTGGTTTTTCAGCAGGATAAGACAAGTCAGTGTGTTGTTGGATATGTGGACTCTGATTTCGCAGGTGATTTGGATAAGTGCCGATCTACTACAGCTTATGTGTTTACTCTTGCTAGTGGACCGGTGAGTTGGAAGTCGAATTTGCAATCTACAATTGCTTTGTCGACTACAGAAGCTAAATATATGGCGGCAACAGAGGGTGCAAAAGAAACAGTTTGGCTTCGTGGTTTGCTTGAGCACTTGGGAATTATTCAAGAATATGTGGATATTTTTTGTGACAGTCAAAGTGCTATTCATTTAGCAGAAAACCAAGTTACTCATGCTCGTACTAAACATATCAATGTCAAATTTCACAAGATTCGTCAGATGGTGGAGGATGGTGATGTTCAACTCCTCAAAATTGGAACTGCAGATAATCCTGCTGATATGTTGACAAAGTCAGTTCCATTGAGCAAGTTCAAGCATTGCTTGAACTTGATTGGTATTTGTAGAATTTGAAATTCCCTACGGGGATGTCGGAGCGGTGATTGGTTTTGAAGTTCTACTTTAGAGAATTTACATCAAGTAAAGCTAAGGTGGAGATTACTGAATATTGGCTTTAATTTGATTTGTGGGCAAAATCCAATGTGAAGGGCCCATGGTGGAGATCACATAGGCATGAATCTTTAGGTTAATTAGGAGATATATGTATGCTTACTTTAAGGGAATACATATATGTCTTGCTGCCGCCAACAGATTTTTGGTGTGAGAGATTAGACAATTAATCTAATTATATTTAGGGTTTTGGGTAGAGAGTTTATTGCAAAACTCTAATTGTATTCTCTCCAATTGATTATAGTGGAATTTCTCCCCGACTCCGAAAGTGGACGTAGCTCAATCACATTGATTGAGTGAACCACTATAAATTCTTGTGTTCTTGTGTTTGCTTTCTTTTTTGTTGTTTGGTTGCTCATCTAGTTCCATATCAATATTGTGTTTATTACGCTTCCGCACAACACCTTGAAGTGAATGAATTAGAAAGAACGAAGAAATAAGAAAATGAGACGACTCTTTCTCCCTGCTTTCCTTTGTCCTCGATTTTAATCAATTTCTTATTAAAGGACTTCGATTTGGCTCTTGAGATGGAGTTATAGTTGTTTAATGAGATTATGAGAGCATCCCCTAATAGAACAGATTTAGTTAGTTTACGAGGAACACTATTGGTAGAAAGGGAGGAATTGTTTAGTTCTCCCGTTAAACTAGCTATGCAATAAAATGTCATTTGAAGGCCCAATGAGAGTTTGATATTGTTTATACAGTATCCGAAAAAAAAAATTGAAATTATAGAGCAGTCTTCCGACAACAAGTTTATGAGTCATCAAATGATCATATATGTTAAGTTGTTAACTTTATGAGTGAAATCTTTTGATCATGTTTTATTAAAAAAATAAAGAAAGAAAAATTTGTTAACTTTAACATGATTGATGGAAGGTCTCAATATGCATTTCTCAAACCAAGTCTTAGGCAGTTGGATGATAGGCTTATGTGGCACTTTGATAAGAAGGGGACTTACAGCGTGAAAAGTGGTTACTGGGCAATGGCAATCTGCAATTTTGAACGCATGCATCATACATGCCTCTACATCATCTAATACGGGGTGGCGTTGGAAGACACTGCGGGGGGCTGATGTTCCGCCAAAGATTAGAAGTTTTGTGTGGAGGCTACTGAATGGGATTCTCCCCACAAGGGCAGCCTTGGCAAAGAAGGTATTCATCGTAAACCCTAATTGTGTTTTTTGTCAAAATGAAGTTGAGAGCGACCTATATCTCTATAAGCATTATGAAGCCTAGATGTCTTTTGGCGAGCTAGTAGTCTCAAGCTGAAGCCTAGGAGTTTCTGTGGTAATACTACCTTCGAATGGATGTTGGAAGTGATTTCATCTTTGGGTAAGCATCAACTTGATCTCTTCTTTGTCATTTTATGAGTTATTGGATTGGGCAAAATAATATGGTGTGGAAGGGTTGTGATTTGACCCCTTTGCACATGGTAAGATGGGGTAGTCATTACTTGGAGGAATATCAGAAGCTGCACAAAACTGTGGTGAAGCATAGGCAGCACCCTAAAGAGTGCTGGAGATGCCCCCTTAGTGGGTGACTGAAGTTGAAAGTCGATGGCTTTTTCAAGGAAGAGTCGGGGCAAGAATGGATTGGTGCATGTAATTGTTTGAGATGAATTTGGGGAATTTGTGGCAGCATGGCAATGCCTTTTTCTCATGCTCTCTCGGCATTGCACATGGAGGCAGAAACATGCCGAGTTGGGTTATTACTTGTTATTCATCAGGGTTGGATGGAGGTCGATTTGGTTAGTGACCGCTCCTTGTTGGTAAGCTCTTTGGCTTCTGTTAATTCTGATTTGGTTGCTGTGGGGAGGATTATAGATGATCGTAAGCATTATATGGAGGGTATTGGATCTCTTCGATCAGTTTAGACATATCCATTGGGAAGCATATGGTGTCGCTCATAATCAACGCACCTTGCTAGTTGTTGTTCATTTCTTGATGAAATTTGGTTAGAGGAGACACATGTTATTATTCAGAATGTTCTCTATAAGAATCATTGTGGTAATTCTAATATAGCTCAAAGTTCAGGTTTTATGCCCTCTCAATGTACCTTTCAAATATTAATATAAATAACGGGTATGAAGTTAAATCTCCCATTTAGGTTGAGTTCA